>OZ005620.1:19065000-20265000 GCA_963930655.1 Myrica gale
GCTGACAAGCTTGCAGGACGCACACAGGGGGAGGGGCGAAATGACCAAATCACCCTTTACCAAAGCAAAACTTGCGCAAAATCAGTTGCGGGCTTTTAGTTCATTCACGTGTCTGAGTATTTAATGAGCTGACGTGTGGGGGTCATGTGTTTTTTAAAAGTTCATTTTACCCTTCGGTTTTGATGTGTGTAACGCATGACTGAAGGGTATTTTAGTAATTTTGTATAAATATGTCTAGGACAAAATTGGAAACTACAGTACAGTATCCTAAAAAAAATCATGTTCGGTGGGATTGTATTTTAAGTTGAATGTGAATTCTTCAATTATCAAAAACACAAACATATCCCTGATTCTGTCCACTTCAACAGTACTTGATTCATCTATTAATTGCTTCGAGTTAGACCTTGAAATTTTCCAAACCTTTTTTATGCTACCCCCACTCTATATATTATCTAGGGTTGTACAACCCCGGTGTAGGTGCCGGTTTTGGCCAAAACCGGCACCTATACCGGGTAGGCCGGTTTTTAAATAATTGTCACCTACACCTACACCATTAAGGGCAAAAACCGGCCCTTAGCGGTGGCGGTTTCCGGTTATCCTACATTCATATTGGACCATTTTTTTAGCATTTTACCCACTTGACCCAATGTATTTTTTTCTTTTTCTTTTGGTCTATTAATCACATAACAATAAAATCTAAACTAATGAAATCCAAATTCTAAAATCAATAAAATTTAGAAGAATGACACATTCCAAATCAAGAGAAAAACTTACTTGGTGTCACTCAAAGTGTTTTGATAGCATTCCAAAGTGTAAGTGTCTATGTAAAATTGACATTATTTCCATGGTCAAAACAGTATTTTATTAATGTAATTTTCCAGTTTAGATTGTATAAAGCAACTTGATAGGTTTATGAGAATGTGGATCACAAGAGGAGAAAATGGGACTTGCTGGAAGAAGATTGGGTGCAGATGAAAGCTTCGTAAGTGGTTACAAGAATTGAAAGGGTGGTTGTGAAGTGGTTTGGTTAGCCTAATATAAGTCTGGCGAGAATTCTATGGATTTGGAGAAAAATCTTCTAGAAACATGCCCATAAGTAAAAATGACCTGGTCTGACCATTATACCCTTAGTAAATTCCAAATACAACTTTACTCTTTGAAAAAGAGGAGGTTAGATACGCAGAGAGTCTTATTCTTCTTTAGCCCAGATTTTCTCTCGACGAAAGCCCGCACCTTCTCTCTTCTTTCCTTGGCTGAAAAATCAGATTTGCTGAGAGTTAATTGTGAGAGTTTGTTCCTTCCCTCTGGTGGAAGATTTGAGTGATATAGATTGCTGTTGAAGGTCATTCGTTTCAAGAAGATTGCTGTTGAGATCAAATCACCGAGAGTTGAGATTCTTGAAGAGTTTATCAAGAACGATTGAATCTGAAGCCGACGAGTTCGTTGGTTCCATTGAAGAGCAACACCGGAGTTGCCGGTTGTCGCTAGTGTGCCGAGCACCAACCCAATAAGGAGTATTGGGTGACTTTACAGAGAAAGAGGGATCTTGAGTGAAAGGGGTTTTTTGCTAGATCACCGAGTTGTAAAGTTTCGACGCTCTTAGTGGAAAAGATTGGTGTAATCTACACCCGGAGTGTTTTTGTCACTTGGGAAATCAAACCCAAGTGATTTTCACTTCGTTAACAAATTCTGGTGTTATCTCTATTATTCTTTTCTCTTGATCTCGTTTAAACTGACCAAAATCGTGTTTACTGTTTTGCAGATATCAAGTGCTGTAAATTTGATCTTTTGTAAGCATAGTAGTTGCTGTTGGTTGATCTCTATATTAGAACTAGGTCTTTTGATTTTGGTTGTGTTATTGAACTTGCTGATTGCTGGTTTTTGAACGTGGTCTTGCTGATTAAGTTGTCTGGATTTCTGATTTTAGAATTGCAATAGAATTGCAATATATCTTCTTGTTTTGATATCTGAGTTGTTGTGATCTTTACAATATTTCTTGTTTATATTGTTGCTATAAATCACTCTGTTTCTTGATTCAACAACGACTGTAAATCATAGTTAGTTTGCTGAAATTATTCTAGTGATATGATTCTTGGTTTCTGATCTGCGGTAAACTTCATAAAGCTTTGAAGAAAGTTAGTTCAAAATTCTGCAGATTTCTTGATTATACAGCTGCTGTAAATCATTCTACTTGTTGGGTGTTCAGTTCACAAAAATTCATACATTGTCTTGATTGTGTACTTGCTACAAGTATATCATAGTCTTTGGTTTATTGTTGCTGAAACACTTGATAGTTTTTATTTCAATCATTGCTGGAAAATCTACTGTGTTCTTGTATTAGTGTTGCTGTAAAATTCATATAGCTGAGATTGTATACTTGTTGTCCAGATCTCTTGTTGTTTAGTCTAGGTGCTGTAAAATCTACCAAGGTTGTGTATTTTACAGATTGTTAAGTGTTGATTGATTGTTATTTACCTGTGCTATCTTTCTGTGATAAAAAGAAAGTGTAGATTATTTTTAAATACCTATTCACCCCCCCTCTAGGTATATTTTAGGGTCTAAATGTAGTTTCACAAAGCAATAGTACAAAGCAATTAGAAATGAAAAAATATCCTCTGAAATAAAGAACAAGGTCCATAGGCTGCTTTAGATAGCATTCCACACACATATGCAGAACAATAGCAACATATTTTTGAAGGCTAGAAGTGAAGACATACATCGTAGATAACCTTTACAATAGCATCCTTGTAGGGAAGTAATTCATCATGTATATTCAGATGAGCAATGTGACCTGTAAAAGCATTAAAGAATGTCAATTCATCTTCCGTGATTAGAAAAGGAGGTTTTTGGACTTATAGAGGGACATAACAATATGTAACTCAAACCAAGGTGCGTGCAGAACAGGTAACTGGCAAACCGCATAGCAATGAATACACACAGTGTAACCACCCGAAATTTTGCTTAACAAGATATTGTATGCTTTGAGCCCAAGCTTGCAGAGTTTTGTTTCTCGGGCCTAACAGCCCAACAAAAGCCTATTGGTTAAAATTCAGGTTGTTACAGGGTTGCATCAGAGGTTAGAATATTATTTTGCAGAATTTGGTGTATATTAGAGCTGCCACATTAAGAATGGCTTGCTGAGGATTTAAATGCTCATCTCAAGCATCAATGTGCAAAGTAACTTGTTACACCATATTACTTTGTACTTACCCATCTCTCAAGCATCAACATTTCTCTCAAGCATCAACTAGTAAATATACTTCAAAAACAGGGAGCAGAAAACAAATTT
Source organism: Myrica gale (assembly GCA_963930655.1). Lineage (NCBI taxonomy): Eukaryota > Viridiplantae > Streptophyta > Magnoliopsida > Fagales > Myricaceae > Myrica > Myrica gale. The sequence goes on from OZ005620.1 coordinate 19,068,290, forward strand.
GGTTCAAGTGTATGGTAGAGGACCTTTCTGATGGTACTATTACCAAGTAGGCACCCACAACCCCTCCCCAATCCGAATCACCTTCCATCAGTTAGTGTTTAGAACTGATGAAGTGGAATGTCATTCCTCCATAAAGAGAAGATGCATCCAAATTCATGTCTAGGTTGATTTAATCTTTCACTTAGAAGAGAGGTTATTCTATCCTCCTATCATCAACGTAGTTGCTCCCAAATCAAGCAGACAAGCATTTTGAATTTGAAGATACAAAGACACCATACCATTCATCACATATTCAGGGGCCGCAAAACCATAGGTACCCATCACTCGAGTTGATACATGGGTCTCGTCACCTTGTGGTCCAGCTTTAGCAAGCCCAAAATCAGAAAGCTTTGTTGTATAATCCGGCAGACTCATAGGCAACCAGCAAGATGAATAGAAACAAATCACACCTACCAAGAAAGGTGGTCTTCAGAGAGTTTATACAACTGTAAGGTTTGAAAAACGCCATTGAGGAGGGAGGGTGGAATGAAAAGGCACTTATTTTTTTGTAATCAGAATGAAACACCACTTACAGAGTCCAATAATATATTGGAGGTTTTGAAGTCCCTGTAGATAACTGGCCTTTCAGCATTATGAAGAAAAGCAAGCCCTTTGGCAGCTCCAAGAGCAATCATCATTCTTGTGGCCCACGATAATGGAACAGCTGCCTCGGAGACCTCAGGAAAAGTCATATTGTTAAGAAACATTGCCAAAACTTAAGTAGAATGTCAAATCTTCATACAAGGTCAGAAAAAATCTAGCACCAAGTCTGATTAGCACTCTTTACATAATAAATCAGAGAAAGTAGAGAGTGTAATATCCTAATTAAGTAGCAAAAAAATGTCTCAAGTGTCTTACCAACCAGGCAAAATCAACACCCCAAATATAACAACTAGCATACACAGAATAAAATTTCACCACCGAATGCCAGCAACAGTGTCACCTGAAGATTATAAGAAGCGCCTCAAAAGAATTAGTCTTTTGACATGCTTTCTCAAATAACAAGACAGGCAATAGAAAAAATAACAACGAGTCATTAAATAAATTTTGGACTGAAGTGCTAATCTTCGAGGTCTAGACACTCAAAATCTATCCAAAAAGAGATAAAAAAAACATTGGCCGTATAATTCGCAGAGGATTACACTTACCTGCACCCCAATATGAATATCCAAGCGTCAGTGAATAGGGAACTACTTCAATCTGGCATATACTTTTCAGTTCATCAAGTTTTTGGTCTAGAATGTCGGATAAATCTGACTTCTAGATATGGAAAACTTTTTTTGTTTCGCTTGTTGCAAATACATATTAATGCAGATGTTGCCCATTAGATCATGTATTATTAGTTATTGAATTATATTTGTAAAAACTTCTAAAAAAAGAATTATATTTGTAAAAACCGATTGGCATATTTCGTGAAAGACACCAGGGGCATTTTTGTCCAAGTGGGTGTTTCTAGAAGAAAAAAGAATTGGGTAGCTTTGCTCTTATGGCCGCCTTCTTTTTTTTAAACTAAAACCAGAGGTCCATACAGAATTGGGTAGCTTTGCTCTTATGGCCTTCACGCGTCTTTGGCTTCAACTGAATGGGTCTTTTTTTTTCTTGGCAACTGAATGGGTATTTTGATAAGAGACCAGATATGCCCATTTGTTATTTCTTCTATTCTTCCTTCAAGATTGAATTCTCCAAGAAAAGCTTATGAATGTTCTTGCTCCTTTGTTCTTGTATAATCCTTGGTTTTGCTGTATATAAGTTAGCAAATCAAATCTGAAGGCTCGTTTCTTCGATCACCTAAACTCGATTTATTCATGTGACTGAGACTTCCAGATGTTCTAGAAGATTGATTGTTGAAAGTTTCAGCATTGAGCGTTGATTGCACAAGGTGTTATGTAGATAAATCAACCCGATATGAATCTTAGTTTCAAACGGTCATGGAGTTCCATGATGAGCAGATCTGAATTAAGTCAATTTGAGTAAGATTAACGGTGTTTAGATTAGTTAGGTTAGTGTAATCTCTTGATCACTGTATAATCACGTTTGAAAATAGTGAATTTAAAAACCGGCTTCGGCCTGAAGAGTTTTTCTCTTTTAAAGAAGTTCTTCGAAAGAGTTTCTTTTCGTCACCAAATCTTGTGTGAAGTGTGTGATTGTATTTCCTTTGTTTTAATTGTTATCATTTAACCTTTCTCTTTTGGTGATATTGAATATTCTTATCAAAGGAGGTTGAAGACAAAGGTCTAAAGTGTTTTTGATTATATTTGAATTAGGTAATCTTGCAGGTATAGATAAATTGATTGCGTATCAATTTAGTTTGTGAATCTATATGATTCGCAGTCTGCAAGTTTCTTCTTACAGTTACTTCGAAATTGTTATGTTTTACAGATTGTTTTTAGTATTCTGTACAGATTTGTACTTACATGTTTTCTGGATTTTATTGAGTCTTTGCATATTGAAAACAATGTATTTGTACTGATTTTACATATGATAGGTTTTAGATTTAAAAAGATATTTGAGAATTTTGAAATATACCTATTCACCCCTTTTGGTATTTTGCACATAAATTAGGTCTAAATTAGGTTGTTCAATATTGGCCGTAGAAGATAGAATAATTTATCTGCTGATACGATGTTGTAATACAAGATATAGATATTAATACATGAGTGATCATATTTGGATGGCTAAAATTTTTCCAGTTTTCAGGATTTTAGCTAGAGGAAAATTGTTTGGAGAATTGTGTTGTTGTATTTTGTGCAAGATAATAGATTATTACGCCATGCATGAGCGCATTAGAATTGCTTGCATAAAAACATGAGGGTAAGATAACCAATCAATTAAGCCTTAACTCAATAAGAAGATTTGTGCTTCAAGACTGACAATTTTTTCTCTATTCTTCGATCAAATATCTTTGTAACCTTCATAGTGTTGAAGGCGTGCTGAAGAACAAGAGTGTTCGGTGAATAATCTATAAGAAGATCCTCAAAGGTTTGAGGGGAATGCCGCACGGAGCGGATCTAAGCAGAGAGGTTTAGATTATTACATCAAGGTTGTCAGAGTTAAGCAAATGGGGTTGCCCGTGTCTGAATCACTGTTTGTAAGGTTTTCTTCTTAGTGGATTCTAGGTGGCTGCTAGCCCAGAGTGATTTTTCCTTTAAATGTTGTTTTAAAAGGTTTTTCACTTCGTCACCAAATTCTTGTCTCTTTGTGTGATTGAAGTTTAATTAATTTTCTGCTGCCTATTTGTTGACTAAGTTGATTATTATTCATATGTAGGCTGAACAATTTTAGAACATGTTTTAAAATTGTTATTGATTTGTTAATTAGAGGGAAAACAAATATTCGCCCCCTCTAAATGTTGTTAGGGTCTAAACTGGTTTTTTTACCTTTCAGTATTTATTTTCGCTCTTTATCTGTGTGGCTAACAAGAGAGATCGAGGACCTCATTGCAACTCTAATTCCAATCTTCTCCAAAACTTAAAAAATCGCATTTTTTCCTTCATGACTTTTAACAAGAAATTGTCATTAACTAATGTTAGTAATTTGTGACGAAGTTGTGGATTTGTAAAACCCTTAAAGCCTTTTCTTTTCTTTCTAGCTTTTACATAATATTCTAACGTATCTAACACGACGACTTCTAGCTAGGGAAAGATCCAACAAACAAAACTTTTCATAGCGAAAAACTCGCCAATTAAGTAACATGCACTAGGGAGTCTTGTATTACTCACGGCTAAGGGCTAATTAACTAAGAGGAAATCACATAAAAGTTATGTCACACAAAAAGACTCCCAAGAGATAATAAGAATTTTACAGTTCCAACCTTTACCCTCTTAACTCGAAAACGTATAAGAATTTCTAGAAACACAATGAACCCTTACATATCCTGAAAAGTGAAATCGCCTCAGAAGGTTACAAATAATGAGCATGCGTGCTTCCCTCACACACTTTTTGGCTCCTCCAAATAAACTATTCTCTGGCACTCTCTAATGGTGGTCGACAGCATACAATACTTTCTCATAGGCACCAAGGTTGGAGAGGATTTGCCGTGCAAGCAACATATAGCAGCATGCCGGAGGCAGCCATTACTCATGAGCTGTGAAGGTGGCCACCACATGGCACAACTTGTCAGCCACCAATCTCAGCTTCACATGGTCGGCAGGCCGGCCTTTGTTTGATGTCGGCCGAAAAAGTGAACATCTATCCTTATGGTCCCATGCGCCTAATTAGGCCAAGGGCTGTTCATAGGGATAAGGAATCCTGGCCCAACGCTTATGAGTTGTGACTTTCACTAGCTTTCACATCCATCCGCATGTGCGCACTAACAAAGTGGTAGTCGCGGCCAGTAGCATGCACGCAATGCAACGCATGGTCGAGCTGGTTCTTTTTTTTCGTAAAGCAAACAACACGTGCTATGTTCTGCGAGCACCAACTTGAAATACTTTTCAATGGCAACATCCATGGTTACGCTGGCTTGATGGTTTGGCTGGAGGGATACAATTAGTTGCAACCTGTAACATCCCTTGCCGACATGAAGTGAGAGGATTAATATTGAAAAACTAATAGTAAAACGTCGAGTCTCACATTAATTTTATACTAAGTAGAATTAGGCCTTAATAATAATTTGTCTTTTGAAGTCAAAATGTAAATGTAGCTACCGCTTCTTTTGAGTCATTAAATTTTAAACTGAAGAAAAATTATTTATACTGATAAGTGAGACATTCATTATAGGAATGTATAATTGGACTTATTAATTTTTTCACTTATATTTGATGAGGTTACATAAAGTCTTTATTTATAAGTCATTGAATACAATAATTCACATTGTTTTAATAATGTGGGACTCTAACTTTAATACTCTCCACAACACACCTTGAGTTTGGAGTTACAAAATAATTCAAGGAAAAAAATAATGCCAGAAGAATGCCGGGAGGTCGTCGATCTGATGCTGGAAGGTCGCCAGACGAATGTCAGATGGTCGTCGAACTTATGTCGGAAAATGTCAGAAGGTCACCAGACTAATGCCGAAAATCTTCCTCTGATACCATGTTAGAAATAAAAAATTTAACTAAAGAAAGATTATTTATACTGAAAAGTGCGACATCCATTACGGGAATGTGAATTAGGCTTATTGGTTTTCTCTTTTATATTTGATGAGATTACATAAAGACTTTATTTATAAGTTATTGAATACAATAGTCCACATTGCTAAAGTAATGTGAGACTCTAACTTTAATAAGATATTTGACTCGATTCACTCATCTCCTCCCTTATTTTGATTTTATATTTTTGGTATTTGTTAAATATCTAAAAACAAGTAAAATAAATTACAAAATCTATTCGACAAGCAAACAAACGGACTTTAGCAGAAAGAAAGAAAAAAAAAATCTATCTCATTTGATCAACTGTACCAACAGCTATTATCTTTATAGACTGCATACATACAAAATGAAAAATTGCTTATTCTGCGTCGTGTCCAACCCAGTAAGCAGCAACTGCAGCCCTGTATAGCGCTAAGGTCAGATAAGGCTCTGCCGAGCCCAATTGGCATTGCTTTCTTGAGCCCAATTGGCATTGCTTTCTCGAGCCCATGATAGCAAATGGGAATTGCAGTTCACTCTTGCCGTAGGATTGCATAGCGCTTTTTTGTGTTTTTCCAAGGAAATATCTGATTGCACAGAACTTGATATTGAACAACTTTTGTATGTACGTTTGGAAATATATTTTTCCAATCGCAAAGCACTCGACGAGTATGCTTTCGATTGTATGGTATATAATATAGAGATGAAAATGTTAAATTATTTGTGTTTTTCTTCATCATATGGGAAAAACTAAGATTCTTTAATTTGATAAGACTTTATAAAATATGGTAAATACTAAAATTAAATACCCTTTTCATCAGTAGATTATTAAACTTTTTCACTTTATATCCTAAATTATCAATTTTATTACATTTTTTATCTTTCAACACTAATAGTTTATCACTAACACTGTCATAATTAATTTGGATGGAGATTGATATTTTGGTCAAACAAAATTATGATTTTTATTTTTATAATTTTTATTATTATATTTTATGTGGGATAAAATTTTATTAAAATATTAATTTATTTTGAAATTAATTGAGTGGTGTAAAGTGTATAAGAGTTAGATAGTTAAAAAATTAAATATATGTCGAATGTTACTAAATACTAACTTAGGTTGCGTTTGTTTTGCCTGAAAATGTCTTCTTTGAAAATATTTTCAACTTCTCATGTATTTGGTAGCGGCGAAAAATAGATGTCAAAAGAAAATGTCAAATTAGTCAATAGAAAATTTTACCCAGCATGGTTGAAAATGACTTACCCTTTCAAGGAGTATAATTCATTTTTCAAACTGTTCAATTTTTTGTCGGGCTTTCTCATCCCCAATTTTGGCTAACTCAAAAACATCCAATTTTTGGAAAATCTGGCGACTTGGATTTTGTTTTAAATAAAATTATATTATATTATAATTTTTAACTTTATCTAATATTATTATATTTTATTTATCAACATATAAATGCCCTAATTTTTTAAAGCCGCATATATAGCTGATGTGTCTGAAAATGAGCCACATATAAATTTTCCGTCCATAGAAGCAAATTTTTCGGCTTGTATTTTTTATTTATCTACATATAAATGGGACTTAATTATTATTATTATTATTTAAAATCCATATATGTAGTTGATGTGTCTGAAAATTAGCCACATATAAATTTTTCGTCAGGCAAAATAAGTGGAGTCTTAAGATTCATAAATGGAGGAACCACATGTCTCAAAATAAAAAAATTTAAACATGATTCTCGATTTCAAAATAACATAAAACACAAATATGTGATATATATTTTCCCGTTATTTTTAATATATTTATTGAAAAGGACAAATTAAAACTTTTACAAATATTTTAAAAAAAATTTAGATAACAATCAAACATTATATGCTCAATTTGTAATGAATTAGCTAAATATACAAACTTGTTTAATTTTCTTTAAAAATATTGGAAATATTTTCTTATTTTCTTCAGCCGAAACAAACGCAGCCTAATATTACAAAGCTTGTAAAAGAAAATCACCATAAACGATAAGACCGGCAGTCGCACTTTGGCGCTAGAGCCTACACACACACATAACTTATCTTCCAACGCTATCATTTCGACGGACAGAAACCAAAGGCCCAGAGTACTTGGACACACAGGAACAGAGAGAGAGTGCGAGGCATGACGCTCTCAGAGAGCGTTTCGGGGGCAAAGTTACTGCCTTCATGTGCAAGATATGGCAACTCATTTACCTGTTGTTGCTTGTTTTCACTGAGTTCGCGCTCGAAGAAGCAGAATTCCAAGCATTCTCGAGGAAACCCAAGTCCCATTTTCTCCAGGTAGCTATGACTCCTGAATATCCATGCCCATATCTTGTACGGTTTAAGCCAAGCAAAAAGCTTTCGAACATAGTATCGGTAGATTCTCCAAGCAATTAGTGGGCGGCAGATACACTCCTAAGAGAATTACAGAATGTAAACAACAAAACCGGAAACAGAGAATCATTTCAGCTGCTGAAAGAAACTATTACCTTTCTCTTGCAGGTATTCAAGCCAATGGTCTGCAACTACCACAAGCTCAGATAGACACGTAGTATTTCTTTGTTACTTTTTTTTCCCTTTTTGGTTTTTCAATTCCACTGTACGTTGTTTTTTTCATTTTAGAAAGTTCCAAAAGATTCTTATTTTGTTTTGTTTTTTATTTTAGGCCCAGTACAATATACAGAAAATTTTCTTTTGTGTTTCAGTATTTTAAGTTGTGATGTGAACTCAGTTTTTCAGTAATTGCGATGAGGTTGTTTTCAGGAAAAAAAAAGTATATTAAACAGGGTGTTTTTGGTCTTCCTTGTTATTTATATCCCCTAATGATTCTTACGTAGTAAACCTGGTCAGTCTGGAAATTGCTTGATAAACACGAACTGAAATGAACTCGCCACTATATAGGATTAGTCCTGACTCTTCTTCCGTTTCAGTATTTAATGTAGTGAATATGAACACTGGGAGACTCCGAGTCCTTTTGTACACTTAATCCAAAACCTTGCGCCAGTGGATTTTGACCAAACAAGGCAACGAATAATGTCATATAACCACTCTCTTTTTTTACTACCGTCGTATGTGGGACTTGACTACACTTAACCAGTCATACCTGAAGTTTATTCTCCAATGTTTACCCATAGATAGCACCGTCCACATGCATAGGCCTTGTTTTTCTGGTTTGCACGCATTGCTGGTAATTAACCGCCTAGGCTTCTTGTCATGTATTTTGATTGGAAATTTTAAATTTTGACGCAGGATTTGAGCCCTGGCTACAAGACCTGCAAATTGAATAAACGATCAATGGCTGGAATGGATGATTGTTGTGCTTCATACCAATCACTGGCAGAGAATAATTCAAGAAGAGAATATCCCATAGCACCTCATATCCTTCCTTCTGATCATTCGGTCGCTGGTACTTTGAAGTTTCTGCTAATGTTTGGGCTACTTACACTTCAAGGCTCTCAACCGGCAGTTGCTCTTTCAGATATTGCCAGTGGGTTGCAGTCACTCCCTTATTTAGGGGACCTTGGTGACATTAGCACAGGTTTTGCTTCAGTTAGGAAAATCTCCCTGTAACTTAACTTATTCGAACTGATGTTCTCATTGTATCCTAAGCCTAAATTGTGACCATTGTGATTTCGTAATTCAGAGATCATGATGGAAATTGACGCTTCTCTGTTAAACAATCACAACTGATATCTGTGTTGCTGCCCTTAAATTTTTAGGTCATTTTGCAAGTGTCAATATATACTTTCCTGCATTCTATGTTACCGAAATTTCTTTTCAATATATGTGAGAGGTACACCTCTAACATCTCATCCACCATAATCTTTCTGTTGCAGGCATTCTTGCTGATCTTTTTTTCAGAACTTGGAGACAAAACATTTTTTATTGCGGTAAGAGTGAATTGATTGGCAATTTGACACTAGCAAAACCCAACCACCAACTTTTTTTAAATACTAATATGCAAGCATGCTTCACTTATGGATACGAGCATTTTAGGTACATAGTTTGTCGTTTGTTTTCTGGCATGTATGCACCTCTAATTAGTTCTTATGAAGAGCATTGTCACTCACAGTTGTTTAACAGAGATACTGCCTCACTAGAGACACTTTTTCGGTAATGCCTTTGCTATTTATCCCAGTTTACTTGGAAGTAAACAAGAGATCATGAATGAAAACAAAAGATGCATAAGGATTTATCGTTTTCTTTGACATCTTTGTGTAAATTCCCTGGTTTCACATCAAGATAGAATGTGAACGACCCTTCTAATTTTAATTTTTCGGTGCAGGCACTTCTCGCAGCTAGGAACTCTGCTGCTGTTGTTTTTGTTGGGACTTTTGGTGCACTTGCGTATGTTATTTCATTTATTAATGGCTATTTAGATGTTCTCTGTATTGTCAACTCTCTCTCTCTTTCTTTGGCCAATGACTTCTATCTCAAGTTGTGCTTTCATCCTCCATAAGAATGACTAAGGGTGAGATCATAAATTTGATATCCATTCAGTGCTTTTTTTTCACTAGTTTTGACTGTCCATGCTTTGTTTCAACTTGAGTTACCAATTGTTCACACTACTAGGCAAACCATTTTCACAAATATGTGTGAGCAATTTCATCTGCCTTGGCGAGTGCATGTTATTTGCATATGTAGTTTTAGACACAGCTAAATGATCCCCTTCTTAATTTTACACATATACATGTCCTAATCTCATCAAGTGAAGCCATGTTTCTCTTTATAATTTCTACCTTTGAAATATTTTATCAACTCGTTTCACTGTTAAGGACCAGTTATTGTGCATATTCTGAGCTATTTAAAATCAGTGTCTGTTTATCATGGGCAGGGCAATGACCATCATATCTGTTGTTCTCGGAAGAACTTTTCACTATGTTGATGAGATCCTACCATTCAGGTACTTTCCTTGAAATTCTATTTCACTTTATGAACTTGGGGTATGAAATTTACAAATGCTAGGCTATATATTCTACTAATGGGGAATCCTATTAAATGCAGCAGCCGTACGGATCTATCACAGATATAGTTTAATTAATTTCACATGCGACATGTATTGTGTAAGATTCAAGTAATCGTATAATTGCAACCATTTATTTAAAAAAGAGTTGATCAGTCTGGATGGTTATGCCCCGTAGAAATTAAAAATTTGTGTGGAAATTGCGGGACAGTTATGACCTATATCACAATGATTATTTATGTTTCAAGGAGATGCGTCTTCTATGTCTCTCTGTGTTGGTATAATTGTTTTATGGAAACTGTTCTTGGGATCTTTGAGGATTCTAGACTTCCTACCATATGAATATTACTCAGATATGCCAAATACTGCTTTCAGTTGAAAGTGAGATTTTAAACTCATTAGATGCTGTCCTGATGTTGTCTATTGACCACAGGTTTGGTGAAACTGACTTGCCTATAGATGACATTGCTGCAGTTTTCCTCTTGGTAAATTTCCTTTTTCTTATTCTTCAAAATACTTAGCTGGAAAGATTATATCACTTGTATCATAGATAAGAATTGTTCATTATTAGGCAATGAATCAACCATCAAAGCTCTAGAAACTCTATTTTTAAATGAAGTAAACTGTGCCTGTGTGCTACTTGCAATTGGTATAGGTCTATTTTGGGGTTTCCACCTTGCTTGATGCCACTTCAAGTGATAGTCCAAAAGCAGAAGATGAGCAGAAGGAGGTATATTTTTAACAAAAACTAAATTGGACTCTTCTCATTTTCTTTTTTGTCAAATGTTCTGCAACGCTTAGTCATATACACTTGCATGGAAGAATCTAATTCTACTAAATGTTTTACATTTGAACCAGGCGGAGTTAGCTGTTTCAAAGTTTTCAGGAAATGGTGCTGGAATATTATCTGCTGCTAACACTATTATCAGCACTTTCTTCTTGGTTTTTGTCGCTGAATGGGGTGACAAGTCCTTCTTTTCCACAATAGGTCAGTGACCGAGCCAAAACCCAGTAGTTATCATGTTGGTACATGGATAATTCACCATTTTCTTGAAATGGAATAATATGAAAGGATGCAAATTCTGTAAGCCATTTCTCTGCCCAGATGAATGACCAGATATAGGATTATTCAAATTAAAGATGATGATCATTTGATAACAACAATAAGGTGGAACATTTGCGCCCATATGACATGGTTATTTTTTGTGCAATTTCTGATGCATCTAAAAGAAATTGTACTATTTAGAGTGTAGTTGTTGCAGAACAAAATGAACTCTGGACAAAGTATTTGATCAGGTCGCCAAGAAAGATAGGAAATGTTTGTTGTCATCTCCTGAAACTTGGAGAGCGAATCATAAAGATCATGGACATTACATTTATAACCTGGAATTTAAAGTAAACCATTAGCATAGCATGTAATGGACTTGCTTCAGGATTTGACGAAAAAAGGAGTAAACTGTTAGAAATGTGATAATAGTTGCAGAATACCATTTTAATCATTTTGGTTTTTTTGCTGTTTGATTTTCTTTTGAGTTTTCTCCACTTGTTTTCCTTCATATTATAATTTTCAATCGTTGTTTGTCTATCTCAGTGATCTCACAGCTTGAAAATGCAAAGTTTATAGAGGTTTAGGATCATATGATTACTTGGATCCATTGTAGCTGTTTAATTTGCAGTTGGCTAGTGGTACAGGAGACGGGTTCCATTTTTTTCCTGATGTAATCTTTTCTCTCTGTCGTATTAACACATATTTTGGCATGTTGTACAGCACTTGCTGCAGCATCTTCACCTCTTGGAGTCATTGGGGGAGCACTAGCTGGTCACAGCATTGCAACCTTGGTAAACTTTTTATTTTTTTCCTGCAAGCATCACTTTGAAGATCTAATAGTGATTTAGCAGTCACCAATTCTACATGTAAATTACAGATTAGAGTTCAGCTGTGAGATTTAAATCTCTGTTGAATTTTCAATTGTTTATAGTTGGAAAGTCTTGCTTATAATGAAATATCTTTTTGCCATTAAAGCCTGTGATCATAGGCTGTAAATGCAAGATTTTGCATGTCAGCTGTCTGGAATTTATACACAAATTAATTCAGTTCCAGTTTCTATGCATTTTCTGAATTAGATCAGCTTTTCCCCCCTATTGTTTTTTTCACAAGTATATATCTCACTATGTCGGCCTACTTTATGACAAATTCTTTTGAATGCAGCTTGCTGTTTTGGGAGGTTCTATAATGGGGACATTTTTGTCAGAGAAGGCAAGTTTTTAAGCTTTCAACCTTCATTCATGAGCTCTTAGAAATTCCCTGTCGTATTGCTCTTGTGAAGCTGAGCCATCGGTTTTATTCCATAAGACCTCCCCTGAACTTAAAGCTATTAACATTCCTAAGTAAGACGTCATATAGAAATCTTATTTCTGTCAAATAATGCCACATACAGAACTTATTTTGTAGGAAGCACATTAAGACCAACGTACAGAATCTAGCCAATAAATCACTTCTTTATTAGAAGACCGACGGTCTACTAGACTACTAGGTACCCTAAGGAATCCAGGCATTGGATTTCTTCTGTCGTTGACAGACTTGCTGTCCAACAAAGTAGCTATAAAATTTAGCCACAGATGAGTCGCCAGTACATCGCCAGCATCACGGTGTACGTGCCTCAAAGAGGTCCACATAGTGGACCAACATGATCATGCAAGCAGATTTAAGTTCCCTCCCATGAGACTTCCATAGTTGCAGCTACCACCACCATGCATCAGACACTTTCTACTATTCCGACTCACTGTTCACTTTTACTCTTGAGGAAACCCTTTTCCCAATAAGAAAATAAATGGTTTCTTTTGTTCCTTGTGCAGGCCATTGCTTATATTGGAGGTGTTCTGTTTCTTGTCTTTGCTGCAGTAACATTGGTTGAGATTGTGAACTAGAAACTTTAAAACGAAAAGAAAACAAAATTCCCACGTTTTCTTCTTGATTAGAAGTTAAAAATTTTTGTTCTCGTAGAACATCAATTCCTTCCCGAAGTACTCTTGTAGCAGGGTGATTGTTTTGCTTACTCTTAATCGAAGTTCATGATTCTGGCTCTTGAAAACACCTTTTAGTACAATTTGATCCATCCTAAATGTAAAGGACATAACAGAAGGCAACAGCTAGTAATTGTTGAAGAACAATTGGGTGGTAAATGCTTTTTGGTTTTATTCGGGCCTTGTTCTTCTCTTTTTCTGCGTACTGCCATTGGCTTAACTCAGAAAGTGTCGCCACAGAAACCAAAAGAGAAACAAGAAAATCAAAAACGATTGAGTGCTGTCTTTTGCCTTTCCAATCTTGAATATCTGTCTTATTTTTTATTTTATTTTTAAAAGAAATGTTGGTCTAAGAGAAAGAAGCGTTATTATTCTCTCCTCTTTGTATGGTGGGGTAGAGAGGAACTTGAAGATAGACAATGTGTACACATGTGGAGGGCGCAGAGATAGGGAGGTGGCAAAATGTAGCCAACGTGGCACACCCTCGCCCATACGTTGACCCTTTTACGGAGAATCAAAAGAGTCCTAAAAGGATGATTGTGGAGGCAGATAAATCCCACTCCAACCCCCCACACCCCTTCTTTTTCCACTTCTGCTTCCAGTTCCAAGTTCCTTCTCTGCTTACCTGTCCAATGCTCCACTTCCTTTCTTTCCCTGCAAAAAAGAAAAATGTATAACCCTCCACTATTATTCGTTAAATTTTAAATACAACCTTAAATTAAACTATTTGTCATGGTTTTAACGACAGATCATGATTCCATTAGCATTCAAAGATGCCATTAGAATCTGAATGTGACAACTAGCATGATGCTAAGATTGGTTCCTAATTTTATTATCTATTGAATATTTATTTGTTTCTTACTCACCTTTTTATCTATTTTACTCGATGCTTATCGTTTTGTAATATTGGGTAAGAAAAAAAATATATTAAAATACCTTATCAAATATTAAATCAATTTTTGTTGCTTTACTTTTAATGAATTATTAAAAGACGAGAAAATTTATTTATAATTTTGTATTCAAATTATATGGTGCAATTCAGAAAAAGATATATATTGTACTGTCTATTTGTCTCTTAATTTCATCATATAATTCATATAAAAAATTATATATATGATTTTTTTTATACCGAGGTCTTAAATTGAAGATAGAAAAAATAAAAAGAATAGTTTAAATTAGTTGGACAGACCATGGGGATGTTTGAGTGCGGAAATTTTGGGTATTGAGATTTGTAAAATATTAAAAAGTAAAAATATTTTATAGGAGTTGGTGAAAAAGTGAAGAAATTTTTTTTATTAAATATTATAATAATAAAAAATTAATAATTTTTTTAATATTAACCTCAAATAATTGAGGAGCGCAAACATCCTCGTATACCCATGTATATAGGAAGAATATAACATTAACCCCAAGGGGTTGGCCTGAGTGGTGAAGGCTTGGGGACCTAGGGGTTTGCTCCTCCTGAGGTCCCAAGTTCGAATCCTCTCAGGTGCAAACAACTTCTTGTGGTCACTCCCTCAGCGAAGCTGGACTTAACTGACATGTGTGGTTTGGCTGCACGGCCTGAGGTTTGCCATGATGTTTAGGCCATCTCGTGGACCAGATTCGTCCAAATTCGGTACACGTGGTTAGGTGCCGTCATAAAAAAAATAATAATAATAACATAAATTCAATATTCCCTAGCTCTATCTCTCACCAGAAGTAAACAAATAAATAAATCTTCTGCTATAAAAGAGCAACCAAAAGATCTTGTGGGACCCGTGTCATGTGCTCGAGGTTAATGACGATTGCCCAAAACCGACAAGACAACCATGCAATATTACCAATCACAATAATAGTAATAATAATAATAGTATGTTTATGTCTATTTCTATGGGTTGTTTGTCAGGTGAAAGGCACGTGTTGTGAAAACCTTTCATGCGCGCCAAAGGGAACCGAATATAAATTAGCATATTCTTTATTTCAAGTATGCATGCTAAGCCAACTTGGTCTTCCCAATATTCCAAATATTTTAATGAACAATATTAAATAATTTATAGCAAAATTGTATCTATTCCTTGGGTTTAAGTGTTTTTCTGAATATCCCGTATGCAAATTAGAAAGTTTGATTTGTATTATATTATAAATAAGAATTTTCTAGAGGATGATGCCTCAAAAAAATTATAATATAAAGTTGTCGTAAGTTATAACTCTCCTATATTTTTGATCTTTTTGTGACATAGTGATGTATATACAAATATATTCCAGTGTAAAGTAGTAAATATTAGAACAAAAGTTTTTTTTTAAGTTAATTTATTTTTGGAACAAAAGGGTTTTTTTTTTGTTAAAGTCAGGGGAAACCTTCTACGTATTTTCTTGGGAAAAAAAAAATTGGTGGGTCGATGGATCTCTTGCACTGTTCTATAGAAGACTGGCCATCGGACGGTGGACAATCATCCACGGGTACTTATGCGTCAAAATCTGATGGCTGGACTATAGAAAAGATGCCCTTTTCGGTCGCTTACAAAAATTCTTGACTTTTCAAAAAAAAAACGTTGGAAAATCGGGAGGGTGCGCTTGATCTCCCCTGAGCACCACTCTTTTCGAATTCGGGAAAAATTCTGTGCGGATTGCTTTTCTCGTAACAGAAACTCAGAAAACGACGTAGCTTTTCTTGATATTTTCGGTTTGGTCGTGGTTGGCAACTTGGCACAGAGTCGCCGCCACGCGTTAGTGAAGGTCGTGGCAGGAGGGGGCGAGGAAGGTATCATCTAAGGTTTTTAATTTTCAAGGATAACTACCGGTGATATTAAGAAATTGCAACTTGGGACCCGCAGGCAGGTCCCTCGGTTTTCCCAAAGTAAAAAGGTTTTTGTGGGAGTTCGGGTGGGATCCAGGGGAAGAAGCACCAAAGCGCGGTGACGAGCCGCTGCCGACTCGGTAAACGTCACGTCAGGTTGACGTCTCGGAATGGGTCGTGCGATACGAGAACGAACCGATCTCGCATCGCCACGCGACGCTACCTAACTTGACCCATCGAAGCTGCCTCGGGATCGGATTGCAACCCGTGTTAGGTTTTCAAGGCTATTGACCCCGTGCGGCGAATGAATTAAGGACCAAAAGTCGAACAAATTCATCCAAACACAATTTTATTTGTATTATATTTTGGATGCATGAAGTGTTAAAAGACTTGTTTGTTTAGCCAAATATTTGGATCAGTAAAACACAATTTTAAAATTTTTAACTTTTAAATCAATACATTCTACTTTTTATAAATCCTAATAAATCTCAATAAAATAAAGATTTCTAAAATTTCAAAAATATTCCCCAAAATTTTGACAAACAAACCATACCAAGATATCCTCATGTTAGATGAGCCCGAAACGAACAACAAATATAATAACTGAACATTTCACTTTGGGCCTCAAATCACATGTTAATATTAATTTGAGAGTCTAAAATATTAAATTCTTAAACTATCAAACTTTATTATTATGGGTCCATAAATAAGATTTGACCGACGAAGCTTTATTATATAGATAATTTATAACACAAGTGACATAAATTTGATTGTCATATCTTTTTTTAAGGTGTATAATGAATTTTAATAATTTAAAAATTTAATGTGACGAATTTAATAATTTAAATTTTTATATGATATTAACATTATATTATGGAATGCAAAGTGATTTTTTTCTCCTAATATATCAACATTTTGTCTTGCATGTTTATATGGGAAGCTAAATACATTTTAAGGGTTTGTTTGCAAAGTTAACTTTCCTAACAAATTTGAACTTTTAAAAGAATTTAGATGCAAACATTAATATTTGTCACAAATTTTATAAATTTTTTTAATTTTCATACCAAATAAGGAGCAGTAATAAATTGCTTTCACAAAATTCATTAAAACTCTAATCTATTCTAATTTTCAAAACATTACTAAAATTTTCTAAAAATTCCTAAATGCAAACAGGCCTCATACTACTAATAGGGAAAAAAAGTATAAAATATAGTAAAGACCAATTAATATCCTCTCCGATTTGTTGTTCAATAGTCTAATTAAAAAAGAGGACAAAGACATAATAAATCAATCATTTTCATAGTTGAATATAAAAATCAAATAGTTTAGGTCTCTTAGCTCCGTTGAGAACTTAAAGGATGTTATTCAATGGGTATGGATTCCCTCCGAAGGAGAGATTTCCAAAGGCTACCAAAGGCATGGTCCAGATTAAAAAAGAAATAAATCAACGGTTATGATAAGTACACCTCATTTAATGAAAAAAAGACTAAAAAGTGCTTGTTCTATTCATTAAATGAGGTGTACTTATCATAACCATTGATTTATTTCTTTTTTAATCTGGACCATGTCTTTGATAGCCTTTGGAAATTCCTCCTTCGGAGGGAATCCGTTCCCGTTATTCAATAGCTCCAAAATATTTCTGTTGGGCACTTGTCCAAGATCAAGCAGCACTGTCATGTGCCTTTCAACCAATGATTAGTATAATTATTTGTAGCGATACCTAAATTGCCATTTATTTATACACTTATCCCATTAGGATTTAATTGTTAAAATTATACTATACAATTGGTATGTAGATAGGTGTTGGGAAAGAGGCACGGGAATTCAAAGAAAAAAACACTATAAGAATTTATGTAGTTCAGCCTCAATCAGGCCTACGTCCACCTCAGAGCAATTTTATTAAAAACGCTTAAGAAAATCAATATACCCACCCAAATACAATAGTCACACCACGCTCTCTCACTTTTTCTCTCTCTGTTCAATGCTCACATTTTTTTTTCACTTATAACATAAACCTCTATTTATATGAAAATATGCAAAGAGAAAACTCTAAACTTGGAGTGGGGAGGAAGTAAACTTTCTTTCCAAGTTTATTTCTATTCCAAGTCTATCTTATATGGTGTGTGGACCCCAACAATTCTCCTCCTCCATACCCATAAGGGAAAAATCCGTTCCTGACATCTTTCGGTTAAGTGCATCCCGGGCTCTTATTAGTAGAACCTTCCTGCAACTTTGGGGTTTGTTGCTCCCTTTGCTCAACACCCCTTACATCCTTGTTCTATTGACACTACAACCTCGTCTTTGTCACCAGACGACCAATCATTATCTCATCCTAGTGTCATGCACCCCCACCTAGGGTGCTCACATCCCCTGCTTGTACCGTCGGACCTATGTAGAACAGTATCTCCCCTTGCTCTTGCATCTCCACTGGTAGTACCAAGCACCTCCGCGTGTTACACGATGTCGGAGCCATCAATCCCTTTTGATTTCTTGCCCTTGTTCTCCAATATATCGTACATATCATTTGCATAAAGGATATCCTCCATCCGTGGCTTCCAACTCATGTAATTCGTAGCATACAACATCATCATACCGGTAATCATGCTCTCTGTCATCTCAATTCACATTGAACAAAGCCTAACCTTGAAATTCTTACTGCACCAATGGACCCGGGATGGCCCAAAACCTTATAAATCAGTCTGACATGCTCGAAAATTGGTCTAAAAACCCTGAACTGGCCAAAAAATCACTCTGGAACAAAATCATAATATTTTAGAATATTCTGATCCCCGAAATATTCTCTGATGATGTAGCACTGACTGGGACCATGCTAACATGATAGATGACGTAGTAAAGCTGACGTAGCACCGACCCACCTGTTGACTTGGAGCTGACGTTGATGCTTACGTGGCAGGCTAACTGGGCGTGTGACGCGTGGGGCGAGTGAGGACCATGCGCCCTGCCTCTCTTCGGCACGTGCAGCGCGTGGATGATGCGCTACGACTTCCTGCGCCGAGTGGAGGCGCGTCCAGGCTCTTTTAGCGATGTGGTTCCGACCTTCGGCTTTGTCTCGTTCTCCTCTACAAATCGGTACCCTCCAATCTCAGATTGGACCACTTTGAATTTTTAGACTTTCTTTGCTTTCCTCCGAAAAATCACTTCGGCTCCTCGTGCTTTTTTTATTATAATATAAGCATCTATTTATAGGAAAAGATACAAAGAGAAAGCTTACGAGAAAACTTTGAACTTAGAGTGGAGAGGAAGTAAACTTCCTTTCTAAATCTATCTTATATGGGTGTGAATCCTAACAATAGTTACATTGGTCAGATATTCGATTATTCATTATGTCAATATCATAATTAATTTAAATAGGAGTGACAGTAACGTGAATGTATTTGCACAGAATTGTTTTCTCTTCTTCATAAAAAAAACAAAATGCGAAAAGAATAGGTTGATTGGGAACTTTCCACCGTTCAGTCTAGAACGCGGATAAAACAAAAACAATAAAGACGAAAGAAAGAGAAAGAGTTCAGTGACCTTATCAACAGACGAGGGGCACTTTGGACCAATGAACTCCAAACGGAAATTACCTCCACTTGGCACGCAAATATCCCTTTCTATTTTATATTTTATATTTTCCTACGTAATTAATTACGTTAAACAAAATTGACATGCATTTGGGAAAACGATAGCTTCATGTATATTCCACCTATACCATAGAAGCAAATCCAATTCAAGCAGTTTTAATTTATTAAGGTGATGTTTTTTGACTAAGTAAAAATTTTAAGAATATTATTTGTAGGAGAATATTTTTGAGTTTGAATTTTTTTTTCTAGATTGGTAAAATCCTGGTGAAAAAGTTGAAGAATGTTTGATTATAAAATATTTTTATTACAATTTATTAAAAAATAAAAAAGAGATAAGATTTGTTGAATTTTTTAATAAAAAAATAATAGAGTTTGTTAAAAAGTAAATAAGATTATTTTATGCAATTTTTTAATAAAAAAGTATTGAATTTATTTGTGAAAAAATGTTGGAATTTATATAAAAAATTTAAGATTTTGATATTTGATGGTAAAAAATTTGAATTTTAGACCAAAAAAAAAACCATTAGCTAACACTGGTTCAAAAATACCGATGGATTTACTGATTGCTCATTGGCTTCATATAGTTCAAAAAAACCCATTAGCTACCATAATAGATATTTTTTAACACGAAAGCTGACATCACAAAAGAAAAGGACAAAAAAAAAGAGGGGGTTAATAGTGTCAATTGATATATCCTCAGTTCGGTAGATCTCAATTATGAGATTTTCTAACACAAAATATGCTTTTAGTAGGTCGAATAATATGCACCAAAATTGGATCGAATTTTTCTATCTACATTATCTTATAAAAGAATATGAGAGTTATGATAGCAACAGACTTATATATGCACGATATGTATGATTTATGGCGCACTTGAGAACCCTATCTTTGTGGTTTTGTTATTACGTACGTACATGCAACTCTCGTGTACTTTCGTGGAAAGTGCAGAGTAATGGAAAGATCGATGCACTGCCTGCACAGCCACAAACAACGTTGCACCAGGGCTGAGTCTTCTACTTGGACCACCCAATATTCACTAACCCACACGTCAGTAGTTTTTCTTTTCCTAGGTAAAGCAAGCTAAGTCTGCAAGGAAAAGGAGTCAGAAAATTCGATCCCCAGAAAAAACCCTCCCCAAAGGGAGGACGTGACACTTGAGCT
Source organism: Myrica gale (assembly GCA_963930655.1). Lineage (NCBI taxonomy): Eukaryota > Viridiplantae > Streptophyta > Magnoliopsida > Fagales > Myricaceae > Myrica > Myrica gale. Next base: position 19,088,927 of record OZ005620.1, read on the forward strand.
AGAGCTCACTGGCACACACGTCAGTGGTTCAAAGTAATATAAGTTAAAATTGTTTGTGAGGGTAAAGCTTGATTTTGGACTTATCCAGAAATTAATTGGTAGTCAGGCTGGTGGTAACGGCCAGGTTCATCCTTTTGACAGCAACTATGAGTTAATCTATACATTTTATAATAGAAGTGCTCCTATAGTTATTACTGGTTGCCCCTCCCTTTTTAAATGTTAAATGACATTGGAAAGTAGGTAGCTTTTTTTTTTTTCTTTTCCCTTTTAAGCACGGGTTGGCTGACCCATGCATGCATGATGCAACGTCTAAAGTAGCAAGAAAAAAAAAACAATTTGAAGGGAAATCGTATAATTTATTCCGTACATCAAATAATATGCTTATGAAGAGATGCTATAATTTAGCAATTTAATTGGAGTCACAACCCACAAGCCTTAATTAAATTTCAAAATAGACATTATTGTAAAATTTAGGGATTAATACATTTTGCATTCTTCAACTAGGGTCCTACTACTTTACACCGCCAAACTATGATTTACTTCACCTTGAAACTATCAATTACTGTTTTTTGCACTTTGCACTATCTATTAAAAGATTTTATCAAATTAAATGAAAAATGATTTATTTTCGAATAAAATGGTAATTTTATTGACATATTTTTTTAATAAGGGTAGACTTTTCAATTTCAGAGGAAAAAGAATTATTTTCCTTCAAAATTGTTCATCAATTTTAATATGCGATATAAAATGTTTGAAATCAATAATTAGTAAATGCAATGTAATAAAAATAATGGCTTTGGATGCAAAGTGTTAAGACTCATACTATCCAAGGGTGCAAAGTGTATTTATCCTTAAATTTTAGAAAAAAAAAATACACTTTCTAGGCACGAACTACTGTAAGTTTCACAGTTTGCACCCCAAAATTATTATGTTTGAGACACTGCACCTATTAACTTTCATCTCTAACAAATTACACCCCCTTTAAAACGAAATGTGGATTATGGCCTTTAATGTTTACTATTTGACTTTTTTAAGAACGTAATTGATATTTTGTATTAAAATAGGAGTTAATTTCCGTTCAATATAACCAAAAAAAACAATGTCCGTAAAAAAAATTGTATTTTCTTCCAACATTTGAGTATTTTTTAAATGAGTAGCATATTAGTAATCATCCATTTGTATCCGTTAGTTCTGATTGAAAAACTAAAATAAAACTATGGTAGATGTGGACTGATAATTCTGTGCTTTAGATAAGAATTAGGACAAGAAGGGTCAATAACCAATTAAATTGTCGCCTCTCTAGATTACAAATATTGGGTAGAGCCTGAGCCAGAATACATGTCAGATTCATTGTAACTCTGGGTCGCATTTAATTGTTAGGGATAAATGTAAAATCAGTCCATATGTAATATGTAAAAATTGATTTAGTCTCCGTGATATGAAAAATATAAATTTAGTCTCTATAATTTTAAAAAATAATAAAATTAATCTCTAATGAAGGACTAATGACAAATAAAAATTAAATCATACAAAATAAATTTATATTTTTCATATCAGGGAGAATAAATCTATTTTTTCGAACAAATTTTATATTTTTCACTAATTGTTACAGCGTATATTTTCTGTTGTTCCAAAAACGTCCAGACATGACGCGGCGAGCGACGGTACCTACCAACACTATCTGTCTACCACAGCACAAAAGTAACCGTGGTTAGTGTATATAATTGTCGTAGACCCACGGTGTTGGTTCGCTCAGAAGAGAAAAACGAAACCACAGTTTGGTCTTCCATTTTCTTAACACGCGTATCCTCTACTCTCAAAACTCGTCATTTCCACAAACTCTCTCTCTCTCTCTTTCGAGTCCCTCCTCTTCCTCTCTATAGCGCCGGCGGCTCCATGCCCTAGGCCTCTCCTATCAATCCCCGCCACACTCCGAGCGTTAAATCCAAGCGGAGTCTTAAAGGTAAAAGCTTCTGTCCATTCGACCATCTAATCCGGAATATTTGGTGGCCCGATTCTCTGTTCCAAAACTATGTTGTTTTAATGAATCGGTTTTTCGTTGGTTTTTTTATTGGATTTGTGAAGCAGTTTTTCGGTCTGGCTCTATTTGGTTTGATGAGAACCGCTTGGAAAAGAAAGTACGGCAAAGCGCTATGTTTTGTTATTGTTTATGTTTCTTTTACTTTCTACCTGAGATGAAACAGCTGAACAAAGAGTGGTGGATGCCGGTTTCCTTTATTTTGCTTCATTTTCTTGGCAATTCTCAGCGACCAATTAGAAGTTGGTGTGCTTTTTGTAAATTTTTCCTACCCGAAATTCTATATGGGTCTCATGAAGATCTGTTACGCATATAAGTTGGCATTTGATAAACCGCGAACGAAAGTTTCAGTATTCACTTTCTTTTTTAGAGACTTTTAATTTTAGCTTAAGTGTTTCTAAGTTCAGTTGAACAGAGTTGTGGCTTGATTCCTGGTTTGAAATCTCTCAAGGATTGAGCTTTTTTTTTTTGAAATCTCGGATTTTACGTTTTTATTTTCATTTTGAAGTACTTCTTCAATTTCGTAGATTATAATCTGTTTTCAGGCGATCTCCCCTTTCTTGGATTGTCATCGTATTTTTCACTATGGGCTGGGCTTTCGGTTTATATTAATTTCGGTCCCTACGTATATCTACAGTAGATATACCATTTTTCGCAGGAACGTAGTATTTTCTATAATGTAACCTCTTTGAATTAAGATCCTGTTAGTTTAAGTAATGTTTTATTGCACGTTTTACCTTTATTTGGGTCGCTGAGTAATGAGGTGGGAGAAAAATAAATTATGTCTTATGTGGATTTGGTTTCTGGATAGTGAGCAATAGAGTCTAATGGTTGTATCAGGCAGATTGAAGAAATTAGTTTGTAGCTTCTGTTTAATTGTTCTTTCTTGTGGGTTCTCCCGAGTTTTGTGAAAATTCTTACTAAACCCAATGTATATAATAGAGTAGGTTGTTGTCTGTTTGTTGGTCTCTGTATCTGAATCTGAATAGGTTTTATTTGCTTAGTTTTTGATATTTGAACGAATCTGTCATTAATTTTTAGTTTTTTCTAGTGATGATTCCTTGTTTTTTGCTATCAATATTTTGAGCAAAAAATACTTATATATATATAAGTATTTTTTGCTCAAAATATTGATAGCAATATATATATATATAAGTATTTTGAGCAAAAAATCAAATATTTAGGCTTGTGTTTTGGTTACTTTAAGTTTTCAAGGAAATGGAAAGATCTGAACTTAGTGTAGCCAAATTATTGTGCAGAAAAATTGAATTTATGGTCTTTTGTTGGTAACAACAACAGGTATGTTTAGTGTCTAAGAATTTCTCCTCTATTTTTATCTAATCTTCATTTCAGTATGTGCTTCTTTAAGCTAAAACCTCAGCAGGAAAAAGCAGGCTTATCATTTTTCCCTTCTTTTTCCCATATTTGTTATCTCTGAGCTGTCATAGTTCCACAGATCAATTTGTGGTCAAGAAAATAATAATCTTTCCATTTTCTCCCTTTGCAATTAAACGTTTTGTCTGTCAGCCAACTCTGTGAATATCCTATACCTTTTCATTTGGTAACTATTTATGACATTTGATCTGATTATCTGATTTGTTCCCTCCCAGGTATCCGGAGCCTTGGGTGCTTTTGCTGCAGAGTGTGATCCTTTCTTGCTTTTTGCTGGCGTAGAAAAGAGGTTTGCTCATTTTATCTCTTCTTAAATCTGTTTCTCCATTCAGGAACCATAATCTAACTTTCTATTTTGTACTGGGACCTATTTTGTTCCCGATAGCAAAAAGGTATGCGGATTTCGCTTCTTGAAACAGCCAAAGTACTTAGGGAATCTAAAAGTTTGTTAAGAGCTGAGTAACTGCAGTTCTCTGATGTGTAGTCTTGCGTTTGGTACCAAAAATCTTTGAATCTTATTTATCAAAAAAAAAAAATCTTTGAATCTTCTTCCCCCTGCCCCACTGTTTTCAAACTTTTTTCCCATGAAGTATCAGAGATTTATCTCTTTTCCTCTCCCTTTCTCTCTCTTGTTTGACGTTAACTTTGGAATGTTTTGTTGTTGTCATCGTTACTAAAGATGCTTTTCTGTGAATTGACCATTCATAGAAGAGAAAGAGTAGCCACAGTTTTTCCATTCTCTATTTTTCTTAATTATCACTCAAAAGGATTTTTCTGGTCTTTCACTGTCGAAAGCTTTTCCCTGTCTATATTTTGGTTTCCGGAGTCCAAAGGAACATGAAATATTTTCCTACCTATGACCTTGTGTATCACTCCAATTTAGGTGTAATCTACCTTATGAGCATGATATATTGCTTATAAACAAAGATTTTAAGTTCGCAGCCTTACTGTCTTTCCGTTGCGTCTGGATAATTTTGGATTTAAGCATGATGGAAGCAGGATTGTGTTTCTTAGTTTGGTTATGTTTAAAAGCTGAACATCTGATTCTGACCATTGGCAACAATTCCTTGATCTAACTATTTGATTTATGGAACAGGATGATCGTCTGCCATCTTTTCATTGTGAGAAAAGCAAGTCTAATCAAATTTGTTCTCTCTTGTTCCAACTGATCAGTGGAAGTTAGAGTCAAATTTCTACTTTAAGAAATGGATCGGTGCGACACCTCGGGATTTGTTAGTGGGGGGTGTGATGGACTCTTCTAGAGACATCTAACCCTAGTTTTGTAGCTAATTTTCGTCATCCCCGTAAATCAGGCGGACTGTTCTGTTGCAATTGAAATTAGGTTTGGTAGCATTGTAACTATCTAGCTTTTATTTCATGGACACCCGGTTCCAGAACTTGGGGTTTAATGTAAATTATTCTTCTAATGCGTTCAAGATTTTGGGAAATTCTGTGCAAGTTGGGGGAGCTGAATATGGGACAGATACCATTTTACGGCTTGATTCCCCTGGTTCTTCTGTTCCTTACATATCCTCCTCAAAGGGAATCAAAAGGAAGTGGGGTTTCATAGATGGGTCCACGGGCCAGCAAGTTGGCTCTTCATTGTCTCTAGGGCTTGGCCGTTCATCGAGCTCCGAGGACAGCAAGGGGAGTTCAGCAACTGCTTGCACCACAATGTCTTCAGCGAAAGAAACAGACGAGGAGTCCTCGATGGATCTTGAACTGGACTTCTCACTCCATCTTGGGGCTGAGAAGTTACCCAGCCTGAAAGAAGCTGCCATCTCAAATCCAAAAGCTCTGGAATTGCCATCCAAGGTTGACCTGGAATTAAGTCTCACAACTGGACCCTCCGAATCTGACATCACTACTGTTGATCCAGGTTCAACTCCTCTTCAACTGGGTATAGAGATACCACCAATGATTGGCAGGGCCCAAAATGCAGATGAAGGTTCAACTTCATGTCGTTGGAAACCAGGGATTATTTTACCTCCTCAGCAGGCTTTAGTGAACTCAGGGGCTAGCTTCCTTTTCAATCAGGTTCCTAAGAAGAATGATCCAACTCCTATCGATTTGGACCTCTCATCAAGGGTATTAACAGCACCAAAAAGCTCAGTCACCTGTACTTCTGGGATAACACAGCACCAACAGGCGCAACGTAGCGGTAGTTCTAAGATATGTCAAGTTGAGGGATGCGGAAAGGGAGCAAGAGGTGCTTCTGGCCGTTGTATATCTCATGGTGGTGGTCGTCGGTGCCAGAGAACTGGCTGCCACAAGGGATCTGAAGGCCGGACTGTGTACTGCAAGGCTCATGGGGGTGGACGCCGATGTGAATACCTTGGGTGCACAAAGAGTGCAGAAGGGCGTACGGATTTCTGTATCGCCCATGGTGGTGGTCGGAGATGCAGTCAAGATGGTTGCACTCGAGCTGCCAGGGGAAAGTCAGGATTGTGTATCCGGCATGGTGGTGGCAAGAGATGTCAAAGAGAAAATTGTACAAAGAGTGCAGAAGGACTCTCAGGTCTTTGCATCTCACATGGAGGTGGCCGCCGATGTCAAGCAATAGGATGCACAAAAGGGGCACAAGGGAGTACAATGTTTTGTAAGGCTCATGGTGGGGGGAAACGGTGTACGGCTCCTGGGTGCACAAAGGGGGCTGAGGGGAGCACACCTTTCTGTAAGGGGCACGGTGGAGGGAAAAGATGCGCATTCAAAGGTGGTGGGGTTTGTACAAAGAGTGTGCATGGAGGAACAAATTTCTGTGTGGCTCATGGGGGTGGTAAGAGGTGTGCTGTGACAGAGTGCACAAAGAGCGCAAGGGGAAGGACAGATTATTGTGTGCGTCATGGTGGGGGGAAGAGATGCAAGTTTGAAGGGTGTGGTAAAAGTGCACAAGGAAGCACTGATTTTTGCAAGGCACATGGTGGCGGAAAGAGGTGTTCTTGGGGCCATCCTGGATCAGAATATGGAAGCAAATCAACTGGTCCTTGTAACTCTTTTGCCAGGGGGAAGACAGGTCTCTGTGCTCTCCATAGTGGCCTGGTTCAGGATAAGAGGGTACATGGAGGTGTTACCCTGGGACCTATAGTTCAGGAGAAAGAGGTCTTCACTGAGGACATGAATGTTGATGTCCTGAAGATGCGGAACACCGTGGGAACTTTGGCAGGCAGATCTTATTCTGATTTGACACAATGTGGAGTACCAAATGCTCAGAACTCTGTCCGGGACAGAAACCTCTCAGCGGTGCCTGTGTATCTTCCAGAAGGTAGGGTGCATGGGGGAAGCCTGATGGCATTGCTGACATCCAGTTCTGTTGACTCAAGCAGTGGTAAAGGTGTAGTTGTTGCTCCCTCCGAGCCAATGAAAACTTACATGATGCCACATGGCTGTATGTAAGGCTATTTCTGTCCTTTCTTGATATTGGTTTCGGTGGTTGGCAGTCACTCGGCCCGTTTGTGTGCTTTGCTTAGTTTGTCGGGTTTTATAATTAGTAGTAGTTCTCATTCATTGGTTCAAATGGAGAGAACCCCTTAAATGCCTTGACACCCTTCCTAAGCAGTTGGGGAAGTCAAGTTAGGTGATAGGCAGCATCATTTCGAGTCAGGTCTTTGGCGTTCTTTCCTGTAAATAGTAATATTTATATCTGTCCAGCAGGTTATTGTGAATACAGGTTTAGTGCCTGTAGGTTTGGTCGGTTGGGACATTGTGTTTGTAATAAAGCCTTTACTGTGATTATGTTTCCTGTTGCAGCTTAGTTAGTACATTTGAATTAGTTAGTGGTCATGAGCTGCTTTAATCCAGCAACAATTTGTGGATATCTGAAAAGTCTGGTTGTTGCTTCCCTAATACATAGTAACTTATTACTAGTGAATGCCCTTCTGATTCCTGCTTCCAACGATAAGATTTTTTTCTAATGTTAAATACCTTTCCCATAAGCCAGCCTTCAATGAGGGTAAGTTTGTGACCCTTTCAGCAGGGGTTTTTTTTAGGGGGGGGGGGGGGTGGTGTTCATCCGTAGTGCTTAGCAGGCGTGTGCTTTTCAGGAAATTGTGCCAAACAGGGTTTCGTATATTGTGAAGTGAGGTAAGAACCAACTAGTAGCTGATGTTCTTAACTGGGACTGTTACGGGAGGGTAAGTGAAAGCATAAGTAGTTTAATTTGTTAGTCTCCGCTGAAGCTTCTCAAATGGGAGACATTTTATGGGCGTAGATTATGATGAAAAGGAGGAAACTTTACAAGTCAGGAACCTGGGCTGATCTTTATCCTGCTATTTGCATTGGAATCACGAAACTTCTACGTTTTTTTGGTGCCCCCTTCAAGATACGCGAAAGAGTGGTGGCTATATGGTGTGTTAATGTTTAACAGTTTTACGTTGTTTAGAAAATTTGTAAGATATATTTCATATAAGTTTGGAGGTAATTTTACTTGGTAAGCCGATTTTTCAAGGTGTGAATCTCCAAATCTTATGTGGCTTCTGTGCTATCTTGCTGCCACACTTACAGAGTGGACGGTCATGAATCCGATGGTGAGGGCATGACCCCAACTTAGTGAATATGAATCTTATGTTGCTCGACCAATCGTGGGAGTATGAAATCTTACCATTTTTACAGAGCCTTCCATCAGCACTCAATGGTCAGAAGACCTTTAGTTCAACATTCAAAGGTCGGCATCGCTCTGAAGAAAAGAAAAAGGGGTTTGCTATTTCTTAAATTTCTGGCTTTTGGACAAATATGAAAGTATCGTGGATCAGAATGTGTGGCGGTGTAGTTTTGGCCCATGATGTTTTGTTTGCCACATTGTTTTGGGGCCAGATGGGGAGCAGAGCCAGCACCTAAATATCGCATATACGAGGGAGAGCTACACCTATGACATAGCTTGGATCTAGGATTATTATTATCATTATTACGACTTTATTTGATTAGGATTGGATTAAAGAACGATTTTCAGGGCTGTTTGGTTTGCTAGCTGTTGCTGAAGGTTTGCCCATTACTCTTCCCCCTATGTGTCTCCCTACATCGACTTTCCACTGTTTATAGATACTTTGCTCACCTGCCAATCAGGGTGAAAAGTTTATTCAAAACAGTTTTTTTTTTTGGGGGGTAGGGGGTGGAATTTTAAACTCGCATCTTCCTGTCCGAACAATGGCTTTTCTTGAAAGAGTAATGAGCCTCATCGCAGTCGCCTCTAGCAGAAGCAGAAGGGGAAAGCTAACAAGTCGAGGGAAAAGTGACGAAAAGGTGTTGGAACTATTTTGGCAGCACTGCTGCTTTTGGCGGATCGGGATCCCCTGCTTGCAGGGTCAATTCGGAGAGAGAGTGGTGAGTTCCGAGCAGGATCCACACCTGCCCGGCAATTCGATCACCCGAATTGCAACAATTCTCGTCCGCTTTTGGCAGCATTCAATAACTTGAAACGTGAAGGCCATATTTGGACTGGGGTAGTTTAAATATGTTGCAGGAAACTCAGCCTTGTGACTTCCAACGAGCTCTAGGTGTATAGCCACCATCGTGTATAGCAATCTCATTTATGCTACAGGAGTGCATCCTCCTGCCGAATGCCATGGAAGAAATTATTGATTTAACTTCAAACCCACCTACCAGCTAGGTGGACATTCCGTCCCAAAGGGTTTGAAATCCTGACTTCTTTAAAATATAGGTTAATAGTATCATACTGATATCTTAAGATCAATAGCTCATTGACAGAACTTATTCGAGGAGGATACAAAAATGTCAACACTGAAAACCATGCGTCTGACTCACTCATTTGGTATTTAAGTGATGTTATTTATGTTTGATCATTTTAGCTAAATGCTGTATCTGAAAGCTCTTGGTTACGTACCTTCCAACGAAGGGATAGAGCACAATTTTTTTTTCTTCATTGACAATTAGAATTTTATACGGCTGAAAACAGCACTTCCAAGAACCCTCTATAGGGGACTTTCTGTTCATTTCCTGCCTTAGTTGTTATATTATTGCCATGTCAAAATCTGTGTATGTAGACGGCCTCTTCCTATTTAGAATCCTTCATGCTTGAACTTGGCCATCTTAGAAAGTTCATCAACTGCTTCAACCAAGTGATCAAGCCTAGCCACAAACTCGATAAGCAAGGAAGTAAAGGTGGCTAGGGACAAAGCTGCAGTACTCTCCAATGCGCTCATCCTAGGCAAAACGTCTGTACTTAAACCTCCTCCCTCTTCTTCAAAAGCATCTACCTCTCTAGATGGCCAAGAATGCAGCCTTCTTGATTGCTTCCTCATTGTCTCATGATAAGACTCTGTCCGTGCCAGTGGGGGAGACCCTGAGGGTGTGTTTTGGGTTGGTGGATTAGGATTTTTTTCGAGGTCGTTGCTCTGATCAAGATTGGCCAATTGATTTGAGAGATCGTAAAGGGTGGATGACAAGGCAAACGAGAGCTTTGGTAGTGGCTTGGAAGAGTTGTCTGGGGGGTCACAGTTGGATGTTAGGAGATAAGAGTGCGTGTCTATGGCGCGTTGGAGTCTTTCAGTTGAGCTGTGAACCCTTTTTAGTAAAGAAGTTTTCAGGCTTCTTCTCATGGAACTGATATCCTTGCCCAAGATCCTTACCAGTTCTGCAGCCTGACTTGCCGCATCTTGGATTTCTGACTGGAATGTGATTCTGAGGTTGTAGGGTGCCTAAAACATCCATCAAGAAGGTGGAGGTATGTTAAAAACTTTATTATACAGGATATACACTTAAACACTCAGCAAGTTTGTTTGTTTCATGCATGACTATGGTCTACAATGGTTCTGCTCTTGATCAGTTTCAAGACCATTAAAATACATCATCGTTCTAATTAGGATTGCTTATAAGTATGGGTTTTAATGACCTTTTTCTACTGAATCCTCACAGTCATCATTTTATTCAACTTATCTAAGTTTGGCTGCACTGGAATGCATCTACAAAAGATTGTCCATGCGTACCTCAGGGACAGCCATGCAATTGCATTGATTGAACTGCTCTGATACTGTGAATCGAGAGATGCAGCACAACAGACCATCTGCACTCTCCAGAATTGGCAACTTCCTCAAGGAATTGGAAATTTTGAAGCTTTGTTGTTTTAATGGCCAAAATGCAGACATGTAAAATAAATATATACACAGGCCGATGGGCGCCCTGGACAATACGATGGCTTTGACAAATCCCCATGTTTCCTAGGGCCACTACCCTGACTTGGAGAACTTTTTGTGGACTGTTCTGTTAGAATTCTGAGTCCAAAGCACAGTAGGCTACTATTATATATGCATCTCCCTTTACCCAGTTCCATGGAATGTTTTACCACCACCCACGTGCATGGCTTGGTCTAGAAATTTTTTGGCTTATGGGAGATCTGTACCAATATGCATGCCCTCAAGAACCATCACTACTCACTGTATGGTTATGAAGCTCCCTCCTATGAACAGGTCGTAGGAATCTCCTTATGCATGTTATTGTCGGGATATTGCAATTTAACATTAACATGGAGAACAAGAATATGTGCCTCCAATTACGTATGGCCTTCCTAGTTTGAATACAAGAATTGCTTAATGCCTTTAGCATCTACCAAGCGATCCATTATTCTTGTGCTATCTTCCCCTAAAGCGATCCATTATCGATTTCTCCTGATTTTGGTTAGATGTTTGCCTTTCTAGCTATAATATACACAATCAGAGTTCTGAAAGGGCTATGATTCTGTTAAGTGGTCTATGGATATTCCATATATTCTATGGATCATCAAATATGCCTACAACAGGCACATTACCTTCTGCACGTACACACACGCTATCATGCATAAGGAGAGACTTGAATTACCTGAATCTCAGAGTGTAAAACACCATGAAGTGCCATAACCTCATAAGCACAGTATCGTAAAACTGCTCCAACTTTAACGTACTCTGACCAAGGATAGAAGAAGTGTCGGAACCTCCCATGTGGTGGCTCCCATTTTGCCGAATTAGCCTTGTGATCAGAACATGCAATAACAGCCACAAAATAGTTTTAAATACGAGCAATTGAGAGTACTATTCTAACAAATAAGGGTTAAAAGTTCTGTATGAGTTTGAAAAATAAAGTACCAAGGACTCCAGTTTTGAGGAGGAATTCAAGGTGCTTCGACATTTCCTATAAGCAGGTTCGTCTGGAAACTCATCCATGACAGTCTTTGAGAATTCAGGATGCTCTAACCCTTCATCTTCTAAATATTTCTTTACACATTCTGCAGATGCATGATAAAGGGTTTTTTTAGCAGTATTCGAGTCTTGATAGAACATGATTTAATTTCACTATTTCCTATTAATTTATGTTTTTTTGGCCAAACAGTATAAGTTTATGAGAGAAGCAGGAATTTATAATCAGTACTTAATATTTCGATGCCTATATGGACAAAATTCATTGGTAATCACTTTCGTTATACATGCCAATAAAATATGAAAGTCAAATCCAAACCCATTTGGTTTGATGCATTAAAATTCCACGTCTTTATGATCATTAGTAGTTCTTTGTTTGCGTCACTTAAGAGTTCTGATCAAATTAGATACCTTCAAGAGAGTCTGCCACAGCATTAAAACTTTTAACCATCTCCTTGTGTAACTGCTCCCCTGCCCATATTGGACAAACAAGCACGTTAACTAGGACCGCTACAAATGCTCCAATTGCTATTGAATACAGCCGATCCATGGCAGTCTTGATTGGTGTTCCAATCCGGTAACCAGAAACGATGATCAAGCAAAACGTGAATAGTATGACCCTGAAGCCATACTCGTACGGCACAAGTGAAGGCCATAATTTCATGAATGATGTAACAGTCCCTGCATGGAAGTTCAGTTGAAATATTCATCCACAAGACAATATGTTTTCCCAAGTTTTGGAGATTAATTTAGTAGAAAATACCAATCAGAAAAATGCTAGTGCCAATTATAAAAGGCTCGGTAACCCGGCCAGTGCGAAGAGCTAACTGAGCAACAGCGATAGCCAGGATTCCAGCAAGCAAACTTCCGAGTGCTCTGTTGAATCCTCGATTAAATGTTGCACCTTAAGAAATACAAACAGGATACCCAATGGAAGACTGATTAGTTAGTTTCTTCATGTCTAGGATTACTATTTTCCTCATTAAGATGTGCGTTTTCAACGTGTTTTACCATTTTCCAAGTAGAGATATACAGTGTACGTATGCGTATGTTCATCATGTAGCGTAGGCTTTTCAAGAACTTAGTTATATATAATACGTCAATGAATTACAGAAAACATAGGCTCTCGCATATACATACCGACTGTATATTCGAACATGATGGCAACAGTGAGGATGGACCATATGATGTTGTTGCCAAATAATTCATAGGGTGCTTGGAATAGGATAAGCAAAGATACAAGAAGAACAGCTAGGCCCACTTTGAGTGAGAATAATACCCTATTGCTGTCTTCTTTGCAAAATTCCCATACATTCCAAATCCAGGCTTTACATGAGAAGCCACTCACACCGGACTTCTTGCAGGCCTCCGGCAGTACTTTAGCTTTGGTAGCTGAAGGTATATTGATCTCAATGCTACCCTTTTTGCCATTCATTCTCCAATGCACTAGTATGAGTTTCAACTCTTCTAATGCCCCAGATCGCTTCAACAGATCCGTACTGGTTGTCTGGTAAGGTTCTTAATACTTTGAGCAGTGAAGGACTAAAGGAGTTTTCTTCCACAAAATGCGTAAACCTATTGAAGCAAGGGAGGGTTCGGTTGAAGCTGGAAGGAGCTAGAAGACCTGATGAGCTTTATGTATTTGGTGGTGGGAATGGTGTAGAAGGAGAAAACGATTTAAAGAGGAGGGTGGAATTAACTTGCTGGTGCAACTAGGGAAGAAAAGTATGTATAGTCAGGATATGATATATAGAGAAAGAATAATACGGCAATAATAGAAGGGAAAATGGAGCTAAATATCAGGATAGGAAGATGCTTAACTTCAATAATTCTGTGATAGAGAATTAGAATCTAAATTGCATTGGCCTCTAGGAATTTTCAAACACCGCGTTTGCTCTTTCCAATTAATATCTTCACCGTGTTCATAAAGATGATAAAAACCTACAATTATGGGAGCCAATGGCTCTGAAACAAGGGTGGCAAGAAAGAAGGTCAAACAAACTATCATAGGCATTTCACTGCAACAATTTCCAATTTTCAACTGGAGAGTTCATCAAAATAATCCAGAAACGGGGAAAAAAGGTCAGGGGTTAAGGATGACGAATATTTCGAACAAGAATCTGGGACTCCGAAGATAGAGAAGCCTCTTCAATGTTGTCTTCATTTTAGGAATATTTCCTTTGACCATGACTGCTCTGCCTCAGTTGTTGCCTGTCTTAGTGATAAACAAGTTGTTGAAATCGTCCCGGTAACTAATTCTCCTCCCACAGTCTTCTTCGGCATTCTCTTTTGGCTCTTTTCCTTTCTATTCTCGCTCTATGATTTCGGCATCTGATTGTTCTCTGGTTCCTCACTCTGATAGAAACTTCTGAGGTATATATCTGCCTCTTAATATATGATATCATATATCTTTGAATACCTCATTATCCTTAAAATCAGCTCACGACTTTACTTCTTTAAGCGGTAGTTAATTTAGTGATATTCTTAATGTCCCTGTATTCTCTATCATTGCAAAGTATTTTATGTCACCAATAGACGAATAGATGCTCTGAATTTTCTCGCCTTAGTCTGTTTTTGTTTTCTGGCTTTGTTTTTGCGTAAGGACTTGGGTGACCTAAAATAAATAGAAAACGACTTCTTATTATCTTAGAAAAAATCATATGGGGACTTGCGATTAGGGTGAGGAATAAATTCGAAGGATAAAGCAATGATGGGTGGAGTGTTTCCAGGAGAGAATGTGTGATAACCACAGATACATAACACAAGTGACAATACCTTTTGACTAGGTGTGAGGTTTTTCCATAATTAGAATTTCTTTAATGTGGATAGAAGCCTGCAAAATCTATAGTAAGCAGTATTTACAGATTGGAATCTGGCTTCCAGTCGAAATCAGCTCTTAGCAAAAAGGTTGATCTCTATGGTGCAGCTAAATTACTAAGTTTTGGTGAGGTTCATGCCGTCTGGCAAGCATATCTCACGGTCCTAGAAATTATTCTCTAAGGAATTGCACTTTAAATCTCAGCTGTACAATCGCCTAGACGAGGAATTGAGAAATTGATAGAAAACGCTTTGTGGAGAAAATAAGAAGCTGATTCTGCCATCGGATGCCAGCTTCCCTGCAGACTAATTACTCTGTCTGCCAATATATAGAATATGTTCTTACAACTTCCAGCTGGGTACATCTTAACATACCAATAAATCGTTCTAAATCTCTTATTCACTGCTTGATTCCTTTTGTATGCAAACCCAATGCTGTTTTATCTCATTCGATGCGGTTATGAGAGCATGACTCATTTTCCTTGGTGCTTAAGGCTATTACTTTTACTCACCTTGCAACCCAACCTAAAATCACATTATTTATGTCTTAGGAAAAAGCAAACTATTCTGTCTGATATAACAATGCTAAGGGAAGATGAAACATGAAAGTTTTTCTTTTTTGTTTGGTTTGGTTTCTGAAAAAGCACAAATGGGACTGAATTCTCAGGGACTTCGTGCACTGCTGCATGAAAAGAGATAATGCTGTAACCCAGTCTTGATTCATGCCCATTTCTTCTGACAGGGCATTTCTTAATTCAATATGTTTGCACAAGATGGATCAGAATCTCGTGTAGAACACTAGGGGCTAGAAAAACCAATGCTTCATTTGATGAATTTGGTTTTTTACCTTAGCATTTAAAACATCGGTTGGCTTTAAGTCACCTGCCTGCATTTTGACAGGCAAGATATAATTCACTTCTACTGATTGGATTTCTTTTGCCCCTTAAAATGGGAAAGAAAAGATCATTTTCGACTTTGTAGGAAAATTCCTTGCACACGTGAACTAACTCACCTGGTAATGAGACGATAACATACATATTGTGCAATTGGAGACTCAATTGGCTAAAGCTGAATCTCAACTATTCCACGTCCCCAAATCAGCAGAAACTTGTGGAGATGCAAATGGTCCACCTCCCGCTCCACTCCACCACAATCAATTACAGGTATTTGGTAACACTAGAAAGTTTCTACCTCGCCACTGTTCTAACTATCAGGCACTTCATGTCATGTCTTCCCTGCTCTAAATTGATCAGTCTGAAATATTAGAAATACAGACTAAATAATAATTGAACGCAAAGATGTCATCAAGCGTTTGTAGTCCAACGGTTAGGATAATTGCCTTCCAAGCAATAGACCTGGGTTCGACTCCCGGCAGACGCATTTATTTTTGGGGACTTTTTGAGTTTTTAGTGGGGACAAATTTAGTCACCAAGCATATTTTTTTTTGGGGGACTCCTGCATATCTTTTGGGGCTTTTGAGTTTTGAATAGGGCCGATTTTAGTCACCAAGTCCAATAGAATAATTCCTTCTGGCCAAGCCCATGTGGGTGTACCTTAACCACATCTAAAAGGTCTGACATCCATGGATTTTGTTCATGTGGGCTTGTAATAGATTCCTTGTGGTTTCCACCAAACAGGCCCACTGATCAGATACTTAAAACCCATCTCCCTCCCATGTCGATCATAAGAGACAAAAAAGAAAGAAGATAACGAAGATACTGAGGTTGTGTTCAGACAGACAACGACTGGACACTTATGCCGTGGAAGACCTTATCACTTTAAACTCCACCACACCACACCACACCGCATGCCGACATGCATCAGAAGGTAACCAAGAAACTTCTCTGATCCTTCTGCACTAACTGCCCACAATCACGTCATTACTTGTATGAGTTATGTACTTTTTATAATGTTTAAATTGTATTGAACTATCAATCTTCGTCATAATTCTGACAACAATCTAACAAATCAATAAAAATTAATTTATAGTAAAAATAAATAAATACTTAAGTTTAAAGAACTACCACGGTACTCTTAATAATTTTATGTAAAAAATTATATAAAATCTTAATCTCTTTAAAGAGTAATTCCATATAACAACTTATGCTATATTTATATATACACATGTCCGTTGTCCTCATTTATTGATACAAGAAAAGAAGAACTCTCGAATGAAAAATTATACACATTGGCACAAATGTCACCGAAATGTTTTTTTTTTCTTTCGTTAGCATTGCGTTACTCCTCAATGTCCAAATAATTGTGTTATTCTATTGGCTCTCAACTCTAAGTATGAGCTTATTGTATAGATTAATGGGTGTATTCGAATGTTATTCATCTAAAAAATTTAAAGACCAGAATTTGAATGATCTTCTATTTTTTTTGGGATAAATACAAAATCAGTTTCTATGATATACGCGAAAATCGAATTAGTCCTCATGATAAGAAAATTATATAATTAGTCTCGTGCTTTCAGAAAAAGATAAAATTAGTCACTAATGGAGGATCAACTACAAATGGAAATAGAATTATATAGACTAATTTTATATTTTTCTTATCATGAGGATTAATTCACATGGATTGATTATATATTTATCTATCTTTTTTCTTCTTATCTAAAAAACTCATTGCATTGCATGTAAAGTTAACCTTTTATTTTTAAATTACACGGATACTGAGACCGAAGTAGCCAATCAATTTATCTGGCTGTGTCTGAACCCTGAACTTGGTGACCATAATAAACCAATCAGGTACGTCAATGAAATCGTTAAACTGACCTTACCATGATCTACGTTACACTAGATAACACCCTCTCAAGTTCATTTTGGTCATTTTGGACCTCAATCGCCTGCTCATCCAATTAATACCCGCTTTCGACGATCTTTACACAGACATATACTACTGTCTCCCAGCTCAGACATATACTACTCTCCCAGCTCTTTCGCTCTTACTCACATTGAGTCATTGACTACTAGAACATCCCCAATGGGCAACTGCAGCGGCTCAACTACCCGATACGACGGCCCGGTCCATAATGGCGTCAAGATCCTCCCCCCGACGCCCAAACCATCCTCCCAAACCCCGTCCTCTCAAAGTCAAAGTGACGCTCCCCTGGGCCGCATCTTAGGCCGGCCCATCGAGGACGTCCGGTCCATCTACATCTTCGGCCGCGAGCTAGGCCGCGGCCAATTCGGCGTCACCTACTTCGTCACCCACAAGCAGACCGGCGAGAAGTTAGCCTGCAAGTCCATCGCCACCCGCAAGCTCGTCAACCGCGACGACATTGAAGACATCCGTCGCGAGGTCCAGATCATGCACCACCTCACTGGACACCGAAACATTGTCGAGCTCAAAGGCGCCTACGAGGACCGCCACTCCGTCAATCTCGTCATGGAGCTCTGCGCTGGCGGCGAGCTCTTCGACCGGATCATCACCAAGGGCCATTACTCGGAGCGCGCCGCTGCGGGACTCTGCCGGCAGATCGTGACTGTCGTGCACAACTGCCATTCCATGGGGGTAATGCACAGGGACTTGAAGCCTGAGAACTTCTTGTTCTTGAGCAAAGATGAGGATTCGCCGCTCAAGGCCACAGATTTTGGTCTCTCCGTGTTTCTCAAGCCAGGTGAGCGTGTTTCGTTAAATCTGAGTGCTTGTGGTTTTGCGGTTTCCTGTGTGTTTGGGTTGCTGAGCACGCTCGGAGTACGGTAAAGAAAATTGAAGTTTCGACATTTACGGAAAAATACACTGAATGCAATAATCAATGATCTTTCTTTAATAAATTTGCGAATAATTCGTTAGGCTCTCATTACTCTAGTAAAGCCGAAAGGTTTAGAATCAGTGACGATCACACGTCGTAGGATGGTACTGTATCATCCAACAGCCTGCAAGTGAAAAGCAATTGTGGTTATAGCTTTAGGTGGTTGATGCATTTTAATTGTAGTGTTCAATGTTACTTTTGGGTTTTAGTCTCCACTTTCATTGTCCCAGATCATGTGCTTTGAAGTTTGGGTATTCAAGCATTTTTCCTCTTTTAAGTTTATTTTTGGGGCTCATGTATATGATTCGGATCTTTACTTATTATGTGTGTGTCAGTGCAGGAGACGTATTTAAAGATCTTGTCGGAAGTTCGTATTATGTAGCTCCTGAGGTGTTGCGCCGAACTTATGGAGCTGAAGCTGATATTTGGAGCGCTGGTGTGATTCTATACATTCTACTTAGTGGCGTCCCACCTTTCTGGGGAGGTATTCATTTTTTCTTTACGAGTAAGAAAAAGCTGAAACAATGATGGTTTTTATGCCCTGGAGTTTTGTATTTCCTTGGTGGAAATCATCATGGTGAATGAATTCATATAAGTCACCCATTCTCGGATATCAGTTTGTATGGTGCTTGGAGGCGGCTTAGTGTTGTATCATTACTTACTTATTTTTTCGTATGCAGAGAATGAGCAGCGTATCTTTGATGCTATTCTTCGAGGACGTCTTGATTTCTCTTCTGATCCTTGGCCTTCCATATCCAGTAGTGCCAAAGATCTTGTGAAGAAGATGCTACGAGCTGATCATAACAAACGACTGTCTGCAGTTGAAGTCCTTAGTAAGTTTGGGTTATGCATACACGGATTGTGGTTGAGGAAGGCAGTATATGTTGTTTTGTCGCATGTTCTTAGACTATCTCTGCATGCCCTATACGACGAAATCAAGTATTTCCTCATCCAATAGGAAAATGGTGGAGGCAGAGGGGAAACAGATATCTTTTACTGATATATGCACACAAACACAGAGATACAAAGATTCATGCATTTGTATCCTGGCTTATCACTGTATGTGTTGATTTGCTTAAAGATGCCCTGCATTTCTCGGCATTCTATAAATTATAAATGATGTTGAACCACTGAAAATAATGCAGATCATCCTTGGGTGAGAGTAGATGGAGATGCATCTGATAAGCCTCTTGATATTGCTGTTTTAACAAGAATGAAACAATTCAGGGCAATGAACAAACTCAAAAAGGTTGCTCTGAAGGTAAAAGATGCCTTTATTACAATCTCTCAGTGATTAGTTAAATCTGTATGGAAGAACGGAAAACCTAGCAACTGCAACATAGAGATGACTGAAAAAAAAAAGAGAGGATGAGATGTTTTGTATTGTAAGGACAAAGTCAGAGAATTGTACAGGATAAGGCTTTTTTAAAAAACCATCCTCAATGAAAAATCCAATTTTCTTTGAACTCTGGTGAGCCATTAAACTTAATGAAAAAATATGCTCAACAGCATCAAATCCGCCACCCACCAACTTGAGTGGAAGAGTTCCTGTCTCACTGTGCAACAATTGCTCTGTTTTCTTCAGGTAATTGCAGAAAATCTTTCTGAGGAGGAAATCATTGGCTTGAAGGAAATGTTCAAATCAATGGACACAGATAACAGTGGAACAATCACTTTTGAAGAGTTGAAGGCTGGTCTTCCAAAACTTGGTACTAAGCTTTCTGAGTCCGAAGTGAAACAGTTGATGGAAGCGGTAATATCTTTGGCCTTTCTTGTTTCCTGCTCTGTTTGAAAATAGCTGGCCTGTTCTATATATGGTAGCTTCGTGTGCAAATGTCATCATTTTAGTTCTGCTCATAACATACCTTATTGCTTTCTCAGGCTGATGTTGATGGGAATGGGACCATTGATTACATAGAGTTTATAACAGCTACAATGCACATGAACAGAATCGAAAGAGAGGACCACTTATACAAGGCTTTCGAATATTTTGACGAGGACAAGAGCGGGTAATCATCGTCTGTTTCTTATCTGTTCCTATTTCTTCATTCCTTGGGTCGTTTATCTTCGTTCCATTTTGCTTGTTTATCATTTCAGGTACATTACAATGGAAGAGTTGGAGAATGCCCTTAAGCAGTATAATATGGGAGATGAAAAAACGATTAAGGAGATCATTGCAGAAGTTGACACGGACAATGTATGTTTCTCCCTTCTTTCTTCATTTTCAAATTTTTCCGGATTCATTTTTTTTTTGTCTTGTGCTCTTCATTGCAAGCACATTTAGACACTAGAGGACAACAATTGTACATTAGTGAATGGACTTACATACTGAACATTGTCTAAGCGAAGTATTACAGTCTTGAAGGCGGCTAACACATACCCTTGACTCCTTATCTGCACCTTGTAATTATGGTTTTTAATTTTAGGCCAAAAACAGATGATTTGTAACGTTAATAATTGTTTCCTAAAACAGATTATTTGTAATGATAATAATTTTTTGGATAAAATATATTTTTCACCCACGAATTACCATAAGTTTTGCACTTTGCACCCTAAACTACCAGTTTTGACACATTGCACCCTCTAACTACCAATTTTAGACACTTTGCACCATTTGTTCAATTTTTAGACCAAAATGAAGATAATATCCTTAATCCACTTTGCGTATATTGAAGATATTATAAATTCATTAATTTTTAAAAGGGTATTATTGTGAGGGTGCAAATTGTTTAACATTAGTAGTTAGAGAGTGTAATGTGTCAAAGTGGGTAATTTAGGATGCAGAGTGTCTGACATTAGTAGTTGGAGGGTGCAATGTGTCAAAACTGACAGTTTATAGTGCAATGTGTTATAGGCCTGGTAGTTGATGGGTGAAAAGTGTATTTATTTCTAATTTTTTTGTCTAGAGTAATGGATGGTAGGAGAGTTTAGAATTTTAAGGCACCAGAAAATTAATAAGAATGAAATTGCAAGACACTTCAGATCGATTTCATTTCATAGGAGCTTCAATTTCTCAACACTTTCCTTGATTTTGTAGTCTTTCCCAACAAAGAATAGATATTTGTATGTCTTTTATAGCTAATAGATCTGGACTCAATGCTGCAGGATGGAAGGATTAATTACGATGAGTTTGCAACCATGATGAGAAAAGGCAATCCAGAGCTGGTGACAAATAGACGACGCAAATGAGCTCAACATGATTAGTATATTTCTTGGGGCTTACCCACCGGTGCCAACTGATTTGTTAATTTATGTGGGCCGTGTTGTGTTTACTGATCACATGCATGTTCATGCTAGCCACCTTGGAATTGCAAGAGTTCGTCCCACCTGAAACTGGTTGTGGACCTGTCCTGGCGGCACTTCACTAGAAGAAATGGGCTAGATTGCCGAGCGTTTTGGGGGTTAATCCACTATGTAATTTTAGGCAGAATTATCAATGGTTGAATGCTTTTTATTGGTAAATACGAATTCTAGTAACCACATGCCCACAAGAAAAAAGGGAAGAAGAAAAAACACTTGGTTGTTGCTCTAAAGGTGATCCACCGGTCCCGAAGCATCAGAAGGCCAAGAAAGTGATTATTTAGTTTTGGCATCCTTATTGCCTGAAGCGTGCATGTCCTTATGGGCACGTACTATTTGCTGTTCAGTTCTCACTAGCACTTTGCTGTATAGTGAATGGTGTTTTTTTTGGAGAGTATTGCTAGTGAATATATGGCACATTTTTACTTACCCCAAAAGATAAATATACGGCACATCTGCCTTTTTAAAAAAAAAAAAATACACGGCACATCACTTTGACACTCAATTAGCCACTAGGCATTGTTTAGCATGCTAAATAATTTTTAGGGAAAAATACACTTTCCATCCACAAACTATTAGGGTAATGGCACATTGTACCCTAAGGCCCAAACTACCATCTTTAAGACATTATCCTCAAACTACCAATGTTAGACACTTTACACCTTAAAGTACCCACTTTGACATATTACACTCAAACTATTAATATTAAACACTTTACACCTTCCATTTGACAATAATACCCTTAATAAATTAATGAATTGACAACAATGTCTTTAATATATGCAAAATGGGTCAAGAGTATTGTCGTTATTTTAGTCTACAAATTTGACATAGAGTGCAAAGTGTCAAAAATTGGTAGTTAGAGAGTGCAATGTATCAAAATTGGTAGTTTAGGGTGTAAAGTGTAAAACCTATGGTAGTTTGTGGGTGAAAAATGTATTTTCCTCTAATTTTTAAGTTTTCATTGAAGTTAACAATTGGTTTGGGTCACCTTCACAACAAAGTTGAACTTACCTAACATGTACGACTTTGGGCTGCATGGTTCGAGATTTGTCGTGACTTTGAACTCAATTTATGTTGATACTGGGTCAGGTCTGTCTGAGTTTGGTGCACGTGAATGAGTGTTCTGATTTTTTTCGTTATTTTTTTCAAAAAACTTAAGCTAAACAATATAATCTGAATTTTTTTGCATACTCCACTAAGACTCGGTCCTAATAAAAATTAATTGTTTACTAAATAGTACATATGAACTTAACTTATCTATATCTTTTTCACAAATTCTAATACAATTCAATTATTTCACAAATGCTAATACAATTTAATTTATAAAAAATTTCATCAATTCATTTTACCCCACTTCTTTCACAAACTCTAATATAACTTAATTTTTTATCAAACCACCTTCAAATTTTTAGTAACTTATCATAAACTACAGTAAAAAGTTAAAACTAAAAAATTTCTTCAAAAAATTTGAAATATAAAATTTTATGACATGAAATAAATCAACCTTGAGCTCATTGCTAAGTGGGGCCTTCCCTGGAGCATTCTTGCCGGTTGATTGGCGACTGCTGCTAATGTGAAAGGATCCTCAGTGATGACATGGCCGTGACAACAATGCGTTGGAGGATAGGCGTCGAGATGAGGCATCAGTGGCACCCATGGGCACACTTAACAAGCCCACAGCGCCAGCGGCGACAACACCACAGTCATGTCATGGTATCAGCGCGCACGCAAGCTAGGCACCCCAGCGCCCCTGACAAGGCATGACGTCTCACTAACGTCCATGCCTGGCATGCCAGCCAGCCTGCTTGCCGCAGACATGCCATGATAGCACATGGTCTTGCCATGACAAGGTGCCACAGCGAGTCCTTGGCCACCAGCCAATCCATGCAGCCGCAACGAGCCAACAGACAAAAGAGTGTCATGACACAAGATGAGTAACTTAGAATCGAACTGATCAAATTTGTCTTTTTAAGTAAGGACAAAGTCACATGTCGTTTATGTAGGATGAAAACAGTTGAATATAACAACTTCAATAGGTTGGAGGATGAAATCACAACGAAGAGTATAGTTTGTGAGAGTGAATTGCAATGAATTAAAGTTTATTGAATATTTAAAAATAATAATAGTTTGAGATAGAAGATTATAATTAATTCTACTTATTTTAGTCAAACCTTGTGACATTCTGTCCAATGACCTTTGTATTATTACATAGGCTGTTTGTCCCGAGTAAGAGAAAAGAAAACAACTCTTATTATAGTCTCAGAATCACAGAACATGCGGCCGAGTTTTTTTTTAATTATTTTTTTATTATAAAATATGTAATACGAAAATTGTGCTGCCCTCGTGGTTTGCAGTGCAAAAGAACCATTTAGTTTGGTAGCTGCAGAACCCAAATTAACGAACTTACCGTAGGAATACAAAGATAGATGACATAAAACTTTCTTTTGCTGGCACATGGAAATAAGCTATAATTTGCTCGAATTGGATTAATTCAGAGAGTTAGGCACAACATATGAATCTTATAGTAGAATTTACATTATCAAAAAATTTAGGCTTAAATGCACCCCATGCCCCTGGGGTATGTGAAAATAGCAAATATACCCCTGAGGTAAACAAAGTCATTTTCATACCCCTGAGGTAAACATTCAGGAGCAAATATGCCCTTCCGTTATGTGCCGTTTGAAACACTAACGATAAATGCTGACGTGTCAAAATTTGACACGTCAGCACCAATCACAACTCGCCACCTGACATTTTCGAAAAAAAAAACCTTGGACGACATGAGGTCCATTAGAGACGATCAAGCGTGGTTGAGACTCCTCAGGCCCCATGAAATTACGAATCTCCCCTCCACACTATTTGGAAAGATTATCTTCGCGCCTGATAATTCAAAGGTAGGGGTGGGCAAAACTTCCACTTCCAGTACCGATTTCGCCCACCACCTACCACCTAGAACCGGATTCGGGGCCGGTATAGGATGTAGGAAGCCGGAACCGAACCTGGTACCGGTAATTCTGCAGAAACAAAAACTGTGCGTTTTGGTCCTAGTTTTTTTTTCAAAACCCTTTACCCTTCGTCCCTTCCCCCCTCATTCGACATTTCTACTCTCTCTCAGCTCTCACCTCAAGCTGCAACTCTCTCTCTCTTTGACTTCACATAGCTCCCTCTTGTCTCTCTCACTCTCTCTCAAGTCTCGGGCCTCAGCTCTTTCTCTAGTCTCTCACTCTCTTTGGTCTGGTCACCCGTGGTTGTCTCCCTCACTCTCAGTCCTTCTATCGTGACGTTGTCGAAGGCCAAGGGCCAAGGCCGATGCCTCTCTCTTAACTCTGTCTCTCTTTATCTATCTATCTATCTATCTATCGAACGACGTCGCTGCCTCTCTGTTTATTTTTTTGTAAATTTTATTTTCAATAGAGTCTGGTCACCCGTGGTTGTCTCCCTCACTCTCAGTCCTTCTATTGTGACGTCGTCGAAGGCCAAGGGCCAAGGCCGATGCCTCTCTCTCAACTCTGTCTCTCTATCTATCTATTTATCTCTCGAACGACGCCTCTGCCTCTCTGTTTATTTTTTTGTAAATTTTATTTTCAATAGAATCAGTTGTTCTTCATTTGATTATCAGTTAACTAATTAATTTTTTTAGTGCAGGTTACAAGATTGACAGATTGTGATTTCACTGATTTGTGAATTTGTGTTGACTATTATGCCGTGTGTGGTCAGTGCACTGCATTGAGATAAAAATTTGTTCACTTATTTAGTTAATTATTTATTGTAGTTCATTAGTTAATTTAGAATTTTAGAGTATAGATTAGGTTGTGAAACTGTGGAGGATGTGCTTGATTGAAGGATTTGGTTTTGTTTGAAGTTGTGAATCTGTTTGCAATTGGAGGCTGGACAATGGGATTGATTGATTATTTGATTGGATATTTGGTTTTGATGTGTCAAAGGAAGAAGATTTTAATTAGTCATTCCTTATTGTGTTGTATTTGAATAATTTAGTTGGTTCTTGCTTATTGTTATTTTATATTAGAAATTTGTTACTTTTTAGATTACTTGTAGAGATTTTTGTGTTTGTTGTAAAATATTATTAATCAATGATGAAGTATATTTTTATTATCCTCGTTCTTTAAGTTTTTACATCCAATGAATTATGATTATTAAAATAAATTTGTATTACCGATTAAAAAAACAAGTATAAGAAAATATAGAAAAAAAATTAGTGGCGTTTAAAAAATGCTAGCACATACCCAATAAAAAAAACTGAGCTGACCTATAGCTACTAAAGACCTGTAGTAGCATTTTTAAAAATGCTGCTAAATACTTGTTGCGAAAAAAATTCACAATTGCTGTTCGGGTCTATAGCGGCGGTCTCGACCGCTGCTTAGAGACCGCCGCTATAGATCCAGTCTTCATCAGCGGTCGCGCAAACCGCCACTATAGATCTATTGTGATGCGATTGCTGCTAAAGCTATAACAACGATTTTTTGACCTTTAGCAGCGCGCATTGAAAGTGTTTTCCCCATCAATAAAACAAGTGGAATTAGAAAGAGAACATAATGTTCATGTCGATACTCACAACAAGAAATTGCCTAATTTGTAACGCATGAATTTGGAAACAATAGGATTAAAAATATTAAAAAATTAGAAGGTAATATTAACTAGGCTTAATTATCAATATACTCTCTGTAATGTTCACTTTTAATAAATCAGTCTCTGAAGCACAACTTTGAAAGGGCGGTCCATGTGGTTCAATTTATATATATATATTCTCTCATCTACCAAAAAGTTAGTCTTTAACAAGGACGATGTCCAAGATAGTTTATCTGGCCTCGAAAATGAACTTCCTGATTCAGAATTCACGTTGGTCTTCCATTAATCGGCTATTTTTTGCGGACAAAATAACTTGTATGTCTAAAAAATAGACCACATAAACAAACCTAGTTGTATACCTAACGAACTAATTATTAAAAACGAATACGGCATGCACTATAATATTAATTCTAACCGTTAAAGGGTGATATCAAAATCCAAACAATATTGGAGAACCATTTCTAAAATCTAATTTTTCAAAATAAGAGCGATGAGATATGAAGGGAGTGTAATGGCAGCATGATAATTCATATTATAGCCTTCGTGAATAGAAATAAAGTGGGGGAGAGATGCAATAGTTAGATGAAAAAGTGAGAGAGAATATATGGTCTTAATATTAAATACGAATGAAAAATAGTCAAAGGACCAAGAAATTGAATTAGTACTGCTATATTTCAGCTCATATAGAGAGAAAGAGATAGCTTTTAAAACTTAAAAGGCTTTATCCCCGTGTTGTTTTCTAGCTGACCCAACGTCATCCATTTTGTAAAGGGCCCAGTTTCGCACTATTGGCTTCAGGAAATTGCATAGGAAAAAAAAACACCCTCAAAACAATTTGATTACAGAACTAGCCAAAACGTCATACCGTTTTAGCAAGCTTGATGGCTGCTTCGATCCCCTTCACGGGGGCGCTACTGTTCACTAAACGGCAGACGGTTTTCACCCCAACGGCAGAAACGTCAACTGACTCAACTCTTTGATAACTAGGGAGCCTACGACCTCCCTCCTCTCTTCTCTGTTGAAATCCGACGGCTGGTGGCTCCCACGTCAAGCGTGGCCAAATTGTAAAAGAGAGAAAACGAACCTGTCCTTCTGACCCGCGAGATTCCGATCTATTCGTTCTCAGCATTTCAGAGATAGCGGGAGGAGCAGGAAAACAGCCATGGTACGTCTTCGATTCCCACATGACTTAAGTAAATTCATTGTTTGCCACTGCCTTAGTCCTGCCCTTCAGAAAATCAGACGGAGCTTAATTTTTTGTGCTGTTTTATATCGTGTTATCATCTAACCGAGTGTTCATCATATCTAATTGAGTTCAATTTAGACGCTGCGTTATATAGCAGTTCAGTACTGAAATCATTCTGGAAGAAATTGATCCGTTTTATTTGCACATGTGAGAGAAAATCAGTGAAGCATTGAGGAGTGAAATAGCCTAGCATTCACTGTCTGAATATGAGCAACTTAAATTCTTTGAGTTCTTCTTTTCTCATTGTTTATCTTTGGGCGTCTGCAATTCGGATAGATACAGCCCGATTGTTGCTCCGCGCTTTCTGAGGCATATTGACAAACAATGATGTGGAATGGGGGTTAGAACAGAGATAATCGTTTATCCATCAGGGAATCTCAATAGGAACTGCAACTCCAAGATTGAATTGGTTTTTATCTAGTAAACTAGTATTGGTAAAATAAAAGCTACTTGATATTCATGCTACGTTAAAAGAAACTAGTTTCAAAGATAACATTGGAAACCAATGACAAATTATGATCTTAATATGGCATTGCTTGAATGATCCAATAGTTGTCCATCTTCCTTGTAACTGGTATAGTTACTAATATTTCCGTGCAACTCCTCCACCCCCCGGGACCCCCTTCTATTTCTTGGTTCAAACAGGCTGAACGAAGAGGTCAACAGGCACAACTTCTCCTTTTGGTATATCAGAGTTTTGGTCTAGTGTTTGGTGACTTGAGCGTCTCCCCTCTTTATGTTTATAAGAGTACATTCTCTGGGAATTTGCGGAATTACCAAACTGAGGATACGGTTTTTGGGGTGTTTTCCTTGATCTTTTGGACTTTTACGCTTTTCTCAATGCTGAAGTATGTCATAATCACATTGACTGCAAATGACAATGGTGAAGGTAAAAGCTTATAACTTTGTCAAAGATAGTACAAGTTGTTTTCCTTGTTTTCTACTTTTGTATACGTATGACTGTGCAGTCATTTGCAGGAGGAATTATGGCATTATATGCACTCCTTTGCCGACATGCAAAATTCTCTTTGCTTCCTAATTACCAGGCAGCAGATGAGGAACTTTTAACACATCATAATCTGGGTTACTCAGACAGAAATGTGCCTTCCTCTTCAATCAGAAGATTTGTTGAGAGGCATAAAAAAGCAAAAACCGGCTTACTGGTTGTTGCTTTATTTGGTGCATGCATGGTAATATGCGTTGGTGTTCTCACTCCTGCAATATCTGGTAAATGCACTTTCTTTGTCCATTTTTTCCTGAGTGAGTTTTCCGGTGGGACTTGCACTGGCTGATTTTTTTGTCTCCACATGGTTTTTTTTTTCTCTTCCCATATACCTTTGCTAATTGATATCTGGTTTTGGCAGTTCTTTCTTCCGTTGAGGGGCTGAATGTTCGAGCAACCAATGTGCCTAATAGTGAGTATAACACAACTGCACACACACTTGCATGCATAGATTTTCAATATGCTATTAATTTCTCGACAAAATTTGAAAATTAATGTTTGTGTTAAAAAAAAGGCCCCATTAACTTTAGTAGTGGAAGGGACTTCTTAGAAATATAACTTTTATCTGTTACGAGCAAGATTGCATGCAAGAGTTATGAGGAAAATGAAACGAGATGGTGTAATGAGAACAAAAGAGGACCTATATATGAGAGTAGGTGCAATAAGGAAGGAGAAACATGTGGTCTCTATGATGGTCATGTTTCTCACGGGAATGAGTGAGCGACTATTAGATTAAGCCTGAGGTAATATAGATTTGATTTCAGATCCTTTCAATCATACTGAAAAGATGCAGACAGGGGGAAGAGAGGAAAAAAAAGGGCTGGGGGATCTTCAGGAATTGTCTGTTTCTTGCATATGAAAAGATTTCATTTTTCCAAGTTTTAAACATGTTTCTCCTAGCAATAATGTGTCCATCCTATTTACTATCTTTTCTTGACCTTTCATTCAATTAATAACCCTGGAGTAATTCTACAGGTGTTGTCATTGTTATGGCCTGTGTTTTATTGGTTGTGGTTTTTGTCTTGCAACACCGGGGCGGCCGCAAGGTGGCATTTATGTATGCTCCCATTATGATTCTATGGTTACTGTTGATCGCTATTGTTGGGGTCTACAATGTGATTGTGTGGAATTCAAGTGTATACCAGGCTCTTTCTCCTTATTATATTTACAAGTTCTTTAAGGATACTGGAAAAGATGGTTGGATTTCTCTTGGAGGAATAGTTCTCTGTGCTACCGGTAAATATGATCTTCGAGATCTCTTCTGGTTCATTAAGTTATGCTCTTGTTAATTGTTGTAGGCTTTTAATGTTTTTTTGATAAGTAGGCTTTTAATGTCAACTGCAGGAACAGAAGCTATGTTTGCAGAGCTTGGCTACTTCACTGCAGCATCAATGAGGGTATGCAAAAAGATTGATTGCAGAATAGGGTTCTGTTCCATTATTAACCTTTTAGGGTGACAATGTAGAGCCAGAAGGAAGACCTTATGACGATTTACTCATTTCAATGATTAAATGGGTTAAGAACTTTGAAGCTTACTCCAAATTTTGTTTTAGAAAGAATCTGTACACTACCATTCATATTTGAACTAGTACCTACCCCATAGGTTAGAAGGTATTGATCCTCTCAAACCATTTGAATTTTACCTACTTGTTTAGACTGTAATTGTTGACCATAGAAAGTCAGGATTCTGGTGCAAAAATCTACAGTGTTGTCTGTCAAGCTAAATATTTAATTGAGCAATTACTTGCTGTCATCTCTTTTGCATTGATCACCTGAACTTTAAGGACTAGTTTTTGATCCAAATCTGCAACCTCAACTGCTTAGTTACGAGGATGTGTTTACTTTCTCTTAGGACCTTAAAATCTTCTCACTCGTGTCTGGGTCACTTTTTTCCTCCCTTTTTGCCTCCAAGCCCACGAGCCACTTAAGTACTTAGAGTCGAGTAAAAGGATAGGGTGTGCTGGCTTAAGCATTGGAGCTGTGAACATTAGAATATTTCAGCAGAATCAGAGTATGCATAGCTGACTCTCAAACTTTTACCGTGTATACCATCTTGATCAAAATGGAAAAAAGCTTGTTTATTTGAATCATGGTAATTATTGCAGTTTATAGTAGTTGCCTTCAGTTGGCCCACCTCACCTGTCTCCTTTAATATTGAAAAGATCTTGTTTCATTACTCTTCTTTCTGTGTAACCTCTCAAAATTTGGGGGATCAAGTAACGGGCTCAATGAGTGTTTCATGTTGTGAACTTACCCAATGTTAGAATTTTACGTCACTGCTGTACCATAATTTTGTAAGGTTAGGCTGCTTATTATTGTGACTCAGGGCAAACATTATTTTTCTTTTTTTCTTCCATTCTTATAGTTCAAACTTTCTCGCCTCATTTTTCCCATTAATTTGTCAACATTGCTGCAAGGAAATATTTAAGAGTTCTTTCTTACTGCAGGTCGCATTTTCTACTGTTATTTACCCATGTCTAATACTTCAATACATGGGTCAGGCTGCATTTCTTTCAAAGAACTTCGATGCAATTTCTACAAGCTTTTATGATTCCATTCCGGGTAAGTTCAGTTGAGGAATAAACTACCGTTGTGCATATCTGTGGGTATGACATTCACCCTGAGAAACACCACTTAGTCACCCCTTCTCATATTCTTCTGTTTACTTTTTCTTTTTGATGGATCTCAAAGTTTTTTCCAAATGGTAAGAGTTTGCGACTAGATAAAGGAAACAGCTTGTCAACTAACTTTTTTTATTTTGCAAGCTATTTAGTGGTCTAGGGCAGTGAGCGAGAGCCTGAGTTTGATTTCTGTTTCTGATGCTCTAATCATGAGCAACACTGGGCTTGACTTGATTGGGCAGTCACACCTGGGCCAGTGAACCGCGATAAAACCAACCAATTAGAAGTCATTTCCAAGCATGTGTAGTGTTTTTTTGTTTTTTTTTGTTGGTCATATTTTTTTTATAATTATGTTTCTCATGCAACATTCTTGCCATGATTGTAGATCCCTTATTTTGGCCAATGCTTGTGGTGGCAATTTTTGCTGCAATGATTGCCAGTCAGGGTGTTATATGTGGCACAGTCTCAATTGTCAGACAATGCCATGCATTAGGATGTTTCCCTCGTGTCAAGGTTGTTCATACAAGGAGATGGATCCCTGGTCAGATATACATCCCTGAGATAAACTGGATCCTTATGGTTCTCACTCTGGTTGTCACAGTTGGTTTCCGAGATACAAATCATATTGGCAGTGCCTATGGTAAGTCTTTTTTTTTTTGGTCAAGATGTTCTTTAAACTGTCTGTTGCCTGTACTTTGCAAACAGAGCTTAGGTGTTAGATGCCACCTCTGGATTCACTGTTATCTACTTCTAGCGCTACCTTTATCTCAGTGTGGAGTGATCTGTCAAAAATGGGGATGACTAATCATTTGTTGTTTGTCCTATGTTCTGTATGATAAGGTTATAGGGTAATACATATCATTCCCTCTGTCTCCTTCATTCTTCAGCAAGAGCTAATATCGCTATGTCACTTTCAGGGTTTGCATTTCTGACTTTGACATTTGTGACAACCTGGTTGATGTCACTCGTCATCAATCTCGTATGGCATAAGAGTCTCATTTTTTCCCTGTCATTCATCCTATTCTTTGGATCAGTTGAGATTATCTTCCTTTCATCTTCTGTCATGAGAATCCCTAAAGGTGGATGGGTTCCTCTAGTGATTGCTGCACTGTTATTGGGCATTATGTATGTGTGGCACTATGGGTCCAGGAAGAAGTATTTATATGACCTGCATAACAAGGTTTCCATGAAATGGTTACTGACACAAGGTCCTGGTCTTGGTATCATTAAGGTTCCTGGGATTGGCCTCGTATACACTGAATTAGCAACTGGAGTGCCAGCCATGTTTAGTCACTTCTTAACCAATTTACCAGCCTTTTATCAGGTGGTTGTCTTCGTCTGTGTTAAAACTGTTCCTGTTCCATATGTACCCCATGAAGAACGTTATCTCATTGGTCGGATTGGTCCCAAATCTTATCGGATGTACCGCTGCATAGTCCGAAATGGTTACAAAGATGTTAATAACCACGAGGATGATTTTGAAGATGATCTGGTGATGAGCATTGCAGAGTTCATCCAACTGGAAGCAGAAGGTCCCCGAATTCTTGATGGCTCAGTGGATGGCCGAATGGCGGTTGTGAAAACATCTGAAAAATTTGGGACTAGATTACGAAGGTCAGAATCTGCATTCTTCCCAGAAAGCAGCACCTCGAGTGCTTTGGCTTCTACGCCTGTGAGTAGCAGCAAGTCAGCCACACTGCAGAATTTGAAGTCCATGAACAGACAGGAATCTGCCCATCTCAACCATAGGCCAATGGTTCGTTTCGAGTTGCTGAATACCAAATACAGGGATATACATGTCAAGCAAGAGCTCTTGGAGCTTGTGGAAGCTAAGCATGCTGAGGTAGCACACGTTATTGGCCACTCGCATATCAAAGCAAAGTGGAATTCATCCCTCTTAAAGAAGTTTGCAGTCAATATGGTCTACTCTTTCCTACGTAAAAACTGCCGTGCCCCTTCTGTGGGCTTGAACATCCCCCATATCTGCTTGATTGAAGTTGGTATGACCTACTATGTGTAGCAGAAACAACCGTTGGTAGACGGCTGATTAGCACGGCATACAGTTCAGGTGAGTTGCCGACCTGAAGTTGTATGGGGTTTCTTTCTCCGGCACCATGGGAGGTTGCTAAATTTTGTTATAATGGAGTATTTGAAAGATTTGTTGGTCTGGAATCTTCAGCTGACGAAATGTTAGGGAGCTAAAGGCTGCTTTTGAATGTCTGTGTGTTCGATTCGGTTTATTGCTGTTCAAAATGCAAGGATCCAGCCTCCTAGTAATTGGTTTTGTTAAGTTTAATCTTAGATCACGGATTGATCCTCCGGTTCTGAAGCGACGCCATTTTTTATTTTCCAAAACCATTTTGCTTCAGCTACAAGAGTAGTCATCACATGGAAGAGATTCATTTTCTTAAATATTTGACGAGGGTTCGCAGGCAGTATGCTGTATCATTGTCTTTTTTTTTTTTTCTGGGAATGGGACCCAATTCCAGGAACGATGCTTTGAACAAATACTACTACTATAAACTCAAAGGCTGCCTTTTCCACCGAATCTGAGAGGGTTATCAGTCTCCTATATTAATTTAGAAAAAGAAAAACATAAGCAAGTAAATAAGAAAAATAACATGTTACTTGAAATAAAATAATTCCCTCATTGCTCATAAAACAGTAATAATTAACTTCTTGTATTTTTGCCTAGAAACGATTGTTACTTGTATGTAGTCCAAAATATATTAGAGAGGTTAAAAGTTGAAATATTGAAAAAAATGGGTTTTTTTTTTGTTTTCTTAAAACTTATGTACATTTAAACAAAAAAAGAATAATAAATTCAAATGAAGTCCTACGAGTGTGAATAATGAATGAAGAAAAAGAGGTCAAAATAACGACCTATCAGGCATCAGCTACAGTTGAGGTAGGCCAGAATTTAGCAAGTAAGTAAATAAATCAATACAAGAAAAAAGTAAATAAATCAATTAATACACCAATAATTTAGAAAAAAAAATATTAAACGAATAAATAAGATGCACGAGTTAAATGACAAAACCCAATTTAGCAATTAAAATGTGAAAAACAAATCCGCAATTCCCCAAGTCCGAAGCAATCCCAACCCCACTCCCCAAATTTTCTGGACCAGAAATTTCAACTCTTTTCCCTTTCTCTCGAACGGCATTTCAAATCTCCTGACCTCTCCATATATCGGAATCGTACATTGATGTCGTTGAAATACAAACCCCCCACTCTCTCTCTATCTGCCTGTCTTTGATGCAAGTGTTCGTAACTTCTTGGAATCGGACCCTGACCCCCCGGTTTTGGAACTCATGTTGAGCTCCTCTTGCTCTCAGTGTCTCACCCACCGGCCCTTCCTTCTTCCCTCCATCTCGCGAATTAGGGTTTCTAGTCTTTACCCAAATACCCAAGCTTTCCGGAGCTTTCAATCTCATTCGACCATCTCAAAGAACGTAAGCAACTCTGAAATTATCTTTTTGTCGTTTTTCTTCTTTTCCTTTATTGAATGTCGTCACATGGGGCGTGTGTGTGTGTGTGTGGTGTTTATTTTGTCGAATTGAATGTCTGATTAGCTTTTAGCCGTAGTTGATTGCTGACAAAAGTCAAGAAAAATTCTAATTTTCAATTTTTGGATGTTTACTGTCCGGAACCTGATTTCGTAGGCTTTGTTGAATCTACTGTACATCATTGGTGTTAAATTTTTGTCGAGAAAATATGAGTTGAATACTTCTGAGTTCATCTTTATTTTCTTTTTTGGGTTGCATTATTGAGATCGATAGGTTCCTAAGGATTTTCTGGTTCCCCGCTTACTTTGCAGAAGTTCAAAATATCATGCTTTAGGCATGAGGATTTTGCTTCAGAAACCTCAAAGCCCGAATTTGTTGAACATTATTTGCCAGAGGAATCAGTGAAGTCAGAAAATGATAAGTCGTGTGCTGGTACTAGGGATTGGGCATCAAGTCTTCGAGAGGTAACTATTTGGTTATGATTCCTCTTATGTCCTGGTTATCTCATATTTAGTAATATTGGGTGCCTTTGATGCTATTCTGTAATGTATGTGCTTTGTGTCATTTGTTGTCGAAGTAAATATTGCCTGGCTAATTGGACAACAAGATCTTTTGGTAGGAGACACCTCAAAGCACTGTTAGATTTACAATAATGTTGTGAATTAGAAATCAGGAGATCCGACAAGACCAGTTAACTTTAAGTGGTGAGGCAGTTAGCATTTGTGCCGAACGTGCTCTTAGAACCCTAAGTTATGGGGTTTCCCTGCAGTATGTGAGTTAATTGTCTAATAGAAAAGCAATTATTGGTGGCATCATATACTTCCATGTGGAATGCTAAACCCTTCAGTAATTTTGAGCATATAGACTAGAGGAAGTTGTTGGTTCAAGATCGAATTCATGCAATTTTTTATGTGGATTTGCATGATAGATGTGCTTTATATGGTTGCCCAGGAAGAATTGTAAGAATGAATGTTGCTTTGATTGACCGTCAATGATCTTTTACTAGTAATTATGAAGTAAGTTTTAAACATCCACCATGGTGTCCACAAACTGATGGATGAAGTTGCAGGCTACAAAGGCAGTGTGTAAGGTGATTGGGAGTCGATGGACTGTACCTTGGACAGCAGAGACAATACTGCAGGTTATGCTTCTTTGGATTGCTGTATTCTGGTTCATAGGCTCTTGGATGATTCCGTTTGCAGCCCACATGGCAGGTTTCAATAAGGACTCTCTGACATTTAGAGGACAGGCCTTATTCAGCCTCATAACTGATGTTACTGAAGGCCTCGCTGGAATTGTAATCCTTTACCGTTGCCTGTCTAGGTTTCGTCCTCTTCCACCTGACTGGTTTAGGTTTAGCCTGAGAGGGAACTGGCATATTGATGTTATTCTTGGATGCTTCATGTTTCCCTTGGTCAACCGGCTCTCACAGTTCAACCTTAACCTACTGCCGCTCTTGCCTTCCACGCCTGTCACCCTCTCAAGTGTTGAGCAGTCGATTTTGGCTCGGGACCCTGTGGCAATGGCATTATATGCAGTAGTCGTTTCCATTTGTGCTCCTCTCTGGGAGGAAATTGTCTTTCGTGGTTTTCTTCTTCCTTCCTTGACCAAGTACATGCCTGTATGGTGTGCAATACTGGTGAGCTCAGTTGTCTTCGCTCTAGCCCATTTTAATGTACAGAGGATGCTACCGCTTATTTTTCTTGGGGTGGTAATGGGTGTTATTTTTACAAGGTCGAGGAATCTATTACCATCAATGCTGTTGCATAGCCTCTGGAATGGATTTGTGTTCTTGGATCTTATGAAATAGCTTCTTAAAGTTGTGCTTGCTATGTAGTACAGTGATAGGTCTATCCTACATCAGATGGAGCACAATTTCAGGCTCATTTCATCAGGCTGCAATTCTTCCAATGATCGAGTCTATGCCCTACAAGGATGGATGGCGGTTCTGTATCAGCAAAGTTTATCAAAATATGCCTACACAAAGCAGTAGGAGTCCACATACTCGGTGCAAGTTTCAAGCATACTCAGTGCAAGAATCGAGTATTGGGGTCACGGGCTGTTGTATCAAATCTTGTAGGTCGAGAGCAGCAATCCACTAGATAGTTCATGTCCGGTATAAGGTGAAAGAGGGATAATGTGAACAATCTTTTTCAAAAATGGATCTAGCACTCCTGCAATGTGAAATTCTGTTGTAAATCTCTTGATGAGCTGTTTCATTTCTCACTCTCTCTGTGTCCTGTCTGTCTCTGGCGGTTTGCATTTTGGTTTCCTAGGACTAACTTATCTGTGATCAAACTTCTCCCCTGAAAATATCTCTCCCCATTCCCCAAGCGGGGAAAAGGCCGTGAACATTGGCCCATTCTTCTCTGGCAAGCGCTTGTTTTTAATGCTATATAAGCTTATAGTGCCTGACGAGAAACAATCCCCTAACGTTCCCTGACCAAGATAATAACCTCAAGCTCGAACCAAGGTAGTCTTTTATCAAGGTATGTCGTCAAGCTAGACTTTGTTTAAGATTAGGAACTTCTTCTTTTTTTTTTTTTTTTTTTTCTAGGCCAAAGTACAAAAGTATTATAAACCCACACTAATTTAAGGGGGCTTATAATACCAATCACAGTTTAGTACAGACGGGGAATTGCCCATTTTGCTATGCTGTGAGCCAATTTGTTTTGCTTCCGTGATACCCAACCCACACTCCATTGCTGTGACTGCAAGCTAGAAGGTTGTCTGTCTCAATGATAATAGGTTGCCATCCAAATTTTTGTCCCATACAACATGCTAAATTAATAGCTTTAATCTCTCCCCACGTAGGGTCTTTGTTCTGGGTGAAGTCAGTCCACACATGAAGTATTTCCCCAGTATCATTTCTGCAGACCGCAGAAATCCAAGTTCTACAGGCAGCAACCACGTTAATTTTCCAAGAGCCTAAAGGTGGGGGAGTCCATCTTAACTTCAAATCAGTTTCAAGTAATTGTCAGGCTTGTATGTGCTCAATAAAACGTCTTCTAACAGTAGAGAGCACCTCAAAAGGGTCAACTTTCAACCCTTGGTGTACAGATTTGTTTTTGAACCACCATATGGTATCTAAAGCCAGAGTTGCCCACATGGTAAAATCCCGTTCAAAGCATTTATCAATGCCTAGTTCTTTATGGGGACAACAAATAATTCTTGCCCACTTGTCAATATATAAGGCTAAGTCTGAGAATGCCTCCAAGATGAGAGGCCAAGGCTCATTTCTCCAAACAATTTGAACAATGAGAATGAAGGAAAAGATGCTCACAAGTTTCAATACCTTAGAAGCGAATTTGACATTGAATTGTGCTTTTGTCCGTAGAGGGGATCACGCTAGCAATCTTGTTGCGAGTAGGCAGCGCATTGGAGGCTAACTTCCAGAGAAGCAACTTCAATCGCTCCTGAAATTTACCCTTCCAGAGCTTATGCCACTGCTTTTCAGTAAAATTACCTCTACATTGCAATCTCCTTTGCTGATCAATGGAATACGCAGATTTGATAGAAAAGGATCCTGATGATTCAGGTTGCCATATTAATTTGTCATGCAAAAGCTGCCTGTTGAGGGGTATTCGAAGGATTTCCTGCGCACAGGAATTATCAAAGATATGGTTAACAAGACTTCTATTCCACATGCCAGTTCCTTGGTCAATTAGCTGATCCACAGTTTCAAAAGCAAGAGAATGATCAGTTGAAAGATTAATAGAATTTGCCCTGATTGCTTTAAAATCTGGCATATTGGGGACCCAAGGATCCTCCCAAATATTAATAGATTGACCACTATTAACAACATAACACATGCCATATTTAAGAATGTCTCTAGTGGCTAAAATTTCTCTCAAAGGATGAAATTTGGTCAGATTTGAACTTCGGTGCCTGCTCTTTAGTCTTTAGGTCATAAAAGTAAAAATAGAAATTGTCAGAAGTGGGATTTGAACCCACGCCCTCTCTCGAAGACCACTCGGCCATCCTGACTGATATTTTTTATACTCATTTAATTCTATTAGTTTTACAACTTCAAAATAACTTGTCTAAAAGTTTCGAAGTTCATCTTTGGGATCCTTTGTGTATTTTTTTTTGAAGCACTGTATTTGTTATTTAACTATCTCAATAGAGTCCAATCAATGCATCCATTCAATAATACTTTAGAGAGTAGTGTCCATGTGTGACAGCTTTCAATAACTTGAACATTGTATCATGATCCAACATATAAATTTAATATATATATCCTCTTCAACTTTCTTAACCTCTTGCCATGGTCCCATCCGTGTCTTTTTTCTTTATTTAATTGAATACTTTTGTCACATACGGCATAACAATGTGGGCAAGTTGCTGCTGTCACATATTTCTCTTTCTTAGAACCAACTAGCTTTTGTCTGCAAATCTTTCCCCACCGTACCCATCACGCGGTTCATGAGGGCACACCTAAGATCGAGGACTTGATACGGCTGAGTACGAGTACATGTGAGGCTGCTCGAAGTTCGAACCACAGAAAGAATTTAATAAGTTTTTTCTCACAAATCATCGGGCATCGATCCGTCACCCTCGTACTTATAGCCTATAGGCAACTACCGCTGGTATTAGTGATAAACTTTTGTCACGTAGCAGACAGTGATATTTCATATGATCTAGCCTCGTAGGAAATCTCCAAGATATATAATTGTTGATCTTCTGCTGTCTGAACCAAAACCATATTGGAACTTTAAGATCCTTAGATATGTCCATACTCACCCACGAGCTACTGCAAGATTTGACGTACGAAACCCTCAAGGTTATATACTAAATATTGACTTGATGTTTGGTTTCTGTCCACTTTTATCTCCCACCACTTCAACAAGGAAAGTATGCATCAACTAATTAAGCTTCTGTAGAAGTCATTAAAATAGTCTCGACTTCCATTGCTTATTATACAAATGTGGCCCAACACTTTTTACATCGTACGCACCCTTAGATATTCAATCGTAATTGTATACTTGGTGCAGAAGGATTGTGTGGAAAGATTCTTTGCATCATTAATGCACTAAGCTATTGTGGCCCTGCGTGTATCCCATAAATCAAATTCGATCAGTGACACGGAGAGTTATCGGGAAAGAAGGAAAAAAAAAAACAAGACTACCTGGCAAAACACGTCGTGCTGGACCTAAACTGGTACATATATTGTAATCGATATTTTGCCAGAAGCACTAGGTCTAGCATAAACAGCTAGTAAGACAATCAGAGAAACTGAATTTGATGGCATGCATGCGCCCCTTATGAGTATTTAAGAAAAGATGATGGCCAAATACCTAACCAAGGATCGGACAGGAAGAAGAAGAAGCAAACGTCCCTCATTGGCCAATCTAGCTGCAATAATTTCCCGCAGGTTGCCGTTGGTTTACAATTATTGCAAAAATATTGTTCTTTTTTGGCAATGACTCGGTGTGTCAAGTAGCTAGGCCATTTTGTCTCCATGTCACGGTCCAACAGTTGCAGAGGATATGCCCTGGCTGCCATTTTTGGCAGTGACACGAATACAGTAGTGCATGAGAACGTTTTTGTTCTAAATTCCCCTATCGATATGCATGACGCCATTTACACGTACAGTGCCATCAGAGTCGCCGGACCACCGGTCATCACCCCAATGGAATGTGGTTCAAATATCTTCCACTGTCGAGGGCGATGAATCTGCTGCATAGCTATAGCTAACGCCATAGCCTCGCCAGCTGAAAATGAGTGTCGTGTAAACGTCAACCATAAGCTCCCCGTGAAGTTGAAAGGCCCATTGTTCTTCCTAGTGCGTACCATACAATAACCCAGCTCTTCAATTTCATACTCGTAAATGCATTATGCATGTACAGTTGCAAGTACTTATGACTTCGTTGTCCGGATATAATTTTAAGGATAGATATAAAATCAATCCTTCTAAATTAAAGACTGATTCTATATTTTTGTTATCACAAGACTTATTTTGCGTAGAATAATTTTGTATTTATTCCATAATTTTAGCTTGACAATACATTTAATGGCCGATATTTTCCTTTTCTTCGGTTTTATGCAAGAAAATAAAAAGACCAGATTAATAAAACTTCGCCAAAATGTTTGAACCCTGCGATGGCTGTCTCTTCCATTTTCCTAATAGAAGACAAACAACATCAGTCGGACTATTTCCAAGGAAAAAAAGAAAAAGAAAACCTGCGATCGACTACTTTGGCATATTCTGAATCGATGAGATCTGCTGACCAAGCTGCCACTTGCATGTGGGCTGATGTGGCTGTGCCGTCCAACGTCAGTATCCTAAAACCATAATGCTGATGGGTCCCAACCATCAACGGTGCAGATATTTCTGAACACGTGCAGTGCAGTGACTCCACCCTGCTGAGTGGTGGCTCCTAATAAAGGCGTTGGGAGCTTATCCAAGATCGCATTTCGGCGCATGAGGCAACGGGGTTATGTACGACAGTCTGCGGATATCAGACATTGGCGGATGTAGGGGGGGGGGGGTGCGGTCCTGGGCGGCCGCCCCCCATTACTTGACTGGGCCTATGGGACCCGACCCCCTTCGTCCAGGCTAATCTAAGTATCTTTGATTCTGCAGTTTTTGAGCCTTACAAGGACAGTAAAGTAGATCTTCTGGCACCTAAGTTGGTCTTCATTGCCCTTGATTTAAGACAGGTGAATACTTCCCCCCTGATGCAGCTCTCTATGATGTGGTGAGAGACAATTTGAAATACCCAACATAATTGTTTCACCTATCAATATACCTTGTAAGATACAAAAATTAGACTATTTGGAACTGCAGGTACTGGTTTGGGTATTAATTGTCATTTGATTTTGGTATTAAGAGATTTTTCTGTCACATACAGGTACTAGTTTCAAACTCCAGAGGAATGATTAATAAAAGAAATGGTTGAAGTTTTGGAGGAACCGTTCAGCATAGGAAAAATGGGAAAGACATTTTTGGGGAGTATGAAACCAAGGATCATATGAAGCGCAAAGCTAGCGAGATTGAGAAAAGCAATGTTTTAAGAACATGTTCAATAGATATTCTTTTAAAGCTTGTAATTACATCTTATTAGAATACATTCCTAATTTGTAAAGATTTTTGTGTTTGTTGTAAAATATTATTAATCAATAATGAAGTATATTTTGTTTTATTATCCTTGGTCTTTAAATTTTTACATCCAATTAATTATGATTATTAAAATAAATTTGTATACGGATTAAAAAAGCATGTATAAAAAATATAGGAAAAAATTAGTGGTGATTTGGAAATGCAGGAAAAAAAGCCGCTATAGGTGGCAACTGACCGCCGCTATAGGTCTATAGCGGCGGTCATGTTAGGTCTTTAGCAGCGGTCACCGACCGCCGCTACAGACCTTTAATGCCAAAAAAACCGCAACCACGGTTGGGCCTATAGCGGCGGTCACCCGAACCGCCGCGTTAGATCTATGCCGACGGAGCTATAGAGGCGGTCGCGACCGCCGCTAAAAAACCGCTGCTATAGGCCAAAATGACCTATAGCAGCGTTTTTTGGCCTATAGCCATTTTTTGTAGTTACTGTTTTTTGCATGGAAAAAAATTTCTTATCATTTCGTCTTTAAAATTCGACCCCCATTAATTTTGATCCTGGATCCGCCACTGATATCAGATCTCACAGACATTTTTAATTTGTTAATTTATCGTTCTGAAAATTATATTAAGAAGTTATAAGCATGAATGATTAATATAATATAATTAATTCTAAATTTTGAATTAAGTGATTATACTCTCCAAGTTAAAATTTTTAATATAATATAATTAGATTCAAATAAATAGACCTAAGTTTTTAAGTTAAGTAATATTTTTATATGTTATATTATGAGCTCAAGACTGTTTTATCTTCTTAATATTATAATTATTATTTTCTGATTGAGAAGTCAGATTTTTTGTCATTATAATGTTTAAGAAAGTCTAATGAAATTACTTACCCAAAAAGACTCTAATAAACCCCCATTGTAAAGTTAGAGGATGTTAGGTTGTGATATTTTTTGAGAATTTTGTGTGTTTTGAGAATTTTTAGATAATATATCTTTATTGTATGCGTGTTGTAGTTATTTTTATGTGGTGTTAAA
The DNA here is from genome assembly GCA_963930655.1 of Myrica gale. Classification (NCBI taxonomy): domain Eukaryota; kingdom Viridiplantae; phylum Streptophyta; class Magnoliopsida; order Fagales; family Myricaceae; genus Myrica; species Myrica gale. Next base: position 19,131,422 of record OZ005620.1, read on the forward strand.
AATGATGTTTGTTGTAGAATTTTTTATACGGTGAGAATTCAAAAAAATTCTTAACCGAACAGCCTCATATTATTTTTAATTAAGACAATAAATTTTTAAACAAGTTATTGGAAGATATAAATTTTAAGGATTTTAATCATTAATCTTTATTTAAGAAAAAATCTCAAAAACTCCTCGGTAAACTTCCAAACCGCTCCAAAAACAATGAAAATAGTGACACGTTTATTAGTTTGATCTGTTTTGGGATCTCTCTCTCCCTGGGTTGTCTTTAAAAACTCAAAAGCCGAGAGTCCTTAAAAAGCGGGAACAAACTCTAACATCCCTCTCCCTCTTGCGCCGTTCACTCAACCGCAGGTTCTCCGCCGCCAGTAACCACTTCCCGGTGGCGCATAAGTGCCCCGTGATCCATCTCTTTCGCTCCTTATAAATAGGCAACCATAACCAACAGACACAAAAAAAAAGACCACAAACAGAAACTTCGGTCAGCGAAGAAGACAGAATTCGTTGAGAATTGAGAAAAGTTGCGACATCCCATTTTCTTGTCTGAATCACGAACATGGAAGCTTTCGGTTTTGGAGCTTGATTTTTTTCCTTAGCTTTAGGAAATAGGATCGTCTTTGTAACACGTGAGAGGTCTAAGGCCCTGTTTGGTGACAAGATCTCGGGTTTCCCTGTTTCCTTTCCGTGTTAGCTAGGAAATTATATCCTCCGTTTCTCTGTGAAGTTGGTTTGTAAATGGAACAGAAAGGCATACTGTTGTCCGCGTTGGGTGTAGGAGTGGGGGTGGGGGTGGGAGTGGGGTTGGGTTTGGCGTCGGGACAAACCGTGAGCAAATGGGCCGGAGTCGGTTCTGCCTCAAACGCTCTTACTCTGGAGAATATGGAGCAGGAGATGCTCAGGCTGATAGTTGACGGCCGAGAAAGCCAGGTCACGTTCGACCAGTTCCCCTACTACCTCAGGTGAGACAAGGATTCCTCCTTATTTCCTCATTCTATACTTCCATCTCCATCTTTAGGTTCTTTCTTTTTCCCGACTTTCTGCACTCAAAAGGGATTTTGCCATTTCGGATTATAAAATTACTTGCTTTCCAACTTCAGTTATTTTTGTTGAACTTTGGCGTACCGTGAACGATTTAATCATATTTGAATTTACTCCGCTACTTTCCCATAAGAAATAATTTGATAGACAAGTATCTACACTTTTGACGTGTTTTGATCAATCATCTGTACAATTTTTTTTCTTTTTTTTTGTCTGAATATCTGAAAAAATTATTCGTTGTTGATAAAAGTTAAATGAGTGAGTTTTATGCCCACAAAAAATTTGAGTGAGATTTTTATGGAAATAAATTGTACCCTCAAATTGTTTAGTAAAGTTTCATGAAAGAAGTTAAGCAAGTGATGACTTTCTATAAAAGGGTACAAAAATAAAATACCCGGGTTTTTCTCCATGCTTGTAGATTTTTTCGAGACCTGGAGAATTTTATTTTATTTCTAGGTATTTTGAGCCCTTGAAAATGGAAATGTGTTTTCAGTGAAATCGTTGGGGTTAAATGTATCCTATACTCCTGTACTATTCGAGAATTGCAAATATACTCCTGAGGTAAACAAAATCATTTTTATACTCCTGAGGTAAACATCAAGGTCACAATATGTCTCTCCGTTAATGTGCCGTTTGAAACACTAACGGTAAATGCTGATGTGGCAAAAATAAACACGTCAGCACCAATCAGATGATGATTCATTTAAGTTTTTTTTTAAAATATTAATTTTTTTTTAAAATAGACACGTCATCACCAATAATATGATGACACATCATCATATTTAATTTTAAAAAAGAAATTATTATTTAAAAAAAAAAGACTTGGTCCCATTTTCCTTCAACATATCCCATGTGTTTGTTTCTGTCTTTTTATATATATATATTTTTAAAAAAATATTTGTAGTTCAACTTAGCCACTGTATTCGTTTCTGTATGTTTTTTATTTTTTATTTAAAATTTAATTTAAAAAAAAACGAACACGAAACGACTTAGCCCAATTTCCCTTCAACTGCCCATGTGTTCGTTTCTATCTCTTTTTTTTTTCCTTTTTTCATAATTTTTTTTGAAAAAAAACATGCGTAGTTCAAAAAAATACACACATAAACGAATACAGTGGCTAAGTTGAACTACACAAGTTTTTTTAAAAAATAATGTATAAAAAAAGACAAAAACGAACACATGAGATATGTTGAAGGAAAATTGAGCTAAGTCTTTTTTTAAAAATAATAATTTCTTTTTAAAATTAAATATGATGACGTGTCATCATCTTATTGGTACTGACGTGTCTATTTTAAAAAATTAATTTAATTTGTTTAAAAAAAACTTAAATGCATCACATGTCCCTGTGGTATTCGCAAATTGTAAATATGCCCTGTGGTTTCAAACGACACATTAACGGGGGACATATTGTGACCTTGATGTTTATCTCAGGGGTATGAAAATAATTTTGTTTACTTCAGAGATATATTTGCAATTTGCGTATACCACAAGGGTATAGGATGCATTTAATCTAAATAGTTGAGTACGACTTTCTTCCGTTGGGTCCTCTATTTTAATATGTTGATCTGATATTGGTCAATAAAATATTGTTATCTTTTTACGTGGCTTTGGACGTGGATCATGCAGGCTGCAGCGCCATTGTTGGCCGTGGCGCATAATGGTCCTGCAGTTTGATCACGTGCATTATTGGTCGCTTGGTCACCGAGAATTGGATAGTATACCTTTCTGATATAGTAATTTAGCTGCTGCCGCGGTGGCCGAGAATTATTCCAAATTCAGAGACTATTTTTTTTAATCCAAATTCAGAGACTATTACATAGTTCTCTGACACGCTCTGTGTGCTATAGCTGTGTGATGATTGCGATATTTCATCGGCCCAGGCCCGTCATAAATGCATGCAGAATATAGCTCTCTCTGATTCTGATGTTGATATCTGTCCCCTTCCAATAACAGTGAGCAGACGCGCGTCTTGCTAACAAGCGCGGCCTATTTCCATTTGAAGCATGCTGATGTTTCCAAGTACACTCGAAATCTTTCCCCTGCAAGTCGGGCTATTTTGCTCTCAGGACCTGCCGGTTGGTTATCTGGACTATAACTTTTGCCTGCCGTAGATGAAGATGTCACTGCATTCTAGATTTTCATACAATGGTAATGATGATAATATTTGTTTTGAAGAATTTTACCAGCAAATGCTTGCCAAGGCTTTAGCCCATTTCTTTGAAGCAAAGTTACTACTGTTAGATGTAACTAACTTTTCACTGAAGGTGAGTATCTGCACTAGTGATTATCTTTGGAGTTAACTCTTGTGCTAATAATTCTGATGTTTGGATCTGTTCAGATTCAGAGCAAATATGGTAGTGCCAACAAGGAATCTGTAAGCTTTGCCTCGTTCATTCTCAATGTGTTCTTCTGTGGTGCATGAATTGAGTTTCTTAAGTTTTCAAATCAGTCATAACTCGTTAGCATTGAAGTTTGGAGCATTTTCCCAATATGAGTTGCATGCATGAAGAGTTATTATTCGACTTGCCTCTCCCTCTCTTTATTTTCTACAATTGATGATTTTGTTTTGTAGTCTTTCAAAAGGTCCACTTCAGAATCGACCCTGGAGCGATTGTCTGGCTTTTTTGGATCATTTTCAATCCTTCCAGTGAGGGAGGAATGCAAAGGTACAGAGAAGGGAGAATTGCCTATTGTCCTGGTGGGACCAATTTGAACGGTGGTGTGTGGTTCAATACAATCACAATAACTGAATTGAGCTGAAGCAATACATTAAGTCTGATCACTAACTATTGTTGTGTCTATAATCCTGTAATGTAAGATCCAAGTCACCCAACATTTGTTCTAGCGTCTGGAGTTGTGTGGTCTGATAAGTTTAGTTTCTAGGATAGAAGATTAGGGAACGATATTATGGTGGTTTTTCACATGTATGCTGACACTATCGCACAGGACTCAATTAAAATTTTGGTTCATACAGTTCATATACGAATCTATGATTTTCACCTTATACTGTAGCTCTCACCAAAAAATTTAGTTTCAGGTACATTGCGGAGGCAAAGCAGTGCGGTCGATATAGGATCAAGGTACTGTAGGATGGACCATAGCATTTCATGGCGATAATGTGTCAGTTTCTTCTCTCTTTTCTATACTTGTAACTGTCTATTGTTTGCTAATTGCAGGCCAACTGAAGGTCCTTATCCTCCTAAGCTTCGTAGGCATGCCTCTGCTTCTGCTAATATCAGTAATCTTGCTCTGCAAAATCCTACAAATCTAGGTTTGTGAAAGAAAACTAAGTTATTTACAAGTATTTGTTAAACAGTGCATCAATAGTTGAATGTTATTTTTACCTCATTTGGTTTTTTTATCAAACTTTGTGCATCAACTCACCAAGGGCATACTGAAATTAATTTAGTGCGTTTGTTTTCGTGCAACTTGTGTCAAGGAAACTGTTTTATGTATTTCATCATCTGGCATGTTTCTGTGAAGTTATCTATGCTTTAAATGCCTTGCATGCTCTTCAGGTTCACCTGCCTGATGAAAGATTGACTCTGCATGATCAATGATATGCAATGGATTAGGTGTTAATTACTATGGACCTAAGAGGGAATGCTCTCTACCATGTCTTTTCTCTGTCAATCATGCTCATGTTTTGGTTAACTGAATGATTAGATTTAGAGGTGAGATGTTGAAGATGATGGTCGATTCTTTAACAACTTGTTCTATGCTTTCTGCGTATTTTGATTACTTTGTATTTTTCAATTTTTTTAATTTTCTAGCTCCTCTCAAGCGCACAAGCAGCTGGTCCTTTGATGAGAAGCTCCTTATTCAGTCCCTCTATAAGGTACTGATTTCTTATTGTGAGTTTCACCTGCAACTCTTTGGCCATCTGTACCATGTGTTCTCCCTGACTATTTCAGTAGGCCGTGGTTTGCACCACACTCATTACCTAATGAAGACATTGACAGCTGGAAATCCATGTTGGATTCTTTTGCAGGTTTTGATTTATGTATCAAAAACGAATCCCGTTGTGCTTTATCTTAGGGATGTGGATAAGCTATTATTTAGATCGCAAAGGACATATAACTTATTCCAGAAAATGTTGAAGAAACTGTCTGGATCAGTGCTGATCCTTGGATCACGAAATATGGAAGCTGACTATGGAGATGTTGATGAAAGACTTACTGCTCTATTCCCTTACAATATTGAGATCAGGCCTCCAGAGGATGAATCCCGCCTTGTCAGCTGGAAGTCTCAGCTGGAAGAGGATATGAAGATGATCCAGGTTCAAGATAACAAAAATCACATCACGGAAGTTCTTTCATCAAATGATCTGGAATGTGATGATCTTGATACGATCTGTGTTGAAGACACAATGGTTCTCAGTAACTACATAGAAGAGATTGTGGTATCAGCCATATCTTATCATTTAATGAATAACAAGGATCCTGAATACAGAAATGGAAAACTTGTTATATCATCTAATAGGTGAGATTAGAATCTCTAATGATGTTCCAACTATTCAAGTGCTATGTACTTATATTGCTGCTATGGAACAGTTTGTCGCATGGAATGAGTATATTCCAGGAAGGAAAATCCAGTGACAAAGATACGTTGAAGTTGGAAGCACAAGTTGAAACATCTAAGGTCTGTCAGACATGTCAATACACTAGGTTGAGAATGACAGAAGTGGTACAGTGCTAATATGATCCGTTTCTGCTTCTTTTCCGTTCTTTACAGAATGTCGTTGGGGAAGAGGCCATTGGTATGAAGCCAGAAAAGAAGGCTGAAACCGCAGCTTCTGAACACAAAAGTGAGGCAGAGACATCAGCTACAGCGACAAAGATTGATGGTGATAATTCAGTTCCATCTTCCAAAGCTCCAGTAAGTCTTTTTTTGTGTGCTGTTTTTCCCATTTTACTTTGGTCTCTGTCCGTATGGTATTTAGATATCGATGATTAAAAGAACAAGACCCCAGATACTGATATCAAGAACAGAAGGAATGCAGATTGTACATCTAATGATATCAGTGACAGAATTTACATAGTTTCTGTAGCTTCAACTTCTATGGTATATAATAGTTTCATTAGCTGATTTTGTGTGATTCTCTATGTGGATATGTTTCTGCATATCACTTCCTAACAGGAACCTGACAATGAATTCGAGAAGCGAATTAGGCCAGAGGTTATACCAGCAAATGAGATTGATGTAACCTTTGCTGATATTGGTGCCTTAGATGAGATTAAAGAGTCCCTTCAGGAGCTAGTGATGCTTCCTCTTCGAAGACCAGACCTCTTCAAGGGAGGGCTTCTAAAACCTTGCAGGGGAATATTGCTATTTGGTCCACCTGGCACTGGGAAGACAATGCTGGCCAAGGCCATTGCCAAGGAGGCCGGAGCGAGCTTCATAAATGTATCCATGTCTACCATTACCTCTAAATGGTTTGGTGAAGATGAGAAGAACGTTCGAGCTTTATTCACACTGGCTGCCAAGGTCTCTCCGACTATTATATTTGTAGACGAGGTTGATAGTATGCTTGGCCAGAGAACCAGAGTGGGGGAGCATGAAGCCATGCGGAAGATAAAGAATGAGTTCATGGCTCACTGGGATGGGCTCTTGACAAAACCGGGTGAGCGCATCCTTGTTCTCGCTGCAACAAATAGGCCATTTGACCTCGACGAGGCAATTATTAGGCGCTTTGAAAGGAGGTATTACATAGTGACTTCCAGTTTTTCCATTAGACTTGTTAATTGGCAATATCATGTTGCCTTTTTTGCATTGGCGTTATTATTTTGTGTGAGGAATCCAATTTATATACCCTATCATGTTCTCTTCAGTGTATATCCCCTTTCGTGTTAGTCCGAACACAAACGTTAGAACTCTTATCACATTGTTCTGAAGATTGTAGTGTTAAATATATTACCTACACGCACGTAAATATCTATGTACATGCATATGAACATATATATGCAGCATGTTACCAATGGAAACCAAAAAAAAAAAAATTCTCCATATTTGATTTCCCGGTGAAAGTAGTAGCATGACCAACGCTTCAACTTATCTGTATGCAACCGTTTTGGAGTATATGGACCAACAGACACATACTCCTGAATCGGAAATTTCTTAAGAGTGTCATTGCTGCCTATAACGATGAGAACTTTGGTGAACAGAATCATGGTGGGATTGCCATCTGTTGAGAACAGGGCAATGATCTTTAGAACTCTCTTGGCAAAGGAAAAGGTGCAAGAAGGACTAGACTTTAAGGAGCTAGCAACTATGACAGAAGGATATACAGGAAGTGATCTGAAGGTTTGCACTTGATTCACACTTCGATTTTTAATTTGTAATTAGGTGTTATTAACTAGGTGTTACCTTTGAGAACAGAATTTGTGCACGACTGCTGCTTATCGGCCCGTGAGAGAACTAATACAGCAAGAGAGACTCAAGGATTTGGTAAGTACGGTAACATCTTTGAGCTCTTACCGGATGCTTCATGGAGTATTTTGATGTAGATTCTACTAATGAGCTGTTCTTAGCAGGAGAAAAAGCAGAAAGCTGAAGAACAGAAAGAAGTCCAATCTGCAGAAGGGCAGAATTCAGGAAGTGCTTCAGACAATCAAGAAGGTCAGGAAGAAAGAGTAATTACCCTTAGGCCATTGGACATGGAAGACCTGAGGCAGGCAAAGAATCAGGTGCGCACGAATGCATGTGCCTATTGTGTGTTGTTTGTGGAAAAACAAAGTTTTATTTAGAATGGCGGTAGCTGTGCTTTCAAACGGAAGAGACTCGAGATTTAGCTATAGAATTGAGATTGATTTGAGGTTTCTTCACCCCCCCCCCCCCCTATTTATTGAAATGCTGCAGGTTGCTGCAAGCTTTGCATCTGAAGGTTCAATAATGAGTGAGTTGCAGCAGTGGAACCAGTTGTATGGAGAGGGGGGTTCGAGAAAGCAGCAGCAGCTATCTTACTTCTTATAATGAGGTTCGTCAGAGGACTATTGAAAGAATGATATTTACTCATTCACTTCACGACTCACATTTTTCATGAATTATGAAATGCTTCTGGCAAGCCCTCTCCTTGGACTTCAATGTTCCTCTCCTTGGTACATCAGCTGAAGCAAGCAACAAGATGTTGGAAACAAAATGAGGGAGAAGCTCGTCCCTTGACTAAGCCCTAACACCTGGTTATTTGGAACACGGAACAATCATGAAGACTTGTTACCGTAGTCTTACTAGGGATATAGCATTTCAGATGGAGCTTCTTTTTTTTTTTAAGTTTTCCTGCTTGACTCTGAGAATAAGAACGACAACCCCCTCTCTCGGTTGGTTGTGGCTTTGCCGGCAAACCAAAAGCACTCGTTGCTTTCTAAGCAGTGTTGAGGGAATGCATTTAAATTTTTTTTTTCTAGGCAAAGATAATTTATTAAAAACCGAAAAGAGAAATGTCAGTACAAGACCGAAAAGCGACCAAAAGGCCCCTAAACGGACCCAAAGGCGCTATGAAAGCCGGACACACAAGCCGGAACCACCAACGACCACAAAGGCCGTGAAACAATCAAAATCACACACTGGCCACAACCAACAGCGCACAATACAAACTGGCCACAAGAGCCAGAGCACAAAACAAACACAAATCGGTCAAAAGGACCAAGACATCGTTCAGAAGCAGTTCAGACATGTTGTATACTTGGATGGTGAATGAGCATCCATACGAACAAATTACAATATTCCTTTATTGAATGCGTTAGATTCTCTGTATGTCAGGCAGCATAAACAATTTCAAGAGTTGCCATGAAGCTTTACATCTAGTCTTCGATGGATCACACGATCATCTATAATTTCTTATCCAAATTGTATGATAGACACAATAAATAAATTCTACTATAGGACTTGTATTGTCTGAAAATTTACATAGATAATATTAAATAGTATAAAATTTATTTATTGACTCTAATTAACTCCATCTCTTCAAGTTGCATAGCACAATTCAGACAAAAAAATTACAGAAAATTCTCAAAACAGAGAGCCACTAAATTACTTGTGTAGATAGATTAAAAGCTAACCCTCGAAAGAATTGGATCATCCACGAGGACTCTATACTTGTTGTGAGGTGCCGTTCATCCTAAATAGCTCACCCAAGTTTCCTCAGATACTACGCACCTCTGGAAACGGCCACTAATTGCATAGCTAATTGCGCAATCCATTTCTCAGCAAGATGGGCAGCAACCAGCTTTACCAGTCTCATTAAAAATAATATTACTCACCCCTCCATCTCCCTGATGTATGACAGCTTTGATCCCGTTCACAGAAACACACCCTGTAATTCCAAGGGCCTTAAAAATGAAAACTTAAAAAAGGGCCCGACTTCAAACATGATACGACTTCAGATACTATTACAGTTACACTTCGCTACAATCATCAAGATCCGCAACCAAAGGATATCAGACAGCTGTAACACCAAAAGACAGACGTCGTTTAGATTAATTAAATTAATCCAATGTACATGGCCACTATTTAATAGGGCTGAACAACAGGATTTTCGGTCCTCTTAAAATAGAGGATCAGACCGGACCCCTTATAAGTGGTTCAGTCCGGTCTTACTAAATGCGGTCCGGTCCGGACCACTTAATCCGGACCAGTTTCAATTTTTTTAAAATTTTTTAAATTAATTTCAAAGGGAGAAGGATATATAAAAATGTAGAGTTTTAGTTTAGATTAAAATTAAACATTTTAAATTTATAATTTGTATTAAAAAATATAAAAAATAATTTTTTTATTTATATTAATAAATGCGGTCAGGACCAGACCAGACCGCAAATCCTGTCCGGTCCGGTTTTGTTCCGCCCTACTATGTAATATTAAGTATATGGGAGCACCATATCACAATGTCGCTGATAGCAGATTTTGCCCATTAAAAATTAGCCATATATGAAGCAAAAACAAAAAGCAAGAAACCCATATCAATCCATGTTGTGTACCCAAAGACCCTAAAAAGAAAAGAAACCGGATTGTTGACAATCATGGATAAAATTTCACAACACGTTCACAAAACACAGCTGCCAGATATTTGTTACACTGAATCTTGCTCAAACACAAGTAACAGACACTAATCCCTCTTCTTATCCTTCAATGGCCCCCTAGGAATCTTGCTCAAAACCTTTGCATCAAAAACTGCCCACTGCAGCTTGAACTCAGCATGTGCTTTCTCTGCAAATGAGTCCACCTGGTCCTCGTACTTTTCATAAAGCACAGGCAATGTGTGCAGCAATATGAAAGCTGTTATTGAATTCAGAGACAATGTGTTAAGTGCTAGTTTAATCAAGTTAGAGAGTAAATACAGCCCATACAGTAAATCCATTACCTATGTAGAACAAGGTCAAGAAATTGCACTTGTTTCCCGCGATGGACAAAACCCACAAGCCAGCGATCGCCTAATTTATCATAAAATTCCCCATATGGAGCATCAACACAAACCATAAACAAGAAAATATGACAGCTAAAACTACATTGGTTCTAAACCAAGCATAATATACTTCAATAAAACTATCTAGCCACCCACAAGTTCTCCAAAACACATCGTTATAAGGCAATATCAAGAAGAAACTACATCACATAGGCATATGAACATACAGAGAGGAACTTCTTCAGGTCTCTTCCCGATGCAATATCACGTAGAAGAGCAAAAGCACGGTTGATTTCGATCCTCATAGCGGCAGCAATCTGTAGAACAGGTTCCTCTGGGATATAGATTTCAGGGATGCGTGGAGGACTCCTACATGTTCAAAAACAATGAATGAACAAACCAACTAACAATGGAGAAATTACGATAATCAAACCAAAATATAAGAGGACTCTTACTTGTTGATAAAGGTGGATGCACTGGACCACAAGAACAAAATGGCAAGAGCCAGAATCAAGATGTGGCAGACCAGAGTCAGCAAATGGTATTCGAGCAATTCAAACAGAACCCATAGAGCTGTTGCCCCACCTAGTACTCCGGCTGATACCTTCTTGTCCCTCCACAAGAAAACATCGGCGGCTGCAGCAAGATTGAATCACTAAAGGTACGGATGAAAAGGAATTTACTATTTCATAATTCACAATTGAAATATAGGGTGTTTTAACTGTTCTGCACAACAGGGGAAGACCATTCTTAAAGTTCCAATGATTATTTACTTGTAAAAAGGAGGAAGAAAATTACTACAGGTATGGTGATGATTAAGTTGTAGAAAAACCTTTGAAAAGTTTTAGAGCCTTAACTAAAAAGCGGGAATCTTCTATGAGAGCAAAGCGCATCGATAGCATTTGAGAGCCAATAAAGTAAACTCACACAACCACTTGGTCTCTCAAACAACAAAGATTGACGACACCTCAAGTTCCATAAAGAAGCAAATCCAGATCTGGATCCAATAGCTCTCAGAAAAACCTCAAAAGAAAAAACGTTCAGATTAATATGATAATCGATAGAAGACTAAAGCGCAATCGAGACAGAAAGCAAGCGAAAAACTAGGGTTAATCTGACTCGAGCGGTGTTAATTTCTTTCACCCAATACACTAAGATTACTTATTTGCATAGGGAGAGAGGGGGAGAAAGAACAGACAAGCAGACGGATTGGGATCTCATATTAGCATCCTAGATTTCACCACTGCTGCTAGTGCCTACTGCCAGACTTTCTAAGCAACCATACAAATCGTAATGACAAAGTACAATAAGCATTTGAAGCAAAACCGACTGAACTTTTCTTCACCACAAAGAAAGAGAAACAAACCAATGCAAACATAGTAAAACTAATCAAATTAAAGCTCCCATTTCCATATCATTTCTCAACGAAATCAATAAAACAAAAAGATACCGATTTGACCTACGTTTGCCACCACCTAGAACCTTGTGAACAGGATTTTCCCTTCCGAAGAGCCGGTAAATTTTGGACTGGATAGACGAGGAAGCGTCGTTCTTCTTCTCGTGGCCTGAAACCGACGACGAGTCATCGTGGGCATGGATCTTCTCCGATATCTTTTCCATCAAATACTGCTCCTTTGGTTCCTCGTGGTGATGCTCCTTTTGGTCCTGCTCCTCGTGGTTATGTTCCTCCGCCATGGCTTTTTTTTTTCTCCGGTGACCCTTCCGTTTCAGAATCTGGCTCACCACTGATCCAAAAAAACCTAACGCTTCACGTTTCGAAACGTCTAGAAACTCAAAAGAAACTGCAGGCGTGGATCTTTACTCTTCGTTTTCCTTTCTCTCTCACTCTCTGAAGTCTATATATACTATATAGTGCAGGAAAGGCGTTTCCTTGATTCAATCTGAACCGTCGAAAGGGTGTGAATTGGAATCCGCAGGCTTGGACTGACCCGAAACCCAACGAAGAGCAAGTTTTTGATTTTCTATCTACATTTGAAAATGGATGACATTTTCCTTTATAGGTCTGAGGCTAACGGCTGTTAGATTTGACGGTTCTTCCTCTGGTGTACGTGGCGGGAAGAGGATCAACTGCAGTTTTGAATTCACGGAGCGGGGATAAGAGGAAAGTCGCATCTGCCTTCATTAAGAAGTGCGAAATGACATAACCAACGCATGGATCTTTCGACACGCGTCGATGCGGGGCCCCAGATAGAATATCTTCTCCTTTTTTTTTAGTATCTTGTTCGGGTTAAGTCACACCTTTGTCCAGGAAAACCTTAGCGATTAATGCTCGATTCAGACAATTTGACAGATAATTCAATATTCTTTTAATTTCAAAGAGAGTTGTATCAAGATATTTTTTAATTTATTTTCTGAATTATACTAGTTTAAAGTGAAAAATATATAAGATAAATTAAAGAACATAGTAAGAATTTAATTTTTCTCAATAAATAGAATTAAATATTTTTTTTTTGAGTAAGACCTATATTTTTTAAAATTCCTGCAAACGGCATTAAATACAATAAAAATGATTATTATACTTATCTCCAGTTTATGCATTGCTTGAGTTACAGATATCCGTGGCCTATCGACGTGATCTGTCTGTGGGTGGTATGTTTGGGTTGTGAATTACTTGACGGGTCGGAATTTCGAGCGTTGGTAGATGGTGTATTAGGCTACTCCGTAATTTCGGTGATCGAATTGCATAGAGCAATAAATGAGAGAGAAAATTGTGGGTCTCGGGACGCACAACTCTCTCTCACCTATTGCTCTTTCTACAATACCCTAGATATTACAGAGGCCCGAGACCCACAACTCTCTCTCTTACTTTCTCATCTATTGTTCTCTCTGCAATGCTTGGAGCCTGGTCCGTGGTATTGCAGAGGAGCATGGTCCATAGACGGAGAGGGAGGAAGAGAAAAAACAGATTCCTCGACCTGGGGTCTTTTTTTTTTGGAAATTTGGCAAATAGTTCCTTGGGTTTATACCTCTTTGACAAATTGGTCATTCACTTTAAAATTTCAAAATTTTAGTCCTTGAGTTTTCGATGTTTGACAAAATGGTCCTTCCGTCAGTCTGTTGTCTATATACTTAACGGAGCTCTCTAACACGTCAACAAATTTGTACCGGTCGACCGCTAAAAATCCGTTAAGCATATAGACGAAAAACTGACGGAATGACCATTTCGTCAAATATCGAAAATCCAAGGACTAAAATTTTGAAATTTGAAAATAAATGACCCATTTGTCAAAAGAGTATAAACTTAAGGACCATTTTCTCAAATTTTTTTTTTTTTATTTCTTTAGTCGGCCCTTTTGGTCAATCGGTGGGCCTGTGCAGTATGGATCTCGGCAAGGGAAAACCAACCCGTAATTTCAGCTTAGAAAAAAAAAAAAAAAAGACGATAACTACAGCTGGACCAATAGCGTCGTGTCAGCTGCTTCCACAATGGGTCCCGCTCGATTAACTTTTAAAATCACTAACCCAGTTTCGAAAACAAAAAAATGCAAAAAGAAAAAAATAACTCCTATAGTTTCTTCTAAGCTATAAGAAAACAAAGAATGTTTTTTTAAAAAAACAAAAATCTAATTACGAAACAGAATAAAAAACGGGCCGCATGATTTATGTTTAATACGATGACGTTTGAAATTCTGTGTACTTCTGGAAAATTGGCCAACGTTTCATGCCACCACATTCCACACAGCATTATCAGGAACCTCCCAACCTCGACTAACACAAGTTTATGTTGGAGACCACCTTTTAAGTAATTGATTGTAATCGGCGACGCTGATGATGACACCTTGTTCAAGGACAGGTTTCCATCCAGATTCCAAACTTTGACAACCTGTGCCAATCACCCTACAGTAACAGCCTAAAAGGCCGACAGAAGTGTGAATAGCCCCATTCTATTGGGACTTCCTAATCGTGCACATGGAGATACCAAAAGATGTGAACCCCACTAGTGGGATCCAATGGGGAGAGCCAGAAGAAGGTGCTTTTTTCATGGGCCAGTAGAGAGAGCACAAATTTCCTCAGATTCTAAACAATAACCTACAAAATGGGCGAGGAGGGACATAACTTAAACTAAAAAGCAGCAAAACCTGAATGGCTTTAAGTCAGTAGCCCCTTCAAAAAAGCCTTTGACATCACAATGTTTAGCTGCAATTCAAAAGCAGATTCAGAAGCATAGGCATGATTTAAAGGGGCCTAACCTCGTTTCTGCGAGACAAAAGCACTCACCTAAAGCATACGCATGCATTGGAGTAAAACCAATAGAATCACAAATTAGCAAAGCAAGTTAAAAGTTAGTGGCAAAAAAGTACAACAACGACGACTTTAAAACCCAGATTTTGAGATCTGTGGATATTCAACTTAAAGGCAAATATGAGTATATCAAGTGCAGCTGAAATCAGTCACTAATTATAAACTGTTCCCAAACTATCTTATAACTAAATTATTCTGCAATTTGGTGCCAGCTAATTGTATTAAAGAATATGCAGAAAGAACCCATTAATACAGAGAAATAAAAAAGGAAAGAATGTACAAGCTTTTTTGTCTCATAACCAAAAGCATAATAAACTAATTGAGTCAGGATGCAGACGTTAACATATTGATATAATAAGGAAGCAAAGCTTAAGCCTAAGAGGACCAACAATCGCCAAAGGAGAAGAGGAGGAAATGGAAGAGAAGAAGAGAAGTGGAGGAATTATGGGGAAAAATCAACTGATGCTGGCTTAAATACGTTCACTCAAAGTCCCACTTTCTCTATCAAAGGAAAGGGCGCCGTAAAAGTTTTGATTTCATCAAGTTGGCATGTCATTTTTGTGACTCAGTCGCCATGACAGAGGACCTAACTGATGGAAGTTATCATGGTTTCTTGGAAGTGAAGCACACGAAACCTTTAGAATTTGACTTAAGACCTTCCAATAGCGCAATGCTGCTCTTTCGTCTCATCCGCTACCTTCAAAATCACAATCTGCTCAGTTACGTTACTCTTTAAGGTTGTACATCAACTGGAAGTAGAAGGTTCCAAAGCAGCTGTTGGAGCACAAAACGGGATTCCATATAGCGTAATACACTAGGATACGCAAGTGGTTCTTGGCGAGTGGCAATAGCGACTCTATCTCATTGACACAGGATCAAATGATTCAAACCGTACCAGAGATTGTAATATGGAAGAGGGAACGGATAATATGCTGGATATGCAAAAGCTAAGGAGGAACTCAAGCACGGCAGTTTGAAAACTAATAGTTTCATTCTATGGTTTGTCACCATTCCACCAGAAATTCAGAATGGCAGACCATGCATCGTAATTTCTAAAGCAGAGGAACTCAAGCACGCAAAATGAGAAAGAAAAATAGCAAACTAAGTCTCAAATGTCATAATGGAAGGTGGATGAGTGGGGAGTATGTTTGTTCTTCTCACTCAATGCTTAGATTTGAGTCTCGTTATGCTCGTGTTAGGGCGACCGGTAATTAACCGTTCAGCATGCCCTCTTGGGACACAAGAAAAAAGTGCAACCAAACACCTCCCTTTTTTGCGAAGCGAAAATCAGAAGACATTTATAACTCAATTACCAAAAAAAATCAGAAGACAGAAGTCCCACGTCATTTCCGTCTTGGACTCTTGTGCAAAAAAATAAGGACGCCGAAGATAGTAGCGACAACGAAGACATTATGAACAAAAGAGCTAACTGGTTGTAAAAGCGAGCAATGTTTGCTGGCGCGTTTTAGTACAAGAGCGAAACTCTGATATGGCATTTCCACTCCCACGAGGCCAACACATTATGCAAAACAATCAAATGTCGTAATCGAAGCATCGTGTAGTAAGATTTCTGAGCTCGCCCGTTTATTCATAAACCCAAGTGGCTACAAGCCTACAACTAAACAGTCTTCCCAAGTGACATTCGATTCTTATTTCAAAAGGGACACAAGGTGGTTTGCAAAATTGATCGGACAGAAAGAAAGCAATTTTGAGATTAAAAAACTTATCCAACTAAAGAGACGACAAATAGAGAACGCAGCATGCGAAGCACTATAAGCTTTTCGGGAAGATAGATATACTACTCTCTGATTATTATGTTATTTTGCTTTCTTTTCACCACTGTGAAGCAAAGTGTTCATACAAAAACACACGACTGGACTTCTAAGACGGGAAAATTTCGGCAATCGGAAGAGGGGGAAAAAAGACCCAAAAGTAAGAAAACATAGTGCTGTAACAACAGAAAGAAGATGGTGGGACAGCATCAAGATTACCTTATTGGAGCCCAATGAGATGCAGAAATAGCCATCCGCGAAGCTCGGGGCCGCATAGGCCACAGTAACCTTTTCTGTGACTCGTGCATTGGCTCCAAAGAGTAAGACGACCAAAGGCCGATAGTGAGAGGTTCTTGGAATATTATTGTTGGACTAGGTCACTAGGGGGTGGTACCCGACTTGCAGGAGCCGGTATTTGAAATTTCGAATTCGGTAGCGGAAATAATCCGAATGCCTATTTTGGCATTTGGTTCAGTCTGGTAACAGTTGGAATTCCGACGATTTTTTGGCTCAAAATATTAATTTTTTGGGTTCATTAGTTATTACACAATTTGATTTTTAAAGATGGATATTGGATCCAAAATAGATGTTGACTGTTGGATCCAAAATGACAAAATTCAGTTATTAGTAATTATAGATGGATGTTGGATCCAAAATAACAAAATTTAGTTGGATGTTAGATCAAATATTTTTTTATTCATTTACATATTGCAATTCTATAATTGAAGATTGTATTAAATTAATAAATCGTATACATACATTAATGAAAGAAAAATGATACAAATTACTATCATATCATATGATTATGGTAGTGTTAGTTTTGTATGGCCTTTTTATTTATGCCCATAATATTTAATGACCAACTACAAAAGATTGATCACTAATGACTAAACAAATTTAAATTTTGACTAATGCATAACATAACACCTAACTGATTATTTTCCATTTTTCGAAAACAATGAAACATGGCCATATCAAAATGATCAACTTAACAAAATTATGAAAATTATGAAATATGCGCACAACAAAGAGTGTTTTAAAAAAAGAACATTAAATAAAAGAACAACAGTTACAACACCATGTCCATCATTAAAAAAATTCAAATCCAAAAAATAATTGTTTATGTTTACTGCATACTCATAGTAAATAAAGAACAAAATACAACACCCCCAAAGTTCAAATTACTAATTACTAATCAATCTCATTACCTAAGATTCTAAGTCTAACAATTATTAATCTAATATTATGGGCATTTTCATGAAAACAAAAAATAATATACTGACCAAAAAATAAAATATTAACACCTAAAGTGTAAATTATAGAATAATAGAACGTATACTCTAATACTCATATTGTAACAATTAAAATGAAAAATAATACCTCCCTCTAATCGTCTACGTCAAAAGTCACGTTATCCATGTTGGAGACCGAAATAATAGACATAAGTTGTGTAGGGTTATTAATCATGTCTGGAAACAAATAGTGTTTAGAAAAATAGAACATTTTTAAAAAACATGTACCAATTAAAAAAACTAAACAAAGAAAGCATTTCTTTTTTCGCGTTATAACTTTTCAAATATTATGTTCCATCACCAATCTCAAGTTCACGTTCAGCACCTTCATGAGTGTCAACAGATTGCAACCAATTCTGGGCACATATTAGACCTTTCACAATTTTCCGAGATAGAGAGCTTCAAAAAGCATCCGATACACGTCCTCCTGTGCTAAAGACTAACTCAGATGACACAGTTATAATGAGGATGACAGGTACATCTCGAGCAATCTGAGCAAGTATATGTAACTTAAATTGATTCACTTTCCACCAAGCTAGAATATTAACATTTTCGATCTTAGGTTGAGGAGGCTCCATAAGATATTTATCCACTTCAGACGCGGTTTCTATGACATCATCCTCCTCCATTAAACATACTCATACATTTTAAAACCAAATATTTCATTTCTCTAAATTTATTGTATTCAAATTTTCAAATTTCATTTCTCCAAGCTTGAACATTTGTAACCCTTTGTGACTTTTTCAAATAATTTCAATTCTATTTTTGTTTTTTCAAAATAATTTTTTCACAGAACATGTTGAAAAAACATTTGTTTCTTTCTATTTTCAATTTTAATTTTTACACGAATCTACAAAAGATGGAAACAATCACCATCAAAACCGTTTAACACAAAATTTCCACATAATTTTTTTCCCAGAACATACAATTGATACAAACTTAACAAAACATACTACTTTCACAATCTCAAAAATCAAATATTAAATTTTATTATTTTCAAAAAAAAATTCTACGTGCTCCACCACTATCACAAAACAATCAATCAAGAAAAAATAATATACAATTTTCAACCAGAATTGCATTAAAATATATACTCATACATAAATTATTTAAATTACAATATTAAAATATATAGTCATACACAATTTCAAAATCGAATATCCAATCAAATAATCAATCAAGCCTGCTACCAACTTCCAATTGTAAACAGATTCACAACTTCAAATAAAACTAAATCCTACAATCAAGCACATTTTCCACAGTTTCACAACCTAATCTATACTCTAAAATTATAAATTAACTATAGTAAATAATTAACTAAATAAGTGAACACATTTTTACCTCAATGCAGTGCACTTACCACACACGGCACAACAATCAACACAATTCACAAATTAGTGAAATCACAATCTGTCAATCTTGTAACCTGCACTAAAAAAAATTAATTAGTTAACAGATAATCAAATGAAGAATACTGATTCTAATGAAAATGAAATTGAAAAAAAAAATTACAAAAAATTAAACAGAGAGGTAGAGAGGGCAGAGGCGGCGATCGAATTCGAGAGAGAGAGAGTGGCCTTGACCTTTGGCCTTCGACGACGTCACGATAGAGGGCTGAGAGTGAGGGAGACAACCACGGGCGACCAAACCAAAGAGGGTGAGAGACAGAGAGATACTAGAGAGGGAGAGTTGATGCATGATACTTGAGAGAGAGAGTTGTGGCGTGAGGTGAGAGACTGAGAGTGAGAAAGCTGAGAGAGTAGAGACGTCGAATGACGGGGAAGGGTTTTGAAAAAAAACGATACCGGAATTCCGCCTTATTTCTGCGAAATTACCATTATCGGGTCTGGTTCCGACTATTTCTTATATCTTATACCAGCTTCGGATCCGGTTCCGGGCAGTATGTGGTGGGCTGAACCGATACATAAATCCGATGAAAGTTTTGCCCACCCCTATCGTTGACCAATGGTACTTCGGGGTATGGTGAGGAATAAATGGACCGTTTCACACTTTAAATGGCAATTCAAGAAAACAGAACATTTCCCCGAATATGCGGGTGGGTACTTTGGGCCGGAGTGATATTCTTATAGAGGACTATAACTTTTTTAATGGGCCTAAATCGACCCATACATAATAGAAAAGGCCTTAACCAGAGAAACATTGCGAAAGGTTCTTGAGCTTGCTTTGTAGTTGTTTGAATTGGGTGTTGCTGGACAATAGAGAGAGATCAAAGCCCATTCCCTATAGGGACAAGGACTTTTTACTTGAGCTCTGAAGTTGAGCCCATATCCCTCTTTAATTCGATTTGACACGACTCAACAATCGAGTTCCCACTTAGGTTTATGCATAATGCATGCAGCTGAAATCATTTAGCATTATATATATCCAAGACATGACTCAACAATAATTTGTTTGGGCACTCACTTATTGAAATCATTAAAATGGTTTACTGACCTGTCCAAAGCATTTAGTGTTGGCTCATCAATGAGTCATGAGTCATGACTAGAGGGCCCAGCAGCGCAACCACCTTGTAGAAAGCACGAAGAAAGAATCAAATTGGGATCAGCCGCAGCGCCGAACAGGAAATATACAAGCCTGGAAAAAAGTAGAAATGGGATAGGGATAGGGACTCTCGTTGTCAACAACAAAAGATCAAAAAGAGATCGGGGGAAAAAAAGTTAAAAGACTGATGGGCCAACCTTTTACCCCCGCAAAAAAGAAAAGAAAAGAGAGTGAGTGCCACAAAATGTGCCAAAGTTATGATTGGCGATGTTTTATGCAGGGTTTGTATCAAACTTCTATTGGCTAATTTGGCTATTTCTCTCATCGAAACAAACAGCTCCTAACCATGAGATGTTTTTGTAATTATGATGAAAAAAGTTGTCCATTTATCTCTTAAAAAATTGTGATAATTTTCTTTGCAAGTATGATAACTTGCGCAACAAAAACCTAATGGAAAAGTAGGGTGTTGTTTTCACTAAGTAGAGGAAATTTATATATATCCTGATTTGCTTCGCATTTTTTTTTTCTACGTGATTTGCTTTGCGTTTAAACCTTAACTAATCACTTCGAATACCCATCTTATTCATTCACCATTGCAGTGCCACAATCCTCGTATATTTGTTGCACAAATTCCAGAATGTATGCAAGAAGTGGTGAATGAATGAACATAACATGTTCCCTATGTTGTAGCCCAACGGTCAAGAAGGATAATTGGATGAATAGTATAATCCGAACATCTTGGGTTTGGATCACACTATGATGAGACTAATGATTTTTTTTTCTAAGCAAAAGGGAAAGTAGGTGACCAACATAGCAACCCTCTCTGGGCGTGACCATATGAGCTCCCTCCACGGCAAATTTTTCGGTTGGAGCCAAAGGACTGGCCAATGGATAAGCCCGTCACCACTGCACCAGCAAGGTCACCAGAGAGTCTCAGCTTGTCCATTAGGCACAAGATCAAACTTTACTTTCGTAAGCGATTTCAACTTCTGCACACTCTCAAACTCCTTACCTTGGAGATAATTAATAATGAGCGGTACCAGTTGGGCTAAAGCCCTGCTGTCATGAGACTAATGATTTGCTTGAAGGGAGGAGTCGAGGGCGCTCTCTTGAAACTTACCACGCAGAATTGGATCTAATGTCAAAAAAATAAAAATAAACATAACATTCTCTTGAGTTCAAAAAAAACAACAACAATATGGAAGTACCAAATGCTTAATGAAAAGGATAAGATTATAGTTTAACAAGGTAGAATTTTCTAAAACCCAATCATTCTCTTAATACTAAATGATTTAATTTATAATAGATCAGCATATGTCACTATTATTAACACCGTATTTAATATTTATTATTATTCAGTTGCAAATGCAATTTTACTATTTAATTGAAAATCATTGATTAACGTGGCGAAATTCTAAATGATAAACTTTTATTCGAGTTCTAAAAGATGCTAATTATTTGCGTTTTATAAGGGAAAAAAAGTGACAACACTAGCATACTGCATAGACTTTGCCCTTGAATGGCTGTTTTAATGCTGATGATGAACTAAATTATAATCCAGTGAGTAGAAGGCATAATATTATGTCACCAATGATTACGAATCAATTCAAAAATGAAAAAGTAGTCAGTAGGAGGGAGAGAAAATTAGAAAAGCGTAATCAAGGAACTAAAATGAAAATGTTTTAAAAATTATATATATGTTGTGTGGGTGATTCAATAATAGGAAGCCCTGTATCTCCTTCTGACTCCTCTTAAATATTATATTCCAATTTTATATCCCGAACAATCGTAAAAGTAAGAAGAAAAAGCATTATTGATTCATGAATGATATTTAAAGTTAACTTTTGATTTTGTTTTCCTTTATTTCAATATAATTAATGAAAGAAGCATGGTTGCATCCTAGACAGCAGCACTTGAGCTGAAGTTCGGGCACCTCTACGACTATAGTAGGGGCCTTTTGACTAGCTTTTGAACCATGGGAGAATACTTTTCCTCTTTGGAAAAGTTGGGAGCCCTAATATGAGGAGCTAGGTTTTTCTTTTGTAGCTCAAGGGAGAAAACCTTTCATATTTTAAATGCATTTATCTGCATTTCCTGGGTATCTGTTTTGGTCGAGATAAACAATACGTAGAGAAAGAAAAGAGAAATGTAATTTATTAGGATTGTTTCTTTCCGTAGTAGTTAGGACGAAAGAGAGTTGTGTTGATAAAACACATGTCTCGAGTTCAGTTCTCTCTTAAAATCAAACCGATAACTTAGGTGGAGACTGGAGAGCCGTACTAACTCCTCCGAGATTATCCGCAATGAAGCTGAACTTATCTATAAGGGGGACCATATCAATAGAGTTTATATATATCCTCGTCATTAAGATATACATATATATATATAGAGAGAGAGAGAGAATATCTTTTCACGTGTTTTATGCATGGAAGTGAATTTTTGGTTTTCAGGTCCAACATCTTTCTCTAGCTAGGCCACAGGTTAGGGCGATTTCTTCTGGTAAAAGAACTGTACACGACTAACAAAATCCAATTTGAGATTCCTCCCCACTTTTAAGCCTTTGATTAGTCTGATCCGGAACAAACACAATATATTATACGGCAAAATCCTAAACCAATGGTTTCGCTCTGTGTGCACGCACATACCCCAAGTTCATTGATCCTCGCGCTCTGCAAAACAACGTGCGAACATGTACGACTCTGTTTTTTTTTTTTGGATTTTGCCGTATAATTTTCAAATGTAGTGCTGTTTTATTATATTATTTTTTAAGATAAATTACAATAACTATCCAATTAAACTACCACCACACATTCTTAAATATCCTTATAAACTATAATTAGTTATTACTATATATAAAGTTAAGTTTTCGTTACGATTTTATCTCTCTAACCACTAGTCGTTATATCGAGCGATTTTTATTCTACGTAATTCACATGTGCCCCTCCTCATGTGTTAACAGATAAATATGCTCAAAATTTGCTCATTTACTTAGCCATAAATCAGTTTAATGGTGGAATGAATCTTTTTTGTGTCTTTGTTTGATTGGGCCCATATATTGCTAGGGTTGTGCATGACCGCCACCACCCAGGGTGGTTACCAAAAATTTTCAACCGGTATCAGTTACCGGTGCCCAACGGTGGCGGTGCTTCCGATGGCGATAGCGGTTAGCAGCCCCCACCGTTGGCCTTTTTTTGGGCTTGGTGGATCATTTGTTGGCCATTTGGGCCAAGTTTTGGCCTATTTTCTCTATCTTTGGCGTATTACCCCGGCAATTAAAACCTTCCATTTTAATTGCATAAAACGTCAGCCTTTCATTTTATTTGCATACAACACTTGTTTCAATTTACTCATTTGCTCTCTCTTTTTTTTTCTATTCAAACGTTAAGGTTAAACCAAAAGACTAAAAATATTTGAATTTGAGTGTAAAGCTTTGAAACAAATTCAAATTTGTGTCTAAAAATGTAAAACAAAGATCT
Organism: Myrica gale; assembly: GCA_963930655.1. NCBI lineage: Eukaryota > Viridiplantae > Streptophyta > Magnoliopsida > Fagales > Myricaceae > Myrica > Myrica gale. Next base: position 19,155,162 of record OZ005620.1, read on the forward strand.
AAAACAAATTATGAAATAAATAGAGGAATATAATTCAAATTGTATCTAAATATTGAAATGTGAGTCATATTATTGATCCTTATGACAAATAGTTAATTTTACTTATGAATATTCTTATCATATGACCTTTTTTCTATATGCCTCATTTTTTTTAGAATGACCAATAAAAAGTAACCAAATATTAATCATTCTTACAATTAAAACACAAAGGCATAATTTGTCTATCTTCTAAATCCAAGTTACAAGTTACAACATACAACTTACAAAACTACAACAAATACATACTACAAGTTTACACTATAAAATTACTAAAACACAACATTATACATACGTGATACACCAAAATAATATTGTCCAAAATCAAGAGTATAAAAAAGACTCAACATGCGTTCTACTCCATCTCGATCTCCGTTGTCAAAGCATGTAACTCTATATAATTAAGAAATAAGAGCATCAATTATTAAATCGAGCATCAAGATTCAAAAACCAACCAAATAATAAATTTTCCTGAATCAAGCATGTAAGTCTCTTCATCTTCAGTTATGTTATCAGAAAGTTCAAGTTGGGTCTTAACCAGTCCCACAATAGGGTCACCTGGAACACATATTAGTCCTTATTCAGTCTTTGGAGCCAACAAACTCTGGAAAATATCTCAGATCCGACCTCCAGTACTAAATACCGACTCAGAGGGTACAATAGTGATGAAAATTGACAATAAATCACGCGCTATGTGAGAAATAATTGGAAACCTCGCAGAGTTCACCTTCCACCAATTTATTAAATGTTGGAGTCACCTCCTCAACTCCCTCAGACATATACCTTTCAATCTCAGATTTCGACTCCAACATCCTCTGAGAAACTCTTCATTCAATAAAGTAAACTCCGTCATTATCAACATCAACCACATGCACAGTGTTGTCCACAACAGCACGAAGAGGAGCAGTAGCAGTACCACTACCACTACTAGTAGATGAGGCACTACTATACTTAGTAAACACTCGCTCAAATACATTCTTCACTTTGTTTGTCATCTCCTCCCCCAATTGGTTCTCGAACCAAAACTCCAACGACCCCAACTTGTATCGAGGATCAAGCAATGCTGCAATGAATAGAAACTCATTAACATTCTCTAAATCATTCCAATACTTATCATACTCCGTCTGCATTTTTGTTACCATCTCCACAAGCATACTTTGTCCATTGGATCTATACTTTGTGATAAGTCTAATAATTTTAGCCAATTCTTCAAATAATACATTAAAGGTAGCCAAGTTTGATCTCGATACCCGCAAAGTCACCTTATAGAATAATTTAAAAAATTTTAAAGCATGAAGAATGAAATCCCAATTCTCAAATGTAGGTGAACTCAATCCATGCCTCTCATGCCCCTCATTTTGCAAATAAATAAATAAATGTTCATCAAATATCATCATATGTTCAGACGCTTTATGGTACTTTTCAGCCACATTCAACATAAAATAGGTGGAGTTCCAGCGAGTTACAACATCAAGACTCAATTTTTTTTTTCTGCAACAACCTTCTTGAAAGTTTCTAACCTTTGGGGTGAACACTTCACATATTTAATCATATTGCGAACTTTAACAGTTGAGTTTTGCACATCTTTTAACCAATTCAAAATAATCAACTTGAGAACATGTGCACAACACCTCAAATGTAAAAACTCATGACCACACACAACCTTCAAGTTCAAACTGCCTAAACTTTTAAATATTTGTCTCCTTTTGAATTGGTCAATCGCCAAATCATTAGATGACACATTATCAACCGTAACGGTGAGCATCCTATCAAGTTGTCATTCAAGCAGACAATCTTTCAATTCCTGTAGAATACTTGATGCTTTCTGGTCTTGGATCCTCTTAAATGACAAGATCTTCTTATGCAATGTCCAACTGAATCAATAAAGTGCCCGATCACACACGTATAGTTATAGTTTTGGATCGACGTCCATGTATCTGTGGTGAAAAATACTCTATACTTATTCACTCTAAACCCCTCCTTCAACTTTATCTTCTCCCTTAAATACAGAGCAATAAAATTTCTCATCATCGTATACCTCGAAGGGATATTAAACCTAAGTTCCAAATAATGCATCAATGCCCTAAACCCAACCTTCTGAACTGTAACAAATGACAATTCATCTATAATGATCATTTTCGCAATCAATTCTCTAATTGTCTTCTCATCAACCCTAACATCGTCATTAATCGTCTTTGATGCATCATGATTCAACAACATTTGACCAACATCCACATGACCCGCTAAAATCCTCTTGTAATACACACATGACTCTAAATGTTGTCGCAACTCCGATGTCTCATTCCTCTTGTGATGGGCAGAAAATTATTTCTTACAACAGTGACAAGTAGCTTTAACATTCAATAGCTCATTCATCAGTGATCTTAGTGAAGTGCTGCCAAACTGAAGACTCCTGTGAGTTATTCCTCTTATTAAGTGGAGGATGTGGTGTAACCCACTAGGATCAGTACTAGTTGTTGTATCCATACTCTCCGTTGCAATGTCTGGACAAGATTGAGAAGGTGTAGTGCATACACTACTACCTATCAGATTAGAAGTATGTCTAGTTTCACTTCCAATTCCAGAGGCAGAAATTGGTGTATGTAATTATGTAGTATCCATCTGAAATTAAAGAAAAAAAGAATGCAAGTGTAAAATAATTAGAGAAAAAACAGTGATCAAACTTTGGTTTTCAAAAATATGCAATGTTGGCAAACTAATAACTTTAGATGTGATCATATTAAATTATAACTACCTCCACATTAGAAGTTAGCATAAGTTGGTCGTTTCAATGTATGCTTTTGAGTTTAAAAGGATTGAAAATCTCATAATAAAAATCGGTTTTTGAAAAACAAAACATAGCCTCAAATTCAAAATAAATAATTTCACAAATCAATTCAAACAAACAGTTTCACAAAATCACATATATCCAATCATCCAAACCAATTCAATCCCATCATCCAACAGTTTCACAAACCACGAGTATCTAAATGCCAAACCCTAATGCAATTTATTTTGCATATTAAGTCAATGAATTTTTCTAACTACATTGTATAGAGATAATGGGATAGAGAGACATACCACTGTAGTCCAACAACTTGCAATTTGTTATTTATTTTTATAAACTATCAAAACAAATCACAATTAGTCTTGAATTTTTCAAAATTCAAACCCTGTTATCAAATTATCAATTAATCTCAATCACTTCGCATCTTAATTGAAGCCACAAAATTGAATCAATTGATAAGAAATTATCAATTAACCATTCGGTCAAACCCCCTTCCCCAAATTAATTGCAATAAATTGTCAACAATAGGAATAAAAATAAGGGTAGAAATTTAAACTAAAATTCGTATAAAATTTAACTCCAGATTAACTTCAATTAAACATTTAAGAATTAAGCCAATTGGTTTGACAAAAAAAGAGGCAGAGAGGGACGTAGTACTTATCGTAAGGGAGAGACGGAGTCGAGAGAGAGAGAGAGAAAGAGAGAGAGCTGAGCTGTCTAGTTGCACGGTGGTCGGCAGCAGCAGTAGAAGGCGGAGAGACATCTGAAATTTGAAAGAGAGAGAGAGAGGGAGATAGCGAGCGAGAGAGAGATACTAAGAGTGAGATGGAGAGAGCGATTTACCCTGAGGGAGAGTTCGACGGTGGCAGACAACATTCACTGTGAGAGACAGAGAGCTGAGTCGTAGAGGGGGAGGGGTCTATGATTGCAAAAGGAAGGGGCCATGGTGTGAATTTTGAGGGAAAAAACCATTAACCTACTAGTAAATGAAATGACGCCCAGGGCCGACTCAAACCAAATGGGGCCTAAGGAAAAATAAATTATTAGGCTTTTTTATATAAAATATTTAAAATTATCTGAAAATTATTAAAATTAATATTAAATATTCAAAGGCCTCATTAATTATTTTTTTATGAGGCCCACCTACATGACATCAATGCCTCATGATTAGAACAATTAAGAAATTTACAAGACATTTTTCTCTTGAGTAAAGTTCAGAAATATCTAAAAATGGATTAGGAGGTCTGAAAGAAATGTATAAGTCAACTCATGATAAAAAAAATATGAAAATATTGCATCTTGCCGTTCTTTTTTTTTTTTTCCTAACTCATTTGTCTTTTTATTTTTGGGTCGTCTACCACAACAAAAAAAAAATTATTGTCTTTATGGGGCCTTGCTTAGGGTGAGGCCTTAGGCCACCGCTTAAGTTGCCTTACCCTTGAGCCGACCCTGACGTTGACACTGTTGCGTCTAAAAAAAATACGATTTGGTGGTGAAATTGCCCAGTGGTGGGCTGTTTCACCGCTACCTCCATTTTCAACGCTATTTGGTGAAAATGATAACATGTACCGCCCCTACTACTAAGCGGAGAGCCGTTATCGGTGTCGGTTAACCGGTCCACCGTCGGTACTGGTGAACACCCCTATATATTTTCATTCAATTAAGTTATTTTATATATCTACAATAATTAATTATCTTGGAATTTGAAAATGTGGGGTTATTGAATATCTGGTTCTTACGCGTGGGTATTGAATTTGCGTTTTATATGACCACAACACGCGTGTGACAGATGTTAGATAGTAAGGAGCAGCGTGACAAATGTATATAGTAGGGGTGAAAAATCGAAAATGGGGTCCGGTTTTCGGACCGCATTTCCGGTCCTGCTATATTAAAGTACCGGACCGGACCACTTATAAGTGGTCCGATCCGGTCAGGTATGGACCACTTAAATGGTCCAGACCAGATTTAATTTTTTTAAAAAAATTTATTCGGATACTACGCAGTGCAGAGCTCTGCACAGCGCAAAGTATTGTTTTTTTAATAATTAAAAATTGTTTAAAAAAGTTTATTAAATGCGGTCTGGTCCGGTTTGGACCGCATGTCAAAAATTTATAAAACCGGACCGGACCGCATAAATCTGATCCTGACCGAACCGCATTTTAAAAATTAAGACTGGACCGGACCGTAAATTCGTTCCTATTTTTCGGTCCGATTTTGTTCAGCCCTAGTATATAGGCGAGGGCACTCAGGGGAGAGAGTTTTTTTTTTTTGCGTTAAAAAAACCATCCCTCCTGACTGAAACACAGACACCGGTCGTTGGAGTTGTTTCGTTACTTCCGTGGGACCTTTCCAGGGTACAGATATACATTATAATCCGACGACTATGGTCCACGGAATCGGACGGTTGCTATCAGTCCTTATTTCTCATGTCATGCACCGTGGATTACATAACGGCTCAGATCACGCCAAATTGGCGTTGAATCCATATAAAAATGTCAAAGCTAAAAGCTTTTTAACTAAGATCAGATGTGACACGTCATAAAGAATTTTGGGTCCCCCATCTCTGCATGTGCACCACGTGACTTTGCTACGTGAATATGGCCGGCCCAATCAGACTCACCGTCGCGCTGCAGCGGCTTATACTGAATGCAGTGAAAGGGCGGATCGGGATCGCTAAGTTGTTGCCCGCAACAATGGAAGTAATTAAACAAATTTGACTTAATTTTGGCCAATTAGAAAAAAAGACTTAATTTTGGCCAAGGGATATCCAAAAGTTAAAACGACTGATTTTCAATCATATAATAGTTTAAATTTTTTTAACTGAAACAATACTTATAACGCTAATTTAAATATCAAAAATTTATTAGTGCTTTATTAATTCGACCATTATATTTTCAACCCTATTAGGGCTGCGTTTGTCACTAAAATTTTACCTAAAATTTTATCTGTCTCCTAATAAAATACTCCAATATAATCTCTCTCTTCCATAAAAAAATATAAAAAATTACAAAAACTATAAAATATTACCTCTCTCTTCACTTTTTCACTAAACCCAATACTAACACTAAACCCAATACCAAAAATTTTACCACACAAACCCACCCTAGGTTGATACGTACACAAAGATGAGTAAAATGTGACTTGAACCCTACTTTTTAGCCGGTACTTAAAGGCAGCGCATAAGACACTATCAATAGAGATATTCTTTAAGGTGACAACACACTGACACGACCTTAAAGGAGCTGTTTGGTATTTGTGTATTCTCAGAATTCAAAAAACATATTTTTTAACCTTACTTAAAAATAACTACGGCACGCATACCTATAAAATTAACATTACCTACAAATTTTCAAAACACACGAAATTCTCAAAAAGTTAACAAACCGAAGATCCTCTTCGGTGAACGACAGGACATTAAAAAATATTTACTTACTGTTTTTACCCTTTTGGCCCGTAATATGTTTAGGCCACCAACTATTTTTATATCAAATTATTGAAGTGCGCAGTTAAATTTTGTAGTGGTCAAAAAGGAACAAAAAGCAAAAAACTTGTACACTTTAAGTTCTCATACCTTAAACACTGTAAAATTGTAAATTTAGAAAAGGGGAAGTGACGAAAACAGTAAAAATAAAATAAAATACCGTCGTACTCGTTCGCTTTCGCCTTTTGGCTCTCATAAAAATCGCACTCGGCACTCTCTTATTACTCTGACTATATCTGTGTCAATATCTGACGCGAGGACTGGGCTCACATGACCGCCCTGCAATTACCTCTACGAAGCAGACAAACGAAAAAGCAAACCAGGTAGTCCCTACGCACCCCCTCTCCGGCTCAGGTAAAAGCTTACGGGGTCTCTGTTCTCTCTGCCACCCAATTCTAACTCCATTACTACTGCAAAACTCATTAAGCTAAACCCTTCGCAATTTCTAGACGTCTTTTTCTCTCCCACTTTCCCTGTTCCCCTCACCTCTTAAAGCTAGTATCTTTAGCCATTTCCCACTCGTATACTGGCTCTCCCAACTATGGAAGCTTTCAGCCTCCTCAAGTACTGGAGAGGCGGCGGAGGAATTAATGGTAGCGGTGGTGGCGGGGACTTTGTGCGCACCACCGGGACCACCACATTAATCACCACCGTTAAGCAAAATGCGGCGGAGACCGACGAAGACGGCGACGACGGACCGTTCTTCGACTTAGAGTTCGCTGTTCCTAACGAAGAAGGCGATGCGGACGGCGGAGATGGAAACCAAAGCGTGGAACAAGAGGTGACTTGTGAGAACGAGAGCGAAGAAGACGAAGACGAGTTTGATGGTGGTGACGAGGATGGCGAGAGAGAATTCAACTTCACGCTCTCCTCCGGGTCTAGCAATGACCATGCCGACCCAAATCTGTCGCTCTCTCCTTCTGATGATCTGTTCTTTAAGGGAAGGCTCGTGCCCATTGAGCCTTCGTCGTTCGTGTTCAACTCCTCCGAAAATAACTCCAAGTTGCCTCAGTTCCCTGTCTCATTGCTGAAATCAGCCACAAAATTCCGAGTCTCCATGCTGGGCCTGAAGAAATCTAAACCAAACGGAACTGCAGCCGAAAAAACAGACCCAAATGAACCTGTTGCCGCTGCTCCAAAACCACAACCAAAGCAACAACGAAAACAAGAACAGCCGCAACAGCAGCAGAGTAAGTCTCTCACTGTGAAGTTCAAGGTGGAGGAGGTTCCGATCGTGTCCCTTTTCACCAGAGACAGTTCGAGAAGCGCTTCTGGTAACAAGGCACAGAAAGAGGACAACGTAGAAGAGTCCGCTCCTGATGAGAAGCGCTTCTCAAAAGAGGTAATGCAAAAGTACCTGAAGAAGGTTAAGCCTCTGTACGTTCGGGTTTCCAGAAGGTACGGCGAGAAGCTGAGGTTTTCGGGGCAGTTAAGCCAAGCTGCCGGAACGAAGGCTGCTCGCCAGACTTCCACAGCAGCCCAGAAACCGACACCTGTAAAATCGGCAACTGACGAGAGCCAAGCGGAGTCGGAGGCTTCTGAACCGGCTCCGGTTAACAATGTGAAGGTTAGTCAAAAGCTGGGCAATCTTCCGACTGGGCTGAGAGTGGTGTGCAAGCATCTGGGGAAGAGCCGGTCAGCTTCTTCGGCAGCGGTGGCGGCTGCGCCGACGGGGCCTGTTTCGTCGAGACGGAGAGATGATTCGCTGTTGCAGCAACAGGATGGGATTCAGGGCGCCATTCTGCACTGCAAGAAGTCCTTCAATGCGTCGAGAGGTAGTCGCATCTTTTTTAATTTTCTTTTTCCTGCGTTCGCTAAAATTCAAAAATTCATCCATTTTAAATATTTGTCCCAATTTATTTCTTATTTGTGTCGGTTTCTTTAGATTCGGAGTCTTCTCTACTCTCACGGTCTGTGAGCGATCCCTCTCACGAGAAGTCCTCGGAATTGCCGAGGAAGTCTTCTAACGAAGGGAGAGATGGGCGTCTTTGAAGCCATGATCGGTCTTCATCCTGGGACTGACGAAAACTACGTGGAAGTTGGTCTAAAAGTGTCGGACTCCTCCGGTCGCAATCAGTCTGATCTTTTTTATGTCCAGAGAAGAGAAGGGTTAGGAAATAGAGTTTTATATAATAATCTAGCAGCGATGGTCCTCTTTGTTCTTTGTACATGTTTTCTAAACCAAAGAGAAAAAATGAAAAACATTAGGGCGTGTAAAAGAAAAGAGTTCTCATGTCCAGTAAAAGATTGACCGGTGAGCACAGAGGTGTAAAGCTAATCTTTCCCTACGTTTGTTTTTGTTATTTTTGTTAAATAAAATTAATTTTATTTTAATAAAAAATTATAATATAATTTTTTTCTATATTATATTATTATTTTTTACTATAATAAATATTAAAAAAAATTTTAAAACTTTTTCATCAAATTTAATATCTTAAAATTTTAACATTTCTAAAATTTTATCACTCAAATACATAAGTAGAATTAAATCTTTGTATCTATCAACTTGTAATCAGTAGGGGGCACTCGACCCAGTAATCCCTTTATTAGTTCTGTAATGGGTTAAATAAACTCGTTCTTATTACTGTAAATACAAGTAATTTGGGTTAATACATTGATTAGAATACCGGGGGAGTGGATACTGGATAGTTTGTGGATGGCTCTGCGGGTCACGGAGTATGATGGGTAAAATGGGTTGTCTTTAGTGTTCAGATAAGACCTAAACAGTAAAAAAGATTTTCTTTTCGCTCACAGGAGGAGAGAGGGAGGGCAGATAGTAGAGTAAAGAGGGGTCAGATCAGAATTCAGAGTGGAGTGGAATCTCTCTCTCGTACTCTTTACTTCAACAGTTCTCTCTCTTTCTTTCTCTCCTTGGAAATCACGAAGTATTGATGGTGATAAACCTAATTTCCGTGAAGTGTAAATAAGTGGGAGATTCAATTTGTCTCCTTGTGGGATTTCTTTGACCCACAAAAGCACTTCTTTCTTTGCTAATTTTTTTAATATAGCATTTTCTTTGGCTGTTGATTTATGAGTATTAATTTATATCCTGCAGGCAGCAATCTCTGCTACTGTTTTGTCGTTTCGGCTAATCAATCTGTTCCCTATTCGTTTTTAATTTTTTTTTTCCTTGGCCCTATTCGTTTTTAATTGATTAGTAGGCCATTGTACCCCAGCAGTCCAGCACTCAAAAGCCCAACCCATTTTCGTCGATCTTAAGCTGCAGAGTTGCAGAGCGCCAATGTTTACCGCCACTCCTACTCGAAAAAGTGGATAAAATTTCACCCTTTGGGTCTGATTCTATCACCCTTTTAGGTTTTTCATTACCTTCACGTTAAAAAAAAGGAACGAAGAAAGGTTCTCTCTCTTCTTTTGCCTAGATACATTTTATGATCGACCATCTATCTGTTTTTTTTTATAAGCAACCATCTATCTGTTTGTTTGTTGCTGTGTCTCCTCCAATTGGTTTACTTGGGAGAGAGAAAAAAAGTAACTTTAACTGGTGGTTTCCAGGAAGGCCACTGGTAAGGTTTTTGGAACGACATCCCACGATACCAAAGCATCTTTTAAGATTAAAGATACTCCATGCTCAAACTGTCATACCGGGATACTCTCTACTTAGGACGTGATCAGAAATGTAACCAAAGTGGATGGTAAGAGCATTATATGTACATATACTCTACTGTTGCTTGGTCGCTCAGTCGTAGTACACACTAATTCATTAGTAGTTCGAGGATTAAGATTGATTTGCAGTCTTACTGGTGTTGTAGAGACAGACTCAGTCAGTGGGCAGTAGTTGTGGCTCGAATTAGATTTTCTACTGTGAGAGATGTTCGTATGATCACGCTTAGGAATGGTTACTAAGCTAGTCATCCCTTCCCTTTTGCTCTCTAAAAAATAAGACTGGTTGGGTACTGGGTAGAAATAAGAAAAAAAAGTCTATAAAAATCTAGTATAATTACAAGTACTACTCCCATGGTGCTTGCTATATGTTGGGTGTGTCCAAGTAACATGGGGAGAAACCACTGATGGGCCATGAAATATTCGGGCTTGGCAGTTTCAGGACTCCTCCTAAACAACCTACTTGTTCGGGAACTCTCATAATGAAACTCTACTGCCTTAAGAGGTAGTCTCCTAACAGAACTACAACGCTCGTACAGGTATAAAACCCCTGATATTGTCCTCATTAGCCCACACTCAATTCTGTCTTTAGAATACTCATCTTCTCTCATAAACACTGAGACTTCATCACCGAGACTTGATCTGAGGCCACTCCCTTCGGTGATTCTTGCAGGATTACTTGTCTTTCGAGCATATTGGTGATTCTTGACATCATCAGTTGGCGCCATCTGTGAGAATTTCTCAAACATAAGTCACCTTATAGATCGGAAAGTTCTTAGTTGTTGCACTCTAATGGTGTTTGCTCCCGAAGATCAAAACAGTGTCGTTCAATCCGATGTGGTCATCAACGCACCACCCGTGGCAGACGCCCTGCTAGCCACCATGGTTAGGAACAAGGCAAACACTGCCGCCTTGGCCAGAAACTTGGAAAGCTTGGCTCAAAGATTGGAGGGGCAGGCTCTGCCCCTCCTCCTCCACCTCCATCCTCACCCGGGTCTCGCGCATAGGCAATTTCGCCAGAAGGCTCAAGCGAGACTCTTCCGGCCTCTCGATCATGCACTCGGGTTGATTCATGATGAACTCACAGCAGAGGATAACGTGACCTCCTTCTTGAGCAGATGGCTGAGCAAATCCGGTTGCTCAAATAGAAACAGGCAGTCAGGGAGACTGCCAAAGCCAGTGCTTTATCCCACATGTCTAAACTTTGTCGTTCTCCGTTCACGACGAATGTACTCTCTTGACCGCTTTCCCAACGGTTCCACCCGCCGGTCATCGACCTTTTCGACGGCTCAAGGGATCCATGTGACCACATCGAGATCTTCATCCTCCACATGCACGTCCAGTCGTATGCGGACCCGGTCCTCTGTCGTGCTTTCTCCCCCACCCTGAAGGGGCCAACACAACGATGGTTCTCCAGCCTGCCACCTGGGTCTGTCAATGACTTCGATACATTTAGCACCCTGTTCATCAGTCACAAGCTTCTAACAGAAAGACAAAGAAGCCCTCTTCCTACTTGTTTGGCATTAAAAAGGGTCTGAGGGAGACTTTGAGGTGTATATAGCCCGGTTTAACCTTGAGGCCGTGGCCGTCTCACATGCCACTGATGAGACTAAGCTCCTGGCCCTGACCGTCGGCTTGTAGCCTAGTGACTCTCTGAAGTACCTCATAAGGAAAAATATGATTGACTTCGAAGAGGTGATGAGAAAGGCCCGAGAGCATATAAATTGCAAAGACATGTTCTCGGTTCGGATCGGTCATTTTTAGCAGGAATTGCTACGGTCGGAAAAGCGTGATCGAGAACCCGAACGTCCATGACCTAGAGATTAAGGAACCATAATTATCAGCCACATGTAGAGAGGTACTACAATTCCAGGGTCAAGGACAAAGAGTTTTGTTGTCGGTGATTTAGTCCTACGTGAAAACATGTCACCCACGACCGATCCAACTGAAGGTAAACTCTATGACAATTGGGAAGGATCGTACAGAATGGTGGAGACCACCCGACCAGGGACATACCACCTTGAGAACTCGCACGGGAAGCGCGTCCCCCATCCATGGAACACTGCTCACTTGTGAAAATATTTTTCAGTAGTTTGTTTGATGATTTCTACTTGTTTTATTTATTTGAGACATTTTGATACTAATGTTTCCAGTTTTTGGTGAATACATAAATAATTTTTCTCCTAGTCGATTCAAGTGCGCAAGTCTCCAGAGTACCCTATACTGGCTTGTACCCCGGTAGTGGTCAACTCGATTGCAAATCTCCCGAGTACCATGCGCCAGCTCGTACCCGGATAATGGTCAACTCGATCGCAAGTCTCCTGAGTACTCTGTGCCGGCTCGTACCGAGGCAGTGGTCAACTTGATTGCAAGTCTCAACTCCCGACTAGTCTGCGCCGGGGACGCTCGGGGCAGAGGGAACTCGATTGCATGTCTCTATTCCGAATGCCCCACCCCAGACAATGTCCGAACAGAGGTGATCTTGGTCTCAAGTCAGCCGTCCCGTGTGCCATGCACCGCCTATCGTCCGGACTGAGGAACCTCAGTTACATGTCCCGTGACCACAGGAAAAACTACCTCTAGGTCGGGTGTTAGGTTGGCGAAGCCAATGATTGGGTCGCTGGTCTGCTTGACCACCAGACTGGGTGCCCCTTCGATTGCCTTCAATGCTGCATCTACCTTTATGTCCTCGAGCTGTTTAGTCTTCTCAAGATCAGCCTCGACGTCCTCCTCACCTAAGGCCCTTGCCGCTCCTCATCAGATTCGCCCCACTCCTCGCCCGAGAACTCTTCTTCCTATGCCCATGCTACTTCTTCGACTGCAGGGGTGCCTGGCTCACTCCCGGGTCGTCCCCAAGGTATGGTATCCCCTCTCTCGGCCCCGGAACAAAAATGAGCCTGGTTCAGGTGAGTCTCTGCTTTTCTCGAGTCTTTGATTGTTTTTTTTCGAGGTTGAAAATGGGGGACAACTGATGGGCCGTGAAATACTCAGCCCTCAACAAGCCCGACCACTCGGGCTTGCGCCCATTAGGGAACACTTTATATTGACTATCCGACCAAGAATAGGATTCTGGCAATCTCAGGATTCCTCCTAAACAACCTAATTGTTCGGGAACTCTCCTAATGAAACTTTACTACCTTAAGAGGTAGTCTCCTAACAAGACTACGACGTCGATAAAGGTATAAAAACTCAGATATTCTCCTCATTAGACCCATGCTCAATTCTGTCTTTAGAATACTCATCTTTTCTCTTAAACATTGACTTGGCCGTTGGAGACTTGATCCGAGGTCACCTCTCTCGGTGATTCTTGCAGGATTACTTGACATTTGATCATTGTGGTGATTCTTGACATCATCAACCACAAGCAAAAAAATTCATTAAAATCTATTATAATCCCAACTACGAGTGCCTTGATGTCTGCTATATATGCTGGGCATAAAGATGAAACTAAAAGGGAGAGCAGAAGTTTTTAAGTCTGATAAGAAGAAAAGGAGAGAAGAAGAGCATTGCAGCAGCATCCCTTGTATTAATGAAGAGCATCAGAAAACTAACAACCCCACGTGAGTAGGCCTGTATATATTAATTTCTTTGACGATTGAGAAGATAACGCAAAATAATTCCACTTCATTTTTTATTTTGTTATCGGATCACCACGCGTCTTTTCGTCACTGTTGGATTCAACGGACACCGATCAAGAAATGTTCTGTATCTTTTCCGGCGTATACAACTCTAGCCATGTGCAGCATCTAAATTACCTAATTCACGAACGAAGGCTATCTTTGCTCTTTTTAAAAGTTCCAAGAAATATTATTTGGATTACCAATGGAAAGAAAAGAGATGTTGTTGGGGAGCATGTTTGAGCCAATCACGGCAATTGTAACTGAATCGAGGGACAAACACTTCCATTGAAAGTCTGCATATATGCATGCTGGTAAGAGGAAACTGGCATAATTCATGTACCAAAGGATAAGACAGTCATTATTCATGTACCGGGACAATAAATTGTCTGAATGTCTTTGTTCCCGGGCCGGATATACCTCTCACTTCGACGAGGACGACGCAAAAATCTACCTTGAGGTCACCAGTGACTCCTACTACTTTTTCTTTTAGCCGGTTTATGAAGGAGTTCGGGTCTTTATTTCTAGGACTGCCTCGAGAACCAGTGCACATTTAGAAAAGGTTGCGAGGAAGTCAACTCTAGATCTTTCTTCATACACCTTATTTCTCATCTCCATGTTGGTCCAGTTACAATCCCTGTGAAGAATTCATCGATGGTGAAAGATTTGGCACATGAATGGGTCACCTACATAGCCGAATGGGTATGGGCTTTCTTGAGCTTTGGGTCAGCCCAAGAAAGCAGGCCTGTGATGGGTCTTGCCCCTGCTTTATTAATCATGGTGATGCCAGCCATAGTTAGGGGTGGGCAAACCGGGTTCGGGTTCGAAAATTTCAACCCGAACCCGACCCGAAATATTCGGGTTTCTTTGTGAGGAAACCCGAACCCGAAAAACTCGAAAATATCGGGTCGAAACGGGTCGGTTTGGTTCAGAAAACGCGGGTTACGGGGTGGAGGAGTTATATTTTCGGGTTCGGGTTTAATTTCGGGTTTGTTCATATACCCGAACCCGAACTTTTATTTGCCTGTAAACCCGACCCCGACCCCGACTAAACCCGACCCGATCGGGTCGGAAACGGGTCGGGCCGGTTCGGGTTGTCGGGTCTCGGGTTTTTTGCCCACCCCCATAGTATTCAATGTAATCCTTTTTTTAACTCATTTAGACCATAATTTTCAACCAAAAATTGATACCGACTAGTTCATGGCCACCATGTATGCAACTTTGGTACAAGCTTTCGGCATCAGCCAGACAGCCACTCGTCAAATTATGTTACTTTTTAATGTGTTGGGTATTGTTTAAACGTCTTTGATTGAACAAGTTGCTTGAGCATCTTAATTAATTGGAATGTCCCCATCTTCACAAACCTGAATTGAAAATTTGTGACTCACCATTCATTCTATAAATCATTCATTGAAGAAATGTTAAATAAAATCAAAATGACCTTGGCTTTGCCAGTACAAATGTCCACAATACATACATGCATGCCTAGCTAGAAAAATATTTTGTTATTATTATTATTAAATATTTTGTTATAAGAAGCTGTCAAGTGTAGTTAACAAACTGTCATATTCTTCCCTTTTTAATTTTTTTTCCTAGAGAAAATATGTGGGATGCATTCTGGAAGCACTTTGAAAGGTTGTACATAGAAAATGCATACAATTCAACTAATTATACGGCCGGTCGTCCTCATTTAACGATAGAGACAGGAGCTAGAACTTAACAAATGTGCTGATCGGACCCATGCCGTAAATTGAACGTTAAGCAACAAGAAAATTTTGAGTGCAATGGATCGTCATGAAGGACGTAAGGTACCACCAGGAAAAATTTCTTCAGCGTTGAATCTTTGTATACACGAAGCTTCCCCAAATTAAGGACTTGTCTTGCGTCTCTTTCAGGGCTGTTGAAATTCGAGGATCCCGGAAAATTCTTCCACTTTGCTAGATATAGTCGACGAAATTTTTTAAAGGAAGCAAAGAAGTAAACGAAATTATTTACACAGTGGGGTTGATTTATGCATGTATTCTTCAAATAAATATAATCAGTTTTTAAAAGGTGGTGGTGTGTCCCAATTGGTGAACATTATTGCTCAACTTGGTAGATATTTGAAATTAGCTTCTGTAAATTGAATGAAGTAAAGAGTGCGACTTCAACGAAAGAGACAAGGCAAAGATGTAGATCTGCTAGCCTGCTAGGTGTCTTTCAATATGAACAAAAAATAAAAATTCTTACCCACAAGATCACCAGAAAATTTCTGGAAATAATTAGAGCAAACTAGGCAGATTAATGCTGAACTTTTTTTCATATACCGGAATACTCATATTATATATATATATATATTACACTATCTGTGTCACTGTTTAAATCTGGACTCTGCTTTTTAGCAAACTGTCTGTAAGGCTGTATACTCTTCTCGGGGGATCACCAACAAGAAGAAAGAATATAAACAGAATTAAAATCGACCACTCTTCAACCACAAAAAAAGAAAAGAAAAAAACAGGAGAAAGAAAAAATGACTCCTAGCTAAACACTAACTCGTGGGTTGCATTCATCCTGAATCGCTCTGCTTTTAACATTGTAGTGAATGGTGCAATTCGTTTCCACCACAACATTTCTCTTTATAATGTTTAGAATCTTCACCTGGCCGCTGAGTTTTGTGTAGCTGTTCAAAGTCAAAGCTCCCGAAGCCCAGTCGCTGCTGAGGCCCGGAACAGCCAAAACCTTATCGGCAACGATGTGTATCGTCAGATTCATCCTTAGCGTATGCTTTGCCTTGGCCTTGCCGGATGGAATCTTCGTCTCTCCCACCACCGTTTCATGATAAGAAATGGAGGTCGTGCTGTTGTCATACGTGAACGAGACAGCGTTGGGGTTTTTCACCGAAACATCGGCTACGACCGTTATATTCGCGTCTTCAGCTAGAGATCCATTGACGAGGTCTACTTTCTGGAGTGCCAACGAGTTCATCTTGATCATCGGATCTCTTATGTGGAAGACGGTGAAGGTGAGGATTAAAATGATAACTGAAAGGATTAGGAGGATGGCAGTGACGCATCCGCAGCAATTGATGTAACTTCCTTGACGGAATTTGGGCTCCCTGTAGAGGGCTTCCTGATCTTCGTCGCTGCGGGGTCGGGAGTCTGCAGGCGCTAAGGGCTTGTCCTGCTCTTTTTCAGACATGGCTGGCAGCTATACGTTCTCAAGCAAAGACGCGAATCGGGGTTCGGTAATATATAATAAAGTGAAATTTGGCAACATTTCTACATACTGCAAGTCTTGTAGAAATCATAGAGTCAGTCCACTATTATGTTTTGGCCCAGACGCGTTTGCACGGCTGCTGACCGTTGACTTGGGGGACTTTAATCAAGGAATTCCCACCTCTGATTCTTACCACTCATTTGGTTTTAAACCGGCCAGGGAAGCTTCTGATGAAAGTGTGATAAGTGAGGTTGCCCAGATTCAGGGTTTCCATTTTTTTTTGCTTATTTACTTTAGTGATACCGTGGCATTTCAAAATTCTAAATTGGCCCTATGTTATTTTTTTGGTGCTAAAGTAGTCCTATTAATGAGCCAATACAACCCTTTTGGACGAAGACTAACGTCTACATTCGGACAACAAACTCCTATGTAATCAGTGGAGACATGTTTTAAAAATTATCAAACCTTCACGTATCCATTCCTAGTGGTTAGAAATTAATTGATATTTCCGCGTGACATATTTGATTTAGATGTGACCTCTAGTTTGACATGGTAGCATACACGGGATGACATTCATGAATTTAAACATTGAAAGTGGACACGTGGAGGTCTGATATTGTTTCGTACATGTCTCCGTTAGCCACATATGAGTTTGTTGTCTAAATGTAGGTATCAGTCGACAAGAGGGCTATTGACACATTAATATACCACATGGACTACTTTAGAACGAAAAATACCATAAGGACTAGTTTAAGATTTAGAAATATAATAGCTACCAATATAGTAATTAAGCTTCTTTTTGTGGCTAAGTAAGGTGGGGTTTACATTGAAGAAAATAGCAAGGCAATGACAATAGTATTGGACGCGTAATTGGTGGACATAATCAAAGGACTTTCTTCTCTTTCCGTACTATCTTTATAATGGCCGGGGCATGGAAGGAGTAAAGGGGCTTTGAAAGGAGGAATTGCAGTATGCGGGGTAAAAAATATGATAGTTGTAAATTCTCAGGATTTCAGGATGAAGTGTATGCTAATGCAGGGGTTGACCTGCCAAGACCAGCTCCCTCGATAGGTTAAAAATTAGTAAGGAATTACGTCTACCTTAATATTTTTTTTTACGTAAACAGAGGCTACCAAGCCTCACAACAAAGAGCTAACCAACATCATCACAAAGGAGAACATCAGGAGGCACATCCGTACATAAAAAAACGCCAACAGAGCCCGAATCCAATTCCCAGAACGTGCCTGAGAAAGTGAACGAGCCTTCCACCCAGCAAGCCGCCGGTCCATCTTCTCAGCAAGCTCTCGGCAAGCTTGGCTTTGGGATCGAGGGACCTTAAGAGAGAGCCCCAAATATTTACCCGGAGCACTAGCCGTTTGGAAATTAGACTTAGAATAGTGGCTTGACGATGAGGTGGTGCTTTAAGCACTTTGGCTTTGGCTACGCGTGGAATACTTTTTCTTTTTTTTTAATATTCGTGAAACGTGTGTTTCCGGTCGACTACCGGTAAAGAAGGATAAATCGGGTTGATTTCAATCTTATTCTGGGTCTCCTATCCGGGCTTCAATAAAGGCCCATCCGAAGGTATGGGCTACCATGGAAATTGCTAATTGGGTTGGGCCAGCAAGCGGCCTTCCTGAAGACGAATACGCAGCATTTTCTCATTTTCTTTTTAATTCTGTTTCAGAGTGCAGATAAATATAGGTGGTGGCTTAATTGCTCTCAGGATCGAACTCCCCGACAAATTGACTGCATCGTTTTCAATTAACATAGGCTCTTTATACATTTAGCAATGTCATGGTACATACTGAAAAATTAGAAGATATAATAGGTATTTATGCTCTATAGTTTCATTTGAACCTCATGATGTGCTGCATTAATATTATTTCACATGATTTTAAAAATTAATAGAAAATGTTTGGATTTTTTTGTACTATGATACATGAATATACATAATCGAACTAAAATGTGAGTTAGACAATTAATTAACTACAAAATATAATCCTTGTTCAAATTTCTCCACGTGTGTTACAAACAAGTGTAACATAAATTCGGGGTTCTATCTGCGTTTTCTCCCCAAAGAGATGAATGATCAGTACATAAGAGTTTTTCTATTATTACTACTTCTTATATGTATTCTGAAATAATTAATAATAGTTCTTCAGAGGTAATCCTCAACACTAAGCAAGATATTATATTTTATCGGGGTAATTAGAAGTTAAAAGTAAATTCAATCTTAACTTTAGCAGTGGTATTGTCGGTTGACTTAACTGTTAAGTCTTTCCAGCTAGTTTCTTCCAACGGATTTGATCCAATCCTGTTCACACCCTGAGATGATAATTAATTAAAGGAGGAGAACATTAGAAAAACTTGAATTTTAACCTCTCTCCTTTTTTTTTTTTCAGTTTACAGTGCCTATATATTCGATAGAACTCTGATGGATTAAAAGACAATATGCTATCAATTTCTTCTAAACATGTCATAAACGGAAGAAGATATATTTCTCTACACAAGAAAAGCTCATGATTTACTGAGCACTCAATTTAATTGGCTGAGGTTAAAGGGATTAGCCATAAATTTCTTAACCTTGTCACCTGCTCAGGTCAATGAGTTTCAACGACCGTAAATCTTAATAAAATCTCTCTAGTGCAGCAATACTAGAAGTTTTCAGGGCCCTTGAATCGAATCACCAAGCAGTCAATATGTCGTCGAGCTCTTTGGCCAGAAAAAAAGAAGCCTTTATTATTATTATTATTATTATTATTATTATTATTATTATTATTATAAGAAGAAACAAAACAAAAGAAGTCTTTGATTATATATATAGTGTTCGTGTTTTGAATGTTGGCAAGATTTCATGTTAAATTTAAATTGAGTTATATTTTTGAACTAGTGTTGTTTAAAGTGTTCAAGAAGATAATAGTCATTCTTATTTGAAAAGAGATGAGGTCAAGAGGATAATAGTCTTTCAATTTTGAAAAAAGATGAGGATATCTTTGAAGATGTTTGCTGAAGAAGATAAGGATGAAAGATATTTGAATTTTTATAGATTAGTTCAAATTCGCGAAGTGTGATTCGATCCTAAAATTTCTCAAGTGTATGTTCGGAATATGATTTTCGCCTCACTTTAGCTTGAGCAAAATATGTGATTTTATGTACAGTAAGTTTTGCCTTATTTCGCCATATCTTGACTCTAACTAATTTTACACTTTTCTATACAGTGTATCTAGCTTCGCCCTAGATTGACTCGAGCGAAATTCCCTTGAGTTCAATTTTTTTTATTATCTTTTTTCTATTTAAACCGTGAGAAAAAGTCCAAGATCTTTACCCAAGTTATTTACATCTTTCCTTGGCATCTTATGCTTGAGAGAAATATTTTTGAGACCTTTGCACTTAAAATGCGTATATTTTTTCTCTCCTACATCAATCACCTAAATCACCATTAAAACTAACCTCCTGTGAGAAACCTTCAGAGAAGCTTAAGGAGAATGACACCGGAGTTACTGGTGTTGAAGAGATTTACAAGAAGAGGCTCAGAAGGCTGAAGGTTAATCGCAACGGAACGAGCCTAGGTTGGATTACCTAGATTGTTACTTCGGGATTGTCAGAGTCAAGCAACTGGATGTTGCCCGTCTCTGAGTCACCTGTGTACAGTTTTATCTTCAAGTGAATTTTTGGTTGCTGCTAGCCCGGAGTGGTTTTTCCTTTGATAAGGTTTTCCAATTCGTCAACAAATTTCTTGTCTTGAAATGTGATTGATTTATTATTTATGATTGATATTTTTCTTTGATATTTGTTTTAATATTCCACTACATATTTGTTGATTGTTAAATACTTTTCAGATCTAGACAAGACACTTTTATGACTTATTTTAAATTTGTCTATTCATAAAAAAGTACCAACACCTATTCACCCCCTCTAGATGTTTTTAGGGTCTAAACAGATTTTTCATATAGCTATGCCAATTTCTCTTTAGAAAGCACTACAAGAGAAAAAGCTTGGGATTGGCTATGAGTGGCAGAGTTATTCTCTCAAATAATTATGCATGGAACGATAGTAACCTATTACAAATTTTCCAAGGTATTCAATTGCAGAAAAGAAAACAACCCCATCGAAATTCATCAATATCAATAGAAACATCTTACAGTATAGAAAATTCAGAAATCCATCCGTGTGTTACCACTGAATATCCTCGAATGCACCGCTTGTCAAATTAAGATTCATGGCGCAGTTCATGTCTGCGGTCTTCCTCTTCTTGATATTGTACAGGAGTCTCACTCTACCACTCAACTCGGCATAGCAATTCAGTTTCAGCATCCCTGCTTCAATATTGCTGCTAAGGTTTGCAGTATCCGATACTCTATCATACCTCACTTCCACCGTAACATTCATCCTCTTGGTCTCTCTGGCTCTGACACTCCCCGGGTCTATTTTTCCGTCACCGACATCCGTACTTCCGTATAGCACACTCATGGGAGAGGGGATTGCCTCCGAAGGCAATCCCCTCCGGATGGCCAGATGGACGGCTGGATGCCGTCCATCCAGCCATCCAGTGGTTGGGAGCCCGGGCAGGGGGCTGCCCGTGCTGCCCGGGGCAGGTGTGGGTCCCGGGCGGGACCCACCTGCTCCCTGGCTCCCAACCACCCGATGTCCGGATGGACAGCATCCGGCTGTCCATCCGGACATCCGGAACGGATTGCCTTCAAGGGCAATCCGTTCCCCACTCATGGTGCTATTTTCAAACTCAAACTGACCAAAGTTTATGTTATGAACAGTCATCTCGGCAACCATAGTGGTATTCAACGAGGGTGATGATGCAGCGCCATTGTACCTAAGATTCTTCGCCGCGACTGACATCAAGTTAACATGGGGAGTTCTAGGACGCAACACGATTAACGCAAAGACCAGTGCGACGATGCTCACGATGACAAAACCAGCAAAGACATAAACGAAACATCTATTGCTTCGTTCTTTTTTTGTTTGTCTGAACATGGCAATCTCTTCATCGCTTCTCTGATATATTATGCTACGTGCGAATGGAAGAGCAAAAGTTATTGTGTGAGTGAAGCTATTGTGTGAGTGTGTGAGTGGACGGATGAGATTAGAAGTTGAGAAATCTAACCGCTCAAAAAATGACACGTCAATTAATGAACCCGACCGGCACAACCGACCCTGTTTCATTAATTGACGTGACATTTTGTCAGCCGTTAGATTTCTCAACTTTTAATCTCACACGTCCACTCACACACTCACACAATAACCACCCTCCGAATGGAAGTTCATCTGCCATTTCAAGAAAGGGTGGCGAGGATTTCTTCTGGGTTTATGGTTCGAAGGAGTCGGAAGGGCTGAAGGCTCTGTTTTGAGTTGCTGCTGTATATATAGAGAATGAACATCCAAAAACCGCGTTGAACTATAGAACTAATTCAGTGGGTCAGAACTGGGATCGTATGAATGCGACCTTCTTAGGTACCTTAAGGCCGAATCATGAGTGTCAAGTGTTTTCTTTTAATTTGGTTATAAAATATGATGGAAAGACCTTGAATTTTCATGGGACCTCCTCTCTTGTCAGTGGCGTATTTAGGATATAAAATGAGTGAGGTTGAATTTCTAAGGGAAAATGACAAAATTTTTTTTTTCCATATAATGTAAAAAATGTCTTAAAATTACAATATCGCAAATTAAGAACTAAAAATATTAAAAATAATGAAATACACTTACTGTATTATTTTCTAATACTGAGAGATGATAATTGGATACTACGAAAATTCGACCTTTGAGGCCCCATCATATCCTTGACCTCTCAATCTGGATATTGATAACTCGTATCTTGCAAACATTAATTTATCTATAGCAGTTTTTAAAGATTGATAGCATGTGTCAGTAACATGTTCCACACCAAGAAATCGTTCAATCACCTATCCACTTTTGTTCACATATCTCAAAATCACTGTCATGTGCTCATTCACTGAACTATCTCGAGACTCATCAACCATAAGACAAAAAAATTCATCCCCAATGTCTTTAATGA
This sequence comes from Myrica gale, assembly GCA_963930655.1. Classification (NCBI taxonomy): domain Eukaryota; kingdom Viridiplantae; phylum Streptophyta; class Magnoliopsida; order Fagales; family Myricaceae; genus Myrica; species Myrica gale. The sequence continues at coordinate 19,177,931 of OZ005620.1, forward strand.
TAGCAAGTGCGGTCTGTGCTGTACAAGCACTCACCACAAACACATCTCCCCCGGATTGTGTTCCTTTAGGTCACCTAAATAGATAACACCAAAAACAATAAACTGCATCATCTGATACACTATATTCAAATTCTTCCCACATTTCTTCTTGGGAAAAACATAGCCACGAGGTTGAAAAGCACGTTTGATCAAATACTCCCTACGGACTTGATCCTGAATCCTAGTATTATACGAGTCAATAGATTTAAGCAACTCTAGGTCAGAAATAATATCATCCGAACTCAACAAAGTGCAAGGTCTTTTCGAACTAGAATCTTCATTAGAAGTAGTAGCCACATTATGAGTATTAAACGACTCCATGCTTCGTGACTTTTTTTTTTTATCAAAAATCTATCCATTATATAAAAAGAACAAAACAAAACACTTTAAAATGTCCATCAACATATGAGGAAGATAATTCTTAACACCCATAAATAATTACGGAGTTTGATGCCTATATGAAAATAAAGAATCTTCTTCTGTCAAAAAGTATTGGTGCACTCAGCTATTTCTCGTTCAAAAATAACCTTAGCAATAAATTATATTAATCAAAAACAATATTTCTATGATTTCCTTTCTAATTGGCAAATGATAAATTAGTGAGGACCTACATAATTTATGTATTAGTGTAGTTAAAGTGATAATGGACCAGTGAGAGGGACTGCTGAGGCGTGAGGGCTGAGGGAGACACGGAGAGATCGCAGAGTGAGAGAGAGGTGTAAGTAATTTTTTTAAAAAAATAAGAGGGTAAAACGGCGTCATTTCACCCTCTGATTAAAAAAAATTAAGCAAGTAGGCCACACGGACTGGGCCAGTGGGTTCGCTCCCACTGGCCTAGTCCCGCCCCCACTGGCCTTGAAAGCAGGGCTGGGCGACTGGGTCAGTAGGGGTGAGCTTGCTTCATAATAACCAAAAAAATAATTGCAAAATTTTTTTGGAGCCAGTGAGGCATCCTTTCTAAATTATTCAGAAAGAGGGTTGAAAGGGTTTTTCCTTTCTTAATTTGCTATAAAGAAAGAGAAAACTTGTCATACAAGTAACCAATTCCTTTGGTGCAAACCGTGTTATTCAATCTATTAAGGGGGAAAGTCGAATTAATTAAATCAGCGTGACAGATGAACTGTAATATTACAGAAAACCACCGAGAGATTAAAAACCTCCTGTAATTTGGTGCAAAATCATATCCGAATTAAGAAGAGCACGAGTCGTGTTAACAACACGACACAAATAAAACACGGCATCAGGAGACTTAACCGTGTCACTGTCATCTAAATTAAGACGCTAGTTGTACAGAGTACTCGTGGGATTTCTAGCAATTAGGCTAAATAGCCCTCGATGCGTACGTGTGGACGTAGACCAAAATCTGGAAGCGATTCCAACTTGCAGAGAGGAGAGTACTGGCCAAAATATCTTATCGAATCATTGCTCTGATTGCAGCCGGTCCTCTAGAATATCCCAGGCCTCTCTAATTTACGTTTTGGCTTAGTGAACTTCATTAATATTCCTGAACGAAGTAATCCGTCCACATCTGCCAAAGTCGTGAAAATGGGATCGACATTTGATGGGAAGCGTACAGTACCCATCAAAATATATCTTATATATATAGTTGACAAACAGGCCGCGTTATGATCGAAGAATTTTAACTTTTTCTTATTATTTTGACATTTGTTCAAAAAATAATATCAGCACACAGATGTTAGATGTTCAGACCAAATGAGAAAAAGGACGTTGAAATTTCTTTCCTATTGTAATTGGTCTCTTGTAAAAGGGTAATTTGACTTGTAATTAATAAGGATCAAACAAGAATTTAGATGACGGCATCATGCGTGCGTGGTACTCTATACATGTTCCAAAACATATATAGAAATGCCATCAAAAGAGAATAAAAAAAGAAGTAAAAATGTAAAACAGTGATGTAAGATCATTCGGTTGGATAGAGTCCGGAATGAGTATTACATTTTTCTGGTCTCTGGAGGGAGAAAAAGGACTGATTCAATCAACATTACGTGTTATATTTCTGATTTCTGATAAAAGGGATTAAATTATTCTCTAATTTGCTATAATTAATTGAGAGAAAAGAAGATTAATCTCATTCTGATTACCTGAGTTTATAGATAAATGTCTTGTCAAATAGAACTATAGAAGAGGAAAAGAGTACTCAAAAAAGGAAGAAGAAAAAAAAAAGAGTAGACAAGGAGAGAGGAAAAACTAGTTTTAATTCATACAAGCATAGGATAAATTAAAGGCTTAGAGATAAAAATAAAATAAAATAGAAATATATATTTTAAGAGATGAGAATACTATCAATATCACCATCACGTCATGAGATGTCATTAAATGCATAGCTGTATTGAAGAAGACACTCCTCCAGCATTTAATTAACATCTAATTACGAAGGGTCATTGGCATGGGCCACCCGTGTTTAAAAGCGAATGCATCCCCACCCCAGATCCAGATGACAGATATTTCTAAAGAATACTTGTCACTTAATCAGGATAAATTACGAAGGTGTTTGTTTGTTAATAATTTGGAAAATATTTTTTAAAAAATTAGATATTAAAATTTATTAGAATTTATAAAAAATTTGGAGTGTGTTCTTAAAATTTTTAAAATATATTTAATTTATTTAAAATTTTGATACCCAAATATCACCTTTATTTCAGTTCAGTTGCAGGCCGAAATTCAAACTTCAAATTAGTAGTTTACGAAGTTCCATATCCATTACTTTTTCTTCCTTCCACCCCCACCAAAAAAAAAAAGACTTTCGTTCAAGGTGAGTGGGTAAATGCTAATCAAAGAGGAATATTCAACACTCCAGTGAAAAAACTCACTTGATCAGCGAAAACACGAGCTTGCATTACTGCGTATATGTCGGTTACTCTTTAGATAAGCACGACACGAAAAGTTTGGGATGTGCAAGACGTGGTAGAGAAATGATCTCAGAAAGCGCTTCAACTATATTTGAACAATTTATACGTAAACTATCTGGGATTCTGGCTGAAGCTTAATTTAACAAATCATACAAAACCAGATAGCAAATCAACTAATTCACTGGAAACATCATCATAAAAGAAGAAAAGAAGATAAAAAAACCCCAACGAAATCTAACATATTCATATTAATTGTTTAGCACTGAATGCCCTGGAATACAACGCTTGTCAAATTAAGAGTCATGGCGCAGTTCATTTCTCTGGACTTCCTCTTCTTGCCAATATTGAGCAAATCCACTCTCCCAGTCAACCTGGCAAAGCTGCTCAGTTTCAACAACCCTGCTTGGATATCACTGCTAAAGTTCTTAGCATCCTGTAGTCTAATCAACCTCACTTCCACCGTAACAGTAATCTTTTGCGTCTGCCTTTCTTTCACGCTCCCACGGCCTATTTTTCCATCACCGACTTTCATGCCTTGATAGAGCACACTCAACGTGCTATTCTCAAATTCAAACCGGCCATAGTTGGCGTTCTTAATTGTCATCTCGGCCACCAAAGTAGCATTAAAGGAAGCTGCTGATGAGGAGGTTGCCTCCTTGTAGCGGTGATTCTTCACCCTGACCGAACTCAAATTCACATCTGGAATTTTGACGCGCAACACGATCAAGGCGAAGATCATAAAGCAGATGCTCAGTAAGACAAGAGCAGCAAAAACATAAACGAAGCATTTACCGCTTCGTTCTCTTTTTAGTTCTCTGAACGTGGCAACCTCTTCGTCGCTTTTCGGATATATCTTGCTGTGCGCAAATGGAAGTTCATCTTCCATTTTCGGATCAGACTAATGATAAAAAGGTGAGAGAATGAGGGCTGGTGGGTTTTCTTTGGTGTTTATGTTGCAAAGAACCTCAAAGAGCTAGCTAGAATTGTGTTAATTTGGAGGCGTATGAATTAGGGTCTGCGTTGGGTGACTCCTTTATATAGATTATAGCTAGCTAGCACCATCTTCTGACTCGTGCTAACAGCCGCGTTGAATTAGGCAATCCGAGTCAGTCCTAATTGAATGCGTATGTAACTATGTTGGCTCATTAATTTACATCATTATTGTGTGGTGATTTTGTTCCTGCCATAGTATATGGGGTCAAAATTCAATAATAAGCGGCCAAAAGGAAAAGAAGGCAGCACACATAATTTTAAACTATTTGTTGGGAATTAGAGACTTAATTATGCCTTGCAATTAAGCTAATTCTGACCAAACAAGGACTTTTTCTTCGAGTAATTAAGGTTAACAAGTCACGTACACACCCTATCACCACGGCTCAGGTGGTAACGTAAGGTTTTTAATTTCGAAATTAATACTTATGGTACAGAAAATACATACTATATTTTACTCTAAATTAGACCATTCAATTAAAGCTACAAATGAGAGATGGTGTGAAACCCAATGAAGATCCTCTACAATTTAATGTTCTATTTGTACGGTGCAATTCAGTGACAGACAAACACAAGAGGTGATCTCTATTCTAGGTCTTTTGCTACTTGAAATTTTATATATACAACATTAAATGGTGTGAGGTTTACATTTTGTATCTATCTCTATTCGAATGGTATGATGCAATTTGAATAAGAAATTATAGAAGATTCTTATCTGTGTGAATCCCCTCCCCTTCGTGTTTGAATAGGAGGAAGAGAGAATAGTCAATGTGATATTCTTAGAACAACCACCAATCAGTCACTATAGCGTCGTAAGACGTTGGTATTGGCCAAGGTAACATCAATCTTGAAGGAGTAATTAATGTCTATTCTTTTTGTTGGTCCACTAACTGAGGACTAATTAATTTGCAATAGGCCAAGGTCAATAATTGGGGAATTGAAGTTCGTCTCTGCGATTTCAATTTGACGAGAACACGCTTATTATGTAAAATAGGTTTGACAAACGATTCCAAATTGCTTTGACGATAACAAGCTAGCCAATCTATCACTTGGAATTTAGAATAGTAACTACATAGATGATGAATCGTAGATCCAAGTGCTAAATATGAATATTAAAGCATTATTAGATAATTGATTAAGTCCATTAACTTGTCCAACAAGCATGAGTTTTAATTGAGAGTACATTTGGTAATTTAAGGTCATACTGCAAATTAAGAACTAAATCACGATAAATTCAAGCTTACAATTAAGGATTAAACATCATTACACCTCGAATTACCGATTTCTTCACATTTCATCACTCAACTATCAACTTATTATATTTTGCACTCAAAATCATTAATTTAGACGGAAATAAATATTTTAGTTAAATGAAATGACATAATTCTTCTACCATTATATTTTCTCTGTGAGAGATGACGCAAACTGAAAAGACTAATAGTTAAGGGGTAATATCATAAGTATGTCTTCTAATTACAGCTAAAATCAATCGTGTTTATTTTAGTTTCAAAAATACAATTTATTAAACCAAATACAAAATGATTGAAATGTCACTCCAAGACGAAATTACTAAAATAATTCATTAAAAAAAATGATATATAAAAAAGTAATATTTTGTAAATAAAAATATTTCTTGTAAATAACTATTTATTTTTTAAAATTTAACGATTTTTGTAATTTTATCTTGGAGAGACATTTCGGTCATTTTAGATATTTTTCCGTCTAACTTAACCCCAAATCAGACTTTATCATTTTCAAAACATAAAGAGCTGAAATGACCCTTTTAAATTTTAGGAGGATGAGATCACTACAAAAAAAAAAGACTTTTAGTGACGAAATTCTCAGTGACGAAATTCAAAAAATGGTTTTTTGTGACGAAACGTTTGTTCGTCACCAATTTCGTCACTAAAAGTCGTTTATGTGACGAAATAAATTTTTGTCACTAAAAGGTAATGCTTTGGTGACGAAAAAATTCGTCACTCCACGATCGATCGGTTATATGACGATTGGTCGGTATGTTGTGACGAGCAACTCCGTCACAACATGTGAAATCTTTTGGCGACTACTTTAAATCGTCAAGCTTAACGATTGATCACTGATTATTCAACGATCGATCGGTGACGAATTGACACCTGTTGAAAGTGACGATCGATCGTTGCATCCTGACGTTTGGGAAATGCGAGTCGTCGATCGATCGTGGAAGCATAACCGTCATTGTTTTCCAATTCACGATTGATCGTTACAATGAGCGGTCGATCGGGCCTTCAAACAAATGGGAGTTCGCCACGTGTAAGACAATAATCGATCGATCGTTGACGCCTGACGTTGGAAAATGTGAATCGTCGATCGATCGTGGAAGCGTAATCGATGCTTTTTCGAATCACGATGGATCATGAGAATGCGCGGTCGATCGATCTTGAAAGCGAATGAGAGTTCGCCACTTGTAAAAAATGAGCGATCGATCGTCTAAATTAATACGATCGATCGTATAAAATGATGAACGATTATATGAAACCGGTGAGCCATTTTTACCGGTTACCTCTCACGAATATTCTCGAATCCTCTCAAACTTCATGATGCATTTCGTTGAACATTGCCTTCCAAAGTACGCGGAATCACTTCCTGTTATCATCTACATCAAAGGTACGTAGTTATATTAATTTTTAAGAGATATTAAGCTGTTTTAAATGAGGTTTTACTTTACGTTTTTTTAATTTGCTATATCTTTCATTTAGGCCCGTAAATTGTATTAATTTTTGTGTTAATGAATATTTTTGGCGGTTAGGATTGTTTAGGGATCATTTGGGGCTGATTTTGAGCGTCTTTTGGCGTTTTTTGTAATCTGTGTGTTTTCGTATAACACCGATTTATCGCATTTAACCGCGATCGATCGTGTTGTAGACGGTGAGTCAAATGATTGATCGTCTCAAGTAGACGATCAATCACTAATTGTTATTTAGCGACCGATCGATACTGTATGTACCGATGAATCGGTAATTGAAAGGGTGAGTTTCAAATTTAATGACGATCGATCACTGTAATGGACTACTGATCGTCTATGTTACCAATGGATCACATTTAACCGTGGTTGATCGTTGTTACGGTGAGGCGAACGATTGATCGCCTAAAGTAGACGATCAATCGCTTTTTGTAATTTAGCGACCGATCTTGTATGTACCAATGAATCGGTAATTGAAATGGTGAGTTTCAAATTTAATAACGATCGATCATTGTATGTGATGATCGAACGTTAGTTGATGCTGTACTTTTAAAACCCCAAAAGTACACCATTTTGTGGCGTTGGATCACAATTTTGTTGTATTTTTTTTAATATTTTAATTACATTATTGTGATTATTTATTAAAGCATATTTATTTACAATTTTTGCAGCGTTCGTAAAATGCCAGCAGATAAGCATGCACGCACAACGAGGGCGGGGACGGGATCGTCGTTCAACGATCAGGAGCCCGCTGATTCGTTGATGACTGTAGAGAGGCGGATGGAGTACCTGAGGGGGGCGGTAACCAAAGAGCGTCCAGTGACGCTATCTGATTTTGACAATTTGTTGTACGAGGAGCACACCCTCTTCCAGTTGTTCGAGTACCAGGGATTCGTTCACCAGCTATCGTGGGTGGATAGTTATATGTCGACTCCCTCGTGCACGAATTTTTTTGTGCCCTTATCTCGGTAGCCAGAGCACCTGAGGTGCAGATGGAGGTGCGAGGAGTACAACTCATGTTCTCGGCAGATGTCATTGCGGATTTCCTGCACTACCCTCGGCCCAGGACTTATGGACGCTGATGACGGGGTAGACCTCTGTAGTGGTTGGCAGCATAATCAAGTAGAGTAAGTTCAGTGTGTTTTGGAGGATTTTTCACCTTATCTGGACAACGAACGTCGATGGCAGAACTCATTCTACCGAGTGCACGTTCCCGAGAGCTCAGTGCATGCTCTTACTGGGTCAGCAGACGTCGATAGATTTTCTACTGTACATGTTCGAGCTGATTATGGATGAAGCTTGGGGAATTAAGGAATATAGTCACCCATACGACGTGTTTCTAACTCAGTTCCTCATTTCTCGGGGTGTTATAATCACTGCTGAGGATACTCGTAAGGGGGTTAAGAGCACGCTGAACAAGTTCACTCTGTCCAGGAGCAGGGGGCAGGAGAGGGCATTGACTCGAAGGTTTGCTCGTAGAGAAGCAGCGACCGCAGAGGTGGCAGCATGACCTTCTACATCAGCGTCAGAGGTACCTCTCAAGCCGAGAGCACTTGCAGTGCCCCTCCCTAGAGGACCCAGCTATTTTTGGACCTCGACAGCTGTGTCAGCGCGACTGTGAAGGCCGCTCTACAACCTCTTGAGAGGCAGGTGCAGTCGTTGGAGAAGGAGGTGAAAGATCTCCGGACCGCCTTCAATGGGGAGTGCACTGTGACAATGCTACGCAACAAGTCGGTCGTGGCTCATATGTCAGACGTCAGCGGGCAGCTAGAAGAAATTAAAAAGACTCTGGATGATTTCAAGACGGAGGCAGAGACACCTATTATTCCCGGAGATATTCCTGATGACTTGGACACTTTCTGCGATGATATTGCACGTTGATGTATTTTTATTTTGTTTTTTTTTTATCTATTTCGGCCATACATTAAGATTTCTTGTTTTAGTTATATATTTGAAACATTTGTGTTTATCTGTGAAAATGTAGTAACTTTGATTACATTTTAATTGGTTTTTTATTTGTATATCATGACATAGACACTTATATACGTAAAATGACCAACATACCCTATGGTCGACGAAAGTAACGAAATAAGTAGTCGATCAAATAAGTAATATAAGAATTTAATAATGTGACCAATATTACTATTTATTAATTATATAATGTGAGTTTAAATTATTAGACATATATAAATATATAATTTGTGACCAATATTATTATTTATGTACTAAGATGACATTAGTAGAAATTTAATTTTAATAATTAAGTCATTTGTTACGGTAAATTCTGTTTTTTGATAATTAGGATACCGATCGATCGTCCCTAAAGGATACTGATGGATCGTTAGAATGAAATGCATGCGCCGTCGTTTTATATAGAAGTGACGATCGATCATTCTTTTTGAGACGATTTATCGACGCAGCACGTCGCGTAATGAGTCAATTACCGATCGATCGTGTGTTAACGGTGTCATTCAATATTTGCTACCGATAGATCGTCTATATGTCATGCATGCGTCGTCGTTTTATACATCTTAATTGATCGATCATTGATATGTAGCGATCAATCGGTATTATCCGTCGTCGTTTTGGTCTTATATACGATCGATCGCTACTTATTTCGATCGATCGTTACATTTTATCTTCATTTTATTGAATAATATGAGTTTAAATGATTATAAATATAAAAATATATATTAAAAAATTGTCTTATAATGGATTTAGATTACATAAAAATATATCACGTACATATAATTCATATTTAGGAAAGCATGTATAAGTTGTACATGTTGCATTATAGATAGGGAGTGCACTTGTTAGTATGAGTTAAGTATTAAGATGCTAGAAACTGGTGACATAACGCTTATTTAACACATGATTACAAGTCATAAGAATGAATTATGTTTTAATATGACATTATTAGTAATTTAATTTTAATAATTAAGTCATTTGTTAGGGTAAAATATGGTTTTTTTATAATTAGGTCCACGATCGATTGCGTAGTAATGCGATCGATCGGTATATACTGATGGATCGTTAGTTTGTAATGCATGCGTTGTCGTTTTATACCGATAGTACGATCGATAGCGCCTTTTACACGATCCATCGGTGAAATTTGAGTGGGATTTTCATGCCGACGAGGCGATCGATCGGTGTATAACGGTGTCGTTTAATATTTTCCTACTGATGGATCTTTAGTTTGTAATGCATGCGTCGTCGTATTATACTTAGAGGACGATCGATCGCTGAATTTTACATGATCCATCAGTGAAATTTGAGCGGGATTTTTTATGCTAACGAGGCGATCGATCGGTCTCTACACCGAACGATCGACGTCTATCGAGCATGAAATGCGAGAATGCGCAAAGGCCGTGGGTGAAAGGCAAAAATACACCCACGACAAGGAGAAGAGGAGAGTCGCGGAAGCTCCCTACTTGACCCGAAAAATTTGCCCAAAACACCGTCCTTTTAGTTATGAGAGTTTTTAGAAGTGCTTAAGGTTAAGCCCAAGTTCAAATTCATTGGTTTTTTAACCGGGTGAATATTGGAAAATTTGGGCCACATTTGTGAGATTTTAGTGTGAAATTGGTTCGTTTTGGTCTACATTTCGTGTAAGAGGTAATGGAATCAACATAAACTACGATTTATGAATGATTTGGTTGATTATTTGATGTTTTTAATATTTGTCCATTTGTGGGTATTGTGGAATGAATTTGTGATGATTGGAACTTACTAGAGTATTATTAATATGTATATTAGAATTAGAATTGCATTAGGATGATTTATGAGTGTTTTGGGCTTGTATTTGAGTGTGGGGAGGCCTGAAAAGTTGTGTTTTCGATCTGGGTTTGTCACGATCGATCGCCTATTTATAACGATTGATCGTCTTTTTCATGGTGGTATTGCCGATTGATCGTCTATGTGATGATGATGGATCGTTCGTTCGTTGGAGGTTCGGCGATCGATCTTCTATTTTTAGACGATCAATCGGTATTAAACACGAATTGATCGTCTATAGTAACGATCGATCGCTTGTTTTGGTGAGATCGCTGCATTATGTTTTTTTTAGTGTTTATTTTTATAATTGATACATGTGTAGTATTTGAGCTATATATTGAATGTTTGATTATTGAAATGCTTGAGTTCTGAAAATAAATCATGGAGTTTGAGAAGCACGGACGGTGAATATTGGAGTGTTTTTGACTTGTTATGTTTGAGTTTATTTGAGGGATATGCTTAATTCTTAGGTCGGTGTTTACGAATTACTTAATTGGTGTATTTTTTTAGATTGGTGGCAATGGATAAGAGTTGGATTTACGAGAAAAATAGGTTTGGTGAAAAGTATGCGGAGGGGGTTCGTAGGTTTGTCGGTGTGGCTGCTTCTTGTGTAGACTCTCGGGGTCAGATCAGATGTCCGTGTCGGAAGTGCAGAAATGTAGTGTTTCAAGTGTTCGATAAAATGGAAGATCATATTTACATTATTGGGTTTGATGTGAGCTATAAGTCATGAGTGTTTCACGGGGAGGGTATTCAACTTACTTCTAATTTGAGTCAAAAGTCCGGTGCGGGTTTACCATATAGTGATGATGATTTAGAGGGAGATAACTCTGATAGAATGACGGAAATGTTGACTGATGTTCATGCCGGATTAGATGGTAGGCTGATGAGGGTCGAAACGGAGAACCCTAATAATAAGGAAACCCCTAGTTCGCAACCGAAGGGTTCAACACCACTTCGTGGATACGTTCAATGAGAAAGAAGAACATAGACTTCCACCTGAGGAGTTAACTGGTGAGGACATATTGGAACAACTGACGCATGTCGGGGAGACTATCTTTGAAAATGCGTAAGGGAAGAATAGGGGAAAGAAGAAACAATCGTCAGAACGTTTGAATTGGACGAAAAATAGCATCTTTTTCCAACTGCCGTATAGGAGTACGTTAGGGTTACGACATAACTTGGACGTGATGCACATCGAGAAGAACATATGTGACAACATGATCAGAACGATGATGAATATCGAGTTCAAGACCAGAGATTCAGTGGGTGCACGTAGAGATTTAACTGAAATGGGGGTAAAAAAAGACTTGCATTTGGTGTATGACAGTCGGGTTGAATTGATGCCTCAAACGACGTATACTTTAACTCAGGAAGAGCGAAGGAGGGCCTGTGAGTGGTTAAAAGAAGTGAGGTTCTCCGATGATTATGCAGCAGAGATTTCACGTTGTGTGAATCTAGATGAGTTGAAAGTTTTTGGAATGAAAAACCATTATTGTCATGTGTTCTTGCAGAGGGTTCTTCCAGTAATGATACAAGGGTTGTTGAAGGAAGATGTGTGTGGCGCAGTGACTGAATTATGCTTGTTCTTTCGAGTGTTGTGTTCTCGTATGTTGAAGATTTATGTATTGCAGAGGATGTCAGAAGATATCGGGATAATTTTATGCAAGTTGGAAATGATTTTTCCACTCGCTTTTTTTACAGTGATGATGCATTTGGCTGTCCACTTACCACGCGAAGCATTGCTTGCTGGACCCGTACAATACAGATGGATGTATCCAGTTGAACGGTTGATGGGTGGCCCAAAAAGGAATGTGAAAAATAAGTCTCGTCCTGAAGGGTCGATTGCAGAAGCGTATATTGAGAATGAATGTTCGACATTTTGTTCCCAATACCTCCGAGGGGTTGAAACAGTGTTTAATCGCAGAGATCAAAACTACGATTCCGACGACGAAATTGAGGTACCAGAAAGGTCATTGGATGTGTTCACTCAAAGAATTAAATTGATAGGGGCTGCAAAAAGGCATGACATAGACCGAACTGAGTTCAAGAAAGCTCGCTGGTTTGTGCTGAACAATTGCAAAGACATCAGCGTGTACTTAAAGTAGGTAAAAAGATATACATGTATGTTTTTTCAAGATAAACAGTCGTTGATTAACTTTATCGTTACAGTGAACACATGGACGAACTTCGCGCGTAGGAAGTTTCCAACATTTCTCGTATGCATGAGGAACAATTTCCGAATTTGTTTTTAGGGCAAGTAAGTCGTATTTTTAGAAGTCATTAAAATTAATATCATGTATTTTTTTAATAAACTTCTAATATATTTGTGTAGTTTCAAAAATTACGATCAGAAAAATCCATGTACATCGATCGATGAATTGTATTCACTGGCACGTGGGCCTGATACACGAGTGATGCGTTATTCTTCATGTGTTATGAACGGATGTAGATATCATACAGTACAACGGGAAGAACGTCGGAGAACTCAGAATAGTGGTATTGTAGTACCGGGAACACGAGGGAAATCCAATAGAATTTTATGGGAGACTTGTAGACATTTATGCCATGCAATACTTGCGGGGAAATACAGTATATTTGTTTAAGTGTCATTGGTGGGATGTCGGAGATCATCATGGAATTCGTATCGACGAGAACTTTAAGAGCATAAACACTTCCCGATGATGGTACTTAGAAGATCCATTTGTTTTGGCTAATCAAGCATGTCAAGTGTTTTATCTTGTTGATAATCTACATGGACCTACATGGCGGGTCGTGCAGAAGTTGTCATGTAGAAATGCATATGACATTCCCGGACCAGATCCGGATGGTGAAGTTGACGTAAACGTTGAATCGAGAGAAACCATCATGAATGAAGCGTATTAAGAGGACGATGCCATTGACTTGTTCATAGACTTCCGACAATTTAACCTTAATCCACTACGAAGGGATGACGTTGCGCCAAACGTTATCGAAGCTTCTGAGGCAATTGATCAGCGGAAAAAAAGACGTATAGATAGTAATGATGTTTCGGAGGGGGATGAATCAGAAATTGAAGAAAATAGCGAAGAAAGTGCTGACGAAGATTCGTTCGCTGGTGATAGCAATTATACTGAGAATGAGACATCGGACGATAACCTGCAAGAACCAGATTCTGATTAATAAATTCCTTGAAGTATATTTTCTTTTTAACCTTCATTTTTGCTTAACAGTTTTTACTGTTACTATTTCTTTTACAATATCTTTATCGTTTATTTTGTTATGTCAGCTTGTACAGTGAAATGAAGCGTGGACGAGAATTTCCTTCAGTTACTTCTGGACGGTTGCATAGTCCAGTTAGTATGAGTCTGATCCCGAGCCCTACCCTGAGCGCTCCAACACCGAGAGCGAATGAAGCCATGAGTCAAAGTATGCCTGCTTGTCCTAGTAGTTGTGCATGTAAGAAATTATTCTAATGAATATTTCAATTTTTTTAAGTTAACATAGGGTGGGCGAGGTAGGACACGTGGGGTCGGCTTGGAGAAGACTCTTGGGTCTGGGTCCAGTTCCGGGAAACTATCGGTCCATATCCCGGATAGAGAGTGTGGAGGAGTGTCTTCCACTGCTGTCACTCTATCGGCGAAGATTAGAATGTTGGTCCTAGGGCTGATTCAAATCTCAGTTAACAAGTGGGTCGACGTTCCTTCAGAAGTGAAGGAGTACATTATGGATCGGGTGTTGGTACGATTAAATTCGTAAACATAGAATTTTTGTATAAGCAGATCGTTACACTTGTAATATTGTATGAATTCGTACTTATGTAGGACCACTTCGACCTTGACTACAACCGTCAGGACGTGAGGACAATGGTCGAGACTATGATGATGGCACTTCGAACGCACCGCAACCGGATGCATGCGTATTTCAAGAAGTTCCCGAGTAAAGAGGCTGCGTTGCTGAAGCCGCACACTGATACCACGGAAGAACAGTGGAAGGAGTTATGCGATCTGTTCACCAGCGAACCATTTTTGGTACGTGATTAAAGAAACTCGTTGCCTAAATTGATTTGATATTTAATTTCTTAAAATATCGCAGAAACGATGCGAGCAAAATAAGAAGAACATATCAAAGTTGACTGTGAACCACGCTGCTGGTTCGCGTTCCTTCCAGCGCACACGAGCTTGCATGGTTAGTTAAGAACTAAATTTTAGACTTTATTGATATTTTTCGTCAATAACTTTATGCTATTGCCATGTAGAAAACTCAAGAAAGCGGCGATATCAATCCGGCAGAGCTGTATAAAAAGAATTATACAAACAAAGATGAGATTTAGACTCAGAAGGAGCGAGAGAAATTTATGTAAGTCACTTTCATTTTAATCTACTTTATGTAATTTATGTATATTTATCTACTTTAATGTTTCTGGTAATTATTATCATTTTTTCAGGAACGGATGGATGCCTTCCAACACCAGTGTGATTTAGAAGGAAAGACTTACACGGAAATTGAAGTATATTCCGAGATATTGGGCAATAAGTATTTTAATCTACTATATTCCGAGAAATTGAAGTATATTCCGGGATTAGGACTTGCAGTTAAGCCTCCACCTTCATCAACTTTGACTACACAATCGTCTGATCTACAGCACCAGCTAGTAAAGGCAAGGGATGAGATAGAACCGATGAGAGCTGCTAGAGAAAAAGACTTGCAAGAATTTGCGAAGAAACAAGCTGAGATGGAGGCCACGCTGAGGGACCACCGTGAGGAGCAGCAGGTGGAGCAAGAACACATCTGGTTGGAGCAGGAGAAACGCATGAAAATGGAGCAAGAACGCATGCAAAAGGAACAAGAGCAGTTACGGGCAGAAATATCGAAGGAGCTAGAAAAGAAAATGTCATCTGTAATGGAGAAGAAAATGAACGACATGTCAAAGCGACTATTAAGCCAGTTTGGAGGTTCGAAAACGTAGATGCATCTATGTTGTAATAGTTTTGTGATTATGTATTATTACGATGTTATTTTCGATTTAATTGCGGATTACTATTTCTTACCATTAATGTGCATTAATATGAGTATTATATTTTTATTATACTACAATATTTTGCATATTTTTTTTATTATTTTTTTTTCAAAAATCCAAATTATGTTTCAACCATTCGATCAGTAAAGTCAAACGCCTAACTATTAATATATCGTCAATATTAAAAATATTAAATGCCGATCGATCAGTAAAGTCATCGATCGATCGTCAATATTTAAAATATGTAATGCTGATCAATCAGTAAATTCAACGATCGATCAGTGACAATTATATCGATCGATCAGTGACGTAGTCAGTGATCAATCGCTTTAATCACCGACCGATCAGCTTTTGTTAAGACGATCGATCACTAATAAATTACAATTGATCGCCATTACTATAGCGATCGATCGTCTATTTCTTACAATTCCATCGGTAAAATTGCTGATCAATCACCAATAATTAACCGATCGATCGTGTCACCGATCCATCACAAATGCACCGATCGACCGTTTATACCGATCCATCGCTAGTTCAACCGATCCATCACTAAGCCAATTACGATCGATCACTATATTTAGTGACGAAAAAAATCCGTCACTAAAAACTTTTTGTGACGAAATTCGAGTTTTGTCATGAAATACATTTTGTGACGCTCTTACACTGACGAAGTTGGTGATGAAAAAATTTCGTCACTAATACTTTTAGTGAAGAAATTTTGACTTTTAGTGACAAAAAATTTTGTCACTAAAAGTCTTTTTTTTTTGTAGTGGATTGATTTCTGACATTACCCTGATAATTAATGAGAAAAATATCACTAAATCAAAGGTAATAAAGATATATAGTTCCACCAATTGCGGTCAGTGACAGTTAATGAGCAAAATATCGCTAAATCAGGTGATAAAGAGGAGATAGGTCCACCAATTGCCCTCAGTGAGGCTATGGTAGGCGCGCCTGAATCAGATACCTGGAGTACGGGCGAATGGGCGATGGTCAATCCGAACCTGGGGTTTGGACTGGAGTCTTGTGGGGTGTATAAATCAAAGGGGCCTGGCGCAGCAAGAAAGAAGAACCTTTCGGAATCCGAACCTGGGGTTTGGACTGGAGTCTGGTGGGGTCTATAAATATGTCTTACACAAACTTATTGATATACGTAAATGAATAAAAGAATACAACTCCTCGAAAGAAATCTACCCTCTAAAGAAACGAATGACATCGTACGAAACAAACGAAGGGCAAATTATGGGAAGAGAGAAAAAAAAAACTTCTTGTTAATTAGTAGCATACTAGTCTTGGATCCTGCGGCTTGACAAATTAAGAGTCATGGTGCAATTCATTTCAGCCGTCTTCTTCTTCTTTATGATCTTCGAGGAGCAAACTCTGCCATTCAAGTTGGCATAGCTGCTGAACTTTAATGTCCGCGAATTAATATCATTGCTAAGAGTACTGACCGGAAGCTTGTTTGGCAACTCCATGTCCTATTTTCGTCTTCCCAAAAGTCACGCCTCCATATTTCACATAAGCAAGGCCATTTTGGAACTCGAAATTCCCAAAATTGCTATTCTGAACCGTTATTTCAGCGACCATAGTCGCGATGAAGGAAGGAGATGGTGCATTGCCGTATCTGAGGTTCTTTACGGTGACCGAAGTGAGTTTCACATTCGGACTTTTGACGCGCAACACTAACGTTGCGGAAACCAAAATGGCGATGCACGGGATGACAAATAGAGCAAGAATATATACCGGGCATTTACTGCTCCGTGCCACCCTGCGTTGCTCTTCATGTTCATCTTTGAACAAATGGTCGGCGCCGTAAAGACATTCTTCCGCCATCCCCTTTGAGATTGGAAAGGCCAAGATATATGATGGGGTGGTTGGCGTCCAAGTACCTAAAAATTATCGTTTAAAATTGCGTGAAATCTATATAGATAGTCCTTCATGAACCCCATTAGTATGTAAATGGTTTTACTCTTAAAGATGAGTGAATATGAATGGTCCAGTATGAACTTGCTATATGGTATATAAAATCATAAGCCAATAACGGAGAAGAGGAATTACCTAATGTGTCATAACAGACCGTTGGATGGATGACAACACATTAATGAATCTATTTAATGGTCTGTATTAAATGTTAAAAAAATATAAAATCAAAAAGAAAAACTTTCTTAATTGATTCATTAATGTGCTGTCATTAATACAGACCATTGGATGAATTCATTAATGTGTTGTCATCTATCCAATGGCCTGTTAGGACACATTAGGTAATTCTCTATTAGGAGGGAATCCTTGTCCGCCAATAACCTCGTCGAAAGATAATTTAGGGTGTTCAGTTACAATTTTGAAAACGAGTTTCAAGTTTCTGGACTGTACCATATTTTCTCCAAATTACCCTTTTAAGATAAATTATATTATTACTTCAAAATTAAAATTTAAAACTTCAATTTTTTTTAAAAAAAGGCTTAATTAGTTGGTCGGTACTCTCTATAGTTTATCTTGATCCTTCAGTTTTAGTGAGTTCTTGAACTTGATTATTTGTAATTATATGAAAGAATCATTTGAGGAGAAAGAGCAAGCAAGTGGGTGGGAATGTAATTATTTAATTATTTATATTCTAGGATAAATGTAATTTATATCGTAATAATTGAGACTACTTTCATTCTTCCTTTTCTAATTACATGAAAAGGGGACGCAGTCAAGCTGCACATTTCTCGCACATCACAAGTTCGATCGTGTTTCTCGTAGCCTGCCAGCGTTATAAAATCAAATGAATTGGCTCATCATGTAATTTACACTCACAATTGCTGTACAATGAATTAGTCATGTAAGAGGGGTTACAGTTTCGACCTATAAATTAGTTTTTTTTTTTTATAAAAGAAATTATATGCTTTTTGTTTTCAAAATCGTGTTTATAATCAATTATTATATTATATGCCCATTCACGAAGCTTCAAAGTTCAGATCAAGATCATCTATGAGCGTATTCCATTAGGCACATAAATTTCTTCTAATTAGAAATTTCTTCTAATTTCTTCTATAAGTCTTACGGATACTTATAACATTACGAGATAAATATATTTTACACCTTTCAATTATACGTATTGAGATTTTTCACCTCCACCTGTTGATGTTAAAACATTTTGCCTATCGGTTAAAATTTATGTCAATTTTAACAGAAATTATTTTTTTGTCCTTTAAAATCACGATTTTCCACTTATAAAAATATCACTGTTAAAAAAAATATAGGAATAAAGTTTTCATATCACATGCCAAAACATCATTTCCCGTTCAAATTGTCAAGAAATTTTAATGAAGAGCTTAAAATATCTGAAATTAGTAATTAGTACGTAACAAAAATAACTGAAACATAAAATATTAAAATTTTATGACTAAAAGTATAAAATATATTTATCTCTATTGACCTCTTCTGGTCATCGGACTGAAGTCTAGGATAGTAATTTAGTCCCTATGGGCGACGTCGTTAGGCTAAGTCTGTATCTGTTGCTTCTTGGGATACCGCTCTCGTTCTAACTCTTAACCAATTAAAGCCCAAGTGTTGGTCCAATATCTAGCAGGGCCTTTAGTTGACGAACGCAGTTTTAGATAGCCTTCTTCGGCCCTAGCTTGGTGTGAACCTTCCTAAGGCCCATTTTGGCCCAAAACTAGGTTCTCTTTGGAGTGGAAGTGTACTTCGATATTATTATTTAATTTATTTCCCCTTAAAATGAAAAATATCTAAACAACACTTGAGGGGGGGCGAATAACTGTTTACCCCTAATTAGAATTCTATGCATAGTTTCTAAATACGTTCAAAATCTATTGAGTCTAAAATATCTGAATAAATACCAATTCGAAAGAGAAATTATTTTATAACCTTTTAATAGTCGAAATTTTATTATCGGCAGTCAAACGCCCTCATGCATCGTGTCTTGGGCTACAAAGTCAACAAGGAAAAGTGCCACACATTGCGGCAAGTAAAATGTACGTACGGGTCTTCAATGGTAATGGTTGAACCAAATATTGGGGAGTTCATTCTCATATATAAAACGTACGCCTGAGATCCGGCCTTATGCGTGTAGAATATCACTAATTTTGATTTTCGCGTTGGCTGCGTGCAATTCAGTGGGAAGATTTGTACGTAGTAGCATGTGCTAGTGATGATCCCTCATTTCGGGATGTCTTTTCCTTTTCGGCTCCTTATTTCGTGAATAATTGATCATATTTATACGGTTATTGGTCATAATTTGAAAGCCAATATATTATCACATATTCTGTACGTTCGTTTGTTTCCTTTTGAGTATTATTTTTGGTAACGATATGCTTAATTTAGATTTAAATCCATTAAGGAGAAAAAAAGGGCATGCAGCCCAACAATTTAGCAAACTCAACGTTGGATATATATTCATCACGTTAAAGAATGACTTCAGATTTAACAAGATTCAACAATTGACACGATATGGTAAATGGTGTTTAAGACAAAATTTCCCACAAAATCATATATAACGAGAATAAAACTGATTAATTAATACAAAATAAGATAGGATACTAGAAGAAAAAGAACGACAAACATAGGAAACAGCTTCATCATGTTCACATGCAATTCAATGCTTGAAGCTCCTTTGTTGACAAATTGATATCCATGGTGCAGTTCATTTCGGCACATGTCTCCCTGCCGCTTGATCACATACATCAATCCCACTTTCCCACTAAGCTTGGCATGGCTGCTCAGCGTCAAGAGCCCGGCACTCAAATCACTTGCGAGGCTAGAATTACTGCTTGACAAGGCATTTAAATTTGTAGCAACAGAAACACCAATCTTTTTGGTCGAAAAGAGTCCAGTCTTCCCCTTACGAATAAGGGCCTGTCCCACTGTCACACCCTGGTACTTGGACGTGCCATTGATACTACGAATTTGTAGGGGCCGAAGTTTGTGTTCTTAACTCTCACTTGGGTTGTGAAGCTTATATCAAAGAATTCCGTGTCGGTCTTCACGTTCTGGAACTCCACCGTACCCAACCTGACCTTAGGGGGAAAAGCACCTGTCATAATGACAGTTATCATCAGGAGTGTTATGACCCAAAAAAAACAAAGTAATAGCGCCTATAGTTATACGAGCGTTTCTCATATTCTTCCGGC
The DNA here is from genome assembly GCA_963930655.1 of Myrica gale. Classification (NCBI taxonomy): domain Eukaryota; kingdom Viridiplantae; phylum Streptophyta; class Magnoliopsida; order Fagales; family Myricaceae; genus Myrica; species Myrica gale. Next base: position 19,198,454 of record OZ005620.1, read on the forward strand.
GGAGCTTTTCGGACTGCAAATTGGCCGATTCTTCATCGTTTCTTGGCTCGTTACAGCTTGGTGGTACCATTGTGTACAGTGTACACCAGCTGCTTAATTTTGTCAGCCGTTTTCTTCTTTCTGGAACAGTATATATAGACTCCTGTTATCTTCATTCTGGGTGCTCGGTTGGCTGGAAGGAATTCAGAATGTTGAAGGGGGATAAGTACGGTTGTGTGGAGAAGATCAGCAGGTATTGCATGTGTTATATATTGCGATCGGACGCCTCATCTGATAAAGCGGGAACACTGTGTTGTTTGGATGGATACATATTTGTTTTGAGACCAATAAAAAAGTTGGGGACTTTTTCCTCGAGACAGAGGCGAGAGGACTGAAGCTGTAAAGCTAGAGGCTAAAATATTAGGCATGTCTATGTGGTATAGATTTTTTATGAATGTTGTTAGGATTCATTTTGTTGTCCCGTGGACAGCGTTGATGTACTTTTTCCAAAAAAATACCCTCTTTCGTCTCACAACTTTCAGAATTTGCTGAATTGTCCAAAATTTTCACGTCATTGCCAATAAAAAGAGAACATGGGTTCAATTTGCTGACTGAGTTAATGTCCATGTGGTTCATGTCGAAAATGTCCTTGCCACGTCATTAAAAAAATAAACACAACCATCAAGGCATCGACGTCTTCCCCAAATCACAAATGTCTCATTCGATCCCCAAATCAGTCGAACCTTAGATATATTTGCATTTGAGGAAAGGAATGGCAACAAGGTGGATGCCACCCTATCTTTTCGGTATGAGTTTTTTTTTTTAATTCTTTAGTGGACTATCATGAAGAAGTGGAGGAAGATGGATCAAGAGGAGAAATGAGTGTTGGTTAAAGGGTTCATTTGAATTTTCATTCATTGTCTGCAAGGTCTGTGAAAGAGATGATTGAGGAATATTTGAAAGAAGAAAACCCATCGGCGTCTCCTCCAATGTTACTTCCTGGGTTGAAAAGGATAATCGAGATTTCAGAACACAAGTGAAGAAAAAAGCAGAGATAGGTGGAGAAAAGTAAAACAATACTTTCGATCAGAGAATAGAATGGTGAAGTTATTGATCATAAGTTAATGGTTACCAATTTTGAGATTGAGCACAGGCCACCAAGTTGTCATTTTGAACAATTAATTTCACAAATCAATACTTTCACAATATCTCATTTAACACAAATTTGGAAGCTCGAAAAGTGAAACTTGAAGAGAAATTGGAAGTTTAAAGAAAAAGGAAACTTTGAAACTTCTATTCAATCGAAAGCAAGACAAAATTCTGAGACTCCATCGAGGATTGCACTTTGGTTGGTTACCACATATTAGCAGTCACACGTCTCCTTGTTAATCTTTCGAGGATGCAGAGAGACCCACCTGTGTGGTCTCAACCTGAGCCAATTGACCTTCAACCGCAAAGGGTTTCTCACAACCCCAGGGGTGTTCGAGAAAGGGGACATGAATGGGATGGTGATGAGGTCGATGGAGCCAAAGTGTGAGATAATTTTTTTAGTGACGTGGCAAGGGCATTTTTGGCATGAATTTTTTTTGACAGCGTGTAGTGTACGAGAATCACAGGGATATTAGCTCAGTCAGCAAATTGAACATGTGTCCTCTTCTATTAACCATGAGGTGAAATTTTTTGGACAATTCAACAAATTCCGTTTATTTGGATATGGATTATAGACAGGTATTTTTGAAAAAAAGTACTCACCACAAAGGCAGTGAGACAATAAAATGAACCTTAAAAGCATATTAAAAAAAAATTATACCACGAAGGCACGTGTAATATTTTAGCCAAAGCTAAATGCAGCTTCCTTGAAGTGTCGTGAAAAGTCTCACACACTGCTTTGCTGCACTAACCGCCAACTTTCTCTTTTGATAAGCAATTCGAATTGCGTGTTTGAACCGTCTTTTATTCAACGAAAATAGACTGGTGGGTTGTCAACTTCATTGAAGCCCATTTATAGCCCATTAAAGAATAAGAAGGCCATAAATAAAATAGAATGATCCACAATCCAGAAATAAATGCCCTTTTTTAGTTCCGCCGGTTTGGACCCTTCTTCAGCCCCAACTTGTTCTGACCTGGCCACAGCTCCTCGCCGACCAGAACGAGGATCACTTTGGGCCGGATGGGTTGCTGATATATATACAACCAATAAATTCTAAAGTAACCATAACGATAAGCAATAATAATAGGAAAAAGTAATGAGGACCTGACCCTAGACTTGAAAAGATAGATTCATCAACTTCACATTTCTTCGAGGGCTCATAAGAAATTATTAAAAAGATTAAATTAATTGAAAATTTTTCTATTACAATATCAGTGTTATACAGTAAAAGTAAAAACTGTATTTTTATAATAGGAGAGAAAAATTCAGTTGATGTGTAATCTCAACAAGAAAAAGTTGGATGCTTTTTAACCGAGAGGAACAAAAGGAAACTTTAAGTTCGAATAGAATGGAATTTAGGTCATACGTATGAGTAAATCGTGATGCTTCAATAGGAATAGAAAGTTAAATACTCGTAAAAAAAAGACTTAAAACGTAATTTTTTTTAATTTTACGCAAATGTTATTTATTGGTCTAAACTTTTAATTCCATCACATTTAGCATGCATCCAAAGTTTTGTAATTTATCAATTTCAGTATTCCTTCTATCTTCTATTGCTCTTTGTTAAAAGACGAGGAAAGAAAGTCTAAAATGATGAAAATTTAACAAAAATATTGGGAAATTAGCATTTTAGTCCTTACGTTTTGGACACTTTTTCATTTTAGTCATTCACTTTCAAACTTACAATTTTTTGTCCTTGAGTTTTCTTTTTTTGACAAAAGCACACATCCTTTAGTCTGCCGTCCATATACCTAACGAAGCTATTTGACACATCAGCAAATTTGACACTTGGTGAAGCGGTCAACCAGTATATGTTTTAAAATAGATCCAGTACGTGAGCGGTCGACCGGTACAAATTTGTTGACATGTCAAAGAGCTTCGTTAAGCATATAGTCGACAGACTGATGGATGAGTGCTTTTGTCAAAAAAAAAAAGAAAATTCAATGACTAAATATTTGAAGTTTGAAAGTGAAGGACTAAAATGAAAAAGTATAAAAAACCTAAGGACTAAATTGATAATTTCCCAAAAATATTTTAAGATACCAACTGAATAGGGTTATTTTCTTCTTTTGAGGTTTCTTTGCACACTGTCTTTAACTGACGGAGAATTGAAATTGATATATTATGAAACTTTCAAGGCTTATCCCAATGTACACCACCTTTGAATCCATTGACCCAATAAATGCCAGAAAAGAAGCTTAAAAGATAGGGAATCCATCCAAATAGGGAATAAATTTAATCACCCAGCAGCCCGAGCGGAGAATTAAGCAACTAAACAAATGCTATATTTGGTAGATGGCAATTCTACAAACCTGCTAAGGGAGACTTTCAGCCACCAATTTGTCCAATATTTTTGGACATACCTACGAGTAAGCAGGAAGTGGAAAAAACAGCTAGCGTTCAAAAGATCCGGAGGCCCGTTTGAACAGCGCCATTTCTGACTTCGTCAACTAGAGAGTTGGTTTCAACTCATATGCCATATATTGCGTATCATGGATTAATGCAATTAAGCGTCACTACTTTTGGATAAAGTGGGTTAGAACTTAAAATCATTTGACTAATTATTTCCAGCATTAACTTTTCCACAAGCTTCCAATGAGTTGATTAGGTCCAGATCCAACAACGGACATTATCGCTCTTTCAAGCTGATTAATTATACCAATTATAAGTCCTGCCTAATTTCTGCTTGCAGATGTGTTCGGCCTCATTGCCAATGGGCCTACCGCCTACTTGATGAGTATATATACTATGCAAATCGAGTTGCCCACTTGTCCTCGCTTGTGATTGCCTATTTCTTTTAGCCAAGATTTTTCTTTGTTCCCACTTATTTTAACATGCCAGTAGTGTGTAGTAATAAAATATTCGTTACTAAAAAAAGAAGATAATATATTAAAAAATAATAAAAAATTGGTACATAAAAATGGTGGTCAACACAAGTAGTCTCACAATTAGGGGTGTTCATTTGCACCGGCGGTTACCGCTTTAACCGCTACCGGTAAGGGCGGTTATTGTGCCTTAGCGGTGCGGTGACGGTGTCAAATATGTGATTCCGTCAATTGCGGTGACGGTTTTCGCCAAACCGTCACCTACACTACCGTTAACTACCCCTAGTTGAGACTTGAGATGATTATTGATTATGTGACATACTTTTAGTTGGGCTTTTGTTGGAATATGTTAGTTGGTTTATGTCACATTGTTGGACATTTTTATTAGACTTTAGTCTTTATGTTTAAATATGATATTATGTTATACTTTTTGACAACTTTATATTTGTTATGATTGTTAATGATTATGATATTATATTTGAATATGTTATGATATTTGTCCATTTGATATGATTATTGATTATGATATTATGTTGGAAATTTAAACAGCCTAAAACAGTAAAAAAAATGAAAAAACTTAAGGAAAAAACTTATTTTTTTTGCACAACGGTTATACGGTTTAAGAGGTTATCGTATAACCGTTACCGGTAAGGGTAGTTATTATGCTTTAGCGATGTGGTGACGATGTCAAATATGTGATTCCGTCAATTGCGGTGACGGTGACAATTTTCGCCAAACCGTCACCTACACTATAGTTAACCACCTCTACTCACAATATTGTAATAAGAACAACCGAACAAGATATCCAGAAAAAAAAATACAGAGGAGACTGCTGGAAAAACAGCTTAAGTCATCATGTTCACTTGCAGTTCAAAGCTTGGAGCGCCTTTGTTAGCAAATTGATTTCCATTGTGCAGTTCACTTCGGTGGACTTCTTCTTCTTCATCACAAACAACAATTCCACTTTCCCACTAAGCTTGGCATAGCTGTTAAGCGTCAAGACCCCGGCGGTCAAGTCACTTCCGAGAGACGAATTGCTTGGCAAGACATTGGAATTCAAATTAACAGTGACGCCAACTTTTTTGGTCGAACGGAGCCCAGCCTTTCCCTTGGGAATGACTAAGTTTCCCACTGGCACACCTTGGTACTATCGTATTTGTAGGGGCCAAAGTTTGTGTTCTTCACTCTCACTTGCGTTGTGAGGCCTATGTCAAAGGATTCGGTGCCAGTGGTCAGGTTCTAGAACTCGACTGTGCCCAACCTTACCTTTGGGGTCATAACACGCATCACGGTGAGTGCAAACGCTGTAATGACTATGACCTGAAATACAGCAAAAACAGCAATATATATGGCTAGCTTGATCCTTTTCTTACGGCGGAGCTCCGCCGACTGCAAAGTGGCCGATTCTTCATCGCCGCTTCGCTTCTTTGTTGCCGGTTCCACTTGGTACACCTGCTGGTTCATTTTCTCAGCCATTTTCGTCTTCTTCATGGAACAGTGTTATATATGCAAAATTATATATACGTTTGTTATCTTAATTCTTGCTCCTTTTGCTGGAAAGAATTGAGAATGTAAAGGAGATATATAGTTGTGTGGAGAAGAGGCAGCCGGTAATGTGTTATATAATGTTTGTTTGCCAAAATTTTGGGGAATATTCTCAAAATTTTGGGAATCTTTACTTTATTGAGATTTATTGGAGTTTGTGAAAAGTGAAGTGTGTAGGTGTAAAAGTTAAAAATTTTAAAATTTGTTTAGTTTGTCCGATTTGTTGAGATCCCAAATATTTGGGATCACAAACATGAGTACAGGAATCGGAAGTTATGATAAAGCCGAAAGCGTAAACAACGGTCTAATGTGGGGCCTTTTTTTTTTTTTTTTTTAAGTGGGGGCTTCGTGGAAAAGGAGACAAATGTAATGGAGATTTTTCTTCGGTCGCAAACACGGCTCAAGCCTCAAGGGTGGAATTATTGACTTCTAGATGGTCTCTTGCTTCCGGAAGAAGGTATATTTTATTGAACAAATAATGCAACTGTGAGTTTTGCTAATGACGATTTCGTCTACGTTTCTTAGGTACAACGTCACCGTCAATGGCTCGTGTCCCACCAGAAAAGTTGTAGAGGATCCTATTAGGAGCAGAATATATTAAATAACCTACTGAAACCGACTATCAGGAGTAGAATATGTTCAATAATGGAACGGCATATATACAAATTGAGTTATTTTGAGAGGTAAAAAGAGAGACAATATGTGGACTTATCGTGAGCTTGAGCCAAAGCAATGAAAGGGAGTGAGCCTGTGCCGATTCAAACAATTTGGTAAAAGGGATGAGATTCAAACGAGATAGAGAGTCTGAAAGGGAAAGAGATGTTTACGGTGACTGCTGGACGAAGAAAAAGAGATGAACGCGAGAGAGAGAGAGTGTGAGAGAGTAGCAAGAGAAATTGAGAAAAGGAAAGAGAGGCAAAGAGAGTTACCGTGGTAAGCGAGGAAGACGTTGGCAGACGACGAGATGCACTGGGCCAGAGGGGCTTCGGGAGTGGACTTGGGAGGGCTGAGGTCTTTGGGTCGAGGAGGCAGGCTAGCAGCTAGGGCAGGAAATTAGGTAAACTCAGGGGGAGGGGGGTCGGGGAAGTATAACGTTAAAAAACCCTAAGGCAAAACGACGTCGTATAATTTTTTTAAAAAAAAAGCGGTTCTGACGGTGACCGTCCACCGCTATTTGGTGAAAATAGCAACAGCCACCCCCTACTAAGCGGGGAGCGGTGGCCAGTGGCGGTGCCGGTTAACTGGCCCACCATTGTATCGGTAAACACCCTTAATTCTCACTTCTTAGCGTCCTCAATGGCGTCTGGGCTTAGTGGGCTATAGAAAGATAGGATGACTTGCTTGAATTGGGATAGCTTCTCGAAGATCTCGGCTCCACTCAACCTGGCCCAGCATAGAAATGGAAGCATAATTATCTGATATACATATATATAGTTTGAGATTTTTTATTATTTTGTTTCATAGGCATGTAAAATAGGTAGGGACGTTGAAAACTTGGAATCGATCCCAATTTTCTAGTACTCTATAATTAAGCCTAGATGTGCACATATCTCTAACATGACCCAAACACACGCGGAAAGCTTAATGGTAGAAGTTGCAGGGATTAATTGCATCAGTGTTCGTTTAATTTCATAAATCAGATGCCACTTTGAAGTAGAGTTTATTATAAGGTACAGGCAGGGTCGGCTCAAGGGTAAGGCAACTTAGGCAGTTGTCTAAGGCCCCACCTTGAGTAAGGCCTCAAAAGTTAGAGATTTCTTTTAAAAAAAGAACAACATAACATGCTGAAAAACAAAACGTACTGACATGCAAAAGAAAGAAGTGTAAACATTAAATGAAAGAAAATTGTTATGCAGCCTTTTCCGTGAAAAAACATGAAAAGAAGTGTCAGAAGAGAAGTGTAAAAGACATAATTTGTAAGCATAAGTGAAATAGTAAAAAAGGCCTTACTCTGCACAGAACAACGGGGCATCTGATTCTCTGAAGTGACAATATGTGCAGAAAAACGAGGCCTTTTCACTCTAACAGTAAGACGCCATTCTTATTGCAATAGCATGTACTCGGCCTCTCCTATACTCTACGTTAACGACACAAATCGATAGTCTGACATTAGAATCGCCTAAGGAAATTTACAGAAAACTTTTCTTATCACAGTTTCAAAATCAATAAGTTTTTGTGTATAAGGCGGAAATTGCTGCAAAATTTATCAACGGCTAAATTTATAACGGTAATTAATCTCAATTCTCCTATATAAATCTAAACTTATACTTCATACTCCATCTCCTCAATCTTCTTTCAAAATCTTTCTCTCCCTCTATTTCTTCTCTTATTTTATCTCTCTTTAGAAAATTAACCTAATTAATTTTAGTTGAAGATTGTTCTAAGTTCAAATTCAACCACTTATAATCTTGGTGTAGGTTCTATTATTCTAATCTTTACACTTGTATTTTAATTCGAATATATATTTTTATTATAACATTTATTTTAATTTGAATATTTATTTTTTATTTATCTTAATAATGCCAGTGATAGTTGCTTCTGGAAAAAGAAGTTTTTCAAAATTTAAACTAATAAAATCCTATTTACGGTCGACGATGTCACGAGAAAGACTAAATAAATTAGTCATTCTATCAATTGAAAGTAACATATTAATAAATCTTGAATATAAAAGTTTTTATTAGTAATTTTGCATCTCAAAAAGTTAGAAAAATTATTTTAAAATAATTTTTTAATTTATATAAAAAAAACCTAATTTTTAACATACCTTGGACATCATTTTTTATTTAGCCGGGCCTGGGCGGAGGACCTTTTCCTTCCTCTCTTTTTGGGGCAGAGGATAAGCATTTGAAGCTGCGGGAGTACCAAATGCCACGTACCCACCTTTTGAAAAATCCTACCGAGTATATCTTTCATATATTAATTATAACTCATAAATTAAAAGATAAATTGATCTTTTAATCTATTTATCAAGCTTAATATTTTTTCAATTTAGTCCCTCAATTTTAATTCCTTTTCTGAGAGTCCTTAAGATTAATTACATATCATAATATAGTCCTTCCGTCCAAACACTAATTGCAAACAAACCATGTAGAAATATTTTGTTAATTATAAAAATCACTATTAAGCGAAATGTCTGTACTAATCTAAATGTCGACCGATATAATTAGTATTGACGTATTTGATGTTAGTCATGTACGCATATTTTGTCAGTCAAAATGCTGAGATTATACAAATTAATCAGGACTCCCTCTACCGAACCTTGGCAGCTGAGCGAGACTATATCTCCGGCCACCATCAGGACGATGCTCGCAAACAACCCCATCTGGACTCTCAACCACGTCCACCCGAGTGCAAACTGTTGTGCGCACGATTTTGCCAATTGGTCCTCCCAAACTTTGTATTTTGGCGATATTCCGTTAGTTAGCTAGCTAGCTACTGCCAAAATCTTCAGTAGTCTCCCCGTTGATCCATATATAGCGGCAAGGTCCCCTTGTAATACTTTACTATTACTACTACTATCAATAAAGCTTCGTTTCGATTTTTTTAAAAAAAAAAAAAACTGGAGCCAGCAGTTTAATTTCCTTGGACCTATATTTCGTCCTATCTATTGCAAGCATCATTTTAATGGGCGAGTCTCTGCTGCAGTTCGGTCAACAGGGACACTACAGTCTGTGAGAGAGGGACGTAGGTCCAGCCCGGGACGTGGGTCCCATCCGGGACCCACACCCACCCGAACAGTGCAATCTCACACACTGCAGCAAAATTTGCTGCAGGTCGGCAAATCCGCGCCCCATTTTAATTTGGAGACTTGGTTGCACAATCTTGAATAATTAATAAAATGCTGGACCACTTGGTTGCACGTCACCGTTTCTATCAAGCTGTCCTATCCTCTCGCCAAAATCCAACTTCAGGTCAGAAGCGAGGGGCCATGATGTACGTAGGACAAGTTGCTTTTTTCGAATGATTCTGGTAATGCCTGTTTTATATACTTTGATCCAATTTACGTCTTTAATTAATCCAAGATAAGGAATTTGAACACATGAATTAGATCGGTCGTCACTAAGCAATATATATATATATATATATATATATATATATATATATATATATATATATATATATATATATATATATTCTCAGAAGTATATCAAACACAAACACAACCAATACCAAATATTTAAAAACTCAAACAGACCAGAATAAACAAAATAAAAAAGCTGAACGCAGCTTTAAGCTTTTCACTGGCAATTCACATCCTGGACCACCTTTGTTGACACATTGATACTCATCGTGCAATTCATTTCAGCTGACTTCTTCTTCTTCATCACAAACAGCAATTCCACTTTCCCACTAAGCTTGGCTTGGCTGCTCAGCGTCAACACCTCGGCGCTTCCAAGATTCGAAGTGGTTGGCAGTGCATTTGAGTTCACATTCACTGTCACGGTGACTTTTTTGGTAGAACGCATCCCAGCCTTACTCTTAGGAATATTGGCCTGCCCCACTGTCACGCCCTGGTATGTGAAATTGACGTTGGAGGCATCGTACTTGTAGGGACCAAAGTTTGTGTTTTTGATCGTCACTTGGGTTGTGAAGCTTATGCCGGAGGAATTGGTGTCTGTGTTCACGTTCGACAACGCGACGGTGCCCAACCTGACCTTGGGGGTCTTAACCTTCATCACAGTGAGCGCAAACGCCGTGATGACTATGACCTGAAAGACAACAAAAGCAACAATATATATAGCTAACTTAATTCTTTTCTTTCTCCGCAGCTCATTGGAAGACAGAGAGTTCGATTCTTCATCGCTTCTGGGGTGCGCCTTTGCTGGTGCCAAAGGGTAGACCTGCTGGCCGTTTGTTCTCTCAGCCATTTGGTTTGCTTAGAAGTTGTGGGAAAGAAAACTGATCTCAAAAATATCTCCTGTTGTGTTTTCGTCTTTAGGATTGGGCGTCAAAGAAGTACGAATGTTTTGTGGTGCGGTGGTGGTAGAGCGATGTGCTATATATATAGAGCTCAGCTCTCGCAAACGCGATAATGTGAGATACGGATGTTGTTCAAGTCAACAAGTAAAGGCGTAGCTCTCCGTGGAAAAATGAGGCTCAACTGGGGACATTTTTAATCACTACCGAACGAGTCCAGGTTGGAATTTTTGACTTCTAGACGGTCCTCCCCATGACTTTCGTGAACATTTTTGAAAGTAAATATAAATAATAAATAGTTTGACGAGACTTAAAAGAGTGGAAAACTCTCATATTCTCTATTTTTAACTGTAAAAAAAATTTTACTATTAGAAAGCTGTTAGAGTTTTATAAGGTGAATCTCGAATTTTATTTAATCCTATTAAATGCATTTTTAAGATTTCTCAAACAAAAACTGATAGATTATTATTAAATATGCCAAGCAAAAATTAAATTCTTTTGAGACTATTTGCAACTGAAAAAAAAAATATTTGCAGTGAAAACTAAACAAATTCGATGTTTGGCTAACTATTTGAGTATGTGTTTGGTTGTCACCGGAAAGATATTTTGTAATAGTTTCAATTTGTAATTGTCAATAGAGATATTTAAAACAAAAGAAAAATATATATCACATACTTGTGTTTTATGCTATTTTAGAATCGAGATTTGGACTTTATTTTATTTTTTATTTTTATTTTTTATTTTTATTTTGAGACCTTAGTTCCTCTATTTATAAATCTAAAACTCCACTTGTTTTGTCATTATATATTGACGAAAAATTCATATGTGGCTCATTTTCAGACACATCAGCTACCTATGTGGCGTTTTTTTTTTTAAAATAATAATTTAAGCCATTTACATGTAGATATATAAAAATATAAAAATATAGATAAAATAATAAATTAAATTATAATATAATATTTATTTTTTTTAAAAATACAAATAGACAGATTTATGCCCTTATAGAGGGAAAATTCATATGTGGCTTATTTTGAGACACATTAGTGTTGAGACGGGCACAGCATCTTTCCATGTTATCGACTTTTGTGTTGTTAGATTGAGTCACGCAATGGAGAGTGACGTGGTAAGCCAAGTGTACCCTTAGATTTAATTCTTTCCCACGTGGCCTCAATCTATTTGAAATGGTAGGAAATTGCACGGTCCTAGTGGGGGAGGTGAGCCACTCGCTCCTCCGTCGAGAGGATAAATAGTAAGAGAAGGGTCGAAGCTTAGGCTATCTTTATAATAAAAAATTTTACACTTCTTAAAATTTTAATACAATAAAAAATTACAATATAATATCTCTCTCATCATCATATTATTACTTTTCACTATAACAAATATTAAAAATAATCGCTCTCTTCACTTTTTCACTAAATTCAATACACTAAAATTTTAACCTCCCTAAAATTATAGTTTTCCTTTTTCTTCTCATCCAAGAAAGCAAGAGAAAGATTGCAACTCAAATTAGGGCATGAACAAGCATACTAAAGCAATATATTCTAGTGTTTTAGTTTGTTAGAGAATACAATTCAAATAATAAAATCTTTATTTTCTTATAAGCTTAAATTTTTAGAATAAATAATAGATTTACATGATATATATACTCTCTCTTGGGATTCTTCAAAATTTTTGGATGTGATATCCCCACAGTTGTACATTGAGAGGCGGTGAGACTGTCAGAGAGAGAGAGAGTTGTGCGGTACTACGATTTACCATGAGTCTATGAGAGAGGGTGAGGGTAAGAGAAATGAGGCGTTGATCGGGGATGGGGGTGAAAAAAACCTAAGTCACTAACTAAAACGACGTCATGAAGTCTTAAATAAATATATTTTTTTTAAAAAAAGATTTTAGGGGTGAATTGGTGGCAGCGATTTTCACCGGCAACTGGAATCGCCCCCGCTACTAAGCGGGGGACGGTTACTGGTGGTGGTGCCGACGAACCAGTACCGATGAACAGCTCTAATGTAGTCCTCTAAATCCCACATGCATATGTTATTAGATGACACAGGTTATGCTAGCAATTTTCTTATAGCCTAACATGTTGTTGAGCTTCAACTACACGTTTGTCAAACGGTCTTACTCGCCTGCCGTAGATTTGGGTGCATATTTTTTTTGGGTAATAACAGTATATATTCCCCAAAACAGCAAATAAACCAATGCTTAGATACAAGGGTTACAAGAGCAGACCCAGTTAACATTCCCCACCCAAATAGAAGAACACTAAATTAAGCCAGTCTACCGAAAGACCATGAACTACAGAAGTAGTCAACCACTCAGTATACTCCAAGAGCAGAACCCACCTAACTCAATTTTACAGCAACAAAACCACAGAGCCAGAGGACTACTCAAAGAGCAAACAGAGAAACAAAATTAAACCAATTAACACGCATAAGCATCCTGCATCAAGTATCTCGATAGGAACATCCGAACATTCCACCTCTCAAGAAGCTCCACATTATAAGCACACCAGTCCCCAGTTGCACCCCAATTCCTCTGAGCCCTTGGAAATCAACATTTGTCCCCCAAAAGATTACAGATTCGAATAGCAAATTTGCATTCACAAAACAATTGATTCAGAGCCAATATCCTTCACAAAAGCTACATGTTGTCCCCTCTTCACGGCTGAACCGGCTAACGACACTTGCACTGGAAATTTTTCCATTTGCATTCCATCAGTACCACGATATAAGGATGAGATTGTTGGGAAAAGCGTCACGAAAACTCAAAGAAAGGAACACCAGATTTACGTGGTTCGGCCCCAATCCGGCCTACGTCCACCCCAGAGCAATTTTATTAAGAAAGCTTAAGAAAATAACTCTGCCCGCCCCAATAGAATGCTCACATGCCTCTTCTCCTATAACATAAGCCTCTTATTTATAGGGAAAAATACAAAGAGAAAACCCTTAGAGAATCCTAGATAAACTAGAAGTAGGGAGCAAGTAGACTTTCCACTATAAGTCTACTTCTATTCTAAGTCTATCTCTTATGGGTGTGGACCCCAACAAATCTCCCACTCCATAACCATAAGAGAAGAATTTGTTCCTGACATCTTTCGGTTGAGTGCTTCCCGGGTTTTCAACAGTAGAAACTTCCTGCAACTTGGTGTCTGTTGCTCCCCTTGCTCACCACCCCTTGCAACCTTATTCTACTAGCACTCCAACCTCGTCCTTGTCACCAGACGACCACACTCTCATCCGAGTGTCCTGCACCCCCGCATAAGGTTCCCGCATCCCTTGCTTGTACAGTCGGACCCATGTAGAACAGTATCTCCCCCTGCTCTTGCATCTCCTCCGGTTGGTACCAAGCACCTTCGTTTTCTATACAAAGTCAACAATCAATCGGCCTATAACCTTCCGGTTGATCTTCTTCCACTTTGCCTCGTCAATCCCCTCTGGTTTCTTTCCCTTGTTCTCCAATGGATCATACATATCCTTCCCATAAAGGATATCCTCAATCTGTGGCTTCCAATTCATGTAGTTTGCAGCAGTCAACATCATCAAACCGGTAATCATACTCTCCTTCATCTTAATTCACATTGATCGATGCCGAATTTCAAGATTCTGACTGCACCAATTGATCCGGGATGGCCTAAAACCTTAGGAACCGGTCTGACCTGCTCGAAAACTGGCTTAAAAGTCCCTGAACCGGCCAAAAAACCACCCTGAACAAAAAAACCGGACTATTCCCCCGAAATATTCTCTGATGACGTGGCACGCCGACCCCGGTCCCCCTGCTGACGTGGCAGGTGACGTGGCACTGCTACGCAGATCTCCTGAGACCCACTGCTGAAGTGGATGCTGACGTCACAGGACACGTGCCAGTCTCTTGTCGCTGGCGCGTGTGGCGCATGGAGAGAGTGAAGCCCACTCGCCCTGGCTCTGCTCGGCGCGTGTGACGTGTGGCAGCGCTTTTTCAACTTCCTGCAGCGCGTGGAGGTGCGTCCCGACGATTCTGACGACGCGGTTTCGACCAACGGCTTCGTCTCGATCTCCTCTGCAGGCTGGTGCTCTCCAATCTCAGATCGGACCACTTTGAATTTTCGGACCTTCTCCCCTTCTCCCGAAAAACTACTCTGGCTCCTCGAACCAGGCTCTGATACCACTTGTTGGGAAAAGCGTCACGAAAATTCAAAGAAATGAACACCAGATTTACGTGGTTCGGCCTCAATCCGGCCTACGTCCACCCCAGAGCAATTTTATTAAGAAAGCTTAAGAAAATAACTCTGTCCGCCCCAATACAATAGTCACACCACCCTCTTTCTCTTCCTCTCTCTCTGCCCAATGCACACGCTCTCACGTGCTCACGTACCCTATAACATAAGCCTCTTATTTATAGGGAAAAATACAAAGAGAAAATCCTAAGAGAATCCTAGATAAACTAGAAGTAGGGAGCAAATAGACTTTCCACTATAAGTCTACTTCTATTCTAAGTCCATCTCTTATGGGTGTGGACCCCAACAGAGATCTGAAGTTTTCTGGGGAAGCCCTAGCAACATTCTGCTAAACTTGAGGTTCCCAAATCCCATGGCTGCACCCCTCATATCATCTAGGTTCACTCTAACAATAAGGGACCTAAAGGATGCCAATCGTCCCATCAAATCAGGGTGGTCTTTCCGTTCCCAACCTGAAGTTTAACTCAACCTCTCACCAAGTTTTTTTTTTTTTTGGGTGTGGGGGGGAGGGGGGGGGGGGGGGGGTAAGTATATAAGACTGGGGGAATCCAGAAATAGAAGCCGATGCTAACAGTCAACACGTTACCAAAAAAACAAAATACACAAACATGAGAAAGCTTGTAACTTCAGTTAAACACACACACAAAACTCTCACCATGTTTCGTATTTTAAGAAGTTTCCTCTAATTCCACAAACAATTTCCGGGGTTTTCAGGTCCCAAAATGATCTTCCCCTAATTAATAAGATTTTCCGTCACCCTACCTTCCCAGAAAGAATTCTCCCCATCCTCTAAACGTCGAACCGGTGCCATAAGTGCTTGGCCATAGCTATTACAGTAACTGAAGTAATAAGTTAGTTCAATAATCTGTTAGTTAGTTTGATGGGTTATAGCTGACTCAGATGTGTATTTAAATTACAAAATGGAAAAAAAAATTATATATATAATATAGACCATTGAATGGATTCAATGTTGTCATTCATCTAATGACCTGTTAGGACTCATTAGATAATTCGCGGCTTGAAAGACCGCGAATGCAACTATATATATATATGGCTAACTTAATTCTTTTCATCCTCCGCAGCTCATCGGAAGACAGAGCTTTCGATTCTTCATCGCTTCTGGGGTGCACCTTTTCTGGTGCCAAGTGGTACACCTGCTCGTTTGTCCTCTCAGCCATTTGCTTTTCTTAGAAAGTGGAAAAGGAAACTGATGTCAAAATATCTCTTTCTTTTCTGTTTGTTTCTTTAGAAAGCGAGTCAAAGAAGTAGGAATGTTTTTGTGGCAGTGGTGGTGGTGGTGGAGTCTTAGTGAGATGTGCTATATATAGGTCTCACGCAACAAAAATGTTTGTTGTTCGAATCATGATAAGTAACTTAGAAAAAAAAATCATGATAAGTAAAGGCGTAGAGCTTCGTGGAAAACGAGACTACACGGGGGACATTTTTAAATCACTACCGAACGCGTCTGAGGTTGGAATTCTTTTAGTACTTCTAGATGGTCTCTCCGGTGACTTTCGTGAAAACTTTAAAGTCCCGTTTGGTACAAGCTATATTGAGATTTTTAATAAATATATAATTTAAGAAGCTTCGATTCCACCGTTGAATAGACTATTGGAGACGATATTCCAGATCAACTAAAGCAAGAACATCATGTAATAGGACCAAAAAAATATGATAATGAAACATTTTGTTTTTGTCTTTGTTATTAATTTATTTCTTCTCTCTCTACCTATGGATATCTGACGAGCTAGTCTTGAGATTTGAATTTTCATGGTGAAATTAGATGGGGAATTATCAAACTAATTAAAGCACAAATAATATTAGTTAAAAAAATACAATGGTTAATTATAATTTTTTTCCCTCAAACTATATATCATCCGATTATAAAATACTCCACAAACTTTAATTTGTTTCAACTCACCCCCACAACATCTTTTTGTTGTTATTTCATCCTCGAAACTGTTGAAGTTGTTATATCGAACGGTTTTCATCTCACGTAAACGACACGTGACCTTCTCCTTACTTGAAAAGACAAATTTGACAAGTTCGATTCTAGGTGAGTCATTTTTTAATTAAAAAAAATTGGGAGTAAAGTCAATTTGAGCCCTTAAACTATCAAACAAATTACAAATAAAGCTCTCAAACTACTAATCTTGACACATTGAGCCCACAAACTACCAAATTTAATCAAATCTCATCCTGAACTAAAATCTGACTGTCAAAATTGTGCCACGTGGCTCAAATATGACGATTTTGACCGTCAGATTTTTGTTCATGACGCAAATTGATAAAATTTAGTAGTTCGTAGGCTCAATGTGTCAAGATTGATAGTTTGGGGCCTTATATGTAATTTGTATGATAGTTTAAGTGTTCAAAATGACTTTTCCCCAAAAAATAGCTAACTATATATTATTTTTTGACTCTACGAATTGTTAGAAGCATTGTATAAGACTATGAAGGACTTAAACGATGGTAAAATTATCTTTTTAAGTAAAGAAAAGATCACGTATCTGTTACATAATTAAAAAAAATAGCTATATATACTATTTTTTTGCTCTACGAATTGCTAGAATCATTATAGAAGGATAGAGAGGAATCAAATGAGGATAAAATTATCTTTTCACATAAAGAGAAGGTCGCGTGTCTGTTACATAATTTTTTTTTTAAAAAAGCTAACTATATATTATTTTTTGGCTCTACTAATTATTAGAAGTATTGTAGAAGGTTAGGAAGGACTCAGACGAGAGTAAAATTATCTTTTTACGTAAAGAGAAGGTCACGTATCTGTTACATAGGGATAAAAATCGTTTGACATAATGTCTCCAATCCCTTGAGGGATGAAATGACAATGTGAAGTATAGTTTATGATGATGAGTTAGAACAAATTAAAGTTTGTAGAGCATTTGAGAATCAGGTAAAAAAATTATAATTCACCAAAAATAAAAGAAATATTATTAACGTACTTGACCATATACATTAACCTTGAATTAATAAGTATTTAATAGAATAAAAAACTCAGTTGTCGACGTCGACGTCGTCATGAATTCAGTCGTCTATATAAGTGGCGGCCTAGTGGGTCATCTAGCCTTTTTCAAAGTGTAATAAAATAACAATAGAAAGATTGAAACTCA
Source organism: Myrica gale (assembly GCA_963930655.1). NCBI lineage: Eukaryota > Viridiplantae > Streptophyta > Magnoliopsida > Fagales > Myricaceae > Myrica > Myrica gale. The sequence continues at coordinate 19,216,214 of OZ005620.1, forward strand.
AGTTAGAGTTACGGACTTCCTAATTGCTTTGTCTCAAAGAAATTTGTTGCCATTTTCTTCTTATCTTTCCTCGGAAAGAAAGCAAGATCAGAAGGATTGCAAGTCAACAAGCTGCAGTCTTTTGGTTTAATTATTTTTCCTCATTCTTGTAGCCAAACTAGTTTGCAAGCAGTACAATTATTCCAAACAGTTTTGGAAGAGACCAAATACTTGCCGTCATGCATGCTCTTCATCATGTAACTACAAAGAAATGCGAGTGAGCTACACCATATTAGAATTTACTACATATCATTTTATCGAGTTATTCCCTCCCAAAAACAAAAACAGAATCTTTATAATTCAAAAATGCGTACAAATTAATTTTTACGATTCGTGTACGATTTCATGATCCCTCCTTAGGGTCCTCCAAAAATGTTCGCTGTTAATTTGGAGGAATCATTGTAATTTGAAATGGGTTATATAGTTTGGGAAGTTGGCTCTTTTTTATGATATATGATATTAATTATTCATTTGACAACACTCTATGGAACAATAATCACGGCATTAATCTTGTCAGATATGATTAGAACTATGACGGGGAATATTGTAGCCCTCCAAATCCCACAAGCATATGTTATCAGATTGAAAAAAAAAATCGGATTTATACATCCCAATTGATACTTAGGGGTGAATAAGTGTTTATTACCAACAATTAAAATAAGTTGATATTTGAACACGTTCAGCCGACAAGTGTTAGACTTGTGGTGATTGATTGAGAGAAAAATGCGGCAAGAGGAATATAGTAATATTGTAATACCTCTACCTTCTAGATTTCAATTATTACAAGTACTTAAAAGTATTAAGTAATACAGGGTATGTTAGAGGGTTAAAATTTTGGGAATTGAGATTTGGGAAATATTATAAAGTAAGGTTGTGTTTGTGTTGTAAAATTTTAGGTATTGTGTTTAGTGAAAAAATGAAGAGAGAGGTAATTTTTTATATTTTTTGTAGTAAATAGTAATGATTTGATGGGGAGAGAGAGATTATATTGTAATATTTAATTGTGTTAAAATTTTAGAGGGAGTAAAATTTTGGTACACAAACGCACCCTAAATAAATGTTATGGGAGTTGGTGAAAAAGTGAAGAGAGAGAAGATTTTTAATAAATATTATAATAATAAAAAATTATGTGGTGAATTTTTTAGTAATAAACCTAAAATTTTGAGCCCAATTAATTGGGGCTCAAACACAATCTCATCAAACCTCAAAATGATAATATTTATAGAGATGCAATCCCACCAAAACTTTAAAATATTATGTTTATCTGCTTAACCTTGATTATCTAGTGAAACAATCTCATCATAACTTCGTAGTCGGCAAGTGGATAGACCTATAGCTTTTGAACGCAAGCGTTATGCCAGCAACAACTCTCTAGTCATCATCTAGCTTCAGCTTTAAACTTGATTTACAATAAGATTACAATTCGATTGGTTTAACTTTTGACCCAAAATTTTGCCAATACTTAACTCTAGCACTAACACCGATGAAATCAAGTATTCTTGTAATTTCTTATAACCTAATATATAATGTTGTTGAGCTTCCACCCGTGTCCACTGGTCTTACTGGCCTGCCATAGATTTTTTGTGTAGTGTTGCCTGCGCGTATCATATATTTGTACATGCACACGATCAACCACAACAATTAATAACCCATTATAGATAGGCATAAATACAAAGTTATGTCACTCTGGTTTGAATGAAAATCAAATAAGTCATTACTTATCAAACTTATCAAATTGATCATTGATGTTTAAAATGCTTAACATCTAACGTTAGATTTTTTTAGACTAAAGTTTTGATGGATTGCAAGTTTAAATGCACTTGCAATCCCAAGTCAAATTTGATGGATTGCAAGAAACTAAAGTCTTGATGGATTTTAAACCTCAAGGCAAATTTGATGGATTTTAAAGTTTAAAGACTTATTTAATGTTTGCACAAATGACATGAATTTTAGTAATATCCTTAATTTATTAATTTATATATTGCTAATTTCATAATGTCCCCAGGACTTGCTTATTCCAGAGTATTGCTTAAGGTTTTGGTTATTACGAGCTGAGATAGCTCAAAAGAGGGTGGGTGAGAGATCATAGTTTTCAATCAATGAATAAAAAAAAAAGGCATTTGGCCAGAAAGTGGCAAATATGCAAAGCAGCTAGCAGACCGAAAATGGAACTTGTGTTGGAGGATTAACCTTCTTTATTTCAAAGAGTAATAAAATTCAGAAGTGTATGAGAAAAATGAAAACAGTATAATCCACTTACAAACAAATCGAAGGGCCACGATATATATAGAAAAGGGGGCCGGGGAGACTAAAAAAGAAAAAATGTAAAGAAAAAGAAACCAACAATGATACAATGGCCAACAACGAACAAAAACTTTGCATAATTATAAGCTAATTTCACGACAGACGCGCTATATTTATTCACGATCCACAATTATCCTCGAATTTCAGATCAACGGTCATTCTGCAGTTCATCTCCGCATAAAGTCTTCCGCTGCAGCATCACGTTCATCAGCGCGCGCGTCACCTTCCCTGAATTCAGACCACACAATACCAAATTAAGAAGAGACTCATACACAGCTTTAAGCGTTTCATTCACAATTCAAATCTTGGACCGCCTTTGTTGACACATTGATAGTCATCGTGCAATTCATGTCAGCTGATTTCTTCTTCTTCATCACAAACATCAACTCCACTTTCCCACTAAGCTTGGCATGGCTGCTCAGCGTCAACAACCTGGAGCCCAAGTCGCTTCCCAGATCCGAAGTGCTTGGCAGTGCATTTGAGTTCACATTAACTGTTACGCTGACTTTTTTTGTAGAACGCATCCCAGCCTTACTCTTAGGAATACTGACCTGCCCCACTGCCTCGCCCTGGTACTTGAACGTGGCGTTGGTGGCATCATACTTGTAGGGACCAAAGTTCGTGTTTTTTATCCTCACTTGGGTTGTGAAGCTTATGTCGAAGGATTGGGTGCTGGTGTTCACGTTCGACAACGCGACGGTGCCCAACCTGACCTTAGGGGTCTTAACCTTCATGATAGTGAGCGCAAACGCCGTGATGACTATGACCTGAAAGACAGCAAAAGCAACGATATATATGGCTAACTTGATTCTTTTCTTTCTCCGCAGCTCATCGGAAGACAGATTGTTCGATTCTTCATCGCTTCTGGGGTGCGCCTTTGCTGGTGCCAAGGGGTAGTCCTGGTGGTTTGTCCTCTCAGCCATTTGATTTTGCTTAGAAAGCGGGAAAGAAACTGATCTTCAAGTTTATCTCTTTCTTGTGTGTCCTTCTTTAGGATGTGAGTAAAAGAAGTACGAATGTTTTGTGGCCTGGTAGTAGAGAGATGCGCTATATATATAGAGGCATTGAGCTCAGGCATCAATACTTCTGTTTGAGCCCATATTTTAAGGCAAATTAGGGGCTTCGTGGAAATTGAGACTCGACTGGGGACAGTTTTAAACCCGCCGAACGCGTCTGAGGTTGGAATTTATGACTTCGAGAGGTTCTCTGACATGACGTTCGTAAACGGTATTTTTTTTCTAAGCAGTATTTTTCTTAGTGATCTTTAGCGACCGGATATATATTGAGAATTTTTAATAAATATCTAAAGAATCTTCGATTTTCCATTAATGAATAAATTGTGGACAGGTAAGAGTATCTCCTGATCTAATCAGATAGCATGTTGTGATATAGTAGACAAAAAAAAATTATGGCACTTTTTTGTTTTTCTCTTTTTTTTCTTTTTAATCTAGCTCAATATGTCACACTGAATTTCACCATAAAAGGTACGGGACTTTTTCTATTAAAGTCACAAAATCTGGATATGTTCGGTTTGAGTAAAAATATAAGATTTTAGAGAAATTTTGAATATTTATGTTAAATAGTATTTTATAATGTTTGTGGGAAGTGGAAAGAGAAATAATTTGATATAATTGTTTAATAAAAAATATTAGAGTTATGTAAAAAAATATAAAGAGATAAAATTTATGTTAAATAATAAATAAATATTATTAAATATTATATAAAATATATTTATATTTATATTTAAATTCTGAATACACGTTGTAATTTTGTTTTTTTTCAATGAAAAGCTGTTAAAGGGAGTAAAGTTATCTTTGGTTTTTGGGACAAAAAGCGGTTCCATTCGTCCTAAACGATTTCCTGACATAAACCCCGTACGTAAAGCATTAATCTGAATCTTGTTGGCTTCATGATCTCTAGAGCACTTATATATATATATATTACCTGGCTAACGATCCTTGACGCGTGTACTAGATCGCAATGACTTGAACTACCGCATGATGTGTAAACTATTACGTACGTAAAATCATAAATAATGTAATATAACTTTCAAAATATAAATAACAGTCATATAAGTAAATTAGAAGTATACAGAATCAAAAACAGACAAATAGAAAATAAAAATAGAGTTTATATTTAAGAAATATCATAAACTATACCTTACAATAAAAAAGTAAAACTAAAAGACAAAAACAGAAAATAAAAATATATAAAATGCCCAAATATAGAGAAAAAGTAAACAAAAAATGAAACCGCGCTAGAGGTGAGGGCCCGGGTGTAGTATGGGGAGGCCCCCCAAAGCGACCCAGTCGAAGTCCAGACTGGTCTTCCATTCCATAAAAAAATAGGCTTTATCTTGAAGCAAGTTGTTGCCTTCAATCCCAATGGGTTGACCTGAGTGGTGAAAGTTTGGGGCCTAGGGGTTTGGTCCCTCTGAGATCCCAAGTTCGAATCCTCTCGGGTGCAAGCAATTCCTTGGGGTCACTCCCTCAGCGAAGTTGGACTTAACTGACATGTGTAGTTTGAGAGAGCTGCACGGCCCGGGGTTTGCCGTGGCGTTAAGCCCACCTCGTGCGGGTCAGGTTCGTCCGAGCTCGGTGCGCGTGGTTGGGTGCCCGAATTTCTCTCGTCACCCAAAAAAAAAGTTGTTGCCTTAAAAATCTCCTTGTGTTTCCTCCTAAAGAAAGCAAGAGAAGGATTTCTACGCGTACGAGTTCCGATGAAGAAAATGGGAGTGAGGTACTCCCAACCCCTCAAAAATTAAGAATTTATTTAAATTTAGATTTAAATTTAAAATTTTGTTCCTCCACAAACAGTGGCGGAACCAGGATTAAAATCCAAGAGTGTCGAACTTTAAAGGCGAAATGACGAATTTTTTTTTTCCTTTGTAATACAAATCGGTGTAACAAAACTTTAAAAGAAAACTCAATGTCTTCAGACATCCATAACTGAAACTAGGAGGATGGAGACCATAAGTTTGTGTTCTAGATGAAGATTGAATCACACATACATAGAAGCCTCGCTTATGCTTTAGCTAAAGAAGTAAAGAACATATGAATAGGGAATCTCGATTCTCTGATTTCTAGTCCTCCTCTTCGACCTATAGAATGGTCGAAATCAGTACCAAACCAAAACTAAATAGTAATACCACAAAGCGAAAAGGGACAACGACCATCCGATCATCATTCACACTTGCATTGTTCACAAGAGAAACATGGCGCAATCAAATTCGTGAAATTGAAAACAAAATAAATGAATGATGAGGATCGGTCAATCAGTTACCCGTAGAGTAGACGGTGGAGAAGATCCGTTGCTCGAAGGGGCAGGAAGCGAGGTCCCAAATCTCATTCGGGTGCGAGAACAAACCCTCGCATACGAGCTCGTTTCCAGCCGATGAAAGCCGAATCAAATGCACCTGAAATATTACACCTCCGCTACATAAAGAACACTCCCAAACAAAGCTATGCGTATGTACTACTAAAATACTGGGCAAAAATAGACCTCGTTTTCTTCTTTAAGACTGAGTGCCGACGATGAAGCTGGACCGGAAAGGGATACGTGGAAGACCCTCATTTATGTTTTTTTTTTAATTCTGCAGAGGGTGTAACGAAGCAGTTTAAAAAAAATAAAAAAGTCTGGGCCAAGGGGATCGGGCCCAGGCCTTATATAGAAAAAAAAATGTTTATAGTTGGTTTGGGTCTGAGCCTATGGGTGTCGGCCAGGCCAACTTAGTTTTTTTAAAAAAATATATATATCATCTAATTTTTGGGGGGGGGGGGGGGGGGGTGAAGGGTATCGGCCCGATAACCTCCGCCCCTGCCCACAATATGATATTTTGCCGTCCTCCCCAAAATTCCTTCAGCCCGACATATCCTCTTATAGTGTGCATGAGACCTCATAAACGATAGTAAAGTTGTCACTGTTCGAATTCACAATCTCGAATTTAGCAAAAAAAAGAATTTACAATCTCGAACTTTATCAGGTAAAGTTTTTGACCGACTTAGCTTCCTGCCATGACTAGTGAGGTTAGGATGTTTAATTATGGCCGTATTGGCAAAAGTAAGGTGTTTTATGTCATAGGACTATAGGAGTAGGTTGCTGCTTTCAATACATAAATAGACATGCATGTATGAAAACACAGGATTGGACTCTACAATTTCTTTAGTCTCCACGGGGAAAGTACCATTATTGTACGGATTAGTTTTCTTATTTGCGTGTTTAATATTGGAAATTCTGGTAGCTGAGCTCTTATTGTCAATAGAGGCCTTTGGACGATATTACAAAATCTATAGGATAAAGTCCTCAAAAGAAGCTTCTCATAACAGTTATCAAAGAAGTTGAGTGTGTACCGGTCGGGCAAATACTTGTTCCTGGAAAAGCGAGTGATTTGAAATTTATTTGGGTCAAAATTGTATCAAGTAGCTCATTCAGACACAAGTTTGATCGTTGGATCTTTTTAAAGGTACAAATTGATGAAATTTGGCAATTTATGGGTTTAATGTGTCAAAGACGGTAGTTTAGACCCTTATTTAAAATTGTATTGGTAGTTAGAGGGCTCAAAGTGATGTTTTCCCAAAATCTCCACATAGATCAAGAGATTAGATAGTTTACATTATTTTATTTTGTTGAATTTTGTTTACCATCAATATTTTGATGATTTCAATAAATTGATTAAGTTTATAAAATGGACATATTCAAAGACAGAGACATTTTTTATCAAAGAGCCAAAGACAAGAAGATTGAAGATCAAGAAGATGCAAGAAGCTCAAAAGTGAAGATTCAAGATCATAGGGTATAATCTTGTAACTCTTAGTTTCACTTTCAACGAAGATTTGAATCACCCACTTGCATATCTTTCAAAACGTGCATAAACCGTTTTTCCTCTTGCTTGGAACATCAAAATATTTTTAAATGGTTTCAAAACACCCCAATCAAACTCTCAAACCTTTTATATACTTATGGGAAGTTAGTCTTTAAAATTGAGTGTTTCAAAATGGTAAAAAACGTAGTCTTAAATTAACCAGATCTTGTGCTTAAGTTGAGGAGGTCGATCGGCTGGTGAAGCGGTCTACCTGTCTTCGACCGTTTGGTATAGCGGTCGACCGGTTGGTTTTGAAAATAGATTCGTTGAGGTTATGATATTGTGACCGTTGGGTTTAACGGTAAATTGAAGCGGTCGACCGATTCATGTAGCGGTCGATCGGCTCATTTTGACATATTGACCCCCAAAGACTATAAATGACTAGTTTTCTAATGTGGTCTATATAAAGACCTTCCTATTGTCTCTAAACGTGAGAGAATGACCACATATCATTTATATAACTTGAGAAAGATCTTAAACCTTCTTATTTCATATTTCTCATATTATTCACACAAATTACATTTTCTTATCCTTGTCATTTAGTGAATCAAAGAGGTGGGTTTTTTCATTTTTTATCCACTCTTTGAGAAATTTATTTCTTGTATCTTCATATTCAAGAGAGATGATTCATTTAGTGAGGTTGTTCACTAAAGAAGATGCTTAGAGAGGGTATATCTCAAGTTTGGTTAAGTTGTGAGTTGTGCGCCCGAAAAACTACTTGAATTGTGAGTGTGGAGCCCGGAAAAACACTTGTAAGGTTCTCTAGCACCTGGAAGCTAGAATATACACTATTTGAAAGATAGTGGAAAAAACTTAAGGCTCGGTAAAGGATCTTGAGGAGTAGATGTAGGCAGGTTTGCCGAACCACCTAAAAAGTCTTGTGTTTGCTTCTCTTCCCTTATCTCCTTACTTTTTGCTACTAGTTTATTGTTCTAAGTTTTATTTGTGTATTTGAGTTGCAATATATATTCTTGTGTTTAATCATTTATTGCAATCGTTTCTCTGTGTGAGACTTGTAACTAGCAAACACTTTCTTTAGGGTGTGTTTCAAAAAAGTTTTGAAAACTCAATTCACTCCCCTTCTTGGGTTGCCTTAATCCTGGGAATTTACATATTTTAGTGATTATAAGTAATATTGAATATTTTACAAAATAAAACCTAATAATAAAAACACAAAATTTTGGAACCTCCCTCTTATTTTGGGGCCTTAATTAGGTAGCTCTATGGCTAGAGCCGGCCGGTCACAAGATTGACAATTTGGGCAGCTTGTACCAAGTAGAAGCCCTGTTTCAATTTGAAAAGAAAAGATGCATGGGAACACATCAAATGATAGGAAATTTCAAAGAAATAATGCGTATCCGGCCTCATATTGATTTTGTTGAACCACGTCCCCATCACATGACTTTTAACCGGCCGGTTCACATTCAGCGACTAGACCCGTGACAATTTTATCTTTATAAACATTTCTTTACTTTGGTCATTTTTCTTAGGGTAAATCGTAATAAAAGTCATTTTATTTATTAAAAATTGTGTAAAATGTTTGAAACCTATAGTTAGTAGGTACAATGTGCAATGTGTCAAGACTTTATTGTTAAAGGGTGTAAAGTGTATATATTTTTAAATTCGATTCAGGTACTTAAAATTTTTGGTTACTGAATACTATTAAAACAGGTAACGTACAAATGGTGAAGTCAGTGGGAAAGCAGATAGGCAGTAGATGTTCAATGTTGACAAGCCCGAAGTCCCAATATGACCTCCTGCTGCTCATGCATGCCAAGGCTAATCAACGACGACCAAGATGCTCACATAGTCTTTCATAAATTGAACAAGAGTAGTATTTCTGTTTCGGCCATGATTTATAAAGAAGATTATATATGGGGACAACTTTGGCCCTTTACCATTAATAAATTTCGCTAAATTAAAAGACTAATCAAACCAGAGCTAGAGATGATAATATATACCCAGTGTACTAGTAGTTCAAACAGTGGGTAAGACCACGTGTTATTGACAGAGCATATCCTTCATGACTTGCCCCTTGGCATCCATATATAATAGCAGAATAGGATAATCTTTTTGTTTTCCTGAATTAGCGTTTTCTTTTTCTTTCTCTTTGTTTCAAATAAAGATAAAACTATAATATATATAAAAGTCAATAGTGTTTTCTCTCGACATTGATCACATTTTTGCTCACTGGTGAAATTAAAATTATAAAGGTCAAAAAGAGAGGAAGAAAGATAAAAGAGGACATGTTGATGGGATGTATATATGTCGCTTACATTATGGATCTTTTAACCATTTTTTAAGAAAATATTATTCGACTTAGAACTTAGAAATATGGGTTTGATCTTAATTGGCTTTTTTTTTCCTAAAGGTGATGCAGACGTTTATACCAGAAAGGAAAAGGCAAAATAAAAAGAGAGCTCGAATATTAATGTGTTGGAGATTAATATAGTATGTGCATGTTACATATTATTAGTATACATGCATTTGGCTTTCATTTTTAATAATTTTTAGGAATTATATATCCTTTTTTTTAGCTTGGAATTTAATTTATTTTACCACATTAAGTATTCAATGCATGTGCTTTCCGTCCCATCATCGACCTCACAAAAATATCTAAAATGAAGAGTCACGTTGAGAGTGACCTAAAATTTCGAGCTGGCCGGTAACGTCACCATTAAAGCAATATCCCTGTCACCTTAATAGAACCATTTCATAACCGGACAATTCTAGATAGGTTATAGACTTTTTTTCCAATCACAGTGTGCCGTTTTAACACAAGACATCGACCCAACAGACAAACTCGGTGACACGGAGAAAGTGACGGAAAAAATGTAGAATCTTCACACTCGTTACTATCCCACATTTTGGAAATCTATTACACTCTAAATTATCTATTATTTTATACGTTACATCTTAGGTTAAAATTTCACTATTAAAATAAATAAAATATAAAATATGTGTCACAATCTTAAAAGTTAAATTGTAAAATAAAATATAAATAGAGTGAGTAGTGATAATTTCGACTGCAAAATTTATGATAATTAGAGAGTACAAATTAAATGTAATATTCTCGTAAATGATTTAAGAAACTTGCTGATAATATCAAGGAGCTTCCTTTTTTATTTGAAAAAAAAAACTTACAAATGTCTAAAATAAATCCAAAGGAAAGACACAACGCAAATCGGCAAATGAATAATACAGAGACTTCGATGTACGACTGACTATAAGTCGGCTCCTACGTACAAAACATGGAAATTCACATGGGGAAAAAGTCCAAATCTAAGACAGACACCGTAAGTTTCAAACGTTTCACTTGCACTTCAAATCCTGGATAGCACGCTGCGCCAAGTTTACAGTCATGCTGCAGCTCATTTCACCAGATTTCTTCTTCTTGATCACCTTCATCAAGTGCACCTTTCCGCTCAACTTGGCCTGGCTGCTCAGCATCAGAAACCCCGAACCGATGTCATTTGTAAGGTTTGTATTTCCCGATAGCCTGTCGGAGTTGATGTCCACAGTAACGATGAATCTCTGTGTCTTCCTTGCCTTGGTACGCCCCTCTGGAATGACAGCCTCCCCAACAGCCATGCCTCCGTATAAGATGGTGGCGTTGCTACTTTCATACTTGAAGTGGCCGAAGTTTGTGTTCTTTATGGCCACCTGGGCCACCAATCGCATGTCAAAAGAAGACGAATTCGAAGGGCTGGAAATCAAGCTTTCGACTGCCACAGTACCGAACCTGACTTTGGGACTTTTTATGCGCATCACGGTTAGTGCAAAGACCAAGATGATGATGGTCTGAAACACAATGAAAGCAGCAACATATGCTAAGCACTTGGAGTTTGATCGCTTCCCTTCCCCCTTCATTATGAATAATGGGTCCTTGTAAACGTTAACAGGAGCTAGCTTCTGTTCTTGTTAAAGAACTTAGAAATTGCAAAAGGCTCAAAGCAGGTAGGTGTGTTTTGAGTCCTAGAGGCAAGGAGGTGCTTTATATAAATATATGGCTGTACCGAATGATCAATAATGGAGCTAAACTGATGTGAATATGAAATCAAGTTGAAGGCTGACCTGGGATATTTCTTTTTTGACTAATTAATTTTTTTCCCAAAAACGTGTTCCAGAGACATTGACTATTAGCATTATGATCATGTTGCCAACAGAAGGTTCTATCTAGGACATCTACAAAATGACCCGTTAAGCTTTAACGTGGTTGGCGTATATATATATATAGGTGTGTGCGCGCGCGCCGTACAAATGAAGGCCGAGGGTTACAGAATATTGTTAAGTTTACCTAACAGGGTCAATAACCTTTTCTTTACTCTTCATGCGCTCCCCATGGTTGAAGCATCCTAATTGCCTCTCAGTTTCCAGCGGAACATAAAGTCCTTAAAGTAAAACCATCTAGATGATGTGAAGGCTCAAGATCCTTTGTGATTTGTTGCCTAAATTGCATAGTATAATTGGAGAGTTGGGCACAATAGGTGGATCCTACCTTATTTAATAATGTTCATACTTCCCCATATAAAGTTTTGGGCAGCATTGACCTTACATTGAGGTGAAGGCTCAAGATCCTTTGTAATTTATTGCACAAATTGCATAGTATAATTGGAGAGATTGGCACAATAGGTGGACCCTATATTATTTAATAATGTTCATATTTGCCCATATAAAGTTTTGGGCAGCATTGACCCTACAATGAGATCTATTGTACAATCGGAGCACCGAATTGTAGAGGATATCAATCCAATGTGAAGATAAGACTAAATTATAGATTTTAAGTGCATTCAACTTTCATTAGGGCCCATGCACGATAATAATCATTCAACTCGCAAAAAAAAAAACTTTCGTTAGAAAATAATCATTAAAAACAAAGGCTGGTCTCATTCTTCAAATGAAGGATTTTGGGTGGGGAAGTACGTAAGTTAGAACATTTTCAAACCAAATGCTTAAAACAAGGGGCAAACGCCTGCGACCGTCCCATGAACTTCTCATGTTCAAGCCTAGAACAAAATCGAGATAAAATATAAATGTGTGTGATTATCCATTCAAAACAGAATCAAACACAAGCAGTATGACATATAATCAAACGCCTGGAATATGATACAAGTAAGCAGCTGAAAGGCTTTAGTAGTACACAAATTAAGGACTCCAAATAAGTGTTAATAGTGATTTCAGCCAACACCAATCGCGACATAAAACAGAGTCCACAATTATAGCCTCTTCACCATATACAGCAACACACTTACACGAAGATATCAAAAGGAGCTGACCTCCTCTATTTTGAAACTCATGCCTTAATTGTATAGTTTTCTGCAATCCCATGATTCAAGGGATCATTTATTTGGTCTTTACTCCTTTACGTTTATATATGTTAACTTACAACCACAAATCAATACAACGAAGCAATTCAGTCTTCTCTCATTACCGTTGTAAAACTTTCAATAAGTACATATTCCCAAATCAATCAGACATTCAACAAATCACAAGTAGGTGGAATGATCCAACTGGATTCAGGGCCAAGACTGCACACGGGTCCGAATGGTAGCGTCCAATGATAAAGATTGTTTTTGTATTGATGTTTCTTGAATTACAAAGTGTACAGTGACTGAATATATAGAGAGATACATGTGTAACGGCTTGCTGACTCGTCTCAATATTGTCTGGCCTTATACCGAACATATGGCGCGCAGAGTAGAGCGACAGAGGTGTTTGAGGAATTGATAATGCACAGAGGAGTCCTGAATACAGAATATGCTTATGTACAGCCAACAATATTCCAACGTAAACAAGATCTTTGGTATATCCTTAAAATATACAACCCAAAAGCAATTCATATGAATTAGGGATTATGCGACCAGAGAAATTGGGATTGGGTCAAGCGAGACGTTAATTCGCGAGTGGGGGGTACTTGCGTACGCATGCCCGGGTCTTCTAGACGCTCCAGAGATCGGCGATCACGCGTAGAACTTATAATCCAAGGTCTACCAAGTCCTCTTTTTTCTTTTCTTTTTTTTATTTTGTTGGTTTATGTACGGAGTGGAGGTCTACCAAGTTTGACAATGTTGGTTAGCTCATAGTGGAAGCAACAGCGCAGAGTCAGCCAGGCAGCCATCTAGACTTCCACCACTAACCGTGTCTTGATCAGTACAAGCCGCTGGGGCCCGGATGTATGGTCCCCATATTTAATCAAAGTCGCGGCTATATCACTGTCTCAACGAAACACGGACATGATCATGGATTCATGGGTGCCCTCCTGTCCACTGTCATACCATAGACAGTAGGGGTGGGCTTTCCAGGTTCGGGGTCGGGTTTGGGCATATCCGAACCCGAAGGATTCGGGTTCGAAAATTTTGAGTCAAACCCAACCCGATCTGCTTGGAGGCGCAGTTGGAGGGGGAAAGCGGGCTGTGATGTGAATTGTGAAGAGAGGGCGTCAGGGGGGGCACGAGTGACCTGAGAGCAGAAAATACCCTCAGCGACGGTGCGTTCCGCTGATGGTATTAACTTCGTTTAAAAATATGAATTTCGGGTCGAGTCGGGTAATATATCGGGTACAACACTATACCCGAACCCGACCCTCGACTAAACACGCCCCGATCGGGTCGGAAACGGGTCGTTCCGGATCGAATGTTCGGGTCACGGGTTTTTTGCTCACCCCTAATAGACCGTCTCAAACTCTTCCATTTTGTCTTTTTTGTATTTTATTTATTTTTTCGTTTTTTTACCAACTAGCTTTTTGAGTTTGGACTTGAAACTGAAGCCCAATTTAAAGAAGTAGACCATACATTACCTTCCCAACGACCCAGGGCCCAAAGCCGTTTTGCTTTTAAAAACCTTGCCATACATCGTAGGTTTAAGAAAGGGGTGGAGGTTGGAGAGAGAGATAAAAGGCCTGGGACCTTTCACGCAATGGACTTCTTACAAGCCCCGTATGGCATGTACCAACATATTCCCGTGCTTGTGTAGTAGAGGTTCTGTCTCTGGAATCGTTATTTTTCTTCTGAGTAAATACGTCAAAAATCAAATAAGTTATTCAACTTTAAAATCCATTAAATTAGTCTATAAGGGTCCATTTGTTTGATTGTAAAACTATTATTTTCATAAAAAAAAATCATTGAAACTGATTGAGGATAAATTTTTCTTTACTACAAAAGCTCATAACTAGAAGCTCAAATATAGTGAGGCAAGTGTCAGCCCTTTGAGGTGGCATGTGTCTTCTTGTGATAGGAGGTCCATAAAAATAATCTGTCATAAACTTTACAGAGAGTAGCGGCCCAAATGAGCAACTATAATTACCAAAGCCACCAACTGACAAACCTAAAAGTAGAAGGAAATGATAAATAATCAGTCAGCTCAATCCAACAGAAAAGGGGATAAGTCTGACAAAGTCGGCGCCTGGTGAAAGATTGGATGAGACGGATAAAGTCTAAAGACGCCAGGACCTAGAATGCAAAAGGGGCTCAAGACCTAACAAGCCCTAGGCCCAAAGAGGAAGAAAGGGATATAGGGAAGGAGCAGAAAGGTACGCACTCTTTTTCACTCAGAAAAGAGAACCAGTAAACAAAAAATATATAAAAAATGACAATTAACAAAGGTATCTCCTGCGGAGAGGACCCTAGCTCGTAGTCTGTTTTTTTTTCTTGTAAGAGGAAGGAAGGTACATATGAGTCTTTCAACCCGTTTCAAGTGCTGGACCTCAGGCCCAACTCCGTCGAGTTCCTAGCCCAGTGGACTTTGTGATAGGTTGGTTAAATTTGGCTTCATCAGAAACGTTTTCAAGAAACAAAATTCTTTTTCAATGTTTGTTTATTATTTTAAAATTTTTCAAGAAATTATTCTTTTGATGTTTGACACACTTAATGATTTAAGTATTTACATAAAAATGCTTAATTAATGTACAAGTCTATGTAGTTTACACTTTTTGACATTTTGGCCCTCAGGTATTGATTTCAACCGTTGGGTTCCTAACGTAATTTTTTAGAAAAATCGATCCTCCGTTCAATTTTTGTTAGCCAACAAACGAAATGGTGCTTAAAAGAATTTTAGATGTCATCTCATCGTCAATCGTAAGCTGCCTCTTGACACGAAATTTTTTCTCAAAATTTTAATATTTTAGTCCATAAGGTACTGATTTCAACGTGAAGGTCCTTCAGTTACACTTTTGCGATAAAATTGGTCCCCACAGTTCAATTGTAATTACCCAAGTAAGGGAGAAATGTCCACTTGGCATGAAAGGAGAAGAATACAAAATTATCATATGCAGCCTTCAAATTCAATTTTTATTTTAAAAAAAATATTACTTTTTATTTATTTATAAATCAGTTTTTTTATTTTTTAATAATTTTATCTTTAATGGGGGCATTTCGGTCATTTTGAATGTGGTTTGACGGCCAAATAAAGTGGAAGACAAAAATTGATTGTTTTTAAAACATATGAGGCAAAAATAAAATATTTTAGAACTTGAGGGAGACTTACTGTTTTTTGCCCAAAAAAATTTTTGATCTACGAAAAATTTGAGCTTAGTTTATTTTCTGTAAAATAATAAAACTTCACTTTTAACTTAAATACTTTTTACTTTGACTTCATTTTTAGGTGTGGGTCAAGTATCTGAAAACAAGTAAAACAAATTAAGAAATTTATTTTACAAGCAAACAAATGGACCCTAAGATTTAAAATACATTAAGACTTTAGTGACTTTGGACCTTCAAATGTGAATAATTTTAAACCTCAAAGAAATATCAAGGGCTATTTTTTATGTGTTTTAAAATTTAAGGACTTTATTTAATTTTTACTTACACTACACCACAAAGACTAATATTGTATTTATTCCTTTTTCCGTATGTGACTGAAATTCATTCTAGATATCCAGCCAATATCTTTTTTTTTTTTGGATATTCTCGGAATACCTTGCTTCATCGGTTTCTAGGGAATTCAGATTTAAAATGAAAATAATTTGATGTTTGTTTTTGTTTAAAAAGAATCAAGCTAATATTATGCTGGCCAGGCAGTTTAAGCTTGATTCTATTGAAAAACAAAAATTGAACTTTGGAGGCATTCGTTTGTTTTTCGGGGTTAAAATATAGGGTTCAACAACTTTACTATTGCCACCCACATTAGGCTACTAGTACCTTGTTTGGAAACTAATATTCAAAACACCGACTTGCTTATAAAAATATAAACAACAAAACAAATTGAAGAGCACGAGCTAACCAATGCACAAAACTAATACGGATTGGGCACGTTTACTTTTTCATGTGACCCAAAATATACCACGCTAAAGAAGTTCAAAATAATTCTCTCTACTATAAGACAAAATAATAAGGTGATTTTGTACAAGACATCCATATTTCTAAAAGAATCAAACATGTGGAGGACCTTGTCTGCACCCACGTTCTAGAAGGATTCGCTGGGGCCCAAAATGAAGAAAAACTTGCAAAAAGGTTTAAACAGACAAAACCCTTCCGAACGGATCCCACCACCTTCCCATGTCCTTCACGCCTGAAGTCTCTCTTTCCCAAAACTGTGTTCTTCTACCCATCTACAAGTGTCTCGCAATCGTGCTTGGCCCATATAATTACGGATTAGATCAACTACCTACTCCATTGTAGCTGTACCGCACTATTGCTCCCCAACAATGCACCTTAGGTCCACTGCCACCTAACACTCTAATCCGTCGACACGTGTACAGATAAAAAGCCAGTGCGACGAGAATTTGAGTATTGTTTACTATAATAATACTATTCTGCTTGGTAGTTTATAGTCTATAATCTATACTTAAAAAATGCTCCATATGTATATATACTGTTCACTTTTCACTCTTTCCCTCCTTTTCCACCCAGGCCTGTACAATTTTCTTCTTCTTTTTTTCTAGTTTATTACAAAAATTCTCTCTATAATAATGGAAGTGTTAGGCATGTATTGGTGAAGTGGAGGATGTAAACAGTTTGTATATACCCCTCCCCACGGTCTTCTAGAAATGCTCTTTGTGGAATTCAAACCTGGTTGGACCTTTTTGATTGAATTCAGAGCAGAGCTTGTTGAGCTCTTTAGCAAGAACCGGTGCCCCACAGTAGAATACCCCTGATCCAAAATTGACCAAAACGACGATGATATCATTAGCAGAAAGCTAAATATGCTTATAGTACGTGGAGCTAATGGAGATTTATCTCACCAATTCTGGCAGAACAGTGCTTGGAACCTAATTTGGAGAAAACTTTCTTCCATTTAGGCCTCGCAAAATGGGTTCGCACCTAGTAATTTGGAGAAGACACGTTAAGGTTTTCATTGTTCACAGGATAAAGCACTAACATTTGTCAAATTATATATATATATATATATATATATATATATATGGCATTAATTCGTTGTGGTGTCTGGTACAATATCAGCAAGAGAATGGTAATTAATCATCAAAGATCTTACCCTAGTGCCGGAGACAATATCGACTCCATTCTTGGCATGGTTGAGTGCTTGAACCATGGTAATGAGAGCTGAGCGGGCGTCTCCTTCCTCATACACACTAGTTAGGTAGTTGTGCATCTCAATGACACCCTAAGGTTCAAACTGATTAGTTAGAGTCGTCAACACTCGAGCAAATTTCAACAAAAAGAATGCGAGTGACGCCAAATTAAGAACATATATCGTATCTTTTACCCGTTGATCAAGCTCAGCTACTTCATTCATGACCCCTTTAAACCAATCAAACGAGCCTTGCTCCCTAGTTACCCAGAACAAGTAAGCATTAGTGGTCTTCAGAGTTCTTTTCCGCTTTGGACAAATCCTACTGGCCATAGGAGAATCTGTACTGGCAGTGCTTAGGTCTGACACTCTACTGGCATCGGAGACAGAATCCTGAAGAGAAGGAAGTTAAGATCATATTTTGCATGATGAAATACGCTTTTATTCCAACGCACTGACATTAAGTCTATGAAGACTAAGACGAGTATAAACGAATTTGCAGGTTCAAAGTGAATGTCTTTAGGTGGCCGGATATTGGCAAAATAGAAAATGTACATACCGCCTCCTCCTCCATTTTGACAATGTTGTTGAGCAAGTCTTTCAGAATGCTGATAAAAGGTGTGGCTCCAATTCCAAGACCCACAAGTAATAGAACATCATACTTCCGGTAGTCTTCTGCTGGGGCACCATAAGGTCCATCTATTAAGAGCTTCGGCAAACTGTTATCTCCAGAGAGGGATTGTACATATTAAATATTGAATCACTAGTTGCTAACTACAGGTGAGAAGACATTAGACAAAGAACCACAAAACTGTACCACTTCTTGGTTGTCTCGTCAGCCCTGAGAAGTCCACTCTTTCCAGCCACAGGAAGCTCGCATGCTTCAGAGAATAACCTCTTAAGCTCTCGTGTCCAATCACCTAGCTGCCGGATGTGGACACTAAGATAGTCGTCTCCTGGAGCAGAGGTAATGGAAAATGGATGCCTGGAATACATAACTCAGAGCATATTAAACATACATAACTCAGAGCATATTAACATGAAAAACTAAAACCAATAGGACACCGGGCAGGGGAGTTTTCTCGTGTAATTCAATTCCTCAGATACTCAAGGTCTAGAAATAAGTTAAGGCACATAAAAATGATCTATTATGATAGCCGCATTTTACCATAGTGGAGAACAGACTCAGAAGTGGTTCCCATTTTCATGAATTGTAAAAGCATCGAATATTCTCACACACGATACACTAAGATTAGAACGATGTCACTAAACATGGCATAGCATGCACGAGTGTCTGGATATTAGAGGTGGGTTAGGAACATTGCTTAGTCTTCCATTGAGAAATAAAGGGGTATATAATAGCTTCGCCTAAAGTTTAGGATACAAGCAACAGTGCTGTGAATTACAGAAATTTCTTCCAAAGATATATTTGGGGTGATCAGGGAAAGATTTGGTGACTTACCACTCAAAAGGTGAAACAGCAGGGCATTGGACAAACATGTATTGTCCACTTTTGTACTTAAATCGGGGTGGCTTAGACATTTGCAACGTGAGGACGTTTCCAGGATAGATGGCAACCTACAAACCATATGATCCAAGGGGAAAAATAAATTTTGAACAGAGTCAGCCTTGAGTTAAGTTGAGAACCATCTTGAGAGTGTGAAATCGAAGTGGAATGCACTAGTTCCAGCTGGGTGAGCCCCAGAAGCCTTCCACGCTTTGCAGGCTAGTGCTTCAATCATGCACATGATATGCAACTTAGGGGTGTAGTGATATAAATGGCAGAGGTGGTTAGTGAACAGAAATTCTCACCTTCAAAAGACGTACAGTATAGGAGCCAGACCGAAAGAACCTTAGGGCCCTTTCTCCAGCATAGAATAAAACTGGAACAGCAAGATACATCCATGTCTGCATGCATTAAATTGATATGTTAGCTAACTTTCCCAAGCAATAGCTACATCGTTTATTGCGTTGGTAAATAACTATTGAAAAAGATATCTGAAGTATTACCGTTTTAAGATACCACTTGTGCACAAGATAGAGAAAGGTACCATGGATGATGAGCAAGACATAGACGAAGACAAACAGATGGTGTGAATACCAGAAAGCATTGAAACCAGTGAGTTTGTCGAAGGGTTTGGGAAGCTTGATAAGACTCCTCCTGAACCATCGTGTCGCCAGCGTAAATGCAACCACCATCAAGATCACCATTAGAATGCCAGTCACACCTTCTGCCCCTTTAACCAGGTTTACGTAACGGGGTTTATTTTGCCCAAAGTCACTACTCAAAAAGTCTTCATAATTCTTCCCAGAAGATTGTTCAAGCCTCGGGAAATCACATGCGAGATGGTCTCCGGCATGGAGAATGATACCAATAACAATGGCTCCAGCGATAGTCTGCAAGTAGCAGTAGCAAAAACATATAAATGAAAATGTATTTGGTCGGAGCTAGCACATTGACCAAGTATTCAAAAAGGGCTCGAGTTTTAGTACTTAGCCGAGGATATTCCAAAATAATGAATTCAGTACATCTATATATCATGAACTTTCTCATTCTTGCAGTAAAGAGTCCACCGCGGTTAGTACAGACAATTTAAAACTCCTTAGCCGAACCCTTGAAGAGGGAAAAGACATCTATGTACTCGTTAATAATATCCCTTTAACGCAGATATGGCAGAGGATTAGCAATTAAGTACATAGATTATACAAACTTCAGTTTTTAAGACGCGGGCAAGATATGAAATTATGTGGAACAACTTACCCAAACAAATTTATGTGGAACGACATCGTCACAAATATTGTAATAAAAGTCACATCGCGCAATATCAGTAGGATCAGTGGGACCAGGCTCCCCTGCAATTCCCTGCCCGAATTGCAGGGGGCAATTCGGTGAGAGGGAGAGACACAGGTGTGGGTCCCACCCGGGACCCACACCTGCCCGAACAGTAGGGCACTGTTCGGGCAGGTGTGGGTCCGACCCACACCTCTCTTCCTGCCTCTCACCGAATTGCCCCCTGCAATTCGGGCAGGGAATTGCAGGGGATCCCATCCCGAGAATATGTAGCACGCCGTTTAACCCGTATAACATCCTAAAGCGGTACACTAGTTATTGCAGTTTGTGTGATACACTGAGAAGGATGGGGATCCCCTGCAATTCCCTGCCCGAATTGCAGGGGGCAATTCGGGCAGGGAATTGCAGGGGAGCCTGGTCCCTATAGTAATTCGATTTTGAATAATTCAAGCAGAGGGCCCAGGAAAAAAAGGGAAGAAGAATTATGACATTTGAGACTAAAATTTTAGCAATAATAAAATAACTATACAAAATTATATTTCTATTCATTTTTTTTTACCAACTCCAACACACTAAAATATAAAAAATCATTTATATCATTTTTCACTTTTTTAACCAACTTCAATATCATAAAATTTTAATCACCCGAAATTTTACAAACAATTAATGGACAACCGTTGTGGACCAGGAGATGCGAACGAAAAAAATATATTTCCACGGCGTCACCGAGATCGAATTGCTATAGCAAATCGCCTTTCCCCATTTTCGGAACAAAAGAAAAGGATTTTTTTTAGAAGTCAATGTTTTGGGTTTTGACGAGTTCAGAACTAGAAGTAATTTCCTACTCAGCTGATTTGATCGGTTTTCTGAAATTTTTAATGTTACAACTCACGTATGTACGTGTGCAGGCCTCTTTTATATTTGGTTTCCTAGAAGAACTAAAATAAGAAAGATATATAGTTGTCAACTTTTTTATGCCTGCATTAATAATGCACCCTATATAAATGTGCCCATCACTGTTGTCGCTACCATTATAATAACAGGCAAATGTTGCAGAATGGATAACAGGCATTTCTACAGTGCCTGAGATGAACCATCCAGTTGACTTTAAACATGGAATCTCCGAGACGGGTGGGTCCTAAATTATTAACGTATAAATGAAGCAACGAGAAAAGCAAGAACTGGCTCGGTGTGTACCTTGTGGAAATTTATGTTGTCGTCAAAAGGTATAAAGTACCCCAGCTTGGTGGACCTGAGCCATGTGATTGTGTTCCTACACACGGGCATCAGAATCAGAGCCATGTTGAACTTGAGGGTCTCAGCCGCACCTTTAGCCGTAGGGAGGCAATAACGCATGACTTTGAAGGCATTTTTATTCTTGTACTGAATGAACTTCCATGTGAATAGCCCAATCATGATCATAATCCACAACGTCAAAACCCAAATTCTCCTCCAATTCTCTTGAATATAGTACATCACTTTTGTGCTCCACCTTCTTATCGGGCCCTTCTTTCTCAGCCCTTGTAGGTTCTGGCTCAAGGCTTGGCTGGTGTAGCTCAGCGCTTGACTGTAGTTTAGGTACGTGTCCTTTTGTATCAAAAGCGTTTCCAATTGCCATAGCTGCACATTATTATCAACCACAACCCAAACGAAGTCATCACAGGTAGAATCACGTGGGACACTGCGATCTTGAACATGTCAGCTAATTACACTATCAGTGATCAACAACAAGGCACATGGCAACGCTTCTAAGCGTACTATGTATCATAATGTATGTCAGGAAGGTCTTTTTTTTTCCTGAAAGTATGTCAGGAAGGTCTCTTGCGAAGGAATACGGGGTTCAAACGGTCAATCGGTTGCTTTCAATCTAGGGATAAATATCAATAATACCCTTGTCATATTGATATGATACAACCATCTGTATCTGTATGCTCGACTTGGGACAACAACCATCTGTTTCCCTATTGCTTAGAGACAGAAGCGCCCTATGTTTCTTTTTGGTTCCAGTAAAAATAAAAGATCGTGCCACATAACAAAAGCAGTGACATGTGATCCTGGATTAAAGAATAATTATACATAATTTTTTATGAAAGAGTAAGTGGCATGTTATGTTGTACACAAAAAGCAGTCTGGACTAAACTGTACCAGTGTGTAAAAAAGTGGCGACTGCGGGGGCAATACTTCAGTGTTCCATCGCATCAGTGACAAACATAGAATATAGCTTTAACGTTTTGTGCTGTGCCCTCAAAGTCAAAGCAGCACTACCTTTATGTTTAGCTTTAGCTTTGACGACGTAAACTAGTACGCCGAAGATCACTCGTCTCATTCATCTTATTGTTTTGACCTCCTGGTCTTATCTTGATAAAGTGAATTACGAAGCAAAATAAATAAAGTGAATTACGAACGAATTCAATCGAATTCCCAACAGTGGCGTAACCAGGACTCAAGTTGAGAGGGGCAAACTCCTAAAGCGAAATGACAAATTTTTTTCTTATTTAATGCAAAAGGCGTTTTAGAGTTAAAATAACGAAAACTAATGAATAAAAACATTAAAAATATTGAAATACACTACTGTAACTCTTTAAAAAATATTCTTACTCATAATTTTTGAATCATAGCTCTCTAAAACCCCTCATTATTTTCTCATATTACTTATTGGTTTTGAACCATAACTCTCTAAAACCCCTCATTGTTTTCTCATTTTGCTTCTAAGGAAAATCATGACCAACAAGCCAAGTGATTGACAAGGAATTTTGATCAAATACTCCTTACGAATTTAATCTTCAATCCCAACATCATATTCTTCAATGAGTTTACGTAACCTTGAGTCAGCAATAATATAATCCAGACTAAACAAAAGACAAGGTCTTTTCGAACAAATATTCGCATCAAAAGTAGGAGTACTAAGCGATTCCACATTGGCCGACTTTTTTTTATCCAAAACTTATCCATAATCTAAACAAAACAAAATCAAAATTCATCAACCAATTCACTTCACTAATCAAAATTAAAAACAATAAAACTTTAAACACCAATGTTCTAATCTCTTCAAATATACAACATTTATATGTCTACTAGGTTACTATCATGTTCAACATATTAAGTAATCAAAATATAAATGAACAAAGATTTATAAACTCCATATCTCCTCTCTCCCTCTCTCTTACGCATGGGATGTGAGAAATTTGAGACAAGTAATCAACATGTAATTCTCCTACCTACTCTACCGCTGAACAACTCTTCAAACTAATCTAAATAAATTTTCCCCAAAAATAATGGGATTATATTGCCAGATTTTAGCACTCTATAAGTAGAAAATATGTGTATTGAATATATTTGTATAGTAAAATAGATATAATGAACAGAAACAATAAAAAGCCATAATATTGAAAGACTTGACTTATAAACTACAACACATTAAACTATATATATAAAATAGATAGGAAAATACATATAAAATATATATATATATATATATATATATATATGAACCAGGGGGGCAGCTGCCCCCGGCTTGACCCCCCTTAGCTCCGCCACTGATTCCTGACAACAATTGGATGGAAAAACTGTAACAAGGTAAAGGCAAAGACCACAGGAGTAAAAACAAAAGGAGCAGAAAAACTGAAAAGAAGCAGCCAAAACAAATTTTATCAATTGCCAGTGCTCTCCCCCATTAGGTCAAGTTTTTTTTAAACAAACTTAATTAAGTCGTCTTCATAGCGTGCTATTAGTTCATGGCTATTCCCTCTCTCTCTCTCGGGCACGTGGAACGACAAAGGTAACTTAATTATGGGATTTGTCGGATTTGTCGACTAAAAGAATAGACTTGGACGAGAAAGTCAAACTCAAATACTAGACTCTTATCATTAAAGAATGAAGATGACAGGCAATAACTTATAAAAAAATGACAGGCAATATTGCCCTGATTTGGATATAAAAGGTAATAAAAATGAATTACAAAGATTAATCCTGCTTTTCTGTAGTTAGTTTCTATAATTCCACGCATTTGATAATTACCTCTAGAGTATAAGATGCGAGACCATATATTGTACTGAAAATTGTGAAAGTAGTAGTACTACTGTACTGTCCAAATAAGGATGCGAGAGATGCAAGAGCACCAACCTCAATGTAGCCAAGTCTTTCTGGGTCCAATTCTTCCATGATAAGAGCAGCATATTCCTCCGCTTGGTCCTTCAGTCTCGATAACTTGTTCGCTGAAGCACTTAGCATGATAATCTACACATGAAAGAAAGCAAAAAAGTATGAAAAGTACAAAAAAATATTAAAAAAGAAAAACAAAGACCAATTAGAATGGTAAAGAAAATTTAAGACAACACTCGAACGAAATGGATTGACCAAAACGCCCATTACCAACCCCCACCGAAAATGACACAATTACTTATTCAAATTTTTGTAAAGCCAGAGAATTCGAGACGCCACTGACCACCCTCTCAGCCTCACGAAGACCGACATTAAAGTTCACTAACTCTTGGAAAATCCATGAAAATAGATGGGGCGCTTAATTTAGAACATGGGAAACGTCAGAGATCAAGAAGAGGCAGAATTTTATTTCCTGATTTATTAAATATGATTGGTTAGTTTTTGAAATTTCATGTGTTTAGGGTCACCGAATCCTGCCTAACGTTGATGACTATAACCAAAATGACACCCTGTATGCTTCAGTACGACAAAGCAAGAAGCTAATGCAAGATAATAAGAGTCACTTTTAGTTGCTCCATCAGTTTGGGCCGGCTCAACTACTTTCTATATTACTGGAATCCGAATCTAGTTGACTCGTTCATGCACTCAATTTTTTCAAAATATCAATTTTTCAGCTACCTGGCATGGGGAATTACATATAATATTTCCACTAGCTAGGTTATTCGACAAATTATTGAAGAGAGGAAGTCAGGACTCGGGGAGAATATCAGAGATGTTTTGGACTGAAACCTACCTCTTTGACTTCTTCTTCAGTGATTCTACCATCTTCATTCTTGTTCACCCTGCAATACATTAGAACATCATGAAAAACAACGAGATGCATGTTTGAATTGAAAATTAGTTCACATTCACAGTAGTAATTTTAATCACTTTTTTTGTAATTTGATAAATGAAAAGACAGTTTTGTCCTTTCCGTTCCCGTACCGTTCTTAATTAATGGCGTTCTCTCAGTGGAATGGTTGATAGATAGTGGTATATTTCACAATACTAAAATAGACTTTGAAAGAAAGAGTAGGCCCGTCATATTTTTTCATACGCACCAGAGTAGGCCAATTTATTAAACAAAAGATTAAACAAATCATTGGACTGATTAATTATGCCTGCGCGTACATGTCGAAGAAGATCTGGAGCCGCGAATCGAAACTTTGATCTGTGATTTGGGACCAGAACTCGTATAGTTCTTCTCGGCTAATCTTCTCGACCTTGAGCCTTCGTCTCCTTCCCAGAGCATCGAACAGCTCCAGAGCAAACTCCTTCGAATCTTTCATTCCTGTAAGATAAAGGAGAGTAGAAGTTATTGTGGAGGTTTTCACTTTGACAAACAAGAAAACACTTCCGGACTGTTTTAGATCAGATTAGATCTCGAGGACGTGAGTTTGAACCTATGCATTGCGCGAAATCGGCGCGGTACAGAAAGCCGTCCTTATTGAGGTTATTGAAATTGCGTTCAACTTGGCTCCATGCATCGACGCCTTTGGCTTTAGTGCTGATGAATTTAAGTCCCCGAAGCGCTCTTTGAGCGCCGGATCGAGTCCGGTCCAGCTGAGCTCGTTCCCTCCGCAGAGCGCGAGCCGCCAAAGCTGAGGCAAAACCGCTCTCTGCTCCGGCTCCGTTCTGAGACGTCGCCGCCACCGCCGTCACCGCAAGTGCAGTACGCGACGTTTGGCTGTGGCTCCACGAGAACCGCCTCACAAGCTCGGCTCGCAGCTCCTGCGAGAAATGCTTCGCCTTCGCAACCGCCTCCGCCTTCAGCTCCTGCGAGAACTGCCGCAGCTTGTTCGAAGGGCATCTCTTGATCGACGTCGACCTGGACACCGGAGCCGAAGCAGACGCAGCTGCTCCCGCCGGAGCTTGAGCTCCGTCTGACCCGTAGTCGACATTAATAACAGTCGCCGGCTCCACGCTCCGAAGCACAATCGTATTGTCATCTTGAAGATCGAGCGTGACTTCAACAAACTCCTCAACGGAATTACAATCAGTTCCAGCTGGCGAGGATCCAGAGCTCATAGCCATTCTATCGGGAATGGTGTCGGAGGCCCAACGGCGTTCGTGCTTAGGATTATTGGCCTCCATCGTATCAATGTGCTGTTGTTAAAAATTAATAAAAAATTTCATGTACTCTCAACTCTGTCTAAGAAGTAATAGATGGAGTACTAGAGAGAGAGAGAGAGAGAGGGAGAGGAGGTTGGAGAAGATGAGGCGAGAACAGTGAACTTTCAAAGAAGAAGAGTCGTCAAACGCGTTGAGAATCTCTGGGAAAAGATATGTACGCGGGAGAGGATTTTCAGATTGGGAAAATGAGAAGGTGAGAAAAACAGAAGCCACAGATTTATGGAAGAGAGCGAATTAATCCTGTGGGGGACCGATCAGAGGAATATATAGAGCGAACAAAAATAAACCATGTACGCACAGAACCCATATGCTTGAAATTTCTCTCTTTTTGTTTGTGATCTGAATGTAGCCTTGCAAAATGCTCTGTGACCACGGTTTGTGGCAAAACGCGGTTGGACTTTATTTTTGAAAGAGGAAGTGATGGGTGTTATCGACGGAGAGAGAAATATGGGACGTAAGGACAATAAGGGTAAGTGTGGGTGGAGATCAGGGAGGGAAAGGGAATATATTTATGCGTTGGGGGTGGAGGGTCCCAGTGGATTGGAACCGTTGATTCGGGATATTCCCAGTGGACGGAATGGATCATACCAGTCTAAGTCTTCCTGAGCAGAGATAATTTAGTGTTTAATTAGAATTTCTAATTCTAGCAGAAATTAGTAATTGAAGAAATTTTTTTATGTTCTTTTGATCAATAAACAGTTTTATTTTTTTTTCTTACACCCCTATATTTAAAAGTACTTATCCATTACCACCACTCATTTTTGCATATTACAATTTGTAATTCATGGTAAGGAATAAAAATTGTTTAAATTTGTAGCTTCAACTAATTTTAATGTTTTTTTTCGGGGCGGAAGGGGGTCAGAATTTTAACTTAAACTAGAAGAATATTCGTATATATGATGCACAGGCAGGCTAAAGGCAAAAAAAAAAGCTTAAATTCTTTTATATTTGAGAAGAAATTTAAAAAGAAAAAGAGAGAGATAGAGATAGAGATAGATGATTATGAAAGGAGAATAGGAAAGAGATGCACACATTATATAGTGCCAAAGAATTGAGCTAATCCACACACTATAGGTCTTGTTTGAGCTCCAATAATTTGGGCCCAAAAATTTAAGTTTAATAATAATAAATTAACCACATAAATTTTTATTATTGTAATATTTATTAAAAATCTTCTCTCTCTTCATTTTTTCACCAACTTTCATAACAGATCTTTATTTTATAATATTTTTCAAACTTCGGTACTCAAAATTTTCACCCTCAAACATCGCTATATATATCTCTAAAAGAGTACGCTCGTAAAAAGATAGTACAGCATTATAAGCTACTTTTGAGCGATGATCAGGATGTATTGACATAGCACTCATACAACTCCCATCGGTATTATCCGCAACACACCCACGACCAATGATATCATGATACTTATTACTCTCTATATATTTGTGTCAATGCATGTACATTAATTATTTGTACATATAATCTAGTCTAATTGAACGAAAAATTTGTCTATGAAATCAAAATATGTATAGTTGTTGGAAATGGCAGTGAAAAATTGGTAAAAACAAATCCAAAGCAAGAAGAAAATTAGCTCGAGTAATTCCGATGTGTTATATATTGATGGAAAGAGACAACCTAAAGAACGTGTTAGGGAAGAGATATTTTGCGCCTGTGCAGACATCCAGTCAGTTGATGATCAGGTTGGCCCTCGTCACGCCAGCAATTTTACTAAGGGTGCGTTTGAGCGTTAAAATTTTGATGAGGTTAAAATTTTAGAGTATTAGATTTGATGAAAAAGTGAAGAGATAGATGATTTTTAATATTTATTATAGTGAAAAGTAATAATGTTATGGGGAGAGAGATTATATTATAATTGTTTATTGTGTTCCCTAAGTAATTTTAACGTGTAACAAAAGATATTCAATCATTCACTAGTACGTCCATTTTTATTTCTTTTTTTTCCTGTCTTTTTGGGTCTTTCGTCTCTGCTCTTGTCCATTTGTATGATTGGGTACGTGGAGGAAACCGACATCTTCTAAAAGGACGCAATCTGATTTAAACATGTTAAACCTTTATATTAATTGTCATAATAACAAGTAGTGGCAGAAAAACCATATGGACCACCAGGGAATTGTTCTGCCAGCTCGATTCAACTTTTTTTTTCTTTTTTCTGGTTCAGATTGGTATTAATGTCGAGAAAGCAAGGTATCATATATATCAGCGCATGCGCAAAGTCTTTGTCTAAAATTTTGTCGGCGGCTCAGAAAGGTAACAAGCAGCTGCTGACTTTGTTTTCAATCATATTCATGCCTCGCCTCCCTTATATACTGCTGCTCACATGAAAGCTTCCTTGATATAGCATGAGTTATAGCCCATCAGTAAGCCTAGAACTATACTAACGCCTTGCAGTTTGAGCAGAAAAGGAAAGCTATAGCACAGAAGATAAAAAAAGGTAGCATATTTATTCTTAGCTAGCGCCGGCCTCTAGATGGGTTCAGAATTCAAGTTCTTAAACGTTGCCAACCTGGATTTCCGATTGAAAATGGGCATGATGCCCACTTGACATCAATAACCAGGCAGAGTTGATATGATCAGCGATGACTCAGTGCTTAGATGTATAGAGAGAGGCATGGTTGTCACCCGATCAAATGCGAGACTGCAAATTAATTATTCCAGATAAAATTAACCATCCATGTTGAACTCGATCGTCGATTGTACTTGTCTCGGTGCTTAACTTGGGGGATTTGAAAATCATTTTCTGAAGTCGCTATAAACAATAATCGGTCAATGCTTAATTCTAAAAAATTACCATGTGAAATGGAAAAATGATGAGAAAAACAACGAAATTCAACATGACCAACAGAAACTGATTCACATGTAAATAATAATTAAGAATTATTTTTTTGTGTTATTAATTGAAACGATCTATATATATAGACCAACTTAACGTCAAAATCAGTCGAGAAGATAACGGAGAGAAGATTTTTTTTTTAATTGTTGTTCTAAATTTGATTCAGATATGAAATCTTCTTCCTATAACTTGTGCTGTAAGACAAAAGGAACCAAAGTCCTATTGAAAAAGAAATGGCCAGTACTTGACAAACATCAACTACCAACCTATTTACTAACTAAAAGAAAGGTAGCTGCATTCCCATGGCGGTTTGACACCACAAACAAGTACTCCCAGCACGCATAATTCATTCTCCTTCATCTCGAAGCGGGATAGAAAAACACTCCTATTTTACCTAATGCATACGTCTGCGGTGTGCATGAACATACATTTAAGTACAATTGTCAAAAACCACTTTATTTGGTATAGTTTTGGTTGGCACAGGAGATTCAACATCTTACAGTCATGAGTTAGCATGTACTCTGATAAGCATCAAGGCATATAATAATTAAGAATGTTCCGAGGCCGGTCCCGTGTTGCTTCCTTGCTTAGCTATCTATATATGTGTTGGGCTACCATTTCTGCATGCGGTTGCAGCTTGTAATTGCTTCAATCGATCCATTATATTCTCAGCATGATGATAAAAGTAAAAAAAAAAAAAAACTCCATAAATGACACGAATTAATCCCTCGTCGACTCTTGGAAACTTTCTTAACCGGCCCCTACGCCAAATGGTATAAAAAGGAGAAAGAGAAGATCACGAATAGTCCAAATTTTTTGACCATGTGTTCCGAATCGATCACACGAAACAGAAACGTGATGAAACCACCTTCCGCACCTAAAAAGATATCTAGAAATTAGGACCAACGATTTTGTGGAAATTTACGTACATAGTTTGTCTACGTCATTACGAGGGTAAACTGGAAGAATTTCGTCCTTTTCCTTGTTTCTATTTCTATTCTATTTTTCTGACTATATATTTCGATAGTAAATAAGAGGATAAGAACAAAACAAAACACCTACTTTGAAAAGCTAGGCATTCGTGGAACTAAAGTTGGGCCTAATTCATGAAGATGGTTCTAGTAAACGCATTTGTATTATGTGCTTGGTTTGTAGTTCAAACGAATGTTCATCCATGGGTCATGGGGATTGAAACGTGAGAGGCTGAAAGGGGAAGAACGCGTGCGCATACACGAACCATACGTAAAGGAATTTACGTACATAGTAGTCTATTGTCGTTTTTATCAATGTCGGCGCGGAATTGCCAAAACGAAGAATTCCTGCCAAGTTCGCAGCCCCTGAACTTGTGCACTATCCATTATCTGGAAGAGGGAGTGGGTTAGGAAATAGGTAGGCTTCTAGAAGTTGTCAAGTAGAACAGGACCCTGCAGAGATCGAGATGCCAGTTGGTCCACCATACACCATGCAAGTCAATTGCCCACCAACTCCCAAGTCGGAATCACAATTAAAATGGCCTTGTAGAACTTGCCGCTCATCAACCGTGTCCAATTTCTTCTGCAATGATTCGATCGTATTAATGATACTGCAGAAGGGAAAGGGTACAAATATCGGAGCCTTGACATTCACCAGTACTTCTTGACTTGTTTACATAAGATCATGTGCTTGTTTTTTGAGCTAAAACCATTAATTCGTCTCATTACCCAAAAATATATCTATGAATTTCATGTTGCAATCACTTTGTACTAGAATACTATAAAATTTCGACATAACTGGTACAAAACCTAGCTACCTAGTACCAATGAAAGATTGCAGAAGTGAGAAGGGATTCTGACATAAATGAATATATAATGTAATAGTGGCACAGTACTGCATAATCATAATATATTAAACTCGAATCGGCCTATGGAGCAATGACTCAATGCCTAAATCCATTTCCCAAAATTCATACGATACTGATTTTGCCATTTTTTTGTGT
The DNA here is from genome assembly GCA_963930655.1 of Myrica gale. Taxonomy (NCBI): domain Eukaryota; kingdom Viridiplantae; phylum Streptophyta; class Magnoliopsida; order Fagales; family Myricaceae; genus Myrica; species Myrica gale. Next base: position 19,247,829 of record OZ005620.1, read on the forward strand.
GCTTCTGATAAAAAAAGAAGAAGAAGCTAAATTAAGAGTAGAATGGAATTAGAAATACGACATAGATTATAATCTGGAATATTCTTGATCAGCTCTCTTTATTTGCATAAAATTTCGTACCGATATATATATCTAATTATTGTATTGTTTGGAAGCTGTATTAGTGCATGACCCAAGCTAAGATCATGATCAGTGGATGACGTCCAACTGGTGATCTAGCTGATGCCCCATTGGTTCAACCGAAATGATATCTAACACTATAAAGAGTAATTAGTAGTGATCAAATTAACTTCAAAGCCTGCTATTTTATGTGAAATTATTCAGTTGGCACCTAACATTTAGTGCATGCATGGGATGATGCGGGTACTGCCCACAAGCTGACAAGTTACCTTTTTTTTTTGGGTAACTAACAAGTTACCTTAATTGAGAGCTCCAGGCAGAATAAAAAATTAGTGCCCTTGGCATTCATCTAGAAACTAAGAAACGCGAGAAAAAAAAATAATAAAAATTGATAATTAGTAGACAAAGACGACTCACGTCTTTTTCGGATTGCTCAATGGGATACAATATTATCATATTAAGTTCTTTTTTGCTGTAAAGTAACTCATGAGGGTTACTTCATTACAGCTGGTATATATGAAGAACCGCAAGTCTATTTAGTCTCCATTTCTCTTAACACGGCCACTAGCTTATTCCATACGTTCTTTTGACTGTTCTTCCTGGCCCTTGTTAACAATGAGATTCCGTGAAGACCAACGAGTAACTCTTACGGAGATCGACATTTCTGCCAAGAAGTCTTTGGTCTGACTGGCCCAATTACTTTCGGGTCTCATCACTACACCAATATGTGGTGCACAATTAATTGAATTAAGCATATCATCGTCATGAGGTCGGCTATTCCCAGTTCTCATCGGTAAGAATTCTGTGTTATATTTATGCTGAAGTATATAAATAAATTATATGAATATCTTACTAATTCCCTAACTTTTAAAATCGTCCCAGCTCAGAATACTTATAATTGTATTTAAGTTGTTGATTATTATAAGGGAAAATAGCAAAATGATTGCAGCAGAGATCTAGAGGAACGATGTATGAGAAGCAAAACATGATCAAATTAATCATTTACCTTTGTTCAAAAGCGATTTATTGATACCAAAGAACAGACTAACTGAAAGAACTGTATTTATAAGGTGTGAGTTTGAATATTCCTACTATCGATATTAAACAAATTTAATTTGGATTTCTTAAAATCAAGGTAATAAGGAGAACTTCTTTGGTGATTTAACCTTTTTTTTTAACTAGTGATGATCTGTTTCGTGACTAAACTAGCTAGAAGGATCTGAGGTCAAGAATATATTTAGCAAGCTACAATGGAAAGAATTGTAAAAGCAATATTGGGAGAGAGAGGAAGCTGCTGGCTCTTGTAGAAATATCATATCAATTGGAACTAAGTCATCAATGGTCCATGTCAACTGGCTCGTCCTTGTCTCACCCGTTACGGCGCCCCCCCCCCCCCATCTTTGGTAGAGTTAGCTCTAACGATATGCAAAAATGCCAAACTTGACCAAAGCTTTCTTGCTTCGTGACGCAAAGGGACACAGCATGAATACCTTTAATCCCACCGTTGTTTTTTTTTTTTTTTTTAATCAAGAGGCTTGAGGCAAAGAGCCTCAAACCAAACTATCATTAAAACAAACCAGCGTCATAACAAGAAAGAAAAAGACCCAAATAAAGCTACAAACAGACAAAAGCAACAAAAAAGAGCTACACGGCAACAGCAACCTAAGGGGGATCCGATCCCTCAAACACCCAAGGAAAACGAAGACCATGCCCACAAAAATCGGGAAAGCATCCTTCCCTAAGAGAAGAAGCAGCCCATTGGGCAAAATTGTGTGCAGCAGAATTTGCACACCTGTAGGTAAAAGAGCACGAGAAACCAGGAACAGATGCTAGACGGGACTGAATCAAACCAATAATAGGCTCAATGCGCCAAGGGCAATCTGCAAGAGGACGCTTTACAGAATCAATCACAGCCAAAGAATCACCTTCAAAGATAACAGAAGGCCAAGAATGTAGATCAGCAACTTGGACACCGAACCATAACGCCTCTGCCTCCCCAACTGTGGGATCTACAGAGGAAAGCTTCTTGGTAGCCGCGTGAATTATAACTCCCTGATAATCTCGGCACACACAGGCTGCCATGGAAAAAGTAGAACGAACAGCAACATCGACATTAACTTTGATAACACCGGGACTCGGGGGAACCCAGCCCCTTTGACGCACTACAAACTGAATTCTCCAAGCTTCTGCATGTTGATGGGTAATACATTGATGACATTTCAATAATACCTGCAACTCACGCCTAGGTTGACCATGAACAACACGATTTCGTTCCTGCCACACCAAATCAATTGCATTGACAGCAAACAATTGAAAAAAATGAATGTCATGTGCTGGAATACTCAGGTGTTCAGGTGCTAGTATAACTGAAATCCATTTGACCATGGGAAAATCTGCATAACTAGACACCCGTAAATTCCAAGGGGCAGCCTGCCAAATAGAACAACTAACCAAGCATTCCAAGAATAAGTGTTGCAGAGTCTCTAGTTTTTGCTCACATAATGGACAAACACTGGTATGTTGCACTTGATTATGTATAGCTAAATCAATACGGGTTCGAGTAGGGAGTATATTCCAAGCTAGCTTCCATAACAACAAACGTAATCGAGCATGAATTTTAAGCTTCCAAAGTAGTTTCCAATCATGCATACTCAAAGGGCTACTAGACTCATCAAACTGGGGAAGCAAAGAACGATACATGGATTTAGAAGTATAATTTCCAGAAGATTCCAATGTCCAAACCCATCTATCATTTCTGTTATTAAAGTGGAGAGGTATGCGTAAGATGTGAGAAACAGTTTCATCATCAAATCGTAGATGAAGAAGTGTTCTATCCCATTGATGGGTACTAGGAGAAATAAGAGAACTAACTCTTTCTTCCTGCCATTCCTCAAGGATCACAGACCGAGCGCGAGGTTGAAAGTTCTCCACCCCTTCCACCCACGGGTCCTTCCATACAGCGGTGGATTCACCATTCATGATTTGCTTACAAGCAAAGGATCTGAAATATGGCAGCAGCTTGATTATACCTCTCCAACTCCAGCTAGCTACACGAGGAGAATGCCCTTCCCCGAAACTATGATGACGCAGGTACTTGGCTTTACATAAACTCACCCACAAAGAAGGTGCATCAGATAACATCATCCAGCCTTGTCGCGCCAACAAAGCAATGTTCATGTAGGATAAAGATCGAATCCCTAGCCCTCCCATAGCTTTTGGTAAACAAATAGAGTGCCATGCTTTCAAAGTAAGATGATGAGCTTGAGATGAATTAAAACCCCACCAAAAATTTTTGAGATGTTGATTAATAGAAGAACACCACCCCACAGGCAGCAACAATGAGCTCATGTAATAAGAAGGCATAGAAGTAGCAACTGTCGAAATAAGAGTGGTGCGAGCTGCCTGCGACAATAGCTTGGCTTTCCAGCCTGAGATGCGATTGAAAATGCGGTCCTTCAGTTCATCAAGGGCTTTAGTCTTAGCTCGAGGAAAAATAAGTGGTAATCCCAAATGCCTCATCTTGGAAGACATCCGTTGGAGCTGAAGACGTTCAGCAATCCGAATAGCTGATTGCCCCACCGTATTTTTGCTAAAATAGACTGCAGATTTTTGTCGATTAAGGAGCTGCCCCGACCATTGCATATAAGTGTCCAAGCAGTGATTAATTTCATAAACATCTTGATCATGAGCTCGGGAAAATATTAACACATCATCTGCAAAAAACAGATGAGTAATGGAGGGAGCTGCCGAATTGAGTTTAATACCTCGGAGCCCATTATTGGTTTCTGCCCGACTAAGAAGGCGAGATAAGACTTCAGAAACCAATAAAAAAAGAAAGGGCGATAGGGGATCACCTTGGCGAAGACCCCTAGATCCGGTAAAGTATCCAAATGGGCTACCTTGAAGAAGAAGAGAGAAATGTGCAGTGGAAATACACTGGGCGATCATGGATACCCATTTTTGCCCAAAGCCAAACTGCCGAAGAACAGCCAAAAGGAATGACCATTCAACACGGTCATATGCTTTTTCCATATCCCCTTTAATAGCCATCCAACCCACACGACCAGATTTATGTTTCATACTATGGAATAATTTCGCGGCCACAAGATAGTTATCTTGAATATGGCATCCAGGGAGAAAAGCAAGCTGATTAGGGGAAATTAGATTTCGAAGTAAAGGCTTTAATCTATCAGCCAAAATTTTAGCAATTAACTTATAAAGCACATTACACAGACTAATTGGGCGATAATCAGAGGCTTTAATAGGGTGGTCCTTTTTAGGTACTAATACCAAATTAGTCTGATTAAGGGAGGGTGGAAGCATGCCAGTGAGGAAAAAGCTTTGTATCGTAGACACAATATCAACACCAATAATGCCCCAACAAGAAGTAAAAAACAGAGGAGTCATACCATCGGGACCAGGGGCCCTATTAGGATTCATCTTGCGAAGAGCAGCAAATATTTCTGATGAGGAAGGGGTAGCACATAAAGAAGCATTCTCCTCCGCTGAAATGCACGGTTGAATCAGCCCATCTAAGTCCTCAGGAAAAATAGGATCAGAAGAAGAGTAGAGAGCTTGATAAAACTCCACCAAATGATTGCCGACCATTGTCCGGCCAGTGAGCCACCTACCCTCGGAGTTTTGCAAACGAACAATGTGATTACGACACCTCCGAGTCACAGTGGAAGCATGAAAATATCTCGTGTTCAGATCAGAGGAAGCCAACCACTCCACCCGAGACTTCTGTTTCCAGAAAATTTCTTCTCTGCGCAACTGCTCATCTAAAGCCACATTCAGAGACTTCATAATAGCTATATTCTCCTCCGTTGAATCCAACACTTCTCTGGTAGCAATTTCTGCTTTAAGCCGACTAATAGAAGAGTGAATATGACCAAAGAAGTTTTTATTCCAAATCTGTAGTGCTTTCTTAGTGGCTCTGAGCTTTTGTAAAACTCTAAACCCAGGATCCCCTTGAACAGGAGCATTCCACACGGATTCCACCACTCCATAAAACGAATGGTCTCTTAACCAAAATTGCTCAAAATGAAATTGGCGAGGCAAAGAAGCCATCATACCCCATAACTGTAATAAGATAGGCTTATGGTCCGAAGGAGAGATCGGACAGTGGGTGATACTAGCATTAGGGAAAGACAATCTCCATGATATACTGCAAATAGCCCTATCAAGTCGCTCTTTTATGTTGGCCACACCAGGACGCCCATTATCCCAAGTAAATCGATGCCCAATAAAACTAAGGTCTACAGCTCCATGATCGTACGTTTTCTAAAGGGGATGAGTAGGTGAAGACTTTGAATTGTTCAGTCCGTCCCAAAAAAGGCAACCCATTTCGTGGTTTATAGAGACTCTATTAATTGCCAAAGCATCCCAGTTCTTGGTTCGTATAGACCGCAGTCGATAATTAAAGCCACGTGGAAAGAAAAAGATCATCCAAATGTTCCATTCAAGAATTTTCCCTTTGATATTTTTCGTACCATATCCCCAATATTTTATATAAACAATACATACTATACAGAAAAGGATGATGATGCGTCAACCATATCCATTGTTTATGATGCGCATGGTGGATGTGTTCCCATCCATGTTTAACATAATCACATATCACTATGTCAGTCTCTCCTAGCTAGCTATTTTTTCTAAGCTGGCGACATACAGAATGAAGTAACTGGGCTAATGGGCCAATTACAAGTGAAACTCTCAAGAGCCTAGAATTTAGGCCCAGTTTTAGTTTTTGGGCTTCACACTTCGAAGCCCACCAATCTTACTTTTATGGACCACAACAAGTCTGTTCTGTTGCTATTGCTATCCTTTCTTGGCCCAATTTTGGAGGAACTACTTGGTGTCTGTCGAGATTTGTGGTCTTGAGTAACAATTATAGCGAAAAGTCGTATTTAGGTCGAGATTATTAAAGGCCATGGCAGTGATTGGACCGTCCTTGGTCAAGATTATTAATTTCTAAATTTGGCGGTCAATAATATCTGGGAGGGGTGTCCATCAGAGTTCAGACCCGATTTTAGTCCGCATTTACACGTAGCATATGTGGCCACGTGTCCTTGCTTGTGTTATAAAATTCTAAAGTAATCAATATTTAAATCCGTCTCATAAGGTAGGTAGCTTTTGATTCAAGAAATCTCTTGCCTCGTTTTGGAAGATTTCTTGACAGCTACCCGATCCAGTTTACAGATCGTTTCTTGCGAAATAAATAAATAAATTGGGCAGTATTATTTCAAGCGGAAATATTACACGTAGCTTTTGATATTTTTTTTTCCAAGTTTTTGGTTCCAAAGTTACTGATGTTATATGTAAGAGGACGTCTTTGTCCAGCAGTTCTAGCGGTCTGCCCACAGTAAAACATTCTAAGAGAATGATATACATATTTTTTACTATTGAAACGACTAGGTTTATATATTAAAAAAATATACAAACAAAAATTACAAATTAGAAAAACAAGGAAAATAATCTAAAGGGGCTTTACAAGCGACGAGTGGAGGAGCTAACAGTAAAATGGCTTTAAAGGAGGACAAAAGATTCTCAGTTATGGTGCGCCTGAAGCTCGAAGCGAGAGGACCCAGGGTTCTAGGAAACACGGAAAACCCGTGAAAGAAACAAACCAGCCACTGAAGGACAAACAACGGAGTCGAGGGTCCGGCTCCTTCAGAGCACTAAGCATGCAATTCCAATTGTAATTACAAACAACCGAGAAACACAAAAAATCTAAGCAAGCTTGAAACAAAGAGGCGATCCCAAACGGGCAGAACATGGTCGAAGATGGTGGTGGAGGCGGCGGTGGAGGTGGTGTAGGTGGCGCAAGGAGGCGGGAAGACGAGATCCACGGCCCGGAGGAGAGGGAACAGGCCATAGAGGCCAGATCTGGCAGATCTGGGAAGAGGAGCAGGTGCTGAGCGGTGGAAGGGGCTCACACGCGACCACAAGTGGTGGCGTGTCAAATCCACTCGTCGTGCGTGGGGCGCGTGTATGCACACGCGCCTTCGTTTCAAAACCAGAGTGGAGGCTCTGCATAGGTCTCGACGTGGTGGGTGCAACCAGCAAGCGCGTGTGCGTCAAAACATGGTGGAAATCACTGTGCGCCGCTTGGAAGTCACCTGCGAAGAAAAGCAAAAACCAAACCAAACAACCAACATCACCGGCCAATCAAACTAGAGAGGAGGAGAGGGGAGAGGGAAGGAGGAAGGGGAAAAGGAAAAAGGAGGAAGGGGGATGAGGGAGCCGGAGCTCCCCCCTCCTCCGTAAGGACGCTGGGGTTTTGGGAAAACAGAGAGGTTTTTTTTAGAGAGCATATTGAGCAACAGTAGTGGAATGATATACATATTTAATACTTAACTTGTCTTCTCTTATAGAGCCTACCCGGGTGTATTCGGATTCAATTCTAAGAGCAAGACCCAGGGCGCCCGACTATAGACAGCCTAGGCGGTTGCCTAAAGCTCTCAAACTAAGAAGGCCCTAACTTCCTATTTTACTTAATATTTAATAGGTTATAGGTCTCTCAATTTAAATATTTTAACTTAACAAAAGAAAAAATAAGTTTCAAAATATCGTTTAAAATTTTTTAAATCCTCATTTAATGCAACTAAAAACATAATTCAAAAATTTAAAGGAGATGACTTCCAACTTTAAAATTCAAAAAAGACTATTGGACTTCCAATTTTAAAATTGGCAAAAAAAGACTATCAAACTTCCAACTTTTAGCATTTTCTTAATTCTTACTATATCTCTACTTTTACTATTCGATCTCCTCACCAACGTATCCTTATCTTTATACTCTCAACTCTTAGCATTTCTTCTTCATAGCTCACTTATCAATTGATATCCTACTTCCACTCTTCTATTTTCTATTGTGATTGCCATATCATTCATTCTCTCTTGTTCTTTTCTACCTCACATGTGCTATTATTATAACTTTTTAACTTTTAAATTAGTTTTATACTTTTATTATATATTTGTTGTAGCTATCACTTTTTTGTAGTAAAATTGAGAATTTGAGATTAAGTTGAGTATTGTATAGTTTTATTTTAAATTTATGTTTTGTGTTGATTGTAGTTAACATTTTTTTAATTTAGGATAATTTTGAGATATCTAATATGTCTATAATAGGAATTAGGATATGAAAAGTTAAAAAGAAAAAAGAAAATGTGGAAAGAAGTTTTTCAAAACTAAAACTAATAAAAATCATATCTAAAATCTACTATGAAGCAAGAAAGATTAATTGTATTAGCTACATCATCAATTGAAAATGATCTATTTACAAATCTTGAATACAAAACTTTGATAAATAATTTTGCATCTTAAAAAAGTAAAAAGAATAATTTTTAACTAAAACTTATTGATATTTTATATTTTAATATAATAATTTATAATTTATTATAAAATGTCTCTTTTTATAATTTCGCAAGGCCCATTTATGTTAGAGACCTGGTAAGACCCTTATATGTTTTAATAAACGGATATCATTCAACTACTGCATTAATGAGTTATATTGTCAGTTCATGAGATTGAGTGAGTTAACGAACTAATTAAGAATCCAATTGCTCTAAGCTAGCACATTAAGGGTTCAATAGCTCTATTTTTATATAAGGAAAAAATCATCTTGCCTCCCAAATTACCAAAGCAATCTTAAATATGGGTCACAACTAACACTTTTCACTACAAAAAAAATTACCTATAGCAGCGGTCAGAGGTCAAAAAACCGCTGCTATACGTTATAGCAGCGGTTTTTTAGCGGCGGTCGCGACCACTGTTATAGCTCCGTCGGCATAGATCTATCGTGGCGGTTTGCGTGACCGCTGGTGAAGACCTCGGGTCTATAGCAGCGGTCACGTAGCAGCGGTCGGAACCGCCGCTATAAACCCGAGCGCAGTTGCGGTAAAAGTCTGTACCGACCGCCGCTACAGGCCTAATATGACCGCTGCTATAGGTCTATAGCGGCGGTCAGGTTCAACCTATAGCCGCGGTCAGTGACCGCCGCTATAGGTTTGTAGGGTCAAAAAACCGCTGCTACAGGTACGAGATTCAGCGGCGGTCACTAAAACCGCCGCGAAAAATACCCTATAGAGGCGGTTTTAGTGACTGCCGCTATAGGTCGTTTTTTTTTGTAGTGTTTGACACATTAATTGAGCTATAGATAATTGAACTACCAAATTGCGCCAAAAGAAAAAATCAAACCGTCATAATCATGTCACATATGTTATAAATGAGTCATATGGTATGGTTTTGAACATCGAATTTTATTTCAAAACACAAATTGATTGAATTTGAAAATTTAGGACTGGACTCATTAATGTATCAAAGATGGTAGTTAAGAAAATTGTTTGAGATTACTTTGGTAGTTTCTTAGCGCAAAGTAATTTTTTCTCTTTTTTATACTGTCTTTTGTTTCTTTAAATACTTGATCTGAGCCACGATCGATATAACTCATAATTAATGCGGTGGCTAAATAAGTTATTAGGACATTTTAGCATTTTACTCTTAAAGACTGAATTAGAACCCAACCTAACTAGCTCAACCCACAAGCTATTCAACCCAACTCCAAGTCGAAATCCAACCCGATCACAAATTCCATCCATCAAATGTACACCTCCGGACTCGAAACAATAGACATAGTCCCCCTTTCAAATTTTGAGCTATTGTTTTCCAGAAAAAAAAAAGACTTTTTTTATGGGCCTAATCGATTATCACTCCTTGGATTGAAATTTTAGAATAATAATAATAATAATTTAACAAAGGTGGCTAGAGACGTGTTAACCGCGGGCTTATTCAATTGTTTTTTCCTTTCTCACCTCCTATAATGGAATCTGTTCTTCTTTTCGAACGTGCATTATAAGCATTGATAATCAAATACGTACGTCGACAAAGAGGATTATAAACAGGTCTTTCTTTCACTCTCTCTGTACTGTTGAGTATATTTCAGACGGAGGTCGAAATTGTTCCTGATCATACGTACCTTTATCTTGATGTGATCGTCTGATCTAATTGCGGCAATGGTCGCCGGCCGGTCCGTCCATTTTGGATGATGTTTGTCTAACATGGAAGAAAGAAAGACGTGTTTGAAGAGAAAATTAATGACGTCAGACGATGATGCTGCTGCGATCTAGATTTTATGACAAGAGTAAGTACTCCAACCGCCTAGAGATTTTTTGTTTTACGTTCCTTTAAATTAATCTAATGCACTAAAGTATCTCTTAAGAAGATTTTACGAGCATTAGAAATATAAATTAAAGTCGTTAAATGCGCATCATTCTATCAATTTAAGTTTTTGAGATAATTAATTTAATTTTAATCATAACAATGCTTTTTAAAATTCTCCCTTAAATATTATTTTCCTCTGTCTTTCAACCTAAAGGCTCCAAAATCGAATATTGGATGCTGTTTTTCTGTAAAAAAATTTGTTAGACACATGCAGGCATCTGACGAGAGCTATCGAATCTCTCAGCTACTTTGATATATATATATATATATATATCTGTTATTTGTCCACTTTTTATCTGCTCTTTAGGTAGAAGGGTCCTTTCTCATTACCCTACTTAAACCATATTTTAAGAGATAATTAGACATATTGGACGTTAGTCTAAATATATTTTGAAATAGTTTATATATATATATATATTCATATTGTAGTCATGATGAATAACATCCTTATAAGTTGGACATGTGATTAAAGTAACTATATTAATTCTTTGCCTTTCTCTCATCATGCCTAACTACAATTAAAGGTCCTTGTTTGAGAAGATCTTTCATTAATTATGATTAGCTTACCAGCATTGTGAAATTTACTGTATCACTTACTTTCTTCTCTTCTTAGATTTCATCATCTTTACTCTTCCTTGACTATATTATTTCTCTCTTTCTCGACATGCATGACTTTCTTCTTTCTTCAGTAACTTCCAATAAACAAATCCAAACCTAACTTGTGCTCAAAAGAAGATCATTAATGGAATGTATTCTTAAAGCCAATGATCTACCAAAACCTCTACGTGTGATGTACGTGTCAATTTTCCAACGGTCATAATTATATTTGAATTCAAAATTAATTGAATGATTAACTTAATCCCATCTTAATAGTGGCTCTTGAAAACCAGCAATGGTTACTTCGATCATTAGGAAACTAAAGCTTGTCCCTTTAAGAATTTCAGATAGCGAAATGGATTCTGATTCCCATGATATACATGAGTCTATTAGCCACGGACTTTCCATCACAAGGGGAAATCTAATAATTTTAATTAAGCTTCAAAACGCCCCAATTAGTCTCACCAAATTGGTCTACTATATATTGAAAGGCCAATTACATAAGGCTACGTGTTGCTGAAGGTTCCAGCAAAAGTCTGATCTTGGGAGCCAATCATAGTTTGCGAAGTGTACGTCGTTCGATAGTGCTTAGCAAGAATACAAAGGAAAAAAAAAGGGACTAGTCTCGTTGAATGGACCCCAATAATCACATAGCAAATCAAAATTAGTCACGTATCCAATGAATACTACTTTAATATTAATTTCAATTTGATAATTAGATTCTCTTCGATATTCATTAATATAAGCTTGTAAATGCATCTAGGTAGGGTATAGCGAATCGGGCGAAGGATGTAAGCATGTCACCTTTCTACGAGCCAAAATTAGAAAAGTCAGTCACAGAATCTTTGGGCTAAAAATATATGCGCCCTCAGTATCACTCCAAGCTTCAAAAGAACGAAAGAGAACAGACAGAAAAATTAAGGGGAAGAGATCATGAAATTGTTTCATTTCTTGAAGCTAATTTCAAGTAGAGTTTATGAAGAGCGTCGCGAGCAGAAGCATAAGACTGATCAAGGTGGGCAATTATGGCGGACGTCCCGAGGAAGTCACTCTCATGGATGGTTCTGGAACGCCCCTCCTCACAGTGCGCCGTCGGAAGGTGAATAACATTGCCCTCTTAAGCTTTTGTTCCCATGGTACATATTGACACAGATCTGTCTACCTAGAGACCACCACCACCACCGTGGGCGGTGGTGGAGTGATCCCAATATCACTGTTACGTGCTTTGATGGATATAGTTAGGCGTCCTTGAGTTCGATTGCTTGAACTCAATATTATCTTGATTATTGTAAGACTATTCCCATTTCCCACCCTTCTTGCCCCAATATGAAAGAAGAGATCACTGTACTTGCTTTTATCTATATATAGATAATCAAAAACTGAGTTGAGTTCCTCCCGGGTTCAGCTTGGAGTAATGACGAGGTTGACATTGATTATGATTGACAGGCGCTTAGACTAGCAGATAGCTGGCTCGTATATGAAGCGGAAGAAGGAGGGCGAGGGCGCCGTTGCAAAACAAGTAAATCGTTAAAGAAGCCACTTTGCTCCCTGAGGAAGCACATCAACATCTTACATGCCAATCTAAACGTACTTGCATATGTATTTCGCGAGACCTCGGATAAACGACATGCTTACGTGATCGAAGGTTCGTACACCCACAGATTATGCAAAGTTTTAGATGAGTCGAGGACGGTTGTGGCCGAGATCAAGAGGAAGGAAGCCATTAAAGGAGGGGTATCTTTTGGGCTTGAGGTTTTTCTCTTGGTGGTGCAGCCAGGGTTTGATCCTGGATTCGCCATGGCATTAGTTTTATTATTGGATCAAATATTTTCCTAGATTCTCAATTGTCAGTGTATATGAGTATCTGTGTAATTACGTATTAAACTATCTCTAAATTGAGTTTTAATTTCTTATCAAATAAGTTTGAGTATAAATGTTCAAGAAGATTAACATTATTATTCTCGAATTCTGATGGATTGCATACCAAATAAAGATAAATACTTGAAGTAATGATGAGACTATATCACTTGAAAATCTTTAAATATTAAGAAACATTATAATATTCCATATATGTCTGTTGGCACATAGAAAAATATCCTCTCTACAATGGAGGTCGTCTATGGTTTAAAAGAGAGAAGAAACACCTCAAACATTTCAAAATATAAATTACTAGCTTTTTATCGCGTTCAATTATTTTGAAACCAACCTTCCGTTGCTACTTTTCATAGAATCATACGCGTTCTGGTTCTACCCAACATGCCACGTGGCGTTCAAGTGTTCTTGAAAACAATATGCTACGGACCTGATCGGAAAAAGTGGAGATGCGGGGTATCGATCCCCGTACCTCTCGCATGCTAAGCGAGCGCTCTACCATCTGAGCTACATCCCCGACATGAATTGTGCAATTAAATCTTAATATTCGTAGTATTTGAATAGGCAGTTTCATTTCAGCATCCTATTCTCGGGGAAAAACAAAAAAAAGGTTAAAGTGCACTGTTTTTCGAACAAATGAGACATTCCTTTTGGGCTACATCAAGTACTAATTACTGATCAGTTTTGCAAGTTGGTATTCGGGTAGCGACGTTTCAGCAGGTTGAAGAGATGATAGAGCGACGATCCGAAGCATTTTGAGATATTGAGACCTAAATTTCTATTAACTCATGAAATGCTACTACAGAAGGGGGGGGGGGGGGGAATCCCTGCTTTGTACACAACTTTTTAACTGTTACAACATCGGACCCCCCCCCCCCCCCCATTCACCCTTCAAAGGTGAATTCTTACAACAAATGTCATTCCAATCCCGTTCCACCTACACCTGAATATATACAAACCAATTGGTTTGGCCAAATACAAAGCAGTGTAATGGACAAAGCAATGATTGTCAGAAGGAATAAAGCTTCTGTACAAAAGCAGTATTGATCACTCGAGCCCGTCCCTTCCTCTATTCCAATCCATCGGCAACAATTTTCTCACCTTCTGATGACTGTTGCAAGCCTTATCCAAAACCCTTCCAGGTGGGGGCATTGTACATGCGTGCTTTAAAATGCCAGCAGTTGAATTTTTTGTTTCTGCAATCTCCTTAATCGCTTTTCCAGGTGATGATCTGCTTAACCTGGGAGTTGACCAATATATTGGTCTCTTTCTAAGACAATTGGAACGATCTATATCCTTACTACTCTCAATTGTGGAGAGCTTAGGCTTCTTTGAGGACATTAGAGGATCCACACTTCTTCGCGGATTGTTAGACGCCAATAGTGGAACTGATGTTGCAAAGGTTTCTATCAGTTTCTCATTCGATTTCAACTTGCGACCTTTCAATGCCTTTTGTGAAGACTTCTTTGACCACCTTATCATTCCTTCTGAATTTGGCTTGCTCGAAAGAGTCGCCATGTCATACAGGGTTTGTGCAGCAGCTAGTAGTCTCGGGCAATGCCCAGCTGTCACAGACCAAAAAAAAACAGAGACAAGAGAGCATAACTCAGATATCAACTGCAAGTTCGCAGGTACTGCCATTCACTAACATTTATAAAAAGAGTCGACTACACTATTTAACAACGCAAGGGCGGGCTCTAATGACTAATAGGCCAACAGTTCCAAAAATGTGAATAGTAGGCCCTCTAGTTATCAAGATTTATATCGGATCTTAGCAACACAATTCATGTGGTGGTGACATGACCAGTTTAATGACAGAACCATCGAACTTAATAGTACTCTAGGCCCACAATGTCAGTAATGTGATAGTGCATGCCAAGCAGAAGAAAAATCCAGTCAGTTTGCGTCCATAACATAGAATAGAAACAAAAGTGACCAGCACAGAATGCTTTGAAGCAACTAGATCAAATGACATCATATCGATATTATTCTTTGTTTTGTCATTCTCCACTTTTTTCTCTGATTCCTTCACACAGGTATACGTCCCTTGACTGTGCCCGCAGTAACAAGACGCATATGCAAAAACAGCAAGACATATTGATATGCGCATGCAATTCGCATATTTCCAACCAACAAAGTAGCAAGAAAGTTACAATAACAGTAGTCATACCATTCCCTTGACAGTTTACTGGGCCACCAGAATCTGTATTTTTTAGGAAAAGAAATATTTTAATTTAAACATATTAAAGAACAATATTGAGAAAAGAAAAGGAAGAATCAGGACAACTTCATTATATTCTTACCTTGAAGTATGTGAGAAGTTTTTGAACACGTTGCATATGATAATCTATCGGGCTCGCCTGAAGGAAGACTAACAGCTATAGATGGAGGAACTTTATTTTCTGAACTCAGTTCTGAAGGAACTAGGCTATGATCATAAGTTAATGACTCCAAATTTGCAAGACAATCAGCAGCAATCCTTGGAGGTTTGGAAACATTCCCTATTCTTACCCATCTACCTTGGCACGTGCTCCTAGTTGTAGACAATTTAGTTACATCAACATTACTTCTACAATGCCCGTTGAAAGTATGCGACCATGGAAAAGGCAGCAAGCTGACTCTGCGAGACATATGCTTGCCTGAGCGTATATCAGACGTATTCCTCGAAGATACAGAAGACTTAGCTGCATCAAGGAGCAAAGACTCCAAATCTTTGGGCTCAGCAAGCACCAAGCGTTTCAAAATATCTTCAGGTTGATATGAAGGCAACTCAAGCGGATTAGCAGGAGTATCAGGCTTGCTACAAGAACCCTGGATGGAGGAACAAGACGAATACAAATTACATATTACCCTTCAACATAATCCATATAATAATGGATAAGAAAAAAATCATTAGTCTCCAAATATTATCATTAACAATGTAGTTGGAGCAGCATTCATGGGGCACAGGTGTTATGTGGCTGGCCAATGTATCAAGCAGGTCCAGAGAGAGACCCTTTCTTAACAGCAGATGTCGTCAAATGACTTCAAAAATGGAACATAATTTTTTTCTTTTTTTTTTTGAAAATAACTATTTCATAATACCAGCATTATAACCCATACTCATGTCAGGTAGCTTTCCAAAAATTTTAAATACACTCCTTGGCTTGTTGCCTCACTGGGTTACTATCCAAGTGCAAGTCAAGGATTCAAGAGCAGATATTCAAATAAGGTTCCCACTGATCGTTCAAGTGAAAAGTCAAATTTGTGATTTAGTCAATTAACCCATTTATATAAACAAATCAGCTTTCTAAGCTCTCTACTAAAACTAACCTTGTTACATGAAGATAGGTCCATCGTATAGAACTCCCCTTTTTCGCCAGAAACAGTGCTTGATATGGATGTGGACATTTTCTTGTTGGAAAAGTTGTCTATATCTGGAAGACTTTGAGACTGGACAGGCCTTGAAAGCTGCAGGACAGAGAAGGCTTTTCTAACTGAATGCAAAAAATCTTCATCATTGTTTTCTATTTTCTTGCCTTTGTCTTTAACTGAAGTAGAACACTTGTAAGTGCCATCAAGTAGGTCATTCAAAGCCGGGTCATCCATGAGCTTCGTAATATCATGATTATCTAACTTGAGACCATATGCTCCTGATAGTAGGTCCCAACATTCATTAGAAGATTCATGTAAGCTTCTATATGAAAACCAATTTGAGAAAGAACAATCACTATAGTTAGCTTATTTAGTTCAGAAAAGATATGGAATATAGAATGTCAAACATCGAAGTCATTGAGATAGTAGAACATTCAAAAAAGAAAAAAGACGATAAAGAAATGCTCTAGTCAAGCAAAACTAAAGACCAGCTAATTGGGCTTATGTCCCCAGTTTTACATCCACCAATCATTTATTTCCTTATAACTTGAATGCGCTCTTTTTGCTTCTGTTTTGTCCTTTTACCCCTTTCAGACTAGTATAAGGCATCAAAGGTACATCTCCAATGACTTTCTGTCATGATATTCTCAATTGATGCCACCCCACCTTCTCAAGCATAAATTTATTCCTTATGCTAGCTTTCATAGCATTACAAACAAAAAATAAGAGAATTGTTGACAGGTACAAATATTATCAATTATTTAGCTTCAATAGCATACAAATGACTGGC
Organism: Myrica gale; assembly: GCA_963930655.1. NCBI lineage: Eukaryota > Viridiplantae > Streptophyta > Magnoliopsida > Fagales > Myricaceae > Myrica > Myrica gale. The sequence continues at coordinate 19,264,783 of OZ005620.1, forward strand.
TCCAATAAGAATTATTTATTAGATATGTAAAATTACCACAACCAATTGGTTATTTTAGTTCCAAATCTAGAGATCTCTGAATTTAGGTATGGGTTGAGCCCTGCACACACAACTCAGTCTAAAGAATCCAATAAAAGTCACACACCTGACATAAATTGAAAACTGCTTGTTAAGAAAAAATTAAATAAGCGAACCCATCTTCAAATAGGTGAAAGCTTTCCTTTCAAAAAGGGAATTATTATGTCTGACAATGTCTTACCCAAAAAGTTGTTTCCCCCAGCAACTGAACTGAGGTTCAACGATCCCACCTTCATAGAGAAAGAATCATATTTGACCTTTGCAGGAACTTTGAAACTCCTCCTGTCTGCTCGCTTGTTGAAGTTATTCTTTTGTTTCACCAATTGAGTACTCTCTTGAATGTATATTAAAAAAAAAAAGAGGAAAATTTATGTCAGTCCATACTCTGATAAGCTGAAACAAGAATCCAAACTTCAACAAAAATAAAAGGGCCAATAAATCTCATAAACTTTGGAATATTTTAGAGCAAAAAACTAACTGAACAGGTAATATAGTTAAAAAAAATCAAGACAAATAAGGAAAAGTTAGCAGCCAAGCTGGACTATTGCCAACAACTAGAATGGGAGAAAATAATAATTGATGCAGCACACTTCGCGTCCTTATTGGATAACAAAATGTTGTCCCAAATCCGTTTTGCAAGAATAAATATGGAGGAGAAGAAGGCAGCCCATTAAAGAGTTTCCCAATGTACTATCCTTCCTCTACAAGAAAACTTTTATATTTCAACAGATTTAATTTAGGAAAGTTAACTTCTACAAGTCTGTATCTTAAATCTTTCTAACTTCAGGCATCTGTGGTTTATTTTCATCAGCCACTCAACACCTTTTTTTCGTCCAAAGAACTTGGCAAATTGTGAGAGCTGAGGATGAACTAGTAGAAGCACTTAATTCGTAAAAATTTAACTTGACACCTCAAACTATGGTTATTTTTAAAAGTTTTAAGAGGACTATCTTATAACCATAGTTTTTCTAGCTAAACACGAGATCTTTCCCCCCCTTTTTTTTGATAACGAGAGAAATCCAGACACTCATTCAAGTGCCAAGATCTTTTCCCTTTTCTTTAGGGATTGTTAAATTCCGGATTGAACGGAAAAATAGACGGAGGGTGCAATGTGTTAGAAATAAATAGTTTGTAGGTGCAATATCTCAAACGTAGTACTTTAGGGTGCAAAGTGCAAAACCTATGGCAGTTCGTGGATGAAAAGTGTATTCTCCCCGATTTTGATATGAGTGGATGGCTGTTTTGTAGTGTTTTCTTTTGCAAAATCGCTTCATCTCTGCAGATATCTTGTTAAGTGACAAGCAGGGGGCTGGGGCTGGGGCTGGTGCTGGTATAAGGAGGATATATATAGAGCATTGGAGGCAATATTTTCAAACATTGTTTAAACCGATCATCTCCATCTTACAAGGGATGGTAAGACAATTCACTAACAAGAAAATGAATTGTGAGTAAAGGCATTGACTATCACTAGAGATGAAGGTCAATGCATATTTAGGACTAATTATGGGCACGGTGAAGTGCATAAGAAAAGATCATACCTAAAATTATCAGAACCAGAATCTAGCATCCATATTAACTAAAACTAGAGAATGGTCAATTCCTTAATGTTAATAGCATTGGTAGCTCACAGGAAATAAGTGTATAAAATAGGGAATATAAAAATTTCCACCCAACATAACCCTAGATGGCATCTTGCTTGACGAAGCAACTCTTTTGATGATCAGCAATATTCTTGTTACCAGAGTTCGAAGCTAGAAGACACATTCGTATCAAATAATTAAGATGTGCCATATCAGAAATCCTTCTTACCTGGAGACGTGCACCTTTTAGGATATGACCCAAGCTCATCAATCATATCCTTTTTGTCATTAACTCTAGCTAGGCTCAGAGAATCTTCCGCTTGAGCCAGCCTTCGCCTCTTTGAACACACAGTACCACTTCTTGATCCCTTTGCTGCTTTCCGTTGCAACATCTCTGGCCTCGGATACTGTCCAACACAATTTTGAGTCGCACCATAAAGGTGCTCAGACACTTCATCACACCGAAAGCTAGGCAGCTGACTTCCACGCCTACAAAGTTCTGTGTCTGGAATCTTATCAGAGCAGGTAGACTCTGAAGCCATTTTAATATCTGAATAACCACATTGTGTGGAGCATAAGATTGCACAACTAAGTAATAAATTAGAGACTCAAAAAACCACTAAGTTATGGATAGAAACTTCAGTGGGTATCAATTATCAGCAATTTATCATCTCCATTAAACGCTTTGATTAAAAAGTTTAACCGCAACCCCCGTCTCTCTCATCAATCCTAGACCCACGGCTTGGAGCTTCTTACCTGATAGACAACTGTAAAGCCATAAAGGCAGAATGCAGGCTTTGTAACTAGCAATTGTCGTTCTACAACAATTTTTTCCCCCTCTTCTCCTTCATTTTATATAAGTACAAGAGCTATCCTGCTTTAAAGTTATAAGTATATAAGAAGACATGTTCTGCCTGATTGCAATTAAGCAGACATGACAGAAAACCACGCCATCCAATTCCCTTAAAGCTGACCCCTGGTAGTCATGGGATCGTAATACATTGAAGACGCCATGAATCAAACATATCGAGCTAATATGAGAATAGCCACTGATAGTAGCTTCAACCATCTAACTTAACCGTCAGAACCTTTATACCTACTATATGAGATTCATGGGACTAATTTTAGCGCCTGACACATTGACTTCCAACACGTTAGCCAAACTTATAGAAAATGTGTATGGGCGTTTCCTACTTCATTACCGAGCCTCAAATTTAACTGCTTCATATTTAACCATTACATCTTATCAACGGCACCATATTGATCAACCTACAAGAAATTTATGATATTAAACCCGTCCCAGAAAAAGTAAGACAAATAACTAAAATAATCAGAGTAATGCTTGACCACTAAAACGAAACTAATATCTTCTTCTTTATATTTCCAATAATTACGCCCAAAATTATCACCAATAACCCAGTAAAACGTACAATCTTGGGAAAGGAAAGCAGACATCCAAAAAAGACAGTGGTAAAGACTAAAGGTAATAATAATTTAAATCAAAGAACTAACCTTTTTGACTCAGAAGAGAGCTGCACCGATCTATTGGAGGGCTTACGAGAACCGCAACACCATCGGGTTCGCGAGCCTCCGCTTCCATTAAAGTAACCCCAGCTCTAACAAAACCCTCCGATCTCATGAGCATCGGCGCCGCTACGTCCACCGGATACGGCAATTCCACTGCATCCATCACCGAACCAAGAACCCACCCAAACAACAAACTCCCAATTTACAACAACCAACGAGCATCCCTTACGATTCGTTAGCTTTCGCAACGGATCATAGATAATCAACAGGCGACCGTTTCGGCGTGGCCGTATGGAAATTTCGGCGAAAAAATGCGGAGAAAGTAGTGGCTTCAGAGAGAGAAAGTGCGGGAAAGTGAGGGAAAAGCGGGTGTTCAGACTTCAGACGAGGGGCAGAACATGTTGCAGCGAGTGGAGGCGACGAGGGAGGTTCTAGGGCACAGAATTGGTAAGAAAAGGGGAATACTTATAGTTTTCGGGAAAAGAAGAGGTGTGTTTGGAAACAGGCCGTCGGTGGGGGATATTCCGGTGCGGCAAGCGTCAGCGTAATGGCGCACAGTAGGTTTTGTTTGGTACAATACTTCGTTTTTTCGATCGAGTTGACGTGGCATTATCCATTTTACAAAGCACGGAAACTTGAAAGGGTACTTAAAAGACACCTGGCCCAGTAGGCATATTATTCGGTGTCGAAACAGTGGATTTACAAGAATATCTCTTTTGGTCCAAGTGTAGGGAATCTGTAAGAACAGCTGTAAAGGGGTGCGTTTGTGTACCAAAATTTTACCCCCTCTAAAATTTTAACACAATTAAATATTACAATATAATCTCTCTCTCCATCAAATCATTATTATTTACTATAAAAAAATATAAAAAATTACCTCTCTCTTCACTTTTTCACTAAATCCAATACTTAAAATTTTAACAACACTAAAATTTTACAACAAAAACATAACCTTAAAGCTTTTCGATTTGTGCGGGTATCCCGGACACCTGGCCCAGTAAGCATATTATTCGGTGTCGAAACAGTGGATTTACAAGAATATCTCTTTTGGTCCAAGTGTAGGGAATCTGCAAGAACAGCTGTAAAAGAGTATACTCATTGGTTTAGTAAATTCGGACTAGGATGTTCAAACAAAACAAAATTAGACTTATATGTTTTACCCAATTTAAACAGTACGGTATGTTCGAGGTTCAAATATTTGGGCTCAAAAATTTAGGTTTAATCATAAAAAATTCACCACATAATTTTTTATTATTATAATACTTATTAAAAATATTTTCTCTCTTTACTTTTTCACCAATTCCTATAAAATATCTTTATTTTATAATATTTTTTAAACCCCAATACCCAAAATTTTCACCCTCAAACATACCTTATAATTTAGATAGACATAATAATATGTTTCATTAAAATTTTAAAATATAAGAATGGATGAAAAAATTGAAAAAGATAATATTTAAATAAATTTTTTAATAAAGATTATTTTTAAATTTTTTAATTAAACCAACACAATTTGAAGTAAAATTTCGAACAATATTGACAGCGCAATAAAGTGAATTATTGTGTTTATTTATTAAAAAATTGTACTTTACAATTCAGATAAAAAATTATAAAAAAATACTAATCCAATAAATTTAAACCAAGATCCTATGTAATTAATTAGAAAAAAAAGGCAATTACAATAGTGGAGCATATTTGACCCGAGACCGCATCCCGTCAACGTCCAGAGTTTTGAACATGCTCTGCGTCTTTTTCCGGCTTTAACCCATCCATACCCACAGTGTAGAGTTTCATCCTCGCAGAGGGATATAGGGACAGGGGTAGTAGGATTCCTAAGACAGTCAACGGAATCAGTATACTTTTTGAGTTCCTTGGTGGGTACATTTCTGATATATAATACAGGGATCTTTTTCATTCCTTCAATAAGTAAGATCTTGAAATGTCTGACATTTTCCATTTCTAACAACCTAATATTAATTACTATTTAAAATAATAAATAATTATGTAGTGTGATTGAATTACTTGAATTAAAAACAAGGGGTATGATTTTAAGAAATTTATATGTTATATTATTATTGAAACTCTAATTTTTTTTGTAAGAAACCGATATTTCATTTAACAAAAGTGGGTACAACAGCACAAATCGAAAAAATAAAAGGGATAAATACAAAATCAGTCCATGTGATATACGCGAAAATCGAATTAGTCTTCATGATAAGAACATAAAATTAGTCTTTGTGATTCTTTTTTAGTTTGTCGTTGGTCCTCTATCAGGAATTGATTTTATCCTTTCTGAAATCACAGAGACTAATTTTATGTTTTTCTTATCATGAGGACTAATTCGATTTTTAGGTATATCACATAGATTGATTTTGTAATTATTTCAAAATAAAAATAATAATAATAAGTCATTGGTCAATAACCAAGGCTGGGGGCTGCCGTGAAAAGGGGTTGCCACTTGCAAGTTGCACAAACTCTAAAGGTTATTAATTTGGCAACAATGTGTCAAAAAAATTGGTTGAAAATTGGTTGTACGAGCAATGATTGAAGCTTCATATCTTTGAAAATTGACCAAACACTTTCTTCATCTTGTATAATTCTAATAAGCGTAGTTTAGACATTTTTATCTTAAAGGGACTTATAAAAATGGTGTATAATTTGACACAGAATACACTTGATCGTTTTTGGATAACATGGCGAGAAGAACGATAAGCTCAGAGGGGCCTTATATCCTACTTACCTAAAAAAAACATGAGGAGATTTTGTTTTTGGTAAGTAAAAGGGAGACATTTTAATAATCAAGTTCTTCCGGAGTTTCTTTTAAAGAATGCCTAAACTGATACGTGGGTGTGCTTCCTACATTGTTGGATGATACATGGGGCACATTTGTAAAGTTTGTGAAAATTTTGAAACTTTTAAGAATTTTTAAATACAAACATGAATTTTGTTACAAAACTTTTTAACTTTTTTGGTTTCACACCAGGGACCAACAAAAAAATATTATTTATCTTTTTATTTTAATACTAAATTTTTAAAAATAATCTATCTCTTTTATAAATCATTTCTCGATTACAATAAATATAAAAAATTAATTTAAATAATCTATTTCTTTATTTTTTAAAATGTTAAAGTATCTAACTTACAGTGCACGAGATTAGGATAACGTCAAATGCTTAGGTCTACCAAATAATTATATGTTATATCATTAGGATAATTGTCTTAGTTTTGTGTGTATGGAAACTAAATTTATTTCAGTCAAATATTAACGCAGTTATTATTCTAAGGGCCGCCAGTGGAAAGTAGATATGCTCCTCGTGTAGTTAGTTAGTAGGGATTGACCAGTTTATAGAGAGGACAATCAAGTGACTGAATTTATGGAGCGATCTATTAGTTAATGTGTTTAAGTTTAGTGCCAAGTATTTATTGATAGTTTTGTGAATCCTTCCCATTATAAGAAATACTCACAAATTTTGTCAAAACTACTCCGTAAATCAAGTTATTTTATTACTAAGATAGATTAAAGATATTTTATATTTCTGAAAATCATTATAGCACGGTCCATATCTTTGAGAAAAAATTAATAAACTTCCCTTAAGTTCAAAAATGTTATATTACACGTTATATGTATCGGAAATAATTAAATATCGTCTTTTATTTGATTTGACCATCAAAAAATTATGTGAATAGACCAAAATACCCCTATAAGATAATTTTAAAAATAATAATAATAATAAATAGATTAATGAAATAGAGTTTCCAAATTTTTGTTTAAAAAATAAAGAATATTTTTATTTATATATCATTTTATATTTTTAATAATTTTTTTAATACTTATTGTAATTTTATCTTGGATTGATATTTTCTATCATTTTGCATATAATTTAACGACCAAATCAAACGAAAGGTGAGTACTTATTATTTTTGAAACATATGGGGCATAATAAAATATTTTGAAACTTAAGGGGACTTATTTATTTTTTCCTTTATATATGAGATGTACTCTGACAATCCATTTTTGTTTATTCACAATATTACCTTGTAATTAGCGTAGCTAAAAAATAACGTCTGAAATTAGGTTCAATAAATAATGTCTTTAGATATGCTTCAATACCACAATAACAATTTAGACTTGGAAATGACGACGAGCTTAGTGTTGTTCCATAGCTAGCGTTATTTCATATATATAAAATCAAGGGTTCGACTAGATTCTCCAATTAGTCTAAAAATTAAGAACAATCTACTATTAGGAACCACGGTGCTCTAAGGAAGGATATAAACGTCCAATAACCAAGGACCATAATGCATTTGTCACTACAAAAAAACCGATCTTTGTATGTATTTCACAAAATGGACTTCTGATATCAGGCTACAAAAAAGTATTAGGATATATAACAGGGCAAAAGTTTTTGTGTGAGTGTGTGAGTGGACGGGTGAGATTAGATTTCTCAACTTCTAATCTCACCCGTCCACTCATACAATAACCTCACTCACACAATAACCGGTGCATATATAACAACCTGTCTTGATGGGGGACACACTGACATAAAAACGTCCAACCCATGAGATCTAAAACATCTCATAGAGCTTCACATCTGGTGGACAACAGTTAGGTGAGAAAGATATACTCACATCAACATCAGATAGGTGCCCTGCCAGTATCCTTAAAGGTTGTATTCTGTCCATGATAGACCAAATCCATATGCACTTAAGTACTAAAGAATAAATTGTAACTAAGGACTTCACAAAAGTACATCCATAATTGAATTAACAAACCTGGATACTAAGACACAAAAGCTCTGCAAGTCTCTTCAAGGTAATTCTTGAATAATACTTTGAGACGACAAGAATATTCTGAACAAGCATAAAAAAATGTAGTTAATGAATTGAAGGATTGCCAACAACTATAAGTTAAACTTGTCTGTCTTAGCAGCTATAAAAGACTTACATGTTCAATTATCCTTTGTCTAAGGTCTTCTGCTGCTTTGTCACCTAAATGGCCTCCAAGCATGCTCTTTTCATTCTCAAACTCCTCCTGGTATGTATTCCAAAGATATGTCCATTGGATGACCTCCATCGTAACCATGGGCGGATCCATGGGGTGCAGGCGGGGGGGGGGGCCGCCCCACTGGCTCCAAAAATCCTTTTCAATTTTTTTTTGGTTATTAAGAAGCAGGCCCGCCCCCACTAGCCCAGCCGCCCCAACCTGCTTCCAAGGCCAGTGGGGGCGGGACTGGGCCAATGGGGGCACACCCACTGGCCCAGTATGTGTGGCCTAATTGCTTATTTTTTTTTAAATCAGAGGGTGAAATTATGCTGTTTCACCCTCTGATTTTTTTTAAAAAAAAATTACTCACGTCTCTCTCTTTCACTCTGCGATCTCTCCGTGTCTCCCTCAGCCCTCACGCCTCAGCAGTTCCTTTCACTGGTCCATTATCACTTTAACTGCACTAATACAAAAATTATATAGGTCCTCACTAATTTATCATTTACCAATTAGAAAGGAAAGCACAATTACTGAAGTTATTTTTTAATGAGAAATAGATGAGTGCACCAATACTTTTTGACAGAAGAAGATTCCTTATCTTCATATAGGCATCAAAATCCATAATTATTGATGGGTGTTAAGAATTGTCTTCCTCATATGTTGATGGTCATTTTGTTTTGTTTTATTCTTTTTAGATAATGGATAGATTTTTGACAAAAAAAAGTCACGAAGCATGGAGTCGTCTAATACTCCTAATGTGACTACTACTTCTAATGAGGATTCTAGTTCAAAAAGATCTCGCCCTTTGTTGAGTTTGGATGATATTATTTCTGACCTAGGGTTGCATAAATCTATTGACTTGTGCAGCATAGAGCACACTTGCTATCATTAAAGGCATTGGGGATGAATTTTTTGTCTTATGATTTATGAGTCTCGAGATAGTTCAGTGAAAGAGCAAATGACAGTGGTTTTGAGATATGTGAACAAAAGTGGATAGGTGATTGAACGGTTTCTTGGTGTGGAACATGTTACTGACACATGCTATCAGTCTTTACAAACTGCTATAGATAAATTGTTTGCAAGACACGAGTTATAAATTTTTTCTTGGTATGGATAAGTGTATTTCATTATTTTTAATATTTTTAGTTCTTAATTTGCAATATTGTAATTTTAAGAAACTTTTTACATTATGTGGAAATCATTTTTTTGGGTCATTTTTCCTTAGAAATTCGACCACACTCATTCTATATCCTAAATACACCACTAATCGTAACCAGTTGTTTTAACAGCAATCTATAGCACAACATCAATGGCAAACCGTCGGGCATCAGTAGATACTAACAGCAGATATCAAACAAGTAAAGCAGACAGCGATGCAAATGACAATATCATAAGTGAAAAAACATACCTGAAATTTGGAGTTAAGAGGGCTTGACTGCATTGGGTCGTGGGGTGAGAAAACCAAGTACCAACAGATTTTCCTTAGGACCTACATAGATAAAAATATCAGAGGAAGTTCAACAATACGACCAAAGGGATTTAACGTAAAAGAGCTTTACCTGAATCCACTGCTCTGGGTTTTCTTTCACAGATGGAATGTCGTAAATTGGCCTGTAGCAGCGACAAATTTCAAGGTAATCATTGCTATGTGTATAATATCTACAAAGATGATAAAACACCAGTGTCAAGTATCTGTTTTCTTTCACAATTAACATCAAAATTAAAAATACCACCTATAATTGTCATAATTGAAGACCGTAGTCAAGAATCAATTTGGAGAAAAGGAAAGAATACTGATATTATCACAATGATTGCCCAAGACATCAGTTTTGACACGGTTTGTGGAGAAGTCTGATCATAGAGTGGGCCATTATATGAAACTGACACAGTACTCGATAGTTAGCCCAACTTCAGAGAGTATAAAAGTATGTGTTGGTAGTGGTGGTGGTAGGAGATGAACATGCGCTAAGCTAATTTTTTTTACAGAAGAGTAGTAATGCCCACCATATACATTATATGTGTTAATTAATTTAAATACTTTATATATATGTACCTATATATTTAATGACTAAATCATAGTCTCTAAGACCATATATTAAGTTATGTACTTTAATTGTAAAGTTAATCTCATAATATTTTTTTTGTTTGAAATTAAATAATATGTCCTAATTAAATAGTATTATATTACTAATTATTCAAAATATATATGCTCATTATAAGTATGATAATATATGTTTTCTAAACTACTTAGATTTAATCAATAAATATGCAATTACCATAGCAACAATAGGTATAATTTAAAATATATCATATAACAACTTCAATTTTCATAACACTCCTACTAATTCCATATTTTATTAAGTATGTCCTTTAAAATAATTTTTTTTTTCAAATACATAAGGAAATAAAAATATATATTAAAAGGAATAAAATAATAAATAAAATAATTATTAACATTAAATAATTTATAAATAATACATAAAAATGATTTTTCACATATACATCTAGCAGCGTTTGTGGCACAAACTTTGCTATAGATACACCTTTAGCACTGTTTGTTGACACAAACGCTGCTAAAGGTGGGTACCTACAGCGACAGTCATAGTGGCCGTCGCTGTAGGTACCAAATTTTTAGCAACGTTTTTCGCAAACACGCTACTACAAATTTGAAATTTAGTAGCGTTTTGCAAAAACGCCAATAAAGGGGGTCTATAGCGGCGGTCACTGACCGCCGCTATAAAGACCGTCGCTAAATGTACCTCCTTTAGTGGCGCTTTTTGCAAAACGCCGCTAAAAACACCATTTAGCAGCGTTTTTAGCGACTGCCGCTATAGACCTGTTTTTTTTAGTGTGTGTATTCCTCAATCAGTTTAAAATTAAGAGCAATCTACCATTAGGAACCACGATGTTCTAAAGAATGATATAAACACCCAATAACCAAGGACCACTACACATTTGTGTATTCCCCAATCAGTCTAAAAATTAAGAGCAATCTACTATTAGGAACCAGGGTGCTTCAAGGAAGGATATAAACGTCCAATAACTAAGGACCATTATGCGTTTGTGTAATGCTATCATGGTCGAGTAAGATGATGAAATCGGTTTTTGTTAGTCTTTATGCGAAGATGAGGGAAGGACTAATATATGTTAAAAGAGAATAATAAAGGGAAAACGAGAATTTTATGAAGTTTCGTATCTGATATATTCACTTGTACAACAGAAGGTACAAGGGGGATGACATGTTACCATGAGTCACGTATGTATCGCATGCATGATTTTCATCAAAAATGACAAAAATTCTGACGTCGGGGTGTAATCTATAAGTAGGTGATAGACGGGACTGAAATGTCACTAAATTAGTAATATGTGGTGCAAAATGTCAATATTCTAGTAGTTGTGAGCGAAAATTGTATTTTTTAAAAGGATAAAAGAGCATAAAATGTTAATAGTGATGTTCAATGCCACCGATGCCGGTGTCAATTTCATTTAAAAAAACTGGTGATATTCGTGATTTCCGGGTTACGCGGCATCGAGTTCCTGGGTACATCGAAATTAGGGTTTTTTTTAAAACAAAACGAATCGTTTTATTTCCCCCTCTCCATTTCTATGCTTTGTGTTTCTGTTTCACAGCCCTCACTATTCCCGAATCCCCAACCTCCTCCGGCCCTCCCGTTTGCCCGTCCCACCCCATGCCTCTCTCTCTCTCCCCCTCCCTCCCTCTCCCTCTCCTGCCGACCACCATGCTTGCCGGTTGTCGCGCCTCTCGTCGCCGACCACATCATTTTCTCCCCTCCTTCACACGTCAATCTTTCATCTTCTCTGCCACATCTCTCTCAATACTAGAGATTCATTTAGGTATGTTGTTAAAAATCAATAGATTTGTTAATTTTAATTTGTTCTATTGAAAATATTAGGACATATATTATTGCTGAACATTTTCCCCATTGTTTCATGTTGTTAGAGTTTGAAATTTCCCCTTTTGATTACCTTAATGGATATATAATGTGTAACTCCATTATGTGGTGAAATCATACAAATTGTAAACGGGTTCCTTAATTGTCTTATGTTTTCGATAATTCAGAGTATATCCTTACTTTTTTTTATGTAAAGTTGAGGAGATTCCTAATCAGTATTATTGAAAAATGCAAATATTACATGTAATTATTGTGGTGAATCATAATTTCAGAAAAATTTTGGGGGCAAGAACTTGAATTTGGCATATACATGAACCAAATCTGAAAGTTAGTGGACTTTTAAGTATTTACGTAAGTAATTTTTATTGATATGTGATCAATGGACCAAAAGAAAAAGAAAAAATACATTGAGTCAAATGTGTAATATGCTAAAAATGACCCAATATGAATGTAGGTTAGCCGAAAACCGCCACCGCTAAAACTGAGTTTTGCCCTTAACGGTGTAGGTGTAGGTGACAATTATTTAAAAACTGATCTATCCTGTGTAGGTGCCGGTTTTGTCCAAAACCGCACCTACATCGGGGTTGAACAGCCCTAAATGTCACCACGAGTCACATGCGTGTCATGTGCACGTTTTTCCATCCAAAATGATGAAAACACTGATGTTGAGGTGCAATATGCAAGTACGTGGTAGTTGAGGCTGAAATGTCATCAAACTAATAATATATAATGCAAAAGGCTAGTATCCCAATAGTTTGGGAGCTAAAAGTGTATTTTTTATAATTTTTTCCCTCGACCATTTTTTCACAAAACTCCAATACCTTTATACAAACTTCAATAATTTTATTTATGTAACGCCCCTCTTTTTTTCACCTGTTTGGCATACATATTATATATATATATATATATATATATATGCATTGCTAATTAGAGTTTCTTGTTTAATTTATTATCTTCTTAAGCGTACATTATTTTTAATATATTTGCTTTGCACATTTTTAATTCTCTTAATTTTTAATTATGTGGTTGCATTTGTTTTTATATTATTGAGCTTGATATTTTTTTTATTTTGTTACTATTTACATTAGGAAATTTAATTTTTCTTTACAAATGATATATTTATTTTTGTTAAGTATGTGTTAATGACCCTTGCTTATCATTTACTTATTTCGTTTTAGTTTATAGCAGATTATAAGTTGTTATTATGCCCTTGAATATTTTGTTTTTATCCTTATATTATATTATATCCTAGTCTAATTAATATCTCTTATCTTGCATTAATTTTTAGCACACTCCATGTCTTGGTTGAATGATGCATTTAATGACAAAATTTTCTCTTTGTTCTCTCTCATTCTTTCCCCTTCAGGCGACTACTCTTCACTCTTCCATTGGCCCTCATTTTGTCTTTTGTGCATGCATCTATACGTTAGAGTGCAAGGGCAGTTTGGTGGTTTAGTTTGAGTGGGCAAAATGGATTTTGGCAATCACAATGATTGTCTAGGTAAGAGTTAAACAAACACATGTCAAAGCAGCCCTCATTGTCGCCCCTTATGCCCATTCATTCAGTTGTATTCTCCTTGTTGTAAACTATAGCTGCTTGATAACCTAGCTAGTGTAGGGTGTGAAGTTAGAGGAAAATATGAGAGTTAACCATAGTTATTTGGCTTTTTCAACTTCAACCGATTGACCTCATTGTCCCCTTTGTTTTTGTCGACAAAGTGAGAGAGATAGAGACATAAGGAGAGAACCTTCACCTGACTGAAAGAGAAATGAAGAGAAGGACCACGAAGAGAAGAGAAGAAACCAAGAGATAAATAGAGAGACCGGAGGCTAGAAAGAGAAGAACAGTCGAAGGAAAGGGGAGGAGAAAAAGAAGAAAAATGGGGGAAAGCAAGAGGTAGTCGGTATGCACCCTCCTTTTATTTTTGTCCCCTTCAGGTTTTTGTCTTCCTTTTCCTAACTTGTGTCATGCTTTTATGTGTTTTTGTCCAAGAAATCAGCACCACCGAAGTTAGAAGGTAAGGGTGTGTAGGTTTCTTGATTTTGGGGTTTTATGGTGTCTTGTTTGGCGATAGAGGAAATGGGGTCACAGGTTGGCATGATTTGTTATTTTTGGAGTTACATATTGAGGTTTTGATGACATGCATGTGGTTGATGATATTAATATTGTTAGAATGAATATAATGGACTCAAGTTACCGAATAGAGGTTGATTGCATTTTTAGTTAGAAAATCATATTTGCTTTGATTTTTAAATGTTGTAGAATAGGTTGCATGTTTGGAAATGTGAGCACAAAAAGAGGGATAGAGACCTAGTAGGTCACGGGTTGCACCAAAAAGGGGAGAATGAAAGTTGATTTGTGAACTTAACTTTTCTTTTCACCTGAATATCGTTTCTTCAAAGACCTTGTAAAGATTTTTTTTTGCATTACATGCATATATAGGTTGTGAAACTGTGCATTAGTGACCATAGATATGGAAAAGGAAATGAAAGATGTGATTATGTGGACCATAAGGGTCACGACAGTGCCCCATGACAAGCCTTCTTTGAGTTAATGGCAGTAAATTGTGTAATAAAATGCATTTTGCCACATGCTTGAGTACTTAATGATATTGGAAAGGAAAAAATTTTAGTAGAAGCTTTTGCATGATGATTTTTACTACTGATTATCTCTGAATATATTTTGATTGTTATCAATATGTCTCATGCATATAAGTATTCATATAATGACAATTAAAGCCAAGCAATAGGTGCATACAAAACTTTCTTAAGGGAATAGGATACCTAAATGCCCTAGGGAAATTTTCTAATAGGTGCCGATCAAATTTTTACACCAAACTTTTTAGTTATGAATTTTAATAATTATAGGTCTTACACTAAAAATTTCAGCTGATTTGAATGAGTAGAAATGACTGATTAGAGCCAATCACTAATTCACATTAGGCCCAAAACACAATGCCTAATGTGAATAAAACCGACCTATCAGATTTGATATGATTTTAATCTCTTAATCAAATAGGGTAATGAAATAAAAATCTTTCAGTAATATTGAATTATGTAGAGTGTCAGTTAAATGCATGCTGAGTATCAAGCGACTAAAAATTGATTAATTTTTAAGGTAGTGAACTTAAGACATGCAAGTACAAGTTTTTGAATTAATGAGTTTAGAACCTAAATTATAGAATTGCTAATATTTCCCTTTTAGGTGTTCAAATGTCATTTACAATGTTATTTTGCTATGTGCATTTTATAATCGACTTATGTGAATTGTGAATCTATTTTTGCTTATGATATGTCAATTGCAATTTTATATGTCATATGTATTCCATTGATCGTCTTTGTGAATTGATTATTGATGATGCATATGATACATGTTGCATCAACATATCATGGGTATGAGGAATCTATTGACCGAAATGATTGGAATGAAATCCATACCCAGAGGTGGTCCTGAGATTGGGTGACGACATCGTTCACAGTGGAATAATGCAAGTCACCACTGAGAGGATAATGATTGGTATTCCTTGGCGATGGAACAATGCACGCCTGACCGAGTCCTGGTATCAGGGCACGGGACAGTCCCAGAAAAGAGGAGAGATGCACAACCTGGACTTTGAGGGTTAAATAGAGCAAATAAAGGACATATCTAACGGACTGAAAAAAGAAAATGAAATGACCGGGAAACAGATGCATCATTTTTACATTGCATCGATCATACATCGTTATCTTGTTTATTATCATTGATGCTTATTTAATGTTTATATGCTACTATTTTCTGCTTATTTATTTCACATGACATGTCTCATTCCCCCTTACTGAGTCAATAGGAGTCACCCATTTCATGTTTGTTTGTGTTTGCCATTTATTGCTAAACAGAATGTTTGACTATTTCAAGGCTGAAGAGATTTTAGATGCAGGGTTTGTTTTGTACCCCACCCCAACTTCATTGTTTCATTTATTTTCTTTTGATTGAAGTGTGTTTCAAAATTGTTTTTGATCATCTGAAAATGCGGTTTTATAAGCTAGGTGGACTATAGGAACCTCACATTTTTGTATAACCTAGACCTATTCTTTTGTAATCCTCCCGAATGACCTTTTTATATCAAATCGTGTTCGTTTAAAGGAAATGATGTATTTCTCTATGTTGATTTCTTGTTACAAAGTTTATTTATTTCCTTTTATTACGTTTTAATCATTTTACGGTACCAATAAGTTTTCAACCTCATTCGTTAATTCTAATAAGTGCGTATTCTTACGATATGATATTTTGACTATTTTTGACTATTTTTGTCATTCTCGTTTTAGTCGTTAACCGACTAAGGTTTAATTTAATATTTTGTGCGAGTTCACTTCTTTTGTTTAAGTTTTTAAACAGAGTTACAACCTTCCTTTTAACCAGTAGCTCATTTAATTAAGTCTTCCGCTAAGTAAATTCAAGGGCATTTCAACGATCTTAAGAGTTTTTATCGTGCGATAATCCCCGAATTTTGTGCATGAGATTACTATATGCGGGCCGATGAGATAAGTACCAGCACGGAGCGTTACATTTTACAAACCTCAATTAATTTTTTTGCAAAATTCTAATAATTTTTTTTTACCGAAAAGCTACTTAGCTCCAACATAGAAGTTTTGCATTATAATTTATTTTATTTTATTTTATTTTTCTGCCCTCCGAACTCTAGTCAGCCAAAATTTTGCTTTGCAAAAGCCAGTTTTCAAAAATAATATAAAAAAAATGAAAAAACCTCATGGGAGAGCGACTGAGCGGGAGAGGGTGAGCGGGCAAGATAAATTTTTTGTTTGTTTGTCTAAGCGTGTGAGCGGCTAGATTAAATGGCGGGAGGTGTGTTCGCAGGGTTTGCAGGGACGAGCTTAAGGCCGGGTGGCCCAGTAACTTCGTCGGTGAACTCGTTCCGGGTCTCCGCCATGGCCGAGCGATTGGAGACGCACTTCCAACCAGGAAACCGTAGCGACCCCGCCGAGTTTTTCAAGCTCTGCTTAGCCCTCGCCAGGTACGTACTACAAGTCTCCAAGTACTTTGTTTTTGGTATACGTACGTGTATAGGTACTCAAAGCAAACTATTCCCCAATTTGAACCTGTATTTGGTTTTGGAATGTCATTTTTTCTTTTCGTTGATGTGTTTAGGGGGGAATCTGGCGTGGGAAATTGGATATTTGGAATGCTTCTTTTTTTGTTTGGCTTTGTTTGGGTGAGGAGGGAATATGCTATTTATTGTTTTTGTATTTCTTTTCTTTATTTTTTGGATTTTAAATTTGTTAGGATGAATTGTTTTACCATCTAGCATTTATTGACAGTGATCATTTCGATGAAGTTGATAATTGATCTAATTCGTGGATGATTTTGTAGTGGTTGGGTGCGTGCGTGGGAGTGGAAAAACAAAAAACTACTGATCTAGTTAGTATGATAGAACAGGAATAGGTGTGCACGAGTAAAGGCATAATATGATTGCTGAGTTGTGTGGAAGGTAATATTATATCTTGGTTCATATGGTGTTTACTATTAGGTTGATTCCAGTGCTTCTTACTGAGTTCAAGGTATTCTTGTGGTAGTTAGTCAACTTCTTGTTAATCAATTTTAAATGTCATTATTTGTATTGTATCTCTTGAATTCAAGACCATTAAGCTTCATGGGGGTGGAAGAGCTCCAAATTAAGTGGTTTGAATTTGAAGGTTTTAGTTTCAGATCATTGCCTTCCACTTAGTTTTAGAAATAATAGGTTACACTCCACTTGGCATCATCAGTATTAGTATATTGATACCGCGTAGACTAGTTGTTCGCTGATTTTGCTTCCATGATTGGCCGTCGTGGGCTTGATTTTGCATGAGTTTTTGGAATCTTGAAGGGGTTATCCATGGCACTTGAATCAATTAAGAAGATGCAAGTACATGTACTGGTCCCAATAAATTATATATTGTCTTCTTTGTTCTCTTATTCTATTCTGCTCTATGGGTGTCTCCAACAATATACAGTATGCTATATTGTTTAGACTGCCATCATGCGTTTTTCTATATCTCATAGGGCCAAGCTTTATGGTTGCTTTTCCTATGAATGGTAGGATTGTCATTGAGGTTGACTATTGTCCCTGCTATTTTTTCCCCTGTGATTTGATCCAACAAGAAATTGAGTTGGAGCTTTTTTTATTAAAAATGCTGTTACTACCATCATCGCCATCGCCATCGTTTTTATTATTGTTGTTATTGTTTCTGAATTTGAGTATATTTACTTTGAAAAAAAACAGAGGTATTGACTATGCAGTTGCGAACAACGAGATCCCTTCCAAGGCTCCAGATTTGCCTTCCTTGTTGAAAAAGGTCATTTTTCTAACCATGTGAATGTCAAGTTCTTGATTTTCCACGTCTTTTACCATTTTTGGTCCTTTGGAAGCCCGTTAGGCCTAGGGCTGCATAACCGCAGTTGGCATATTTCAGGCATTGTCATTCGTGCTAATGTTTTGAACTCAGCAAGTCTAAGATTTTCTTTAACATATTTTACTTACTAGCCAGAAAAACGGGGGGGGGGGGGGGAGGAGGTGGAATGTCTGGTAGGGCATTTTGGGCGGATAGCATTAGATCAATTTGGTTGTTAAGGATATCATACAGTTGCCCATCAGAATTTGCCCCGCTGTATGTTAGCTATAAACTATGATTTTCGGCTTATGTTTCTCTACTAGGGTGAACAGATAACCTGAAGTTTTCTCTCTCCGAAGGAAGTAGCAGGTGAACCATCTCATCTCTGAATTAATTATACTTTTAGCGGACGCTGTATCCTCCATCAGAATTGTTGACATTCAAAATTCCAGTGTGAAATTTGGAGAGTTAGTACTGACTAAGGGGTAATTCTAGTACATATATCTGCTCTAAAACGAATGTAGGAAATGGGGTGAAAAGAATATGCATGTGACATATACTCATAATATCTCATGTAAGTTTCCATGTATAGCTACAAAATTATAAGTCAAACAGGATCCTCGAGGACATAAACATCAACTTTCTCAGTCACTGCTATTTACTTCTCTCCTCTCTCTCTCTCTCTCCCCCTCTTCTTTTCTTTTCTGACATCATGCTTGGTGATTCTCTCACATCTCTGTTCTAGCTATTCATTTGATAACACCATGCCTTCCCTATTTGAGTTGGGAATGCAATTTCGGGAAGCAGCTAATAGGGAGCAGAGAGAATGACAATCCATTCCTCCCTAGGGGAGGAGGAGATGAGGCGTACCTAGAACTGGGTCTGATCTCTAAACGGATCCACTGTAGTTGCTACTCGATCTCGATCAAATAGCTCTGGATCTGTCTGTATATAGAACTCATATCAATCTGAAACTTCAAGGGGTGCTCCACAGGCCATTTTCTTATGTTTTCAATTTGACAGTGCGCAGGTATGCCGGCGTAAAAGTGATCTCCTTCTACAGGCAGCCATCATGGTGCTTATGATCTCTGTGAAGGTGTGAGTTAAACGCAGGCATTTGATAATTACATTTGCATTTTCACTAGTTATTTTTATGTCATCAGTCCCTCACCATGTTTGCATGTTGAAAAAATAGTTTGAATGTTTGGAATGGATATCTTTTACTTTTTCTTGCTCTTTTTTTTTGAATGAGGCCTCTTTTTTTATTATTGCACAAATTCACGGGCTTAGTTTTTTTTTGTGAGTTGTAAAGGGAGATACATGGTGCTTTGCTCTGTTCTGTGTTGGATGGGAATTTCAAGAATGTTTGAATAAAGTAGTTCTGGGTCTTCATAGATGGGATGAAATATTCAGTTCCCTTTGCTTGTGGTTCACTTCTTCAGAATTCCTATGTTGTTTTGGTCTTTTAAAGTCGTTTTCTTTCATTTCTTGTTTAATATAAGTTCTCTATTTTAAGTGTGATCTTAAGATGAGGTGGCGGAATTCCAAAATCGGTGTATTTTCAGTCAAGTCAATGTACAACCTTCTTTCGAGCGATTCTAATCCGCTCTTCCCTTGGCGTCAGTGCTGGAAAACGTTGGCTCCCTCTAGAGTTTCTTTCTTGGCTTGGGAGCGACCCATGGGAGAGTTTTGACCATCGACAACTTAAGGAGGCGAGACCTTTACTTGATTGATTGGTGCTTCTTGTGCAAATGCGAGGGGGAGTCTGTGGATCATATTTTCCTGCATTGCTCAGTGGCTAGAGGGTTGTGGGCGCATTTGTTATGCATTATGAACCTTTCTTGGGTTATGCCTAGGAGGATGATCGAGGTCTTGAGGTGCTGGAAGAAGTTTGATAACCCCGTTGCTTTGGTAGTGTGGCGAATGATTCCTCTTGCTGTTTGGTGGGTCTTGTGGAGGGAGAGGAGCAACAAATGCTTCGATAATTCTGAACGATCTTTGGATAGTTTAAGGGGTCTTGTTTTGCAGTCGCTTTTTCTTTGGGCCAATGTGATGTTGGGTTCTCCTTTTTCGAGGTTCCCGGACTTTCTTAGCTTTTTAGCTTGCTTATGTTAGGGGTTTTCAGTATAGTTTTTTGTACTGTTGACCTCTTTGCTTTGTATCCTTGTTTTTCCTTTAATAAGATTGACTTACTTATATAAAAAAAAAGATATGGAATAAGGAGGTTTTTGGTAATCAAAGTTTTCGTAGGATGGCGTTGTTTAGGGAATTGTCATTGTTGGATGAGATGAATGAGGGAGGGGATCTAGATGAGGAGGGTTGGGAGCAGAAGTTAGGGATTAACAGAGATTTAGATTGTTTGATTGACTTGAAAGAAGTTAGTTGGAGGCAAAAATCTCGAGCGTTGTGGCTCAAGGAGGGGGATAAATGCACAAAGTTTTTTCATCGAGTTGCTAATTCGAATCTAAGATCTAATTCTATTTCTCATTTGGTGGTGGAGGGGGAAGAGGTAGTGGATCCCAAGGATATTTCTGAACAGGTTGCTCATTTTTATTCTTCTTTGTATGAAGAACCTTACTCTTGGAGACCCAAAATTAGATGGTTTGGAGGTTGACACAATTTCAAGGGTGGAGGTTGATTGGATGGAGAGGCCATTTGAGGAGGATGAGGTGGTCAAAGGTTTTAATGTGGATAAAGCGCCGGGTCCGGATGGCTTCGCTCTTTCTTTTTACCAGTCATGTTGGTAGGTGATTAAGCAAGATGTGGTCGCTGTGTTTAATGAATTTGCTAGGTGTGGCAAGTTTGCTAGAAGTTTGAATTCTTCTTTTATAGTTCTTATTCCTAAGAAGCCGGGAGCATTTGAGTTTAAAAACTTTCATCCAATCAGTCTTGTGGTAGGGGTTTATAAGATTCTTTCTAAGGAGTTGGCTAATTGGCTGAAATTTGTGCTAGATAAGATTATCTCATATTCTCATTATGTGTTCGTGAAAGGAAGACAAATTTTGGATTCCGTATTGATTGCAAATGAATGTATCAATTATAGGATGAGGTTGAATGATCCAGGTATGCTATGTAAGCTGGACATTCACAAAGCATATGATCACGTGAATTGGAAATTCTTGCTGTATCTTTTGAGACGTTGTGGGTTTGGTGAGAAACGGTGCCGTTGGATAGAATTTTGTATATCTTCAGTTAAGTTTTCAGTGCTTGTGAATGGTTTGCCGGAGGGATTCTTGGAAGTACTTGTGGATTGCGTCAAGGTGACCTCCTATCTCCTCTATTATTTATCATTGTTATAGAAACTTTTTCTCATATGACGGAGAAATTAGTTTCAAATGGGATTATTGCTGGTTTTAAGGTGGGTGGTGTTAGAGGTGCAGATATTGGCGGAGGTTGAACAATTCAGAAGTCTTAGATGTTTGTTGTTGTATTTTGAGGAGGTCTTGGGGCTGAAAGTTAATCTATCCAAGTTAGAGGTGACTCCGATAGATAATGTTGTTAATGTGCAGGAGTTGGCTTCGATTTTGGGTTGTAGTATTTCAGCTTTACCTATGACATATTTAGGTCTTCTTTTGGGTGCTAGATCCAAAAGTGTGCATATTTGGGATGGTGTTTTGGAGAGGATGGCAAGACGGTTGGCCGAGTGGAAGCGTATGTATCTTTCTAAGGGTGGGAGGATTACGTTGATTAAGTCAACGCTTTCTAGTTTACGTACGTACTTTTTATCTTTGTTCCCTATTCCTACCTTTGTGGCGTTTAGGATTGAGAAATTACAGAGGGATTTTTGTGGGGTAGGGACGAGGGTGTTCATAAGTTTCACCTTCTTAAGTGGGATAAGGTTTGTTCTCCTCTTTTTTCTGGTGGTTTGGATCTTACGAAATTGTCGGTGTTTAACAAGGTGTTGTTAGGGAAGTGGGTTTGGCGTTTTGCTACTGAAAGGAATAGTTTGTGGAGGAATATTATTGCGGCGAAGCTTGGGTCAATGGTGGGAGACTGGATTACTTTGCCACCTCGTGGTTCTTTGGAGTGAGTTTATGGAAGCATATAAGAAAGGGGCAGAGTCCTTTATAGTGCATATCCAGTTTATGGCGGGTAACAGGTAAAGAGTTCGTTTTTGGCATGATTGCTGGTGCAGCGATCGTCCTTTTTATTGCTGGTGGCTTTTATTGATTACCAAGATTTTATTAGCTTTTTTGCTTGTATGTTTTAAGTACATCAGTACAACCTTGTACTGTCTTCACCTTTTTATTTTCTTTTTAATGAGATGAGCTTACTTATTAAAAAAAATATAAGTTCTCTACTACACTAGCTTAGCATGTCTTATTTTGTTTCTCCCATGTGTCTTAAGATTTGTTTTCAGGAATGTCTTGTAAGTTAAATTACGTGCATTCAAATTGTTGTATGTACTTCTGTACAATGTTTTGTTGTCTTCTTTCATGGCAGAATGCTTGTAAGATGGGGTGGTTTTCAGAAAAGGACACTAATGAACTTTCCACACTTGCCAATGAGGTTTGCTATCAAAGAATTCTCTTTGTAGTGTATATCAAGTGTTCGGCTTTATATGATATAGCGATTGCTGATAGTTACCTTTTATGAATTATAGATAGGGAGCAGCTTCTGCAGTCTGGGAGATGTTAGTACTGGACCTAGTGATTCTCTTTCCACTGTTGGAAAAATTATGGAGAGGTGGGGACATGCTTTACTCTGCCCAATCTCTTACTGTATGTAAAGTTTGTGCTCAGAGTTTCATGGAAACCATTTGTCAGTATACCACATTTAAGTCGGTGTGAATAATGGTACTTGACTTGTAGCTGAGGCTGCAAAATGGGACCATATTGAGATAGAAATTTGATTTCTCCTAGAAGGAAGTGGACTCTGTTCATTGTAGGATGAAGAGGATATGTATTCTGACTTCTGTTATCCTCTTATGTCGAATCAAGTACTGTCTATGCTAATGTCTTTGGGTCATAGGAGTATGGACAAGGATCCTTTCTGATTTTGTTTCCGCTTTTTGTTCTTGTTGGTGTCCATGCTGGTGCTTGTATGAATATTAGTATCAGTATCAGATTATATCAACATGGTCTGACTGGGGTGACTTGGGCTAAGACCAAAGTCAAACCATAACTTGGTCAGTAATGACTTCACTGTAACTTTGGTTTTACTCAAGTTTCCATAAGAGTTTTTTCCATATTGATATGCATATTACATTCTCTTTTATGTTGAGTATGTTTCTGACCGGACATTGTGGGGAAGTCCAACTGAAAAGTTTTAAGGTATTCCATATTCAGAAGTTGATTTCCTCATTGGACCAAATGATTTAGTTTAGATTTAGTGGGACAGTAGGATATTGAGTCATTAAAAATTTAACTATGCTCTTGTTGATTGTCAGGGTTGGATGATATATGAGCTCTCTCTCTCTCTCTCTGCAGGTTCTACCCCCGAATGAAGATGGGCCACATACTTGCTTCTCTTGAAGTCAAGGTGGCTCCTTTTTTCTTTAAACCTGATTTTCTTTCATTCTTCTGGATTCATTTTAATCTATTTATGTTTGCATTGTAGCCAGGATACGGGGCGTACGTTATTGATTTCCATATCTCAAAGGACACACTTCCTCCCCAAGAAAAGATTGTAAGCATCTTTTGATTAATTTGGATTGGGTGACAATATTAACTTATTTTTTTTCTGTTCTGAAAGGTTGTTCTCTTTCCTCCTCTCTTTTGTGGGGAAATGTTGAGCCCCCCTACCCCTCATAATTACTCCATGATATATGGGTTTGAACAAATCAAACTTTATCCCTTGCTGCATCTTCTAATATTTGTTAAGAACATGTAGGACAGGTTCCCTTTTTTGTACGATTCTATGTTTAACCTTCTCATGTCCTCTCATCTGGATTCAATCTATGGACTTGGGCAACTGTTTCTCATCATACTTTTGCAGTGTGTTTCTGTGTATTTGTAATGATTTCATGTTACTTCAGTTACTATTTTTCTTTCTCATTACACATGAAATGGAAATTTTTTATAGAAGTCGTTTTTAAAATCTCACCTTAAAATTGTTACTTTCTGATTTGCTTTCAGTGGTTCTTTGTAGCACAGACAGATCGCATAGAGACATCTGCATGTATTATAAGTCCCCCCCAAGTGAGGTATGACTTGTTTTTTCTATATTAGGATTAATGAATATTGATTCTGAGAGAAGTTCTTTTAACTTCTGTAGCTTTCTTCTGAATGGAAATGGAGTGGACAGAAGGACTAATGTTCAAATGGTTTGTGTTTGTGCATTTACCTTTTTGGATAAGTTTGTGTGTATTTGACTGCTGAGTGTAGTGTGGGCTTAATTGATCTCTGTTTGTATATCGTTTCCTTTATCAGGAAACTGGACCACAGTTTCCAACAAATGTGACTGCAATGCTTCAGTATGGAGCAAATCTTCTTCAAGCCATAGGCCAGTTTAATGGTAAGCTTGAACACAAGACTTCTATGTCATAGCATCCTGGTATGCAGTGGGTTTTCCATCCAGCTGAAAGAGAAATTGTGATCATTCCCTAGGTAATTATGTCATAGCTGTCGCCTTCATAAGTGTGGATTTATCACCTGACACTCCAATGCCACCTGATTACATGCAGCCTGCTGTAGCTGCAGTTGATTCAGGTATGCCTAGTAAAACTAGAATGTCGAAATAGAGTTTTTGCTCTGTCAATATTGTGTTTTTAGTGATTTCACTAAATTTATTGATTTTGCTATACGTAGAAGTTCTTTCCTTACCATTATGTTCATGTTGGATGTCAGATTCTGACATAATTGAGGGACCATCACGAATATCACTTCATTGTCCTATAAGGTAAGCCATATATGTTGCTTAAGACTTTTGGGAGCTGTTTCTTTCGCCTTTTTCTTTTGTCTCTATGAATACGGAAAATCAGCAAAGGAACATAAAAACAAACAAATGATGGCATGCTTATCTTGTTTTTCATCCTGCTGATAAAGAAACTACCGAGGAGATGCATTTCTTGAGCATGGTGATAAGGAGGAAACTATAGGCATTGACTTGTGTCTGTTAAGGAGAAACAATTGGTGTATATCTTTTGGAACTTTGCATCCGTCTTGAAGGGATGGATGGAGGAGATGAGCTTCGTCAATACTGTTGGAAGCATTGGTGGCATTTAACACAGAGGCCTAATGGTGCCTAGGCGCAAAGTGCTAAGCAGAAATACATATCTGATCTAGTGAAAGTGCACATTGTTTAAATATATGTGATGTGGAACAACCGCCGAACAGTGACCTGAACAGTACGCACGACGGGGTGATATAGGGTTTTACAAATCAGTGATTTTGGGAAAAGACTTTAAGTTTTAATTTAGAGGGTTTGCTGGAAAAGTGTTGAGAATGTCTAGGGCATTACATAGATGAGAATATACAAACCTAAGCTTCACACCTAGGGTTCCTTGGTATCACACCTTGGACATGGTTGCATCACAAAACCATATTTATCATTTGTAATCATCACAATGGACCCATATTTATATACATACATTGTCTAACCGTAATGGACTTGGATTCCTTGGGCTTTAATTATTAAGGCCAAACGAAATAATTGCCGGAACGCATACATAGAACCCACTGCTAATAATAACACTTTTTTTTTTATAAGTAAGCCAATCTCATTAGAAATAGTGAAAACAGTACAAAGGCTATATCGAAGACACTACTCCAAACATGCAAGAAAACTAAGAAAATCAACAAAATCTACAAAAGGGCAACTAAGCACTGAGTTCACCGAAAGAAAAAGAGAGGACAACAAAACGCCTTGCAACCTAGTCAAAGGCAAAGAACAATCATCAAAACATCTACTGTTTCGCTCTCTCCAAAGGCACCACCAGATGCAATGTGGAATCCACATCCATATAACCTTAGCGGAAGGATGGCGAAACCTCCTCTTCCAACTCTACAAAATATTAGCCACCTTCTCAGGCATAACCCATTGAAAATTCACAATACAAAGAATATGTGACCACAGCCCACGCGCAAAAGGTTATCAATAGTAAGAATCCTACCAAAAGTAGCCTCCCACACAAAAAAAGATACTCTCCACGGGCACAAAGACCTCCACACACCCCTCCAAGGGAAAGACACCAACCCCACCCATGAGCAGACCATACATCGATTTCACCGAAACCGTCCATTCCTTAGTCCTCGCCCAAACCATCACATCATCCTCCCCTCTCCTCAATGCCATACCATACAACCTAGTGAAGAAGGAAGAAAAATCCTCCACTTCCCAATCATTAGCCGCTCTAGAGAATGAGACATTCCACACTGCACTTTCACCACCATCCACCAAACAATCTTCCACCAATGCCTCCTTGCAGTGAGACAGAGAAAACAAGAGGGAAGGTGAGACTCAAAGGCTTGTCTCCACACCATCTGTCATGCCAAAAGCTAATTCTGGTACCATTCTCCACCCTAAACCGAATATGCTTACTGTAAGCGTTCCACCTTTTGCTAATGTACCTCCAAAGGCTAACACCATAAGAGCCACGAACCGAAAGAGTACTCCGACCTCCCAATGAACAGCCATATTTTTCAGCAATCACCCTCCTCCACAACCTCTCCCTATCATTCGCAAACCTCTATAATCATTTGTTCAATAACGCCTTATTGAACAAACAAATACTACGAAGGCCCAATCCCCCATCCTGCAAAGGCGAGCACACCTTATTCCACTTCACTAGATGAAACTTGTTAACACTATCATCAGTACCCCATAGGAAATCATGTTGAATTTGCTCCATCCTATTCGCCACCCTCACCGGAATAGGGAACAAAGAAAGAAAATAGGTAGGTAAGCACGAAAACGTAAATTAATGAGTTATCCTATCACCCTTGGAGAGATACATGCGTTTTCAAACGCTCCATATGTTCAAGAATCTCATCCCAGATAAGAATGTTCTTGAAAGATGCACCAAGGGGGAGTCCAAGATACTTCATGGGCAAAGAGGAAACACCACATCCTAAAATGCCCGCCAACTCCCCCACATTCTCCACCCTACCAATAGGGATCACCTCAAAACACTGATTTGTAAGTTACACAACCCAGGAAACAACAGATTGGCTAACAATAGTGACCTGAACAGTACACACTGATCTAGTAAAAGTGCTCATTGTTTAACTTACTTTCTTTGCTAATAATAACACTTAATGCAAAATAAAACCCCAACTAAACAAAGTAAGTTACACAAGCTCCCTGATTGTGCTGAAGCTTGTAAGCTGCTTAATCAAGAGGATGTGCAGATTGAGTCTTCTCTCGAATCAATCATTCAGGAGGTAAAACAGAGTTGTTCAAAGGAAGATAGATGGAGGCTTAGCTGGATACCCAGGAAACAACAGATTGGCACACGGGATTACAAAATGGTCCACTAGATCGAATATTTTGGGCTCTAATCTCATGTCTTCCATTCCCCCTTTTGTCCTTAATATAGACTGGCAATTTATGCCTCCGTGATGCATTGTAGGCCTTTGTTTATTGGCTTATAAAAAAAGTTACGCAAGCTCCCAATAGGCTCCTGTAGTGTCCAATATATGCCCAATTAAAGCTTAGGCCTTCCAAGAATCCTTTTTCATGTCATTTATCTCCATCAATATGCCAAGTCATTTTCTTTTATTTGAGCCTGCTAGATAGGCATGCTATCACATGGGTTTTTTATGCGTAATAACCATAATGCCTTAATACTGAACTTTAAATTATAGCAGGTACTGTTGAACTATATAAATCAAAAGGAAAAACTGAAGCAATGCACTATTTTTGGTGAAACATATAGCAGAAAACAATCCATGTTTTTTTTTTGCATGTCGTGTTCTTATCTTTTTCTTTTCGTTTTCATAAGGCTCATGTTATTTTGGTCTGTTCTTGCTGAGAACAAATCAATTGTAAGTTTTACTGGTTTCAAATCCTCGTTACTATCAATGAGTACTTTTTGTTGTGTTTTTTGGCACCTGTTGCTTAATTGCATGCCTTTCACTTTAGGAGTAAGAAGCACTTTTCCTTTGGTGCTTGGTGCTTAATGCTTAGGTCTTCTTCTACTAACTCTAATGAATGTGGGGTAAGAAACAATTTACAGTATTGACTTTTCTGAGATAACCAGGAAACAAATTTGCTGAATTTTGGGAAGTCGGATTGTATATCAGCCCTGGTGAGGAACAGGAAACTGTGTTATTTTTGTTCTCAATCAAATGATGCTATAATTGTTTTTGGGAACTCAAGATGATGCTATAATTGAGGACATAAATTTCCTTAAGTTCTGATCCGGATAATGACTCAGTGGCACATAACCTTTAGTTAGGTGTCCTCAAGCCCCTTCCACCCCGCCCCCTCCTTTCTTATGGGTCAGCATGCACGTGTCTGGTAGGGTCTCTGATATTCGAGTTCAGCAGCAACCTGGATTAACAAGCCAGTTATTTATGTGATAATACGAGTGGGCTGGGTGCGTTTGCTAAAAATATTTCACCAACTCACAATAAAATACTACAATATAATCTCTCTCTTCCATCAATTCATAACTTTTCACTACAAAAAATATAAAAAATTACCTCTCTTCACTTTTTCACTAAACCCAATACCAACACTAAACTCAATACCAAAAATTTTACAACACAAACATAATCTAAGTGGGGCGAGGTGTTTCTCTGTCGCCCTTTCTTTTTTCTTATTTCCCCCCTATTACCTACTCTTTAAATAATGGCTGCAGTTGTGTTCTTGTTTCTTGTCCTGTTTTATTTTTCTAGTGGTAAAGCAGATGGAAATGGATGACAGCAATCATGCATCATCATTTTGCGGACAATAACTTATCTATATTTTGCTTATATTCATCTTGTTTTTTTTCCAAACAGCTATACGCGTATCCGGACTCCCGTCAAAGGACATTCATGCAAACATCTTCAGGTGAGTGCTCTGATTAGTTTCAACTCCTAATACAGAGAACTGATGCCTGTATCGGCTTATTAGGACTTCTTCACTTATGTTTCAATTATGTGGTTTGGTATGCAGCTAGATGTATGCACGTGTACATGTGTGTATGTGTTTATATTTATCAAATTACATTTTTCACCTTGAACTATTAGGGATAGCTACAATGTCCCTCTCTGACCAATGTAAGTGTATGTACGATGTCTGACAATATACTGTCTTGCTACAAAGGTGGTGAGAATGAAGTGGATAGGATTTGGAGAAGAGGAGAGAACAGGCGTAGGAGACAGTATGAGATGGATTGTCTGAGAATTTCATCAAAAAAGAGGGTGAAAAAAGAACTGCTGCGAGTGGAAAAGGAAAGAACACTGATACTATCAGAAAGAAAGGGAGGAAAGCTGCTGAAAGTATCAGCGAGCATAAAAGAAAGACTAGGAACGAGGAGAAAAGATAGGGGTGAGAGGTCAGATTTCAAACAGATTAAACTTCGGTTGATTCCGTCACTATTAAAAGAGTATGGACCACATGCATTACCAGAGTTACTAGTATAGCTTGTAAGGTGCTTGGGCAGTTTAAAAGAGTAGCAGCAATCAGCTAGGAGCAACTAGCTTTGTTCATCCTCAAACTTCTTCACAGTGAAGCACTTTAGTTCCCAGTGATTAGGTACATAAATCTATAAATCATCACCTCAAAACACAAACCCTTGGCTAATAGCACCCTAGCAAAATTCTAAAGCACCATAAAATTTGTCCGCTGGAGACACCTACGCGTGCTGCTCTTGCTCTTGGTTTCCTTCTATGGCTGATTTCTGAGTTATTCTCTATTGAAGCTTGTGCTTATTTTTCTTGTACTTTTTCTGAGATCATGTGATAAGCATGTGGAAATTGAGGTTAAACATGGAAAATTTTAACAATGGGGGAAGATTGCATCTAATCCGACAGTCTAGGGGCTTGATTGCTCAAAGTTGATGTTGAGAGTGACATTGAAAATGATATAGTTACAGGTGAGAAAGTATATCTTGCATAACTAACTGTTGGGCCATGTAACATTGTTCCCTGCATCTTTATCTGCTTCTTATTGTGTTGTCTTTATTATCATTTTTTTTACCAATTACTGCTAAATATAACAATCATTGTCATTTGATTTCATTGTGTCTTATGCTTGCTGCAGTGTTTCGACTTTGGTAACTTTCTTGATATAAATTCAAGAAGACCATCCTGGCGCTGCCCACATTGTAACCAGTCTGTCTGCTACTTGGACCTTCGTCTTGATCAAAATATGGTCAAGGCAAGTAGCTATGAGTTTCTGGTTACCATTTGATTGAATTTACTTTTTTCTTTGTTGGTTCATTCCTCTTATTTTCTTAACTAAGCGTGGTGCTTCTTCCCAGGTCCTGAGAGAGGTGGGAGAGAATGTTGATGAAGTTATTATCTCTGCAGATGGATCATGGGAGGCCGGTCTGAAAAGTGATGGCCATGTAGAGCAGGTACAAGGAAAGACCATCAATTGCCAGAAAGAAAAGAACGAGCGGCAAGAATCTATGCGTGTCTTGAATATCCTTCCAAACGTTTTTGATCTTACCGAGGACAACGATGAGATGGAGGCAGTCACCACTAGGGAAATGGAAGACAGGAAACCTTTGCGTGCTGATCTTCCTGCTGCTACAAACTTAACTTCACTGCCAGAATTGAACACAACGAATGGGGTTAATCAAAGTGTTGCTGCTGAAGTCGAGGATGAGTTTTGGTCTGGAGTTTATTTAAGTACTGGGTCAATGAACTCCAGTGCTAGGTCAAATGACCAAAGAGTTGGTGGTATCTCTGAGTCCATCTCTCCCAATCTTATGGGGTCTCCTGCATTGACTAATGCTGTTTCTCCTGCACTTAATCAACAAGCTAATTTCCCCACCTCTAGAGGGCGAAGTCAATGCTCTCCCAATAATTTTCAGTTACAGCAGGCACAATATGGGAATTCCACTGTTAACTACGAATATGGGAGGTTTCCATTAACGGCCAACCATGCTAGCAGGACTCCGATGGCGGTTCAGGCCCTGCCAGTTCAGTCTCAGGCATCAAGTCTGCAACAAAGACCAAGAAGTAGTTTGAATTCTCAGGTTGCCCCTTCTGTGGCACCCATTGCAGATGCTTTCCGTACAACTCACAGCAATACAGAAAGGCAGCAGCACTTTAGAGCACCTCCATCTTCATTGCAGCGTCCCCCAATAACACAGGTTGGCATTAAGTTACGGTGAACTGTATCTTGTGTTTTTTTGTCCTTTTAATTTGGCAGGTGGTTGGCAATAATTAAGTAGGTAATCTCCGAGCAGGGATTGGCTTGATTTAGTGAAAGTGTTGCAGTTTGGTAGAATTTTAGATTGTGTTTCTCTTGTTGAGCCCTTTGCTTTTGTTTCTTGGTGTTATGTTCTTTTCGTGAATAGGAATGTTTCCCACAACGTGTTCATCAAACGCCCACTTAGCTAAATAATGGCAGCAAAATTTAAATCCCTTTTCACGTGGGAGAAACGCCAATAAGGGTGCACGCCAATCTTGTGTTATGTTCACATACAGACATTGTTGACAAAATATATGATGCTATGCTAACTTCTAATTTTGTGCTTCTCATTAAAACTGCAGAACCGGGATCATCCTTTGAGTTCATCCTTCAGTCGATTGCAAAGTCAGGGACCATTTCCTGGGCTTTTAACAGATTTTCGAAATTCACACCTGCAGCAAGCGTTAAACCCAAGGCCCCCCCAGCCTGTGGTCCAATCTGCAAGCACTATCCGTCAATCTCCACACCTCCCGTGGACCCAAAACCAGCAAGGAAGTGCACAAGGGGGAATCAGTCGAGCAGCAGGTACTATCAGTCGCCCACAGAACAACTGGCTTACTCATCCAGTGGCTGGACCGATGGCTAGACAGACTTCAGCTGTGCCAGTTCTAAATCAAACGTCCAGAACAGGGTTAGTGACTGCTGATGGGAGCAGAGAAGGATTGCGGGAGCAGAGAGGGAATATAGGAGGAACGTCACAAGCAGCTATAAGGCCCGATAATTTGTTGGACCCATTATTGGAGCAGAATTGGCAGCCCCAACGTCGAATGCGTGGAAGCCTGTCACCGCAGGATTACCCTGCTCATAGCCAATTCTTGATTTTGCCAACCCAACAAGTTCAAACTCAAACTGCAAGACCACCACCAAATCCGACTCCTCCAGCACCAAGTGTTACATCACAACTGCAGGCGTTCATTTCCAGCAGCAGAAACGCTAACAGTCCTCAAACACCTAATATCCAATGACAGATCCATCTGGTAGGAGTGTTGCCCCCAAAGTCCTGTTTAGCATCCCATAGACATTTACTACACATATTTGGGGAGGCTGTACATATAATATGCCATAACCAATTTTGTATCCGCGGTCTTGTTGTAAAGTTCTGACTGTATGTGTTTTGGTTGGTCTGTATTAGGGAAATCTTAAGCGGTTTTTAACAGTTGGATTTTTGAGAATTGTCTGAGCCCAGCTTTCTATTGTCTTTGGTCTATAGAAAGGATAGTGAGCAAGGAAGAGAGGGTATCTGTTTTATCGTGTTGATAGGTTATGATATATATCTTACAGTATTGCCAAGTTTCGCCGTGCAAAGTAACAGCTAATTATTTACTGGGCTAGCAGATGGGGCGTATTACTCACTGTTTACAAGGAACAGGAGCTTTTAGCTTCAAAGATCTTCACAGTTGACAAGGTTGGCATGTGGCTGTCCTGTACCCGACTTGCCCACTGTACTCATAAAAGGCTTTCCCTCTTTTCGTTTCAAACAAGAAGAAGAAAACAATAGGGGCCATCTATATTTTTCCTAATATCAGATTACCCATCCAAAAATTATAAAAGAAATTACAGAGAAGGTTGTGGCTGCCAACAGACCATTCTGATCAGTTACGTATCTTGGCAACTTTTGCAGAGCTTGTGTTACGGATTTGAGTTGAAAGTGCTACTGACCGCCTGCATGGTGAATCGAGTAACCTAAGGCTACTAGAAACATACGCTGACTTGATCTTGTGAACCTTTTCAAGCTTAACATGCTGATAGAAAACAAAAAAATAAAGTAAAAAAAAAAACAATGTTGAAGAGCTTAATAAGATCTTGCACTCCCGCTCGCCTACTATTCTAACACCAAAGAGGACATTAGTAGCGTAAACTAGGCTTAGAATCTTAGTCGGCCAGTCGCATTAATACTCCCATCTCTTCACCTCCATCCCTTCAGGTAGGCTGTCTCAATGGAATAGGAAGCTGCTCCTTTGAACACAAGATATACAAGCGGGGAAAAACAAGAAAAATAGCTCAAGATTTCTAGAGAATGTCAACTGAGATTTCATTGATGCAATAAGAATGTAAGCCGGTAATAACGAAGAGAGAGAGAGATGCGGAAAGAAATTAAAAAACCAACAGATAATGGAAAAATCTGGCCTGCCAATATAGCAAGAGAGGTAATCTCGATGAGAAGACCACCGGCTTAGATATCAATGGGTTCTGGAGAATCCTATTGCTTGAACGACAAGGAATAAGAGCTGGACAACGACATGTCCTTGAGTTTTGTGGACTGTAGCTGGAACTAATACTACATGTCGTTTGAACTGATTAACAGGCCCCGTGGACCTTGCCCAATACGCCCGTCGCCCACCAACGTCACCCCGCGTCATAAAGCAAATCGCCCCTCGTGATCTCGTCCCCTTAACTTCCTTTTTTTTTTTTTTTGTGATCGTTCTCTTAACTTCCTTACGTACCGTACTGTTTCTCGCTGGCTCAACTCGACTCACTGAGTCAACGAAGTGCCGATCCCTGTCTCAAAGAGTAACGGCCACCGCAGTGCTGAACCAGCCTCCCACTCTCTACACCGGAGGATCCGATGGCTCCATCATCTGGGGAACCTCTCCTCCACCGATTCCAACACGGTAATTCAATTCGCTTCCCTACATATGTGCCTTCTATATTTATTCTTTGTTCTCGCTTCCCATCTGTTTGTCAATAAGCTTCTGAACCAAAAACTCTCACCTAAATTGCAGAATTATGCTGTTATGGTATCCTAATGGATCTTTCTTGAGTTGACATGCGGCTCTGTTTGCTTGCTGAGAAGATGTAGGACATAACAAGACAGAAAAATGCTTGAGTCGTAACTTTTGTACTTTGCCTCTTACTTTCTTGAGAGTTACTCGTAAAAATCCAATCTAGTTCAATCAGGCTCAGGGTGGACAAACGAGTTCTATTGTTTCTTTTAAGTTAGATTCCGTGGTGTATAAATCATGATAGTTAGTCTGAATCTTTTATTTTCCTACGTTTTAGGTCACCTAATGTCCCTTACAATGTTTTAATTGCGTCAGTCTGGTGCCATTCTTCATTTGGCCGAAATTTCCCCACTGCCAATATCTGGCATTAACTTGGAACCACGTGCATCTAAAGCACGTTTTATTAAAATCAATGTAGTTGTATGTAAACCTAGAGCAATAGAACCAAGAAGTCTCCAGGTCCTATTGTTAAGAATCGAATTGCTATTCTCATTAATAGCATTTAACCAACAGGGCAACCATATGTTCGACCTGCATTGAACTCTAGACCATTCGTTGAAGATAAAAGTACATCGAACCCATAAAAAGTTTTACCACAAGCAGATTGTATCCATTGGGCAATTATAGGTTCAATCAAGATTTGTTTCTCTGGAGTACCAAAAGCAAGCATGACATCATTATGAACATAAATTCCTAAAGTATGGAATCCCAAAAAAAAGGCTGGCCCAACTTAAATAAGATATGATAGCTTCCTTATGCTCTACTATTCTTGCCAATGCATTATCCTCATTTTGGAAACAAATCACAGGCTTGAATCTCATCCGACTCTCAAAACCAATTCTCTCTCGATGCGATTTGGAAACTCTGAGAAAACATACTTTCACGAACACTTTTAAATATGGCAGAACAGATACATTTAAAATGGGATTCGGCAAACCATACCGTAAAGGAGCTTCAATGTTGACAGATCTCAACACACGTTCGAAATTGCAAATTCATGGATAACTTAGACAAGTACGAGTAATCTGCAAATATCTTTGTTATGTGTATCGCCCGCTGGTGGAGACAGAAACCAGCAAAAAAACGTCCGCGGATTTATTTGTAATCAAGTGATTAAAGATATACAACAGACACATACTGACATACAACTAGACCCGGTTCTTGCTTTAAAAAAATAATAATAACAGAACAGAACTAGAGCGGCCGGTTGTCTGATAAAAAATTGTTGAAACAATCACCGAGTACTAATTTTTTTAAAAAAAAAAATCATTTTAGTCAATAAATCTTAAACTTTTAAGTTATCAAGGTGGGTGTTGTTTGAGGAGTTCGGTTAGTGTACGAAGCTCTTTTGTAAAGACTTTGATTGGAAAAACCATAATCTTTGTTACTGGTGACTCAACTTGAGTAGGTACAAATTTTTAAGGTGAAATGATAAAAAAAATCTTATTTAATGTAAAAAGTGTTTTAGAATTAAAATATAAAAAATTAAGAACTAAAAGCATTAAAAATATGGAAATATATATATTGTACTATTTGTTGAAACTAAGAGGTGACAATTAGATCCTACGAGTTTTCATCTTCTGAAAACGTTGTAAAATGATTTTGTTCTCAATAATTTAAAAAAAAAAATCTTTCAATGCATACTATCATGCTATAATTTATCCAGTCATATCTCATCTTATCTAAACAAAATAAAACAAAACAAAATGAAAATTCATCATCCAATTAACTAATCAAAATTAAGAATAATAACCTTCAACAATTCACAATTGACTAATTATTAATCAATAAGTCACAATTTTGTTGTTGTTGTAAGTGGTAAGTGTATTAAAAATGGTAAAAATATAAAGATGTTGCTAGAAGAAAGTCCTAGCGATAGAGTTTACAAAACCCAGCAAAATGCAAAGAAAGCTCAAGGCCCAAGTACATATGGGACCAAAAGAAAAGACATAAATAGCGTAAACCAGAGATGATAACACTAACTTAGTTCCCACTCAAATGTTGTCGTGAATACCCCAAAACTCTAGCCTCGTAGGGAAAGTTTGCCTTCTGCCCAGTGTCTCAAGGAAATTAATCTCGACTTCACAGAATACACAATATCATTAAAAATATCAACAACTCTACTCGGTTGACCTTGGTGGATTCTAACATTTCTTTCTCTCCATATTGGGTATACAGCCGCACAAAGTGCCAATTTGCTAATCCGGTTCAGCACATGGGCACCCTTGAAAGTGTGAGAAGCCCAAATAATGAAACCCTCCCACGAACATTGCGTTCTTGGCATGTTACACCGATTAGACAAGAGAAACCAAACTTTTTGTGTAAAAGGGCAGTTGAAAAATAAATGATCCCTGGTTTCAGTGTCCGAGTGACATAAATAGCACGTTGCATCTTGCAGACACCCGAATTGAAGGATTTTATCCTTTGTTTGGAGACGACCCCTCACAACTAACCACAAGATATATGAGTGATTATGAATATTCCCAAAGAACCACATCAATTTCTACCAACCAACTCTCACAACGAAGGACAGATGCTATTGTAGGCACTTGAGATTGAAAATGCATTTTTGCTGCTAGGAACCTAGTAAGACAGATCCTCCTTACTTGGTTGGGGTGAAAAGGAATTGGCCAATCTCTATTTAGCTCAGCTCAGATCTGGTTGGCAGCGCCGTTAGACCAGTTACAATTAAAACCATCTATAATCGAGTCAACTTTAGCCTTTAAATCCAACCCAGCATTGGTAATTCGATCGCTCCCAATCCGCAGAATAATAGGGCCACTGGGGTGCCAATTATCATACCATAAGAAGGTAGATTTTCCGTTTCCAATCTTGTGCTTTATAGCCATTCAGACCTCCTGTCTAAATTTTAAGATTTTCCTCCAGCTCACGAGTGGTCTCCCCCATCTTTGACAGCCCAGAAACTACGATCTTTAAGGAGATGTTCTCTAATTCACGTACTATTATTCGAGGCCTCAAATGATGTAGAATTTGATCTTTGTAACAAGCTCCAGCTATTGTAAGTACATGCATAGGCGGATGCAGGGGGTGCGGCCCTGGGCGGCTGCCACCCATTGCATCCCCAATTTTTTTCATTTAGTTGTTTTTATTTATTTTATTTTTTATTCATAAGTTGGTCTGGGCCTGTGGGGGCTCGACCCCCATTGGTAGTATAATTTTTAATTAATTTGATTGTAATGTCAATTGAATGCAATGTAATTAGATTATAATTTGAATTTGAATTAATTAGATTGAAATTTAGATTTTTGAGTTGTGTTCCTTTGTGAATATGTGAATATCTACATTTAATATTTTTGAATCAACATATTTTATGTTTTGGTTTGGTACTATAGTTTTATTTATATTTCGATTGTGATCCAATTGAAATATTGTCTTCACTTTGTTTTATTTTGTTTAGATAATGGACAAGTTTGTGATAAGAAAGCCACGCAGCGTACTATAATAAATGCTCAGAAGAAGAAACTAATAAATTACCATGGATAATATCTTAGGCTTATAGAGGTTTCTACTTGGAAATTTCTAATTTTTTAATTTTTTTTCAAGAATAAAAAGAAAAACCACTCATATTTTTGGGTCCCGAATTAATTATTTAGATGATTTTTTTGTTTAGGTTTTTCATGCCCTTGAATTTCCGTGGAGTTCCTACCGCTCAAACTATCATTTTCTTATATATATGTATATATATATATAAAAGATGCAAATTATTAGGATCCAATTGTCACATTCAGTCTCAGCAAATAGTACGTACATATATTTTAAAATTTTTAATGTTTTTAAATCCTTAATTTTCGATATTTTAATTCTATGACACTTTTTACATTACATAGAAAAAAAAATTTGTCATTTCGCCTTATGTGTTCGTCCTCCTTCGAATTGGATCCCAAATCCGCCACTGATTACATGGGTGTGCCCACGTACGTTTCTTAAGATCTCACTCGATCACACTGAAAGATGCTGTTTAACTTGAACTTGAGTTTTCTCCGCTCGTGCGGAGCCGGAAAGCATTGTGGAAATGCTCGTGATTTACTACAAGAGTTTGCCAGCAAGAAAATAAAAGTTCATTTTAGTGCAAATTTTGATAGCACGCGACTAATTAGCAGCTGGAACAATTAGAGTGCCCAGAATAAATAGGAAGATGCTGTTAAATTTTTTTAAAATATTATTATTAATAACTAGTATGTTGGGAATGAAAAACTGTATGAAAAGTCTTAATTATGGGAGAGTCTCACGTAAAAATCTAAAAAAGTCGAAAGACATTTGTTAATGGAGAAATTCCACAAACATATATTTGCTTTAGTACAAATTAAATTAGCATGGCAACTATATATGGTGCAACACATGACTTGAACAAGCTGTTTAAATCCAGATTCTATTGTATATAATATACTGAACTAACTTGCATTAATCTTGTGCACAAATTGTTGAGGACAAATATGGTTTAAGGAAAGTAACCTTTGTTATGTCGTAGGAACAATTTTTTAACAGATGCTCGGGACAATTAGTACCGTAATCCTTGCCGGACAGAGGATGTCTTGTAAGAGGAATTGTTATTTTCTCTAGTAACAAATTAAGTGATCGATCTTTCTCACGCAAAACAAACTTCGAATTTTTTGAAACATATTTTCCGGACAATGGAGAATTTGTATACCATAATTAATAATTGGACTTTCTAGAACGATTTTTCTTTTTCCCTTTGTCTATCTTTTTGAATAGTCAAAGACCAATAATTCTTTTTAGATAAGGAAGTAATTCGAGCATCCCATATCGCCGTTTGTGTCATGTATAATATTCAATGAACCTAACCGAGGTTCAATAATTGATATATAGCAGAAACAACGATCCTCTAGGGGCCGGTAATTCTGAGGCCAAGCCAGTTCATCAAAATGCATGGACCCTCCAGGCTAAGAAACACGCTCCCTGATATTATATTATATACATACACACACACACACACACACACACATATATATATATATGTAAGGAATGGCAATGCCATGATGGGCCAATGTCACGACATTCATTTGCTCTTCCAGTTGCGTCATGCTTGCACGTTGCACAACCTCATCCTCGATGGAATATGCCATCATGGGGTTAAGCTTCTATGATAAACCCAATTGAATATGGATGGGTCCTATGTCATGTCCATGAAAAAAAAGACCTTTTCCATTTGGAGTGAGACAAAGTGAGACCTAAGCTTGGCGCAGTCTGCCCACTCCCGGCCTTCGCCAATCTTCCTGGTGGCCGTACACGAGGGATCACATCAGAGTCTCCATGGCAATTCAGAATCCAGCTACATAGCTAACTTTAAAACAGTTCCCGCAGATGATTGCTTTGTGCACACATGCTCTGACTTCCCTTGAACTTTCTTTAATAGGTGAACTAGTTTTTAATTCTCAGGCAGGAAAAAGATATATAGTAATTATGTCATAGAAATTAAGAACCCTCAACTTTAAGCTATATATGTATATATATATATATATAGTGGGAAACCTTCCAAAGTTCAAAACTACGGGCATCGATCCCTTGAATCATTCCATTCCCACAATTGAAAGATCAAAGTTAGAACTGCCCTTCAATCCCAAAACAGAAGAATATCCAGCTGTAGCCTAAACTAAAACTATGATTTTAATAATGTCTGTAGGTAGGGGGATTAAACATTAATTAATTATGTTGGGTGCTTATAGGTCAAGCTTATCCAGTTTTAGAGTATGTATAATATTGTTTTCATTCGTTTTCCTTTACATTTATAGGGCGGTGGCGGGCAGTGAGTTAATGTCCAACCTCTTATAAGAAATTCGCATAAAATATTACTTGATTCAAATAATTGTACCCGATTGCAGAAAATGATGTTATCCTAATATTTATTTAATGCTAATGAAGTTGTATTTTTCCAACCCTTGCTTTATTGACTTACCATACTTTCTCACTAACATACATCTGTTATCCAATACATGAAAAACATTACAGTTAAGCTTGACTCTAGATTACAAAACAAGAATGGAGGAGGGGGAAAAGAAGGAAAAATGGAAGTTTACTTTTAATTGCCTAGATCTGTATGGTGAAATGGGGACTTAAGAATCCCATAAGCCCCTTCGTGTCATTGACCGTCACTTACGGTTGCGGAGTTATCAATGAACCAAGGTAGAGGGAAGTTGTCCAATAATTGATCCAGAAAGCACCCACCCAACCCGGGTTCTGGTTCAGCCAGTTCATTGAAATCCTCTAGGCTTGGAAATAGTTCGCTGTCAAATATTATGTCAGGCATATCGAAAGTGTCATCGCCTACATTTTCTTGTTCCATTTGCTCCGCCCCATTCTTCATGTTCGCACTTGGCGGACACTCATCCTCAATGGACTCCACCAAGGGGGTCTTTAATGGAGAAAGGACTTTGGAGAAACTCGGAGAAAAGCTGCCTTTCTTTTGAGGTGATGGGAACTTGCTACGAGTGCTGCCAGCAAGGGAGTTTCGGCGAGTTGGACGGGAGTGGTTGTGTTCTGAAGTGTAGGTTACAATGAAAACTCCCGGATCCAAAGAGCTCCGCTCCACCTGTTTTCTTGCTGAGCACCCTTTCGAACTGCTGCACCTGTAATAGCTCCTAGGATATGGCGATCCCTTGATGGGTTTCTGACCGTATTTGCGCCATGCCCACATGTCTGAGCAAAGTCCCTCGGCTGCCACATGGTGCACCACACTCTTGAGCTGATTCTTCCTGCTGTATCATATGGAGAAGAAAAAAGAAAACAAAATCGAACAATTAGATCACACTTTTGGGAGATCAATTAACTTTCAACTGCAAATGCGAAATCTAGAGAAATCTAACGCATGCAGAATCTCCAAACCTTAGACCATAGCGAACTTTAAAACCAAATAACTAACCTTCTCCTCTGTTTAGTCGCTGGTTCTTTTATACTGTGCTTCTGTTCCGGTTCTTCTTCTTTAGGAATAGATATGGAGCTGGCAAGGAGGGTCTGTGCAGAAACGGGGTGCAAGGCAGAATAGAAGGGTCTGTAAAGCTTCTCTAGCTCATCCAAAACTGTTTTTGTTTCACTGATTTCTGGAAAACTCAAAGGGTCATATTCTACAGCAGTCAAAGGAGCACAACAGGATCTTAGATTGCCCAGGATAGGATCAGGGGCATCATTTATGCAGCCTCTCACTACAGCTTGCAAATCCCAGCCATCCATGCCTGCAAAATCACTAATCGAGAACTTACTATTTAACTGAGGAGACAAAACGAGAAGCAGAAGGAGCTGACTTTTGATTGTCAGAGAATTGCAGAGAGCTATGTGAGGAAATGGAAAGGAGGGACGTTTGGTTAATATAGGGGGGAGCGAGATCCTCTAAAAGCTGCATTTTGAAGTCTCGTCTTGTTCACTCTAAACTGGTTTATGAATTTCTATTCGGTTGACTTTTATAAAAGTCAAACAAGAGGACGAGCGGTGATGACAGTCGCAGGAAATGGGTACTCGCTTTAGATCGGTGGATGGCAGCAATTATATATCCACTTGTAGCGAAGGAAATTCCACGCAACGCAAGTCGTCAATTTCTCACCCAC
Source organism: Myrica gale (assembly GCA_963930655.1). Taxonomy (NCBI): domain Eukaryota; kingdom Viridiplantae; phylum Streptophyta; class Magnoliopsida; order Fagales; family Myricaceae; genus Myrica; species Myrica gale. The sequence continues at coordinate 19,306,828 of OZ005620.1, forward strand.
TCTGGCAAATTGCTTGTGGCCGTCATATATATGCGACGACCAATAATTTCGCATTTTAGGGAATAAAATCTTCACGCTCATACTCTTTCGCGCGTCGGCCGAGTGGACCCTGCCCATACGTTGTCATTTTGGTCAAAATTTTTAAGATAATTCACGAGACTTCCATCAACCTTTTTTTTTAAATACTTTGAGAAACAAAATATAACTTTTGAAAATTAAGGCTTAATTGCATTACAGGTCTATGTGGTATAATATTTTTATAAATTCGTTCATGTAGTATCATTTTGTACAAATATATGTATCACTTCTATGTAAAAGTTAGTCTATTCGTCCATCAGGTGTTAACACACTAACAATGAGCCAGTTGCCCGCTACATTAAGATGATGCGGTTGACCGCTGCAAGTTGTCTCTTTGTAGCGGTCGACGGGCTCTCATTCTGTTAATGTGTTGTTAAAGTCTGATGGACGGAGTGACTAACTTTTATACAAAGTGATACCACATGAACGAATTTGTAAAAACGTTATACCACAGAGACTGTAATGCAATTAAGCCAAAAATTAAAGAGAATGTGATTAGAGACTAAGCCATAATTCAATAGAGGTGAATTACATAAATATAAATTTTGACGTACTAAAATTTAAAAATTATAAAAAAAAAAAAAGGTTTTCTTTAATGCTTTTTGGGGGGCCATGGCCCCCTATAGCTCCGTCTCCGTCTATTGTGATTTATCAAAGCATTATCTTAGACTAAATCAAACTATACAAACTAATCTTCCACGGGCATGAAGCACTTGCATCTTTTTTCCAGCATAATATTCTATTAAAATGCGAGCTGCATTTGCCTGGTAAAGTTTTACAGTGGATTTGGATTGCTCACAGCTACGTACGTATACTGGTCTCCTCTATTGCAGCTTGTATTATTTTCTTCTTTTGAAGAATATAAAAAAAATCGAATAAAAAATCATATATATAAATTTTACAGTATCAAATAATTTGTATAGAAATTGGTTATGTGTTGACTTCATCTTAATATCTTACAGCAATTAAACCAAGACATTTAATAATAAAGCACACAAAAAGAAAGGAAAATATGAATAACATACATGTGATTTTTACCAAATTAATTTTAAGACTGGTGCTTCTAAATTGTTTGATTTAGAACCTATACTATCTCCGATTAGCGGAATTGACACACCACCTAATTAAGTTACGAAAAATCCCACATGACCTCCAAGGGTTTGGTGTGGTGGTAAGGCTTCGGCTTGGGTTCTAACATGTCCCAAGTTTGAGCCTCAACACCCCAATTATCGTCCTTAACTTACCTGCTCCCTGTGTTGTGGGGTCGGTCCAGGGGGCCGGGGTTTGTACTTCAAGGTTGGACCAAAAGGGTCCGGCTTTGAGTAATTTCCTCGTCATAAAAAAAATCCCACATGGCACTCGACATTTAGATTGCGCTGTGTCATGTCATGTGAGATATTTTTATCATTAATCGACAGAAATCAGAGTGCGATCTTAGTAGGAGAGCTAGTGGGCCTCGATTCACCATGCTACAAAAGGTCTATGCTAGACACTCAATAGTATCTGGATTTAGTTTAAACATCAAATGCTGGATGGGAAAATAAAACAAACATTCTCTTGGATAAAATTGTCTTGAATTTTAGACATAATTAAAAGCCTAATTGCTAGAGTCACCTTCAGCTGCTATGGGCATATGCTAGTGACCATGTCACGTATCTTACCCTTGATTTGGAGGATATATAGGAGGTCTAGGGTATCTTGGGTTGGTGTTGGTCCATCTCCCTTCCGCACTCGAACAGAAGGGATAGCTACAAGCCCTAAATGACAAGCCTTCCCAAATCAACTCCATCAGTTTGCTACCCCCACTTTTGATATTCGATCCGGGTATGCTGTACATTCTAAATTGACAAGTCAAATAAGGCCATAACTCTTTGTTCACAAAAATCGGGATGCACGAGAAGGGAACAGGACCGCCGGCCGTGTAAAGACAAGGAAATATGGATCCTTAGTCAAACGATCAGAACAAGCAAGTCACTGCTTGCAACTTGCCTGAGTGGACATACCCACACCAGCTAAATTTGCCTAGGCCTGAGCTGGGTGATAGTTGTAAATAATAGGCTTAATTATTTCTATAATTCTTGTGATATTAACTTCTAACAAATCACTTTGAAGTGCAATTTTGAACGGGTCAATCCCTGTGATCCATTTTACAGACATGAATTTTTTTCTTCATGAAAAAAATTAGCTAACTAATGAAAAATCGATATGGATTAGGGGTCGGGAGCTTCATTATCAAGGTCAGATACTTCGTCTAAATTAGTAAGTTCACATTTGATGGACGAGATGACTTATATGTCTAAAATGAACTACAAGGACTGATATGTTCAATATTATACCTCATGTATTGATTTGTTAAAAGTTAATATCATAGTGACTCTAGCATCAATTAAACCTAAATAATAAATACATAAAAAGTGCAGATTGTTCCGTGAAATTCAGGGCAGCTATATGAAGAATGGACTTTTGGTGACCACCATGGCACTACAGTGACTTCAATCAATATATAGGAAGTTCATAACTAATAGGGGTGCCTCTATACGGAGTAGAGTATAGACCACTAGAGAAGGTTTGAAAAGCTTGGAAGCTCGTGGTTTCGGACGAAGAGACTGTTATACGTAAACTACGCGGGATGGCGCTAGCTACGACTTTTGAATCTTTGAAACCGTGTCTTAAGGGTCTGTTTGACCCGGAAAACCGCTCCTCTGTTTAGTGTTATCTAATATTATACGATTTTATTATGGTATAAGTGAGATATTACCCATATTCAATATAGTCCGTACGACACGTTTTGGAAGGCGACGAGCCAGTCCAAAGAATGCCTAGTTGCTATTATTTATCTAATTGCATTTGGTTTGATATAATTAAGTATGCCCCATGTTTTAAATGAATCTCACCAACTAATTACCTGTTGATTGCTTACTGGGCCTTAAGCCTCTGGGGTATATAAATCAGACTCAAAGTCAAAGAGGATTAATGCTCAGATAGTCCATAGCCGTTCAACATTTGTCGACGCAGCTTTCAGATACAGGCGTAGGAGCCAAAGAAAGACGCTGCCTATTGTGTTTCGTCTGGGCAAATAGTACTATTTTTATAGTGGCTTAAACTTGTTTTAAATGAATCCCACCAACTAATTACCTGTTGATTGCTTACTGGGCCTTAAGCCTATGGGGTATATAAATCAGCCTCAGAGGATTAATGCTCAAATAGTCCATAGCCGTTCAACATTTGTCGACGCAGGTTTCAGAGAGGCATAGGAGCCAAAGCAAGACGCTCGTCTGGGCAAATAGTACTACTTATATGGTGGCTTAAACTTGTTAGAGAAGACGAGTTTGAAAACCGCTGTTAGGTTGCTTTTTTATAGATCTATCTTTATAGACGCGCCGATTTTACACTGGTTGATTGGTCTGGGCAACGTTATCTACCATTCATTGATTACTTTCCAGAAATAACTTTCATGAGCTCACAGCTGAATTAGCTTTACTTTTCACCCACAAGTTTGGTAGTATAGGGGATCAGAGAGGAAAAAACAACCAAAAAAATATTGGAAGTATAGGAATGGAGCCTGGAGCCATGCAGAAATGGTAATTCTCTTTTTATATCGTTTAAAAATTGCTCCTGTTCTGGAATGCAACCTATGAATGCTAAATGCATTGTTGCATGGTCAAGCTTGCGATGTGAAATTATCGTCGGGACCTAAAAGAGGATATGAATCTTCAGCTGATACCCGAACCACATTGGAAGCTGAGAATAATAGTTCCAGGCGGAACCGGTACAGGAAGAAGATTCATATGAGCACGCATACCCAGACCCTTTTTCCTGCGGCTTTGTCAATTACCACAGCTGTTATAATGGTCCACCCATCAAATTGACCGCTTAAAACTATCTTCTGATTCTTATGGAGTTCTACTTCCCACAGCATGTCATTTCCCCCCAACTAGAGAGACGACAAAAGGTTTCTAAAATCTCCCCATCAACATACCTATTGATAAACGACTACTTAAGAACCAGGCTATTGATAACGAGTGTGCTCATGAATGATCAGATTATTGTAGACTTTTTATAGGGTCATCTTATTACATTCAAATCTCTGACAAAAAATTAAGAAACCAGCATTGTAATAAAGTTTACAGGTCTGAACAACCAATTATACCGGCTGGTGGTATTACATTCGAATAAAACAAGTCATAAATTATCACAAAATTCTTCCCTCTAATTACTACAACAGATCTAACGAAGGCATTGCCGTGTTCATCAGCTAACCTCAGTTGCAGTATACAAGAGGGCTACAGGAAACTCGAAAATCCCGGCAAAAGAATATAGCTAGACAAAATTTGCAACCGAAAAGCTTCGGCCTCTCCTTCATCTGAGACTCTTTCTCCACACAAATTTTCCTAACTGCAGTTGCAATTGCAACCATAAATTTGTAACAAAAAACTTCAGCAGCTGCTGGATCTGAGAGACACTCTTTTTCCTTCCATATGAAACTTCTGACTACTTTCCAGCTGCAGTGACAAGCAAGCGCTTCAGTAATTTGCATAAGCAACCAAACCAAAATACGCACACATCCCCACACCCACAAGCACATCTATGATGCATCTTCACATTTGAAAAGAGCATCCTTCCGCAGTATTTACTATTCAATGACAAAGCAAAGGACCTAAATATTAATTATCAAATAAGTCTTAAGGGTCTTAGTTTGTCAATGTGCCGAGCAGATTAAATTATCTACACAATTATGAACATTGGCAAGGAAAAGAAAAAACCTTTGGGCCTACACATGATATTCTTCCAAGGACAAAGCGCATTAGGGAGAAACTGGGAAAATTATTCCACAGTTCTAAATAATCATACCTTCTGTTTCAAGTAAGCTAGAGCATCTCTCTTTGAAGAAAAGTTGGAGAAAACAGAAAACGAATGTTCATCAACAAGAATTTTCAACTGTTTCAGCTTCAGTGACTCTCCAGGTGCCTGAAATCAGGCTACATCAATAAAAAAAAAAGGAATTAGGAACAACTGTGTACAATTTTGGAGGACTGACCTGACGAAGAAGCTTTTTGCACAGCTTCTTCAGCTTCACTTTGGGTTCATCAATCCTTTCCTGTTCTGATGAGTCCTCACGTTTTCGTTTGGCTGAATAACCAAGATTACTAGAATCTTCATTCTCACTGTCGCTAAATGATGTCTTCTTCCCCTGAAAGTGGCAACCTGCTACCTTTTTTGGCCGGTCCCTAATACCTAGTCCTTGCTTTCCAGTTGTGGCTTTCCCCTGAAATGGAACCAAACTTGCATCAAAACATAAAAGTTCACCTTTATATCTCATTATGTTTTTCCTTCCTCACACTCAACCAACTTCTCATTCTCCTACAGTATGCAAATCATCCTTATATACAATCTGTAGGAAATCAATTGGCATAACGCATTATCCACTAATTATCAGTCATCTCTCACTAGCCGTCACTCATCATCTAGTCTGCTTGCAGAACATTTTAAAAAAAAACATCATAATATGTCACATATCTATGGACAAAAACCAAATTGGACCCCATAACTTTTAATTTATTTTTTGAAACCTGATAATTTTAAAAGTCATCAATACTCGCACTTCTTTCAATTTGGCCGTTAAACGACCAAAATGCTCCTCTAAGAAAAAATTACTAAAAAAATTCAATTAACAATATAAAAATTCAATTTTATTTTTTTATTCATTTTTTATTTTTTCTATTTTTTTCTTGGAGGGGTATTTTGGTCAATCCACCACTTTCCATCTGATTTAACGGCCAAATTAAATGGAGAGCAAAGATTGATATCTTTTAAAACTTATAGGCATAAAAAAATAAATTAATAATGTGTTTGGCAAACCAAAATTTTAAACCCTAAAATTTTATCATTATTACAAAAATTTCTCTCCACTTTTTTACAAACTTTTTTCACTTTTTCACCAACTTTTTCATTCACTTCACCTTTTTACCAACTCCTAAAATTTTACCCCAAAATTTTATTCCCAAACACTGTAAAAGTTGTGGAGTCCAATTTAAATTTTGTCCATAGATATTGGGCATACTATGGTTGTGTTTGTGTTGAAATATTTTTGGTATTGAGTTTTGTGTTGGTATTGAGTTTAGTGAAAAAAGTGCAGAGAGGTAATTTTTTATATTTTTTGTAATTTTTTATATTTTTTTATGGGAGAGAGAGATTATATTGTAGTATTTTATTATGAGAGAGAATATTTTGGGTAATATTGTTGGTGCAAACGCACCCTATGATGTTTCTCCTTTAAAAAAATGAAAAGATGTAACATGATTCACCTTTTTTAACCTTCAAATGCTTGGTTAATGGCAATATTGGAATGCTAATCTATAACAAGTAGGTTCTGGAAAATCCACACTAGCTCCTTCAAATTTTGTTCCTGTTGGTTCGAGTATAAAACATATTGCAAAAAAAAAAAGTTTGGACGAGAAAGTACATACTTGAACAAGATTATATAGATTCTCCTGATCATCTTCAAAAAATACAGTTCTCTCATTACGGTTTTGAGCACTTTCAGCTATAAGTGATTTCTTTCTCCTAGATTCTGCCCCAAGAAAACCTCCTGAGACAAATCCGAATTTATAGCCCCACCATTCTGGAGAAACGCCTTCAACTTTGTCTCCTGTCACCATGTGATAAGGCGTTTTCATATATTGACTGAATTACATATCTTATCTATCCAGCAGTACACAGCAGGAATATGAATAGATAGTAATTGAAATATTTACAAGGCCTTACATTGAACAAACACACTTTTACCAAAACAAAGATAGATTAGTATCCAGCAAAAAATTGTATGATAAAGAAGATTCTGAGGAGAATCAGAGTTCAGCCACATTCCGCAGGTTATACAACAGATAGCTTTGAGAAAGCATTTTGGAAACAAAAGGAGGGCAATAATATAAAATTTCAGAGTTTGACCAAGCACGAGTTCAACCTTTGATAGAACAAGACTACTTAACATACCTATCATTTTCCTCTATCAGGCATTTATTTCGTTAATATTATTCATGTTCAGCAAATCAGTCATTCAGTCCTTCAGCCCTAGGACAGACAGAAGGTACCACTCATCAAGGCAATTATTGTGATATTTTTCCAGGGATCTTTAATTCCACCAGAGTCAACCTAAATCCATTAACACATATTAGAGGAAGTTTATCCTTAGACAACATCAGCACTTACAAAATATTTCATGCACAGGCAGATTTTTCATGGAATAAATCCTACAAAAAGCAGGTAAAATGACCAAAATGAAGTTTTTTTTTTTTATGACGAGGAAATTCTCCAAAGTCGGACCCTTTTGGCCCAACCCTGAAGTACAAACACCGGCCCCCTGGACCGACCCCACAACCCAGGGAGCAGGTAAGTCAAGGGCGATAATGGGGGTGTTGGGGCTCGAACTTGGGACATGTTAGAACCCAAGCCGAAGCCTTACCACCACACCAAACCCTTGGGGGTACCAAAATGAAGTTTTAAAAAAATGAAAAATCGCTTTCCTCTCTCTTCCTAATACACTAGCAGTAAGCATTTCATCCTCTCAAGCAACATGAACACATTCGGCAGACAAATGTCATATATGAGACTACACTTTCAGAAGTAAAAACTTCACCCCATTAGTCAAACCAATGGACAGTTTACATTATCCATCTACTTCAGCTCCAGATACTACCTTCACCATCGAATAATTGACTTTCAGAAGGACTTGTTGATTCCAATTCCCAATCTAAATTAGGATTTGTTCCTGGTGACTCCTCATCCTTTTTGGCCTAGGTTACACATTCCCAAAGTTTGTAAGTAGCAAATAAAACAAGCAATGGACCAGTACACTAATTTCACGGGAAATATGTTCTTTGAACTCACAAGAATTCCTTGAAGATCCTTGGAAGAATAGGCATGGACATGCTTCCCCCTCTCTCTTTTCTTATATCTAATTATCAACAAAAAAAAAGGATGTATAGTATTAGTAAAACATTTAGAGTAGCAAACATTCAAAGCACCCAACACAAAATCTAAACATGCAACAACCTTCCCTGTGGACGAGTAGCCTTCACAACTGGACCCTGAACATCAATAGACGCATCAGTATCAGTGCCTGCTTCAGCCAAGTTCTCTTCAATGCCTATCATGCAAATTAAATTTTACTTCTTAGGCCAAATTGTGACATTAAGGTGGTAGCAATGATGAGGCAAATATCAATATCTTATACCTTCATTACTGGATTGCACCGCTTGCTACCGAAAAAAAGAGGAAACAGAACATGTTAGATGCTATGTACAGAAAATAAAAGGTATCTCGTAGGGGTCCTGATTTCAAAGAACAGAATGCCGAACATACCACTTTCAACCTTTTGAGGATATTGTCAAATTGAGTGGTATCGAATGCCCAAGCGTTTGGCTTCTCTAACCCAATACCTATCACAAAATGCCACAGAGAATACGATAGTCAGACGGAGAGCTAAGCATCGAAACATCCGGAAAATTCATTAATCTAACCTCGGTTTTCATGAAGAGTTGGAGATTCGGAATTCAGAATCTAAAATAAAAAAATTCCGTTCCTACCTTTTCTCAGCAGCCAAACAAGCAAAAAAGTTGAAGCAATAAGAAAACACAAAAACTAACCAGTAGTGTCCTGTTTGTTTTTAACTCTAACGTGTCCTTTAATCCCTTGCTTGTCTTTCCCGAGCCCTTCTCCTTCCTCCCATCCCTTAACATAAACAAAAATCTAAATCCAAACAATCCAATCCAATCTCTAAAAAAAATAAAACAAAAATCAGATAGAATGGGAAGGAGTACCATTTGTTTCATGAGGCGGAAAGCAGCGGATTGTTTTGCGACGCCTACATAGCAGAGAGGGGCTTCAGGAGCGGCCATGTCTGATCTGGCGTCGTTCTTTGCCTTTGGCGAACGGTCCACCGCCGCCTCTGTGTTTGGAGGTCGAGCAGTCGGGAAAAGAAAAGAGCTTGGCAAACGAGCTCGAAACCTAAAGAGAAGCGAGGGGCCCTAGGATGCACATTCTCGGTGCTCCGTGAATCAGTTCGCGTTCGGTTAGGGTGTATTATTAAACGGTTGATATTTGCTCGTACGGTGCGTCCCGTGTATCAAACGATCCTTATATCTAGCATGTTGTGGGTTTCTCGATCCAAGGGTTTATGAGTATCCGTTGGACCGATGCGCGCACATTCTCGGTGCTCCGTGAATCAGTTCGCGTTCGGTTAGGGTGTATTATTAAGGGAGTGTTTGTTTGTGGAAATTTCGGGGTATATTCTCGAAATTTTGGGAATCTTTACTTTATTGAGATTTATTGGAGTTTGTGAAAAGTAGAGTGTGTGTGTGTAAAAGTTAAAAATTTTGGAGTTTGTTTGTTTTGTTGGAAATTTCGAACCCCAAAATTTTGGGGAAACAAACACCCCCTAAACGGTTGATATTTGCTCGTACGGTGCGTCCCGTGTATCAAACGGTCCTTATATCTAGCATGTTGTGGGCTTCTCAATCCAAGGGTTTATGAGTATCCGTTGGACCGTTGCGCATCGGACATTTTCGAGTTTTCAACTGCCACCTGCCAGATAAACGGTGCGTAGCAGTGCGGCATCCTAAACGGCGTCACTTTTCTTTTAGCCTTTTTCTCTTTTACTTTTTCTAAATAGTTAAATAATATGCCTCGGATGAAAGTAAAAATTCCGGCCAAAAGCAGAATTACGAGATAAAAATATTTTTAAGAATTAGAGTGTTCGGTTGAGTTCTGTTTTGAGAATTTTTTGTGTTTTGATAATTTTTAGGTGATGTTAACTATATTGGTATGCGTGTTGTAGTTATTTTTATGTAGTGTTAAAATGATGTTTGGTTGTACAATTTTTTGTGTTGTGATGATTCTAAAAAATTCTGAGAATACTGGTTAAACGAACAGACCCTTAGAATCAGAATCATAAATTTCGACAGAATCAGTGAAATTTTAGGTTATTATTTTTTTTAAGAAAAGAAAACTAAGATTAAAATCTTGTAATTTTATTTTAGATTTGAGATGAATGTTTATTTTATTTTAGATATACTTGAAACATTATAATTTTAAAATAGAGTTCAAAAAGTTCTCCATGTCCATATTTTTAAAAGGTTCTAATTTTATTTTAAATTTTAGATGAATATTTATTTTATATTTTATTTATTATTAATTTATAACAGAAAATTTTGTCTAAAATTCTGATCCAATAAAAATTTGACCAAAAAGGCCAATATATTGAAGCTTGAATTTTCAGTTTTCGATTTTAAAAATTCGAATTCCGTCCTGTTCAACGGAACTGAATATTAGATTTTCGTAGGTATGGGAATATGTTCTGATACCACTCTTTTACCTCTTGAAAAAAAAAATAGTGAAAGTCGTGCATTTTTATTACTTTTCCCCGCTCTAACGCGTATTCAAGTGTGGTGTCCAAAGCATACTCAAACAACGCACAACGAGATAAAATGGGTGAGGTTAAAATTGTATTTGTATTCGTGTAAAAATTGTTAAAATAGATTTGATGTTTGTAAAAAAAAGTAAAGTGTTATATTAAAATACATATTTTTGTGATATTTGGATTATAAATATAAAAGTAGTATGCAAATTCTAAAAATTTGGTATAAACGAACATAGCCTTGTTCTACTTCATGTGGTGCTAAGATAAAATTGCCAACTTATTTAGCTAATTATTAATTCATCAACCTTTGATAACTATTTTTTTTTGTTAACAAGAAAAATCCGATGTACATTTGAGTTTCAAGAGATATGGCCTAGCCAGTGGCGAAACCACATGGGGCCCTGGGCGGCTGCCCCCTTCAATTTTTGAAAACGTTGAAGATTTCTTTCTCCCTTCAGTTAGTTGAAGATTTTTCTTTAAATGTATTTGTCATCACCCGCCCCCTTAAGCCCAGCCTCCTTCACGACTTATCCCCCACACAACTCCTGTCACAATTAGTGAAAGAAGAAGACTTATAGAAGAAAATAATTGCGGAAGAAGAAGAAGACGTGAAAAGTGGAGATTGGTAAAGTTAGAAGCTTTTCGAAGACGTGAAGTGTTGGAGTGAATATTAAGGTGCACGTGCCTTGAAGTGGACTTAGTCAATAAATTGTTATTTGTTGTTTTTAGGCTTAGTATTTCGAACCCATTAGCGTTATTACTTTTAATTGTTAGTAAGCTCAGTAGTAAGACCCGGCCCAGGAAGACAGTTAGTTTGTTAGATGATTCTAGAGAATATATTCGGAATTGTAAAACGGATGATGACAAACAAACAATAAATGAAAAACATATATCATTTGAAGGAGCTATCTCGAAATAACGCTCTTACAATTTTTCTCATCTTCCTAACACTTTCATTTCTCATAAATTTTCAAAACAATTAGGCAATTGTTACAACTCCCCTCACGACTTAATGTCCTGTGGAAAGGCTATTGTGTATGCATAGAAGTTTTAGGTGTGCTAGCTCACCTGCTCTAAGGTCCGTTTTGGTCGAAGTATATGAGATTGCTATGTGTTTTGACGAATCCTTCGTGAGGACACATAATTCCCAATGTAAATTCAAAAGCGCCATGATATTGACGAATCCTTCGTAAGGACACATAGATGTTGACAGATCATGGTAAGTACATTTCAATATTTTTAGTCCTTAATTTTTGATATCTTATCTCTAAGAAACTTTTGCATTACATAGGAAATTTTTTTGAGATGTCATTTCGCCTTAAGAATTTGCCCCCCTTAACTAAAATTATGGTTCCGCCATTGAGTCTAGCTGAAAAAACGACCCAACTAGAAGTACAACAACAAAATAATTTCAGATACTTAAAACGATTTCACAACTAGTATTTGCTAGCAAATGGATTAATCATTTCATAAGACTTCCTTATTGAGTATGATTTCAGACACCTAAAACGGTCTCATAACTCAAATATTACTAGTAAATGGATTAATCGTTTCATAATTATTGAATTGAAGCCTCGTGTTGCACTCAAGTGAAAAGGACTAACAATTTTCAATGACTATTAAAATACAATAATTCTTTTTTTATATTAACATAAAAAAGGATTAAATTAAATACTCTGTATGCCAGCCAACTCATCCCAATGCTATATATCCACCCATAATTAGTGAACCATATATTGTTTTCATAACTTCAGAGGGAAATTATCACTTCCACTAAGCTTAGGAGCTCATTGATTACAATATATTATAAATTTAGATCTTTGATTTTTAAATTCAATGCTTGAGATCTTGCTATATCAATATTTATCCCTTCCAAAAACATGACATGGTCACAACCATACCATAATGCCTCACAAGGCTTTGGGTTGATGTATGCGGTTCCTCAATGAGTTACATTTTGTGTTTTGATGTCCATGTAAACCTTTATTTCGTCAAAATGTAAAGATTTTGGTCAACTTTAGGTTGGTAGACAGCAAGAGAGAGTTTATAAATGTAAATAAATTAATAGGCTTTTAGAAAATTCCAAGGTAATTGTAAGGGTCAAGTCCTAGGGTGAAAAATCAACATTTGAAAAGTTTAGACCGACCCATAATGCAATATGCCGTATTTATTTGAGATAATCGAATTTCCAGATTATGCAGTAAGTATGTTCATAATTTTTTTTTTAGGATTTGAAATTCCGATATTTTACCACAAATAATACAATGCAGACTCAAAGTCCAAACGGAAAGAATTTTGTACACAAAGAATAAAATGCAAAAAAATAATATCGATCAGTCGTGAAAATAATATTAGTATATTCAATAGTTTTCAACATAGACGAAACTTCTCCAAAAACAAATAAAATAATTTCTTCTCATATATTAATCGCAAAATTTATTATCAATATTTAATATTTTTATAAGAGTTAATGAAAAAAATGAAGAGAAATAACTTTTTTTAATTAGGTAAAAATTTAGAGAAGACGCCATCTAAGTCAGTAATTTTGAATTTATAAGTTATTGGACAGTATTAGAGGAATTTCTAAAAACCGTACGGGACTCATGATAACCGGGATTATACTCGCTAATGAGGACTGAGCCACCGAGGTAGAACCGTGGAAGGGAAACAAGGAAACGGGTCCTCTCCAGTATGTGTTCGCGTTCTCTCTCTCCCCCTCTCCTCATCCTCTCTAGATTTGGGTGCAGAAACCAGCATCTAACGGGGTCTATGCTCGGTGACTGGCTGTCATTTGACCCTCACAACTTCAGCCAACTCCGACCCTTCGATCCATCCAGTCCTTCTGTAAGTATCTATGCTTTCAACTCTGACTCATCTGTATGGAATCTACCTCATTGAGTTTTGTAGTGAAGGAAAGCTATGATTTTGTATGATCAAATGCCCCACTTATGTTTTTTGGGATGCTGTGAGTTTTTGGATATTTGTAAAAATTGTTATTGGCGAGGGTGAAGTTTAGGAGTCCACTTATTGATTCAGGCACAATACCAGTTTCTGAAATTCTTTTTTCCTTTTTTATGAAGATTTTGATGAATAAGTACTGATTGTTGCTTCCACTTGGTTGGGTACATGATGAGGCATAACAAGTGGGAGACACAGCTGAGGTTGACTTGCTTGTAAATATGGCGCTGACTCTATTTGCAGCATTGTGCCTGTAACATAACTTTTGATTGTAACAAATGCTGGGATTTAGTAATATGTTTGGAAATTGAGAACTTCTTTGATGGTTAGTGTACCTTTAGGAAGGAAACTTTTTAGGAAGAATATTGCTGAGTCTTGGAACAGCATTACGCCTGAATTACTTTGTTTTGTAAAAGTTTAGGTGTTATTTTAGGTGCTTATTTAGCATACCTGAAGCGGAAGACCATGGGCTTAATCTTTCTAACATGATCTGTAACTGTTTTTGGAGTAACTAACAGATCCTACATGAGTAAAAGGTTGTTGATCCATGCCATGAATGAAGTAACTTAATTTATCTGACTTGTCGGAAGGAGATATTGTTTTTCTAACTTATCCTTGTGGGATGCACTTCGGTGGCTGATATCAATGGTAGATATACGGGTCGAGTTATTGAAGAGGAAATGGGTTATTGAAGGTGACATTGCTGGATTTTCTGTGTATCATGGATAAATGTATATGATATTTGGTTTTGCAATTGTTTGTTATATTCTCCTTTGTTACCAATAAAATTGATGTTTCAGGTGAAAAACTGTATTTCACTTGATGCGGATTATAATGGAGAAATAAGAATGATATAGAAAACTCAAGAAATAAGAGAGAAGAAGGGAAGAATAAAGCTAAGGAGAAGGGGAAAACACCACATTTGAGTGCATAGGCAGCCGCTAATCCGAGTCTCCATATTTTAAGCTTCTCACAAACCTTAAATAGAGAATAAAAGGTCATAAGCAAACCCTAAAAGTTCATGGGCTAAAGCCTAATATAACATAATAACTAATAATCTCTCAAAATATAAACCACAACCAAATAAAGTAAAACAATTAATTGAAATGTCCCCATGAACTCTCCTCTTGTGGGAGAAACTCGACCATGTTGAGTAAAACAAAACATGATGAAGCTGTCACTATCAAGTACCCAACCACAAACTAAGTAGTTGTGCAGTCTTCTTCTTCGCTCATAGACTCAATAAAGTAAAGCAATTAATTGAAATGTCCCCATTATCACTTATACAATTGCTTTCTCTCAGATGAAGAAAGTAAAGTTTGGGTTAAACTACCTATTTGATAGGACAAGTAACCATATCCATTAGAAAAAGTTGCACAAAGCAACCGTCAAAAAGATGTGTTTAGTTATTGGAGAAAACATTTACATTAGAACACATTCCAGATTAACTGGGACCAGCACTGGTTGGTGAAGTTTGCAATTATATTCGTCAACTTTCTGACTGCTCAAAGAGGTTTTAGTTTATATTCATTCAAGCTATGGTTACTAGTTGAAATCAATAGTATCTCCACAATATCTCCATGTTTATGATGCAAATTATCATGGGGTATGCTATCTGGAGGATAGCATCGTTGATAAGCAGACTGTTTTCAATTTAAGCTCATTGCAGTCTATATTTTTGTTATGATATCCTGCAACATACAACTGCAGAGTGCTGGCTGCTATACTATTGGCCCTAGTTCTTCAATCTGAGGTAGAGTTAAAGCCTAAAGGGATAGATTGATGGTAGAACAATGTTTTATGTCTATTTGTTAGTCTCACTGGTATTTTGCTTTTAATTACGGGAGTGATGCGTTTATGACATGTAAAGTAAAAGGATTGCACATTCTTTCCATGATAACATAATGTTTCTTTCTTTATGTAGAGAATGACTCCTGCAACATATTATCCTACTCATAGCCGTACCCTTCCACCACCTGATCAAGGTAATGAAAAGTTTCTCCTTATCGTTTCAGCGAGGGGGTTTTCTTGACATCTACATTCATTTTACTTGCATGGTGACAAAGGTGTTTTACTGAGTATGGTATTTGTATATGAGAGGAACTGACCTGTGTGAAACTCTCTTCTGCAGTGATAACTACAGAAGCCAGAAATATCCTCTTAAGACACATCTATAAGCGTGCTGAAGAGCAAGATGTAATGTGTCCTATGCCCTCATACTTGAGTTTGCACTTTTGCACACGATGTGCACAGACACCAGAGAATTTTTTGAGCTTCTGATATTCTTCTAACTCGTACGGCATTTCTCCTTGCAGTTGAGACCTAAGAGAGCTGCGACTGAACATCTTATACTCGAGCATGGGTGCAAGCAACCGAGGGCATCTCCCTACTGAGCTCTTCTCATGTTCCATGTAAATTGCGAGTTCATGGCAAAGAAGTGTGGGTGTGGGTTTGTGGACAGAAAAAGTACTTGGGACACGTGTTGCAGTTTAATTGGATGTGACGTGGTCAATTGGTCCACGTCATCAATTTCCGTCCAAAAATAGATGGAATATTGGCGGATGGATAAAACGGGAAAAATGGATATACCTCAGGAGTAGCGGGACAACAAAAAGTTACCCTAGGGGTATTTCTGAGAAAACGTTAAACCCCAGGGGCACGCGCGTATATTAAGCTGTAAATCTGAAAGCAAAAACTCATGAGAAGGTTGACAGCCTTGGAGAGAACCGGAGTATTGCAGCTCACACTGTGGTTCTTCTTATGAGGAAATAAGTGTCTTGTTGGATGCATTTGAAAGCCTCAAGATGACTTCGCAACAATAAGTGTATAAACTATGAAGTGTAAGAATTATACGCTACTAGAATCATAGAGGGCAGCTTCCACAGGTTCGATTGTTTGCTTGTTAAACAAAACGCATTTGACTATATTAGAGTATTTGTGGAGTTTAGTCTCTGTTCTCCCTCTCTTTCTTAAAGCAAACGCATTTGACTGTAGTAGAATATTTCCCCAGTCAGTCTCTGTTCTCCCTCTCTCTTAAAGCAAACGCATATGACTGTTATTTGTGGAGTTACTCTCTGTTCTCCCTCTCTCTCTCTCTCAAAGTTGAAAAACAGTACTGATTCCAACTTACGGTAGCCATACCGACCGAAGGCACTGAAGGTCGGTTTTGGCTCGATGGTCAGCCTTTCATTTCAAGAAACCGACCTCCTCGGTTTAGTGGTCGGTATAGGGGTCCAAATCGAAGTGAGGGAGTCGGTTTTCACCTCTATTGCTGATGGTGGTTTGATTTTAAGGTCGTTCCATGTGATAATTTATGGAAATGCAGTAGCATCTCTTCGTTCTTTCTAAATGGATTGGAGCTTTGATGTTTAACAAAACACCTTCTAGTCTAACAATAGGTGTGTGTGTGGGGGCATTATTAAATAAACGAAGAATTGGAATAATGCATGTTGGGCTGTAATATACCTTAGATTTTTGAATGTTCATATTGGCCATGGCTGCGTTTGACCAAGTTAAAGTCTTGAAGAGGAACATTTTCTTCACCATTTAACCAAGTCGCATTGGAAATTTGTCTAGTTTGAATTCAAACATATTGCCTTAAGTCGTCGCATTAAGGATTAACTTGTTGATGCATGTCCAGCTTTTCTAGTTCGGTTTTCAATGTCCAGGTCTTTGGAACATACCACTCGCTGTCAATTTTGAACCAAGCCCCGAATTTCCGTTCAACATATATTTTTTTATTTACGAATAAATTCTTTGACCACACTGTTCATACTTGTTGAGCAGTCCAGGTTAAATAACAGGGGATTTCGCCAGTTAGAAGAAACGTAGAGCATCTCCCCTCTTGGTCCCCCTTTTGGAAAGAGAGACGTAGTTGGTAGATTGAGAGAATTTGAAATCTTATTGTCGTTTACCCATTGAATTTATGTTATTTATTTATTAATCTTTAGCAGAGGATTGAATTTACTGCTTTTTCTTTTGTATTAAGATTTCTAGAATCTTTAAAATTGTTTATTCCGTAAGAGTATAAACATTAATTATTAGCTTCTCATGAAATATTCTAAATCTTATTTGAGAACTGAACCACTAATTTTGAAAATAGTAGTTTAATTTTAAACCAAAGTAGAGATACATCAAATTAAAACAAATTAGCTAAATGATGGGAAAAAGTCATTGTTTCACCCCCATAAGTTTGCGTCAATTATATTTCATTTTCCCTAACTTTAAAAACTGTGATTTACGTTTTATAAATATGAAACATTTACAATGTTCGTCCACAGTCAAAATTTCCGTTAAACTTAACAGAATTCGGCATTAAAATGATCGAAATACACTCAAAGACAATTTTTAAAAATAAATAAATATTGGAGAAATAAATTAAAACAATATATAGATTATTGAAATAGAGTTTCAATAGTTTTATTTAAAAAATATGTAGTTTTTTAATGATTTTTTTTTAAAAAAAATTATTAATTTTATTTTAGAGGGTTATTTTGATCATTTTAATACCGAATTCCTTTAATTATAACGTTAATTTTGACTCTGGACAAACATTGCAAATATTGTATACTTATAAGATGTAAATAACAATTTTTAAAATTAAGAGGAGTGAAATGCAATTGAAGCAAATTCATAACAAGATTAATGATTTTTCTCCGTAAGTGATTTAATCAAGAGTAATAATGGTAAGAATATCAAGCAAAAGCATGAAAGTAGGATTTTTTTTTCAGATATTAAGTAAATCATTTAATCAAAAGTAATGATGGTAAAAATATAATATATATTTTTTTCTGATAACAAAGAAAATTAAGGGAAATATTTTGTTTGTTCGAGTCTCTCCGACAAAAATATTCCGTAAGATGAAAATCAACATATTTTAAACCCTTCAGTTTAGGGTCTTCTCTGGTCTATCAGGTAAGCTAACTCGTCAGAATATTGTAGTCGTTTATAGAACACGAAACCAACTGCTCCAGGTTCGACCCGTTCAAAGCAAAAACCAATTCGTTTTTTTCCGAGTTCTTACAAAAAGAAGTAAACTAGTGAGCATGTACGGTCTATAAGTTTCAACGCTCCACGTGCAAAGTCAAACGTATGACTTTTGACAATGTTCGTCTTTCTTTTTTCCTTTCCGTCTTTGGTTATTTTTGTCTACAAAAACAACGGTATTTCAACTGGAAAATGGAAGGCAACCAGACAGCGCCTGTCTAAGTGGAAACCTCAGGGGGGCTTGAACGGTGGCTCTGACCAACAAAATTGCAGTCCTACGACCCAAAATCCAACTCAACTCTATGACTCATCTAAGCCACCCACATGCTTGGCAAAAGTTTTGAGTGAAAATTGACATTCAAATCAGAATGAAACATTTTGCGAAGAGTGAGCCATAGACCTAAAACTATCCTTAATTCGTGAAAAGATTCGATCATAAGATTGTTTGTTCTAAGTTTTTATAAGGATCAGTCAAGATTTAAAAAACCAAATCCAAACATTTGAATTTAACCACTTCATTTAATGAGATAAGATAAAGAAGACTTAGTTTGGGTATTGAATTTGGTTTTTAAAATCCCGACTCCTCCTTATTCATCTTTGTACGTCAAACTTATAACCTAATATTTTCCCTCCGTAATTCTACACCAATCCTTTAATATCTGGACCGAACCCATAGTTAAGCATGTGATTTTAGGTTCTGCAGAATCCATTTTACCAAATTCAATACTAAACAGCCACAGAATATGGCGGTGGGAGTACCTAAACTGTAGCCAAAATTTCACTTTTTCTAGTTGGGGGAAGCATTTGGAGTCCCAGAGAAAATGGGTTCTAGCAGATATTGGCAAGAGACGTAGAAAGAGGGCTTTCCTCCGCTGTGTAACCTTCTCTATATATCTGTATGGAACTCTGAATTAGGTGCATTTAGAACATGTGGTCACAAGTGGTTGAACAACGTAGTGGAACACTCTAAAAAGGGATCATGATTAAATTCCGGCATTGGAAAAATCAGATCAACCAAGTTACATGTGTGTTAAACCCAAATTGGAATAGAGATAAGAAAAAACCCATAGGAAAGTTGTTTTTTTTCATAGCAAAGATGTACTATACTTAAAAAAACTAATCAGAGTTACAATTATAGAATTATTCAAGATCATTATAAAGTCTAATTTCACTTAACAAACATCTTGGCATATTGTTTGATATATCAAAAAGGGTTGCTAAAAAGCTGACTATAATTGATTCAACAGAACAACTGGTCCTAGTAGGGAAAAAAGGGCCAAATTTTCGAGTACAAATATATCGAGCGCTGCAAAAATAACTTCTCTGGGATAAGTATAACCGATAAAAATATAAGGATGTTGGTTGTGTTTTTTTTTTTTAGAACTTTTTGTATTTTGAGAATTTTTAGGTGATGTTAACTTTATTAGAATGCGTGTTGTAAGTTATTTTTATGTGGTGTTAAAAATGATGTTTGGTTGTAGAATTTTTTCTGAGGATTTTTTTGAACCGAACAAAGTTGATAGAAAAAAGTAATGGGTGAGCTATTGATGAAGTACAAAGTTTTAACCCATTCGGTAGCTTAAGTGGCAGTAGAAGGCTCATGAGAGTGTGGATTAGATACATATTCAAGAGTTCAAACCACCACTTTTAAAAAAAATTGAGACTTAAACGGGGACTGATTAGCAATACACGTGAAATTTGTCCGGATTTCCACCTTAAAAAAAAGAGAGAAAGAATTACGAAGTTCACTACTGCTTCCGACTAATCTGCTTCATATGGGACCCAGGATAACGTATTGGCTCACTTCATACCGCTAAAAGAAGTCATTCCCTGTTTCCCTTACACCTTTTAACCCCTGTTAGAATTACCCTGGACCAATTTTCCTGAATCTCCACAAATCTTCAACACATTCCCCGTGTGTCCTTCATGGGAACCTTCACTTGGTACTAGATTAGCTGTTTCTCTTTCCTAATAAATAAGAATTAACATTAGAAAAACACAGCCACCTCGACTGCTCCGCAACTATAAATACACGCACTGGAAGCGGCATTTCTCAACTTCAAATCCGTGTGGTTATCTACACCTGACCCTCCTCAACTTCCTCAGGAAAGCACATACGTACAACTGTCCAACAACTGGATTGGACATACTCCTTTCTCCCTATATTTAGGTGCTTGCATCTTGTGTTTTTCTGCACATCTTCGGACATTTTCTTGCTGCATTTCACGAAGAATGGCTTTCATGGATACGAATCAACAACACTTAAGCTTGCTATCTAAGATAGCAACCAGCAACGGGCACGGTGAAGATTCTCCATACTTCGACGGTTGGAAGGCGTTTGAGAGCAATCCATTTCATCCTACCAACAACCCACATGGGGTTATCCAAATGGGTCTAGCAGAAAATAAGGTAAAAATGCTAATAGGCTTTCTTATCAGTCATTTTTCGTGAATAATTAATTGAAGCGCGGGCAGAAAGTCAGTAATGGTTGTTTTGTCTTGAATGTGCAGCTTTGTTTTGATTTGATTCAAGAGTGGATGGTGAATAACCCAGAAGCCTCCATCTGCACGCCCGAGGGAGTGAATCACTTCAGCGATATAGCTATCTTTCAGGATTATCATGGCCTGCCAGAATTTAGAAACGTACGGAACGTCCATGCCTTCAAGCTTTTCATGTTCTATTCATTCATCACTCTGTCTCTCTAATTATGTCTCTCGGACACATACACACGCTCGTACACACAGAAATCTATCTATTAACTAGATTTGATGAACAAATCACCAAGATTCTTCGTTATGTACACTAACAACGATTATAATTGAACTCAACAGGCTGTTGCTAAGTTTATGGCGAAAGTAAGAGGAGATAGAGTCAGCTTCAGCCCTGATCGCATAGTTATGAGTGGAGGATCAACCGGAGCTCATGAGATGCTCGCCTTTTGTTTGGCTGACCCTGGGGATGCCTTTCTTGTGCCTACTCCTTATTATCCTGGGTAAGATCAGACTTTCCGCTTCAATTTTCTGCTTCGTTCATGCAATATAATTCTTCTACCTCTGGCTTAGTAATAATTGATGCAATACAGTAAGTTAGGTACATGATTAAGTGCGGTAAAGATTAAATTTGACTTGATTTTTGAGATGTTCTTTTGTTGACTTTTGACCTCTACTGTCTCCCAAATCAACTAGCAGTGGAGATCGAGAGAGAGAGAGAGATGAACCATTGAATCTGCTTTTATCAATAACTGATAGATTAATTCGAACAGATTAAGGTTAAGTTAACCGCACTGCTTGACTACTTACAGTAACATCCTCCAATTGTCAAAATTCCTATATATGCTCTTAATTGTTAGAGAATATAATTTAAATAATAAAATATTTATCTTTATATCAGCTTAAGTTTTTGGGATGAGTGGTAGATTCACATGGTATCAGAACCAAGGTCCTAAGTTCAAGACTTGACTCCGCACTATACCAAAATTTCAATTAAATATTGGACGTATTGGACCTCCAATTAAAGGAGAGTCCGGTCCACATGTAAGGAGGAATGTTAGAGAATATAGCTCAAATAATAAAATCTTCATCTTTCTATCAGCTTAAACTTTTGAGATGTGCAGTAGATTCTTATGGTATCAAAGCTAAGGTAGATTCATATTAATGTCACGGTCAAAGGCTCTCGTACCATCTCGCAGACAAACCTTGAATCGATGTTTTGACAAAAATTGGAAAATACTAGAAGAAAGTCCCATCTTCCTCGAAGAGCATGCAGCCAGCCCCTTGTTCCCAACTTTGAGGCAATTTGAATTTTCTAAGATCACCAGAACGTATGCAGCTCCGCATTGAGGTCAGCAGGTTAAAAATTTTTCCTATCCATAGTAGATCTCAACATCAAGAACATAATTGTCAAAGCTGTCAAGAAAGTGGTTATGGACCGATGCCCCCTGTTTACGATTTGCGTCAGTACACTATATGGAAGATGGAACCAAAATCACTCTGTTACCTTAGGATTATGTGTTAATAATTTGTATGTTTTATAGATATGTGTGAGATCTCTAGCAATATACAGAACATTATGTATTCAAAAAATTAACTTTATATGCCAGATATTCTGAACTGTGGCCTTATATTGCAGTTTTGATCGGGATTTGAGATGGAGGACGGGAGTGCAACTGGTTCCGGTTGTCTGTGAAAGCTCTGAGAATTTCAAGGTGACCAAAAAAGCTTTGGAAGCAGCCTATGAGAGAGCTCAAGACGCCAACATCAGAGTAAAGGGCTTGCTAATTACCAATCCCTCAAACCCACTAGGCACTGTCTTAGACAAAGAGACGCTAAGAATCCTAGTGAGCTTCATCAATGAAAAGAATATACACTTAGTCTGTGATGAATTATATGCTGCCACCGTCTTCAGTCAGTCTGGTTTCGTAAGCATATCCGAGGTAATCGAGGAAGAAATCACATGCAACCGTGATCTCATCCACATTGTTTATAGTCTCTCAAAGGACATGGGTTTCCCCGGCTTTAGAGTTGGCATCGTCTATTCGTACAATGATGCAGTAGTGAGTTGTTGTCGTAAAATGTCCAGTTTTGGGCTAGTTTCATCACAAACACAATATCTAATTGCATCTATGCTCTCAGATGATGAGTTTGTTAATAGATTCATTGCAGAGAGTGCTAAGAGGTTGGAAAAAAGACATAAGGTCTTCACTCGAGGTCTTGCTCAAGTAGGCATTGGTTGTTTGAAGAGCACTGCTGGGCTTTTTCTGTGGATGGATTTGGGTCACCTCCTCAAAGAGAAGACATTTGAAGCAGAGATCTCACTGTGGCGAGTCATAATAAGTGATGTTAAGCTCAATGTTTCTCCTGGTTCTTCTTTTCATTGCTCTGAGCCAGGGTGGTTCAGAGTTTGCTTTGCTAACATGGATGACAATACCATGGAAAGGGCTTTAACAAGAATCCGAACTTTTGTTCTTCAAAGTACGGAGGTAACAGTTCCCAAGAAGAGACAGTGCTGGGGAAGCGATCACCTAAGACTCAGCTTCTCATCTCGGACGCGGAGAGTGGATGATTGCCTGTTGTCTCCTCACTCCCCTATGCCACAATCACCCATTGTTCGAGCCAGGACATAGATTACTGTGACGTCACACCATTTATGTGTAAGATTATGTCAACACATTCTTTAATTTCTCTATTCAGGCCTAAATATTTAGCAGAAGAATTAACGACCAAGGAGATATTGATTCAGACTATTTTTTTTAAACCCATCTAGTGGCTGCTCTGCTTCTAATGGGGATAAGTTGGTTCATGCACCCCCTTGTTCTTTCTTGAGTGCCCTTTTTACTGTTTCACATGCCAAATGGTGGTGAAAACAGTTTCATGTTGTTTGTAAGAAATTGCTTTGCAAGCATTCATTCAATTCAAGTAATTGTCAGATGAGATTAAAGATTAATCTTGATTTTACAAGCAATCTTACATCTCTGGTATGTGAGCTTGTATGTGCGCCTGCCAAATGATTTACTATGTCATTGTAAGACAATGATCCTGCCAAGTGATTTACTATGTCAGTGTAAGACGATGATCATGCTGCACGGCTCTTGATAACTACAAAATTGCTAAAAGATAAAGCCACTGCAAAACTAAAGCAGGCTTCCTAGTTCCTACATTCATCTAACCATAAACATGTTTCGGACTAGAGCTAGAGTGGGTAATTTTTTGCCTCTGGAAGACAACAAATTAAGGAATCTCCATTTCAAGAAGTGTTTGATCTTTTTTTCATCCAATGAATCTTGCACCTATATATAACATAATATTTGCAGCCTTCTGTATCCTCATCATTCATTCAAGCCCTTAACTTCAACTGAAAGCTCAAGGGGCAGCAATTTACAAATTTCCCTAGGTCGGAGTGAAACAATTAGAGACAGCATTGGCTTATCTTACATGACCATAAACTGCAATCCTCAGAGCAAGATAAGAAGAGCACTATTTCTTTAATCAATATGTAACAGTTCCACATTGGTTGGGGAATAAAAGTAATGTCTTAATATAAGCTTGGAGGCACCTCCACTTGGTAAGCCGGTTTTCTAAGTGTGAATCTCCAAGCTTAATTATGTGGGTTTGTTACCAATAGTAGCAGATGCGGAGGGCCACATCCAGGATTAGTTAGGATGCCAGCATTCGCTTCAGAGTGTATAGCTATGAAAAGAAGTATCTCTTCCTGTCTCATTTGCCTTTCCATTCATGCATAGGACCTGTCACGATAGTGCCTCACAAGTCACAAGCTTCAGTTCAAGTTCTTGAATGCAACAGGGTCGTTGAATATAAGGTCGGGACAGCAATTATGTTCCGCTGCACATAGCGGACTTCATTGCTGGGCTCATACATACTTGACTACTCATATGTCAATTTTTCCATTTTTTATGGCATGAAAGTGCAATAAAGGTAGTCAGACTTATGAGATAATCTCTTGTCAGCAATACTAATCAATTTGGTGGATGGTGGATAAACCAGTCATTCTCTATTTGCTTGTACTGGCAATCTGCTGGAATTTGGTTAACAATCAATATTAGCTTTTAATATATCCCAAAAGGGTTACAAGGTCTAAGAAATCAGATGATTTGCTTTTTTTTTCTAAGCAAATGTGAAAATTCATTTCACTGGAAACAGTACAATAATGTTGCATACAAATAAGCCTATAAAGCCATTAGCAATGAACAGGGCATAAAGCTCGTAACAGCAATAATAAAGGCCTGAAGGGCCATACAGAGGGCAGTGGCGGAACCAGGACCAAAATTCAGGGGGGTCGAATTCTAAAGACGAAATGATAAAATTTTTTTTTTCCTTTATAATGCTAAAAATTGTCTTACAATTACAATATCAAAAATTAAAGACTAAAAGCATTAAAAATATTACAATACATGTACCCAGTGGCGGAGCCAGAAACCCAATTAATGGGGGGCAAACTTTTTAAGGAAAAATGACAAAAAAAAAAATTTTTACTACTTAATGCAAAAAAAGTCTGAAGTTCTAAAATTAGTGCTTCCCTTTGCTCCATGCAATGACACATTTGTCTACCTAGAAGTGCAAAATACTCATCCGCCTCATGATATTTTGGCAATCAACTTTTTCTTCGTTTTTTTTCTTTCATTCTTTGACTAAGTTAACGTCCATACATAGTGGATATCTAAGTCCACATAATATTGTACCTCTGAATAGAGGAAACAACACCTGGCTCTTATGATCAGACATCGAGACTTTCACAGACACCCAGCGAGGGTATACCCACGGAAGAAAAAAAGTGGGTCGCGGGAACAACCTGCAACCGTACTATCCAAATAATTGAACAATATTTTTTTTTTGCAAAAAGTTACAATAGGAGCTTTTAAGTTTTTTTTAATATAATATGCAAAAATAAGGGAAAAAAGCAAAAAATGAGAGAGTGAGAGGTGTGAGGACTGATGGTGCCAGTTTAGCTCATTTCTGCTGTGTGGACTGATAGAAAATATCAGACGATGTTATTGCAGTTTTCTGGGTCAGGGGTATCGGGCTCAGGCTTTATGTGTAAAACATATGTATAGTTGGTCTATCGGGCTCAGACCAACTTAATTTTTTTAAAAAATAAAAAATAAAAAAGTAATGAAAAAAAAAATTTTGTGGCGTGAGGGGTAGCGACCGCCCAGGGTCGCTACCCCTTAGTTCCGCCTCTGACAGAGGGTCATCAAGGCCTCATACAGATGGGTCAAAAGACCAATAGTTTTGAAACGGGTCCAAAGACCCAACGCAAACTCTGTCACGAATGGAGGAAACAATCGCCGAAGACCCAAGAAACTTGTAAAAACTAGCACTAGAACAAGGGAAGAGTCGATCAGCCACTGCAAAAAGAAATCTGCGAGAAGACTCAGTGACAATAAGGAGATTGTGAGATCCATCCCATAAAAGGCCAGAGAAATGAAATTAATAACAACAAGAAGAAAATAACCAAACATACTACAAAAGAACCCCGATGACTGCTAGCCGTAACACAAGATCTAAAAAAATCACACGAAACAACCCAAACAGAGCATAAAAGGGCGGATGCGTGAGATCCACACGCACGGGTGTGTCCCCACATGCTGCCGCACCAGCTCCGGAAGGTTGCGAGGATAAGAGTCTGGAGCTGAGAATCGTTGTGGTGCTACGCGTGGCCATCAAAACGCCTCCAAACAAGCCAGATCTAGACAGGAAGAGCTGCAACAAGCAAGAGAAAAAACCACTGGAAAAAGGAGGGGAGACGGGGACAAACAGATAAGGGGAAACAACAGAGGAAGATAGGGAGAGGAGAGGAGGGACAGGAGAAAACGAGGGGGAGGGGGTCAGAGACAAAGGGAGGAAGGGCTAGAGAGAGGGCAGACGCTCTCTAATCAGATGGTTTGCTTAAATAACCAAAGATTAGTTAGAAATTGGTGAAGAAAGGGCCAAAGACAGAAGTGTGTTCAAAGCATACAGCTCCATGAGCAGATAAACAAACCATGGCACTGAACGTCACATAGGCATTGCACTGTAACTGATCTCCTAGCAAGCAAGGAAGTAAAGTTTCTAGACAATTTGGCCTGCATTCATTCAAGCAATGAAAGTAACCAACTAACTTGGGACTACAATTTGATTTAGGCCTCATATAAAATATTGTCTGCTTGTTCAACAGTTGACCCCTTTTGGCAAAGAATAAGTTAAAAGGTTTGGTGGGTATTAGGTTATATCCATCCAAGCAACCAAAAAGAAAAATATAAAGTTTCTCAATTTGAGTAGTGGAATTATCTTTAAATAAGCAGCTAGGGCAGAGTACCGTTGTCTTATCCCCGATGTAGAAGACTGAGTACTGTCATTGAAGATGATAAAAAAATTGGAATCCCAATACTTTGAGGTTATATATTCCTGCTAATGTAATATGTTCTGACAATGATGCTCATCTGACCTTTTCGTATAATGGATGGAGATATATTGCTTAGAAAAAAAAAGTTAGCTCCAACCTCCTACCTCACCATATGATAAAGACTGCCATTATCTTAGTTACTATCTCTAGTTAGATATTAGATGGGTGTTAGTCATGTTTGCAAATTGAATTTTTTTTAAAAAAATTAGGGTGATTAAAGTTTTACTAGAGTTTGTAAAAAAATAGTGAAATTTTTGTAGTAATGTAACACCCCTCCATTGTATATTCCACCTGACACGGGACATGACAAATATGTTCGGGTAGATGCTGAAATTTTTTAGAATTTATAGGAGTCGATATAAAATTGAGGAGAAAGATGATGTAATTGAATTTTTTATTTTTATTTTGATGGAAATAGATGATTTGATTTAGAGGAAGATTGTGAAGTTTTTTTAAAAAAATATTTTGAAATTAAAGAATGAGGATAATATTGTCAAGACTCAAAATACAAGTAAACACAAAAGTTAGGAATCAAAATGTCTAACTGAAAAAACTATTTGTGAAAATTTTGTCTTACTTTTATGTTTGGTTAATGAAAATTTTGGAACATAGATAATATTTAAAAAAAAAAATAGTTTGTAAACATAACATTAATAGATGAAAGTGATTATCTCTTCATTAATGGTATTGATCTCTTTCATTTTTCTTTTTCAATGGCTGTAATTTTATTTCTTAATTATATGGTAAAATTTAAAAAGAGATAGATATAAAATATAGATATTATATTATTTCATATTAATTATTAATCTATTGGCATTTTTTTTTCTTTACTTTTATGTGCGCTGTCAAATTGACATTCTCAACGTAGGTGCCCAAACTGGACTCGGCCGCTTGGGTTGACTTCCGGAGAGAGAAGTCATTGCAGATTCGTTTTATTCGGAAAGTCTTTTCCATGTTCACATATACCCAATAGAGTTTCCAATCTGTTAGCTTCTAATTCCGAGTTCCAAAACTCAAGTCAACCAAAACTTCGATAGAAGAAAAATCAATAATCTAGCGGTAAAATGGACCACATCAATACTTTTACTTGAACGGTAAGTTTAGAGGGTGTTACGCTGGGAAAAAAATTTGGGTATTGAAATTTGTGAAAAAAGTAAAAATATTTTATGAGATTTGATGAAAAATGAAGAGATAAGATTTAAATGAATATTATATAATAAAAAATAATTGATGATGAGAGATTATTTTATAATTTTTTAATGAAAATTTCCACTCCAAACACCCCTTTAGTATATGCTAATTCGTCAAGTTTGAAAAGTCTCGAGAAACGGTCAGAATATCAACATACTTCTCAAAATATAGGGGGTAATTTCATTGTTGGCGGACAATTTCCAACTCGCTTCCTCATTATAAAAACGATAATTTATGTCCTCTAACTGTTAAAAATAATCAATATACGCCCTCCGTCCAAGTCAACTGTTAAGTGAGATGAAAACTCATATCAAATGATGAAATACTCATTTAAGATAATTTTAAAAAATAAATATTCGATAAATAAATTTAAAATTATATAGATTACTGAAATAGAGTTTCAATAGTTTTATTTAAAAAATATTACCTTTTTAAATATCTTTTTTTATGAAATTTTAAATATTTTTAGTAATTTTGTCTTGGAGGGACATTTCAGTCATTTACATGTGTTTCCGTCTGACTTAACTGCTGATTTAGACAGGGGCATACTTTGATAATTTTCAAAGTTATAGGACATAAATCGCCGTTTTTATAGTTAGGGGGACGAGATTGAAATTGACCCATAGTTATGGGGCGAATTATGATATTACTCCCAAAATTTACACGTACTTATGGATACATATGTTCATGGATTTGGATTTGTAGTTTGTTCATAATAGGCTAAAATATAAGGCATGTCCCTGTGTTTTAACTTTTTCATAAAAATGCCCTGAGGGTTTAAGCAATACAATTGGGTAGAAAATTAGTTCTTCAAAAGTGAAGAGATGAGCAACGTCGAAGTGAAGATGACAAGGGTCCTTTAGACAATTTATGCACATTTTTATTAAATGATGTGGCAAAGGCATTATGGACATTTAAGGTGACTTTGCTGGCATGACATGCACATTAGGCAGAGACGAATACGTGTTAAGTTATTAGAGGACATGACGTGTATGGAGTTTAACACGTCATCGACTTTCGTCAGTTTTTGGATAAAAGTTGGATGGAGGGACATGGAGGAGAATCGTATTAAACCCCAGGGACAACGAGACAACAAAACATACCATATGGGCATTTCTAGGAAAAATTTAAACCACATGGACACGTCTTATACTTTAGCCTTCATAATAAGTTGTTGTTGAGTACTCAACTCTAAATCTAGATCCAACAACAAGCCAACAATCTATACAATCACAATCTCTAAATCCAAAATCTAGGGTTTATGAGATTTGGAGTTTTGGTTGAAATAGAGATTTAATCTATACAAATCAATGAGATTAAACTAAATTGAGATTTAAAAATTGAAATAAAAGGATAATCAAATATCAAGAACAAAGAAAAGATGGTTAAATGTAGATTTGTTCAAACCCGGTAGCGGTGCTGGTTATGACAATAACCACTACCGCTACTGGATGGGCCAATTTTCAAATATTGGACACCACTACCACTACCGTTAAGTGCGGTAACCGGCCTTTGGCGGTGGTGATTTTAGCGGTAGCGGTTTCCTATTACCAGCATTTATATTTGACTATATTTTTAGCCTTTTACGCACTTAGCCCAATTGTTTTTTTTTTCATTGAGTTCATATCAATAAAATCTAAACTAATGACATCCAAAATCAATAAAATTAGAGTACATATTAAAAGATAGCATGAGAAATCTAAAGCAATAAAATTCATATTCAATACAATTAGAGAACATCTTATAAGATCAACATTTATTTGCTACCAACATTAATATTTATTTAAATATTAATAGCCTAAAATATTGTATGAAACTACCCAATTGTCAAATCTCCAGTCATTAAAAAGCACCACTTGAATTGAGATTTAATTAATTTCTAGACCTCATTAAAGTAGTTTATTATCCTTCCAAATAGGTCATTTTATGGTTATAGAGTGTTCCTTAAGCATTAAAACTTCTTTGAATAAGATTTGATAAAATGAAAGGTTATAGATTTTATTTACTTAGCTTACGTGTTAAAGAAATAAAACTTATGACTATTATTTATGTTAGGATTGTAATAGTACAATTCAAAAATATAAAGAAAAGATAAATTAGATCAAACCATATTCAATGAATTGCAAGGATAAAATCTTATGACATGGATTCAATAAATTGCACAAAGGTAGCCCAAGTCTTCCAAGAGTTACGAATCCTAGAAAATCGAAAGTTCAAAAGTCTCCAAGACAAAAGCAAGCCGTCACTAATAAGCATGTACAAGTTTGGGCCGAAATCGACTGGGCTTGACTGGTTCTGGGTCAACTCGGTTCGACTGTCAGCCCTGGTTCTCCCATAACTGAATGGGTCGATTCAGCCCACGGTTCTATGGGCCCAAAACGGCTGAACTGCATCGAAATGAGGTTAGTAAATTATTTTTGTTGTTTTTTTATTATTCGTAAGTGGGACGATGTCGCCCCCCTTCCCCTTCAACCAATTTTCCCCCAACCCCCTCCTTCGAGATCTTCGTGATTTTCCCCTTTCTATGTGTTCCTTCTTCATTGTCGAAAACCTAACTGATAGTAGCCACCCCGGCCACCCCCGTTGGCGTTTCTCTCACTTATAGTGCCCCCCCTCTCTCTCTCATGAGGCCATGCCCCATCTCACTCTCTCACGCGACCACAACTTTGTTGTAAATTTTCTCTCTTTCTCTAATTGATTTCGATTTGTTGTGCTGTTGTAAATCTTGTGTAGCCACCACTTCACTAGTGAAAGAATCGAAGACTTAACGAGCCAAGCAATTTGTATATGTATCGTAATTTGTAAGTTTTCTATGCAAAAGTAGCTATTTAGCCAGACCCACTTTGTTTGCAAAAGCTTTTATTTTGAAAAATGTGGAAGAAGACCATCCAAAACGTGTGTGAAGCTAGGCTAGGTTATGGGGTGGGAGGCAGGGACGAAGTCAGGATTTGCCTTTGGGGGCTTTTGATAATTTTTGCTTCTTTTTTTCTAACTAGGTGTCGAGGTAATCTTACGTATACTTCGACTAATCTTAGGACCTTCAAATTTTTATTATAATCAAAATAAACATAATCAAAATGTTACAACGTATTTAAAACTTGAAAAAAAATTTATAAACTTTAACAGTGTAAAAGCTAAATTTTCATAAATTATACTAATTGAACCAGACACATTCATTCAATGAGTAAAAATAATAAATTATTATGTTTGTATAATTGTATTAAAACCTTGTGTAGCAGAATATAATTAAAAGTTTAAAATCATCAAAATAAAGGGCTTATAAGTTATTGATAAAGGCACAAAGCAATGTTAAAATGCAACCAAAATAACATAGGTACACACAAATAATAGAGCAATAATAATATTTTGTTTAGAAAAAAATAGAGCAGTAATATTTTAATTAAACAATAATAATGAAATGAGTTTGCTTTTAGAAAAAAATAGTAATTAAATATAATAACATTTAGAATTCTAACTTTGAAGAGGAATTTTTTTTTGTGCAAAACAAAAAGTTTGTTAAATTCCAAGTGTTGAATATGGATTTTGTTATTTTCTGTATATGAGGTAAAATAATGGGAGAGAGAAAAGAGAAAGATCATTGAGAGAAAATCTGAACAATAAGAGTGTAAGTAGTGAGAGAAAGAAGAGATGAATTTTAGAAAAGAGGTAGATAGAAAAAACTAGAAAATACACAATCTAGAAGAGAGAGAGAGAGAGATTATAGAAAAGAGGGACGAGAGAGAGGAATTTTAGAAAAAATAGATAGAGAGAGAAAAGTAAAAAAGACACACTTAGTATTTTTTTTCTTTTAAAAATTGGAGGACTTAATTATAAAGTAGTGATTTCCTCTATCACGTTCTTTCTTCCTCTCAAAATTATTTTTCTAAAATTTTTGGAGGAACCATTACAAAGATTACTATCAATTTTGTCCTTATATTAAAAAAATTTTGCAAAAATTTGAAATTTTACCCATGGGATCCCATGCATATTTTTTTCGAAAAACTTTAAGGGGACATGGCCCCACTAGCCTCCGTAGCTTCGTACTTGGTTGGAGGTGTGTGATGTGCTATGTCCGTGTTGGCCTGTGCACAGTGGTGCACCCAAACTGACCGAACTGGGTCGACCCCCAAACCAGGTCGACCTAGCCAGTTCTCCCAACCGAGAGTTTGGAATTTTCTTAAGGGTTAATGACCAAAATAGTCCCTGGGTTTTATGCCCTTTATCGAATTGGTCCCTAGGTTTTCATTTTGGTCACATAAGTCCTTAGGTTATCCTAATTTATCGATTTGGTCCTTCCGTTTCCTACGTGCACATTCAGCTAACGGTGGGCCACGTCACCACCAATAAAATCGCGACACGTGTATATATATATATATTTTTTATAAAAAAAAAAATTCACTGGCCACCTAGAAAATTCGTAAAAAAAACCGAACGGGGGAGACCCCCGTTCGCACGACAAAGGGAGCCCAGATCTGGGCTCCCCGTCGCCAGGGGGCTCGCGAGGTGTGGCCGGGAGGCTCGTGAAGGGTGGGCGGAGGAGCAGCGGGGGTGGCTTGCGGCCACCCCTCGCGGCGCGAGCCGCCCCGGCGAGGAGAGCCCAGATCTGGGTTCCCTTTCGTCGGGGTCCCCACCGCGCTCCCTCTCGCCCCACCACCACCAGGGAGCCCAGATATGGAGCTGGGCTCCCTTTGTCGCGCGAATGGGGTGTCTCCCCCGTTCGGATTTTTTTTTACGAATTTTCCAGGTGGCCAGTGATTTTTTTTTTTTTTTAAAAAGACATACACGTGTCACGATTTTATTGGTGGTGACGTGGTCCACCGTTAGGTGACTGTGCACAGAGGAGACAGAATTGGACGGAAGGGCCAAATCGATAAATTAGGATAACCTAAGGACTTATGTGACAAAAATGAAAATCCAGGGACCAAATCGATAAAGGGCATAAAACTCATGGACTATTTTGGTCAGTAACCCTTTTCTTAGAACTGAACTAGTCAGCTTCGCCCACGGTTTGAGCTCATAACCGAACCGACTAGTTGGTTTTTAGCCCTAGTCACCAATAAGTCTCAACATGAATGAATAATCCTCTAGTTTTATGACTAATTAAACTTAACCTAGAGAAATACTAGTATTTTTTTTTCTACGCAAGAAATACTAATACTTAATTGACCATTAAATCCTTAAAAAGTTATTCCCAACTTAAATATTCTCAAAATATTATTAATGAGCGCCACATGTCCGTCTTTTTTTTTTTGAACAAGTCTCATCCTAGCTTACATGGCACCAAAGCATGTTCATTGAAATACTCTTTTTTTATGTCTAAAATTGGTTAATGCCTGGTTGATTTTTATTTCAGTTTCTATCTATAGATTCACTTGTACGACCCTTTTTAAGATAATTTCCTTCGGAGTTGCATGTGAGGAGGGCAGTGCTCCTCTTAGTTTCTAGAGTATTATTATTATTTATTTATTTTCACTTCGGGAATGACAATGAAACAACAAAAAGGAAGAAAAGAATAAAAGACGAGAGAGTACACGTTTAAACACAAGGAGAATTAGATTTTGAAAAAAAAGAAAATGATTAAAGGAGAAAGAAAATAAAAGTTTGAGAAACAAACATTCTACTATTCTAGAGCTTAATAAACTACACGATCATATAGGTCATAACTTCCACTGTACCGACTTCTGTGATTCCCCCATTTGCAACTTGCAAATATACTAGCGGACGACTGGTTCTTTCTTACTTCCTGCCAGCTGACTGGTAGGTTTACAACTTTTAAAAATTTCATACGCTAATCAGTCTTTTTCTAGTTTCACACGTTAATCAGTCAAACTAATAGTTCGATCAACTTCAGCATCCTGTAAGGTTTGACATACTGTTTTCAGTACCTTTCAAGAATCTATTTTTGCAGGGTTAATTACAAATTTCCTCCTTGAATTAGCACTACATTCTCAAAAACTCCCCATAAACTATAACATTCGTTACAACTCACCCTATCAATCTACGTCTATCTTACGATTCAGTCTCCCACTCAGATTTTCCGTTATATGCAATATTTTTATATCACACGTGGGACCCTCGTTGCACGAAAATACCAAATTGTCTCTCTCTTTCCCACCTAACCCGAGAAAACTGTGGTTTTGCCTCCAATGCAAATTTGCCCAAATCTGATTTTTCTGTTTGTGAATGACACTAAATTTGAAAAAGCAACAGGTATGGGCAATTTGGTATTTTTGAGCAAAGGTCCCACTTGTTGTTCATTCGGGATCAAAAAATGTCTCACATAACAGAAAAATATGGGCGAGGGACTGAATTGTTACGGTAAAAAATTATAATTAATCTCAATTTTAACTAATCAATCTCATCTCTCAATAATCATCTCCCTGACACTAAAACATGGCTTCCTCTAATTCATCTTCAACTTTTTTTTTTCTAATCATAATTGATTATTTATTAATATTTAAAGTGGTCCAAAGATCTAAGTTACATATTTTAAAGGACTAATCAGATTCTCCGTAAAGACGATAGGCAAACGAGCGAGGAGACAAACGGTCCATACAAATACTCACAAACGACAACAGTCTTATTTGAATGCACTCATAAAGGCATTTGTTATTTTCTTGTCCTGTCGTTAGAAGCAATTGTGTACTCACTTCATGAAAGTTCGTGAGTTGTGGTCTTGGATAAACCTTTAAATCCAAGAGATAAAAGAAAAACAAAATACTTAGAAGGAAATATAGCTCTTTAATTCCAAAAGTCCGTCTAGTTATTCTTCTTCTCTGGAATCTATACAAACAATTTCATATAGTACTACCCCAACGAGCATTTCGATCCATTTGCACACAAGACTGTCCCCTGCCCAAGATATCTCGATTTCATTGAGGAAAGCATTCAATTCTCTCAGTTGTTTCCTCAAACCTCAAACACTCAGCATATGACACAGGAATTTGGATTCTCTTCTGGACATGGCGGATAATAGTACGCGACCGTGGGAGGACAGCATCCTTTACACGCCTCAGCCATCTTGCTTTCTTCTTTCTTTTCATCTTTCTTCTCCTCTTTTGCAGGCCCAACAGTCAAAATTTCTACGTGCCAATTACATTTTCTTACTTTCCGAACAATATCCACCGGGTCTACGTCGCCGGCCACTGTCATTTTCTTATCCCTCATGTCCATTGCAATTGAATTAATGCCTGCACATGTCGATGAACAGACAGAGCAGAGTTAGACAAGTATGTATGTTTTCTTTTTCAATCAAATTTGAGAAATCCCTCCCCCAACCCTTTACTACCTAAATGCAATCAAATTTACGTATCTCAATGGCATTCAATTGGGACTGATTCAAATGGTTTAAATAATCCTGTCTGATCTTTTTTCGCAAAAACAGAGAAGTTATAGTACGAAGATGAAATCACCATTCCTTGTCTTTGTCACAAAAACAAGAGCGACACGACAAGGGTAGTGGTGAACCGGTTTTAAACCAATACCTGTAAGGCTGGAAACTGCTTTCATTGCCTTCTGTTTTTCTTTGTCACAGTGCAAGTCCACCTTCAACACAACTTTCTGGAAAAAAAATAACAAGCTGGTATTTTCAGTGTAATTCATCATAATCAAACAGGAGATAGCAACATCTTAGTCTTCCAAATGAAACAAGGACGAGCAACCCAGAAGAATTCATGCTTTTGGATTTCAATTTCCGAAGATCTGCTTCACAATTGTTCAGAGGCCTTTAAAGAAGGGACAGTTTGAAGAGCCAAGAACAACGAAGGAAGTGATCATAAAAAGCAACGAACCAGGGAACAACAGTAGCAAGACTCATCAAGGATTGTGAAGCATAAGAAGTTCTATGTAAATTGACTGTCTTAAAGCTCGAACAAAACTCAGAAGAGTTAAAACCTCAATAATCCCCACCAATGGAAATTAATGAAGAACAAAGAATTTAAGCGTAGCAGGACTAAAAGTCTAACTAAGCCTATAGATTGGCATGGAAGGAATCCTCACCTTCATTGTCCTGGGTCCACAGCTCGGACCAGAACTTGATGGAACTAGTCAGATATGCTTTAAGAAGCAAAGAGAGGCAGGGATTATATAAGAAGAAGAATGAGAATAAGAAGCTGCTAAGAAGGCGAAAATCAGGGAGAACTTACTCGTTGGACAAGAGTTGGAAGATGGACAACTTCAATAGACAAGGCAAGTCTTTATAAAGCCAAAGAAAGTCGTGTACAAACAAGAAGAGAGAGAGTGTCTCGAATGCCGTGCCCAGCATGGAACCAATCAGCCTTGGATCTGGAAACCAAGGACAAAGTCCCGCTGGTGATAGGATCGCTTTCCTGCACTTAAAACTAGTAATTTCAAAATCCAAAATTTTTGAATGAAAAATAATTAACTTAAAATTTAAGTTAAGAAAATAATAATAACAAAATTCCAAAATTATTTTTCTCTCCCTCTTATAAAATTTTATTTTATTTTATTTTCTTAAAATTCAAGAAAACTCTAATCTAATTCAATTTTCACAACATTCCTAACGTTTTTTTAAAAATCTTGATTTGCAAAGACTATTTAACTAACATTGTGCTACCGGGATGGTATTTTTAAGGAACAAGATGCTGCCGGAATTACAAACTCCCTAGACATACAATTAATTGCCTTTTAAACTCATCAGGTGCCTCTATTTTTTATTAAAAGCAAGAGATTTAAGATCAAACCACTACGAATG
This sequence comes from Myrica gale, assembly GCA_963930655.1. Classification (NCBI taxonomy): domain Eukaryota; kingdom Viridiplantae; phylum Streptophyta; class Magnoliopsida; order Fagales; family Myricaceae; genus Myrica; species Myrica gale. The sequence goes on from OZ005620.1 coordinate 19,344,069, forward strand.
GAAGAGATCTAAGGGGTATAGAGAATAAAGGAGTTCCATAATTCATATTTTTTTTTTTAAAAAAACTGCTAGTTAGAGTGCAAGAATATGTGTCATAGAAAATTCAACATTGATTCCAATTCCTATTCTACGAATTTGACTTATTAATACTTATGTCCCAAATAATACCAAATACATTCCATACCATTTTTGGTAGGAATAAAAAAAAACCCATATAAACTCGAGATTTCCTACATATTGGATTCAAATATTTAGTAACAAGATCCAGAACATATCTTAGTTAACTAAGTTAGGCATTTCAGAAAAAAAAAATAACTAAGTTAGGCAAGTTGTTCAACAGCGTCTTCCGAGTTCCTTCCGTGTATCCTCTATAGTACGTGTTTTGGCACAAAGTCAATGAATACCTAAGTCTACATGACTAACTTAGAGCACAAAACTCAACCCGCCATCGTTGCAACTTGCGAGAAGAGTTTCTTTTGTTCAAGCTATTTGTACATTCAATGATTTCCCAACTACTGCTTCCACAGTTCTAATTTAGGTGGCAAATATGATGACAGCTAAGACACTTAGATGTCGATTTTCTTGTGGTCCTCCTCCCTTGCTAAATGCTTAGAGACAATTATACTTGTGGGATTGTGGCTTGGAATACAACGGCACGAGCAATATTTAGGATGAGGATTTTCTATAATTTGTTGTTTGAATTGTTTTGTGCAATTTGAAAAGGGATAGACACAACATGAGAATTTCATGGTATAATTTATGATGTCCGAAAAATTTACATGGACAACATTAAATGGTGTAGGGTTCACTTTTTTTATTATGTCTCTCTCTGAATTACACCGTACAATTCGGGCAGCAAATTACAGAAGTTCTTGGTCTCAATATTTATACGGGAGAATAACATGGGTGATTGATTGGTTTAGAGTTCTCTTTGAATGTATCCAAATTAGATGGTTTAATTTGGAAAGAGAAAATACAATAAATATTTACATCTTACAACATTCTATGATGCTCCTACTAGTTATCGAGGACAGTGTGGGTTCTACAAGATTAAATACATGTTGGGTCTATATTTCTTGAAATTAGATCATTCAATTTTAGGCCGTAATTAATTAGAGAAGATCTTGATCTAATCTTAAGTGTTTAGATACTTTTTTTTGCTGAGTTAAGTGCTTAGATATTAGTTACACGAATTTCCTTAAGTGGTCCGGTTGATCAGTCTATGATGATTACAAGGTTAACCATCTATCTTAAACTTTAGTTACTTACCAAATTCTCCTTCCAATTGGACGAAAGAGAAAAATAGAAGAGATCCAACATCCAAACTCCTTGGACGTGACGGTAAAAACAGTACCATTCCCTCTGTCTTGGGAAATCTATGAGAAGAGACAGTGACAACTCAACAAAGAAAAGTTGTTCATTTTTGTTTCAAGTGGTTCGTATGAAGCATTGCAGGACAAAATGGATCCTTTCGAACCGCAACTGAACTTAATTATGAATAAATAAATATTAACCATAAGTCAGCAAAATATATTCACTTCAATCCTATCTGAAAGATACATTACAAAGAACAGTGGGGAGTGGGGATTGGGGAAGAGGAAAGAAACAAAATAGAGAGATAGATAACAGATCAAGAAGAAGAAAAAACAATCATAGTGGTTAGGTTAGCTTACAACAGCTGAGAGTTTTAATTTTTTTTTTTAAAAAAAAAAAACTATTTTAATAATTACGATTTAGTACAATCTCCCAAATGAGTATTCAAGAAGACATCTTCAATCAAAGTACGAGTGCTAACGTTTTCGAAAACGAGGACAGCCGAGAGAGAGAGCCTGCGCCTTCTCTCTAGCCGCCCTCCCCTCTCCCATCTCTCCGTCTGCACCCCCCTCCCCTGGCCCCCTTTCCTCTCCTGGCCACGCCTCTAGTGGCCGGGATCTGTGCTTTTTCCATTCTCTATTCTAGTGATTTTGGTTGGGCGAAGTTGGCATTTTAGCTGGTCTCCGGTGGGCACGCTCTCATGGGTCGTCTCCCTCGGCCTTCGACGCTCATTTCCATCATTGTCTGGCGCTATTCGGACGGCGTGTGCGGTCTCACGTGTCTCACGCGCCCGCTGCTGCCTCCTTAGATTCCGGCCGCTTTTGGTGGTTTTCGGCAGCCACGCCTCCCACAACGAGTTTCCACGCCCCCTGCTCCTTTCCGGTGAGTTCTGGCAGTCGCTCCTCCGGCCTGTTTTGTGTTGTCTGTTTTTCCTTGCCTCTATGTTTATGGCTTGTTATGTTTTTATTTTTTTGTGCGTTTCCCTTTTTAGGCATACTAGTTTGCTGTCATTTGTGACTTTTCTGCCGTCTATGACTTCTCTGTCCCTTATGGGCTTCTGTAGGACCTTTCGGTTTGTTTGCTCATTGCCTCGCCGACTCTTCGGAGTATCTGGTACGCTCTGTAGAGCTTCCTGAGGTTTTTAAACCCCCTTGATCTTATTTTTAATATATATGCTATTTTACTTTTTTTTTAAAAAAAAGAAAAGACATCTTCAATCCAGTAGTTCGCTAGAATCGCTACTGTTTCATCGTTCTTATTATCTGCGTGTGCAGTGCCTCTGTCAATGTCTGAACGAACTTCTAACACTTGTTCCACTTTTGGAAGACCTTGCGTTATATCTCCGGATCTCGATTTTTCATATATAAATGTAACTAATGTATCGCTTTTGTAAAGGATTTCTCCATAATAGCCATGAACAGTTGCTTCCAGAGTGGCCAAATAAGGTTTAGCTGATATCCATTTTCTTATTAGAGTCCCCTCTAGGGAATGCGCTGATTTTTAGATGTATACATAGGAAAAGCCGTGTGCAATGAAAGATGCAAGCACGGCTTGGGGAGGGATTTTTGACCCAGTTTTAACAAGTAAATTATCTACTCCAACCGACTAGTTCCGGTTTCGAGTCCCGGGCAACCCAATTTGACATACTTTGTGGTCTTTGAGGGTTCTAAAATGCAGGCCTTCCCCAAGAGACAAAACACATGTACCCCAATGGCCGAAAAGTCTTCGGTTGCTGCTTACTTCTACTCAGCTGATGACGATCTCAACCCCTGCAAATTAAATGCCTACGTCAGTACTTGAAGAAGACCAGTTAGCTGTAGCTCTGCCAAGCAGTTGACTCAAGAAAGGAACAGCCGTGATACCGACAATCGTAAAGAAGAGGAAGGCTGGAAGGGAGAGGGAAGGTAATATGTCATCAGAGCTCTTCTCCCTCCCCCTCGCACTCATTACACTCTGCTCTTCAGAACGCTTTTTCTTCATTCTAAAAGCTTGCCCTGCAATAACAGCCGGGATAGCAGCACCCAGTAGGGACCACCACACTTCCACCATCACTGATTCAGAGGTCAAGTACCTCCTCTTCCTCTAATCTTCTGCACTCATTTAACAATGGGAGCAAAAGTTAGCAACTTGACGTGCATCTGGTCTTTATTTCAATTTTCAATACACCTTAATATAAGAAAATTCTAACAAGAGATTTCGGCATATAACACAATCTACGGAATACAGGTGATGGTGCCAATGCTAATAACAGCAGCAGTGTCGTAACATTGGAAGACTAGTATTATTTGCTCAGAGGAAGAAAGAAAAAAAAAACTTAAACTGCCTCCAATGGACGGATATTTTACAGATAGGAGTTTAACACTAAATTTCCAAGGGAAATGATATCAGAAAACAATATTCTCATGCCTTTCAATATCCTGGAAATGGATCATCTTTCTAAAACATGCCATTACGAAGCTTTGAATCGTCTTATGATGTAACATGAGAAAGGCTCTTTCACTCAACTTAGTCCTTTGGGTCTCATCTTAAATATAGAGAAAGCTCCACGTGTAATAGCTGGTGAGAAGTGAACAAACATCATCATCCAAGTGCATATGTTCTCAAGCCACAGAGACAGCCAAGATGTTTTCTTATAATCATCTTGTCTTAGCTAAGCAAAACTTAAACCTCAGACACACCTGAATCGAAACTCACTCTTCAACCACCTGAACCGAGGCCCAATTGATAGATCAGCAACCGCTGTTGTTATTGAAAAAACCAAAATCATACTCACCATATATATCGAAGGATTATTAAGCAAGCCTAAAACCAGATATGATCTAGTAGACATTTTGTCAAGCACATCTATGATTCAAGAATAGACAAATTTAAAATGACTGGAGGAATCATCTCTGCAAATTCGCGTTTGTGTGCAAAATTTTGGCCACGCATCAAATTTTGGCCTAATAAAATAACTACAAAATAATCTTTCTCTCCCATCAAATCATATATTCTCACTATAATAAATATAAAAAATTCATTCAAATCATCTATCTTCACTTTTTCACCCACTTGTATACGTCAAAATTTTAAGGCACAAACACCACATAAACCAATGCCAACTTCAGGGTAGACGAAGCCATACTACCAATTAAACGAACTTTAGACACCAATAGCTTGACCAAATTTCCAATTTCAGTCTTCTTTTGGGTGATGCCATTTTCTTAAGCGGAGCCTAATAAAGTATCAAAATCAAGCCAAAGGCCAAGTAATGCAATGAGAAAACACATCACTAAGAATGTGGCACTGTGGGAGTTTCTTAAGTCAGGTAGAAAATTAACTAGGAAAATGAATTCTACGTCCCAAGGAGAAAACCCCTAGAACAAATAAATTGATTTGTTCATTCGGGTAGCATTTCCAAAGTTAGAGCCAGGGAATTATTGGGCACTGGATGAGGGGTTCAGATTGCTACAAACGGGAACAGAGAGATTTAGGCGAGAAACCCTAGAACTGAAGATCAGTAGATACAATATCAAATTCTCAATAACGGAGCATTTACAAGAGCGCAATTTATAAGGGTTTAAGACTATACATAGTTTCACCAAGGAACGAAAATTCCACATATATAGAAGCGCAGCGAGAGTCAGAGAGAGAGAGAGAGAGAGAGGTCTGACCCGGAACAAGGAAAACGTCGAGCTTGGAAAGGTGAAAAATAGCAGGGTTTTAGCGTCTTTTTTAGCCAAATAAAAAAACATTGAAAAAAATACATCTTAGCAATAACTGACTTTTTCTTTTTTCCTTTTCTTCTAATCTTATTGCAACCCTCTTTTAAAAGGAATACAATTCATAAATATCCGAACACCACTTTAACTTCATAAAAATTTTCGTCCTTGACAATTTTTCAGCCATAGGATTAAAGGAAAAAAAAAGGGGAAATTATATTTATGAATTGGGGGGAGACGGCGTCGGCGCGGAGAAATCCCAAGTTTTTGACTAACTTGCAGTTTAAGAGGCGTGGAAAGAGTGTCGTCTTTGACGGGCTTCCTGTCTAGACGACACGTCGCGTCACTTCCCAAGAGCCGGGAACGACTTCGATTAACAAAATGCTATAAAGGGAAATGCTTGGGCTCCCGCCCATGTCCCGACCCCATCCCGACGGAAGGGTGAAATGGGACATGGCCAAGCATTTCCCCATAATAATATATCTTCCCGAGCTAATCTCCTCTTCTTTCTCCTGATGCAGTGAAAAGGAAGCTTCTGGGTGCGAAAGATTCCACGCTAAAATTGAAATAGTTTATATGATCATTTTTGCGTCCCCGAGGAGTCCATAACAACTGGAATTCGACATCCCACTTGAGATCAGTCGGACAGTGAAAATTGAAAAGGGAAATGCTTGGGCTCCCGACGCTATCCCGATGCCATCCCGACAGTAAAAGAAAATTACTTTTTCAACCTTCCCAAACGTAAACAATTACATCTTGCCCTATGAAAATATTTGTATTTGTAAAAAGCAGAGCAGGTACTAAAAAGATAAAAGTTGAAGCTCGATATAAACTCACAAGAAATCAAACTCTTTAGAATACAAGATAAAAGAATGCAAAGGTTGTATTCTGCTGGGGATGTGGCCAAATTTTCCTCAGTGGATTCATATAGAAACAGAGGAATTGCCAATGTTCTTCACAATTTCTTCTACAACTTTCACATTAAAATAACAAAATCTTCACTATCTCTTTTCTCATTTCACTTCACCAATTTCTCTGATTTTCTCTACACGAGGAGCCCATAAAATAACAAAATCTCTTCTTTGACATCTCTTCCAGAGCAGCAACCACCATACAAATTGAGAGAAAGATCCAAAAGATAAACAAACTTACCAACTTGACATGTTAAGGGCTCATTCTCCTCTCTTTTTCTGTCCCTCCCATTTCTTCAGTACTTCTAGCAGAATCTCATTCCATGTGTTTACAGGCCCCGGCAAGCACCAATGCACACAATCGTAGCCAGCCGCATTGCCACCTCCCACGATCACAAACCTGAAAAAACCAAATTTTGAGAGATGAAAACTTCTTCAAATCCATCTCGAAGGAAATTCTTAAGTTGCTCGGAAGCTAACTCTCGATTCTCGTTAGTGAAGGTCGACGAGGCCGCCACGTAGGTTCTCCGGAAGCTTCTGAATCCGGTCGAAGAAGAAGGCTGGTGAGCCCGATTCAGAGAAGCAGATTGAGGGCACCAAAGCGAGAGCCCGTGCCTCAGAGGCAAAGTGTTGGACATGGTCGCCATTAATATACGAACTGTAGTTTGTAAAGAACCCAGAAAACAACGCGAAGATTAGGGATAGACAAAAGTATATAGGAAAACCAATATGGCTCCGTAATTGAAGGAATCGAAGGTTGGCTGTTGAACCTGAAGACATTGAAGTAAAATCGCCCGGTGCTTGAAATTATATTGAATGTGACAGTTGGGAATAAAGAATTGGCGGTGGCTCTTGAGGAGGTCAAAGGGTCAGTACTCAGGAGCCAACGGCTGAATGGGGGCAATGAAGTGGCATTGGATTGGGCTTGTGCTGCGACCTCAACAGTTCCAGGAATTGCGGAGTGGTGTTTCGATGGGCGGAGACCAGCGGTCAGATCACTGTGTATTCTGAAAGGTTCATCAGTTTATAGCAGGGAAATACTTGGGCTACCGCCCATGTCCCGATCCCATCCCGATGGAAGGGTGAAATGACCTTTTAACCCTTCCACTCCCTAGGGGTCTCCTGCCGACTAAGGTTTCTCGACCGCTCGCGATATCTGAAAAATCCCGCCTAGAAACATTGCTCTTATGGCAACCACCAATCCGTATTGCCATCCCACGACGTTGTGCAGAATCACGGCTAGAGAGTATCAGAAACCACCTGTCGGAAGAGGGAAAGCTCTAGCTTCGTCAGTTACGCTGCGTCTTGTATCGATCATCGGAAGGGAAAGGTAGATTACAATCTCAGGGAGGTTTCTCTTTTGAGCATGTCATTGGAGATTACTACTACAAGGTTGGAAACACTAACTGAATCTATTTTATTTCGTTTGTTGAATTTTCTTGTAGTTTTCTTTGGATTGGGGATTATTGATTTATGGTTAGTTTCCCGACAAGGTTTGGTGGAAACTGATAACTTTGGGTTCTTTGGATATTATTCTTAATCCTTGTGTCTTTAGGGCTTAGGGATTTTGTTGAATTGGGGAATTTCTTGGCCTTGTCCAGTATCAGTGGCGCTTTACACTGGAGAGGAGAGAGAGGGAGGGGGAGAATCCTTTTGGAAAATCGGAATAAGTTCTGTTTTTTTATACGATGTAGTGATACTGCATTAGTTTTTTTTTTCTAAATAAAAGATAACATCATCAAAGAGCAGAACAATTCATGGCGGAAACCATGGATTGTCGCTCGAGAGGATGTGCATAGGAATACAAGAAATGAGAATATGTCCCTCTAAACTAGCCGAGGCTGCCCATTGAACAACTCGATGGGCAAGCACATTAGCTTCACGCTTAACATGACAAAACTCCCACAAAACTTGAGACCGGGAAATCCTATGAATAGCAGCAACCACAGAAGAAATTTGCCAAGGGGCGGCATTCGCACTGTTGTTAATAGCATCAATAACCAGCAAGGAATCGCCTTCCAAAGTAATCCGTTGCATAGGGAAAAAGAAAGCCTCTTGGGTAGCCATCAAGGCTGCCCTTGCCTCGCCCACAAGAGGGCCGCTAGGAGGAAGCCTTTTGTAAAAACAGAGAGGATATGCCCATCAGAGTCGCGACAGATTGCAGCAGCAAAGGCAAAAGATTTACGGATGGCCACATCGAAGTTAATCTTCAAAGAACCCCTAGGAGGGGGTTGCCACACCGACATAGTATGAATTGAAGAGTCCTTCCAGGCGTCAATGAGCTCCACATAGCGAGATCGGACAGAGTGTAAAAGAGCCAAAATATTCAAGTCACCACCATTGTGTATAATCTGGTTTCGAGAAAACCAGATAGAGTCCATAAGCAAGGTAGCAAAACGAGCAAAATTCACATGCTGATCAGGAGGGAGGTTCAACCGTTGGGAGGGGCTGAGAATTAAACTCACCCATTCGGCAATGCTTTGAATTGGTATATTAGAAATGAGAAGGGGCCAGGGAGCTTCCCGCCAGAGAATAAGAGCCACAGGGCATTCAAAGAACAGGTGAAGGAGAGATTCAGGTCCTTGAGAGCAGAGCACACATAGGGTATCATCATATTGCCTGTGAATAAAATGCCCCACATTGGCCTTAGAGGGTAAACAGTTCCAAGCCACTTTCCAGAGAAATACTTTTAGGCGATCTGGCATTGGAAGCCTCCATAACTTCTTCCATTGATCCTCCATCAAAACGCTCGGGTGGGAACTGTGCGTAGCAAAGAGAGAGTGAACAGATTTAAGAGAAAACTTTCCGCTGTCATCCGCCGCCCAACATAGTGAGTCAACTTGGTTCTCCAGAGGAACAGGAAGGCTTAGAATCAGCTCGGCATCATGAGCACAAAAGAGATTACAAATAAGAGAACGGTTCCAAAACCGAGACATGGGGAGGATGAGGGAGTCCACCCGAAGCACCTCATCAACCAAAATAAAATCACCCCGCGGTAAAGGACAATGAGGAACAGGGTAAGGTATCCAAGGGTCCATCCACACTCGAATATCGCTACCAGAACCAATGTGAAAGCATGCCGCACGTTGCAAGATAGGTGCCACTCGCATAATACCTTTCCAAAACCAAGAAGCTCCAACCGGAGGAGAAGAGTCCCATACGAACTTACTCTTGAGGTATTTTGCACGAATAAGTTGCACCCATAGCTTTTCAGGAGAAGTTTGAACTTTCCAAGCCAGTTTTACGATGAGGGCTTTATTATGCTCTTCCATCAGATGAAGACCCAAACCACCATCCCTCTTCGGCTTGCACATCGAAGCCCAGGATTTCAGACAGAGATGGTGTCGATTGTCAGAGAAACCCCACCAAAACCTCATCATTAAAGAATCAAGAGTGAAACAAATGGACTTGGGAAGAAGATAGTTAGCCATGGTATATGTAGGAAGAGCGGCAGCCATTGAACGGATTAAGACCAAACGCCCAGCTTGAGACAACGTTTTCATCTGCCAACCTTCCAACCGCTGTTTAACTTTGTCACAGATGGCTTTAAATTGCCGATGTTTATTTCGGCCCAGGATCATGGGAATACCCAAGTGCTTCTCGATATGGTCTTGGCGAGGAAGGTGAAGCATGGAGCAAATGGCCTGACTGATTTCAGGTCGCACATTGCGACTGAAAGAAACAGAAGATTTTCTAACATTCAGGCACTGACCAGACCAACTAGCATATTGTTGGAGGCAAGCTGAAATCACTTGTGCTTCCTCCTGAGAAGCGCGACTGAAGATAAGTAGATCATCTGCAAAAAGAAGGTGAGAAATAGCGGGAACACCACGCCCAAGTTGCACTCCATGGAGTCGACCAGCTTGCTCTTCTCTACAAAGCATACGCGACAAGACCTCAGACCCAATAATAAATAAGAGTGGAGATAGAGGGTCACCTTGTCGTAAGCCTCTGGAAGGCTTAAAAAAGCCAAAAGGCGAGCCATTCAGGAGGATCGAGTAAGACACCGTAGAAATGCATTGGGATATCCAATGAATAAAGGTGTCACGAAACCCAAGGCATTTAAGAGCTTGGAGGATAAGCTTCCATTCCATTCGATCGTAAGCTTTCTCAATGTCAGCCCGGATTGCCATGTATTGCCGACCCGTACGTTTGCTACGAAGCATATGGAACACTTCATGAGTAAGGATGGAATTGTCTTGAATAAGTCTTCCTTGAACAAAAGCAGACTGAAAAGGAGAAATAATGTTAGCTAAAACTAACCGCAAACGCTTAGCCAAGATTTTTGCTATTAATTTATAAGTGACATTGCAAAGGCTAATGGGCCGAAAATGAGAAATACTCGAAGCTACCTCAATTTTCGGGATCAAGATAATATGCGAGTGGTTGATCTCAGACGACATAAACCCATGAGAGAAAAAAGCTTTGACCATATCCGTAATAGCCGGACCAACAATGGGCCAATAATGCTTGAAGAATAATCCAGTCATACCATCCGGGCCCGGACTTGTATGGGACCCAATGTCCCGAAGGCCTTCAAAAATTTCCAAATCCGAGGGTATAGAGCAAAGCATGTCATTATCATCTGTGGAAATGGCAGGCTCAATTAAATGATCCAAATCGTCTGGGGGGTCCGGACTGGATGACGAAAAAAGAGACTGAAAGTGCTGAAGAATATGAGACCCAATCTCATTACGGGAAGAGATCCACGACCCTGCATCAGTTTTGAGAAATTCAATGGCATTGCGTCTCCTGCGAATGATTGTGGACATATGAAAATGTTTCGTATTCAGATCAGTCGTAGTGAGCCAGTCCTTTCGAGATTTTAATTTCCAGAATAATTCTTCAGCTTTAAGCTCCTCATCAAGAGCAGATTTCCAACACCGCTCCTGGACATGGTTCTCCAAAGATGGGGCAGCATCCTGTATCACGGCAAGTTGGTGCTGAAGCACTTTAATTCGTTCCTGCAGAAGACCAAAGTGAGTTTTATTCCAAACTTTCAGCGCTTGTTTAACAAGCTTGAGCCGTTTCCACACCCTGAAAGCAGGGGACCCTCGAATAAAGACCGACCAACTTCTGCGAATCACATGCTCACAAGAAATGTCCCGAATCCACATGGATTCAAATCGAAAGGGTTTGTGATGGGAAAAAGCGTCCCCATCAGTTTCCAACAATAAAGGAGCATGGTCAGAGGAGGAGCGAATTAGATGGGTCACTCGACACCGAGGAAAGAGGGTTTTCCATTCATCGTTAGCAATAGCACGATCAAGCCTTTCACAAATGTTTGCATGTCCGTCCCTATTATTGGACCAAGTAAATTGCTGCCCTTTGAAACCAAGGTCAATTAAACCACAATGAGTCATCAACTGATGAAAATAATTGTGAGACGATGAAGAGAAGGGACGTCCCCCACGTTTCTCCGAACAATACAAGATGCTATTAAAATCACCGATGCACATCCAAGGCCCTGCAAAAGCCGTTGCCGTGGCCCGAAGGAGCTGCCAAAATTCAGGTTTCTTATGCCACTCAGTGGGACCATAGACCCTTGTAAGAAGCCACGGGGTGTTAGGGGGATCAGAGTAAACCAAAAGGGAAATAACATTTGCATTAATGGAGATAACCTCCACATCCAAGCCCAACCGCCAAGCACAAAGAAGACCTCCTCTACTACCAACGGGAGGATGAAGCACAAAATGGAAAAACCCAATCCTATGCAAAACAGAAGAAACATCCGACGACTTGGTCTCAGCCAAGAACAAAAAATCCGGATTGTGATTTCTCACAAGAGTCCGGAGAGAACGAACTGTCGCGGCTCTACGCAGCCCACGACAGTTCCAAAAAACACCGATCATGGCGAAGGAGGGGGCATGGTCAGGCCCGCCTCCTCAGCCAATTTGGATTCTCCTGGGATTTGATCCTCTATCACCGATTCAACTGATTGAATAAGCTGCAACAATTCCTGCTGCATTTCGGCAAGACCACTATGCTTACGAACAGAAACATTATGCTGGTAGGACTTTAGATCAGCAAACACAACACCCGGCTCCATTACATCTGCAACCGGAGATGCACCCCTCTGCTGCGAACTCGAAGACGAATGGATTATGATCCACATGGGAGGGACCGCTATTTTGGGAGAACAAGAAGCCTTGTCTTCTGATAACAATTGTCGTTTCCGTTGGATAGTCGCTGAAGCCACAAGGAAATAAGGCGCAGGCCCCTCAGAGGGGTTTGAAACGTGTGAGATAAGAGTCCAATGCATAGAGGGATTGGGCCCATAAACAAGGTCAGGGGACAGATCAGGGGACGGGTGAGAGGGGCCTTGAGAAGAGGTAGAAAAAATAATAGGCCCAACAGTCGGGTTTACTAAGCCACGTGGGCCAGGCCTGCCGTGATGGCCTATTTTCTTAAGCTTCATATCAAGAATCGGAGATAAAGGTAGACTAGAGAAATTCAGTTCTTCATCAACCAGAGTTACATCCGAAAGAGCCGTTGTGGCACTAGCATCCGGCGAAACAACTTTTGCTGCAATTCGGCCAACACTGTTGCCGCATCCACACGAGAAGTCAGATTCATGAAGGACGGGGAAATGGACAACAGGGCCTTATGCGGCGTCAGTGTATTGGGAAGATCACTGGCATTAAATGAGGAGCCAGGTGGTATGCCAGTACGCGCAAAAGAGGATCCTTGGATATGGAGCTGGCCATCGTCTACCTTGCGCATAGACGAGGCGCAGGAGGACCCAGAAATTTCCGAAGGAATAATATCCAGGGCATTAATGTTAAACTGAAAACCCTGAATACGCCCCGTAGATGATAAGGATGACCCAGCTGACCCCACTTTATAACTCGTAGAGACAGAGGAAGGGAAAAAAGCCTTACCACGATCCTTCAAATAAATGGCCACGGGACCATACAAACTACCGTGCAGAGAAGTTAGAAGTAGTGTCCTGTTGGAAAACGATGCCTTTCTCGTGGTGGCTGGGCCAGCTCTCATGAGATGGCCCACTCCCAATAGATTGACATTAGAAGAGCCACTACGACCATTTTCCTGAACATGCCCAATAAATTCACAACAATAGCAAAAGTCGGCAAGTTGCACGTACCTGAACTGAACCCAGAGGGATTGGAACTGCCTACGAGGAATGGGGAATCCACCGACCAGAGGCTTGTGATAAACCGACTTCCGTTCCTGAGCTTTAGAGTCCAACGTAGCAATCTCAAAGAGTGTTCCAAGCTTCAGCCCCAGCAGTTGAATGGTACTGTCACCCAGGCTAATCCATGGGAGACCGTGAACTTGGAGCCACCTAGCCTCCCATTCTATCAGTTGAAGCTACCCCCTGATGTCCCATGGAGTTTGAGCTAAAACTTTAGCATGGTCATCCGGCTTAGAAAAACGAAGGATAAAAATATTAGGCTCCATATCTTCAGAAGAAAAGTCTTGAACAAACTGCCAGGCTGCTTGCAAGGTAGCAATCACCACACTAGTAGGATACACCCGAGTGGCATTAATCTTTCCCATCACCGCTGGGGAATAAAGGTCTTCTTCTGGGCGAACAGGGGAGAGAAGAGTATGGAACTCCTCCCAGCCCAATGAACTGATCTTGGAAGAGAGTTCGTCCACAACCTCGGTCTCAAAAGCCATATGCACCAAGAAGAAGAAAAAGAAGGGACAATGAACCGGGAAGGGAAGAAACACAGACAGGAGAACGAGAAAAGAACCCTAAAATCCACAGAAGTAGGGTAAACCAAAGATCACGAACAGAAACTTCACAAGGAAGTACGTTGACGAACACCCCCTGCCAAGGAAGTTTCGTAGATATCTTTCTTCCCCCTTCTCTGGAGCGTAGTTAAACAGGAGAAGTACAAGTCGATACTGCATTAGTTAAGTCACAGCGTTGGCTGTTGAATTTCCAGTTTTTTTAAAAGGGATTTGGCTTCTAATCTCAGTGCCTATTTCGAAGGTCTCATATTAGGAATAATAACTTTTTTGCTTGATCTTAGAAAAAAAAACGTTTTTGCTTGATTGTGCTTTCCTCTGTGTACATTTGTGTAGATTCTGCAAATTAACTTTGCTACAGATCAAGGTGCTAACATGACCTCTTTGTCCTTGAGTTCTTCCAGGAAGAGGAAGTCACGGAGTGGGCGAGATGGATCTTTGTCTGTGGCTGAGACCCTTGCTAAGTGGAACGAGAAGAATGCATGTCTCGACTCATGCAATGATGAGATTAAACTGATTCGTAAAGTTCCAGCCACTGGGTCGAAGATGTTGGGGTTGTCCCACATCGGTTGTGGAAGGGTTGATGGTCAGTTTATAAGTGTGAGGGAAAACCTCACCTCTTGAGCTAGCTTTTGGGGTTGAGAAGGCCCAAGACCACCTAACACTGAACAGTAGAAGGGATGTATGAAGGGAAAGGGAGGACCTGAGAACTCGACATGTAATTACAGAGGTGTCAGGCAGCGGACATGGGGCAAGTGGGTTGCAGAAATTCGGCAGCCAGACAGGGGAAAAAGGCTTTGGCTGGGAACTTTTGCAAATGCGGTTGAAGCTGCATTGGCTTATGATGCAGCTGCAAGGGCAATGTACGGTTCGTGTGCCATACTCAATTTTCCTGATTGTTGTTTCACCACGTCATCAGGGATTTATTCAGCCGAAACTTCTACAGGATCTGATTCGGTAAAGGATATAAACGTGAAGCCGTTTTCCCCCGACTTGAGCAATGAGAATGATGAGTTTGAATCGAGGATCTGCAATTATGCTGGACTCGCTGAACCTGCCATGCAAAATAAGACAGTGCAGAGAGAAGCAAAGGATGATTCCTGCAACATCGAACAGGAAAATAGTGACTTTATGAACTGTAATTGGGATGATGGACAGAGTTACTCGATGGGGCCAGGAGCAGAGGAGGATGAGCCATGCAACATCAACCAAGAATCTACTGACGTTACAAAAACACTTGTTGGGATGATGGGCTGAGTTGCTCAATGGAGCCAGGAGCAGAGGATGAGCCATGCAACATTAAGCAAGAATTTACTGGCGTTACAAACACTTGTGGGGACGATGGATATGCTTATTCCACGGAAGAAATGTTTGACTTGGATGCGCTTTTGGGGCTTTTAAACAATAGTCCGCTCAGCAGCATTGAGTCAATAATCGGTTCTGGTGAAGCAGCTGATCACTTGGGGTTCCGCAACAGCACCCCCTGAAAGCAGCCAATGTAGCAAGCCATCAGATTTGCTGTAACAGTGCAGGATTCAGATGCTAAGCAGCTGGGAACTTTTGTCATCGGGTGTAGACAACTTCCAGAGTTGATTATAGCTTGTATTTCTTGGCATTAGATAGGCAGGATTGTCTGAGGAATGCGATGGGTGGATAACTTGGTTCGGAATCTTATTTCAGATTGCAAGGGATAATGCTTGCTAGATATGCCCGCTATATATCTTTATATCTGACAAAAGCTGATTCTATATAGGTTTTAGATTGAGGAATGTAGCTGTTCTGTATATTTTGTAACTGTTTGTTCCAATTGTGAACGATAACTTTTTTATTGAGCCTGTGTACGCTTACGGGTATGGTTTACTACGCAAGTTTTTGGTCTATAATCTCTTCCATTCTTTGTTCTTTATCTATTCTTCCTTCGTATTTTGGGCTAGCTTTAGATATTTTCAATTTTCACTGTCCGACTGATCTCAAGTGGGATGTCGAATTCCAGTTGTTATGGACTCCTCGGGGACGCAAAAATGATCATATAAACTATTTCAATTTTAGCGTGGAATCTTTCGCACCCAGAAGCTTCCTTTTCACTGCATCAGGAGAAAGAAGAGGAGATTAGCTCGGGAAGATATATTATTATGGGGAAATGCTTGGCCATGTCCCATTTCACCCTTCCGTCGGGATGGGGTCGGGACATGGGCGGGAGCCCAAGCATTTCCCTTTATAGCATTTTGTTAATCGAAGTCGTTCCCGGCTCTTGGGAAGTGACGCGACGTGTCGTCTAGACAGGAAGCCCGTCAAAGACGACACTCTTTCCACGCCTCTTAAACTGCAAGTTAGTCAAAAACTTGGGATTTCTCCGCGCCGACGCCGTCTCCCCCCAATTCATAAATATAATTTCCCCTTTTTTTTTCCTTTAATCCTATGGCTGAAAAATTGTCAAGGACGAAAATTTTTATGAAGTTAAAGTGGTGTTCGGATATTTATGAATTGTATTCCTTTTAAAAGAGGGTTGCAATAAGATTAGAAGAAAAGGAAAAAAGAAAAAGTCAGTTATTGCTAAGATGTATTTTTTTCAATGTTTTTTTATTTGGCTAAAAAAGACGCTAAAACCCTGCTATTTTTCACCTTTCCAAGCTCGACGTTTTCCTTGTTCCGGGTCAGACCTCTCTCTCTCTCTCTCTCTCTGACTCTCGCTGCGCTTCTATATATGTGGAATTTTCGTTCCTTGGTGAAACTATGTATAGTCTTAAACCCTTATAAATTGCGCTCTTGTAAATGCTCCGTTATTGAGAATTTGATATTGTATCTACTGATCTTCAGTTCTAGGGTTTCTCGCCTAAATCTCTCTGTTCCCGTTTGTAGCAATCTGAACCCCTCATCCAGTGCCCAATAATTCCCTGGCTCTAACTTTGGAAATGCTACCCGAATGAACAAATCAATTTATTTGTTCTAGGGGTTTTCTCCTTGGGACGTAGAATTCATTTTCCTAGTTAATTTTCTACCTGACTTAAGAAACTCCCACAGTGCCACATTCTTAGTGATGTGTTTTCTCATTGCATTACTTGGCCTTTGGCTTGATTTTGATACTTTATTAGGCTCCGCTTAAGAAAATGGCATCACCCAAAAGAAGACTGAAATTGGAAATTTGGTCAAGCTATTGGTGTCTAAAGTTCGTTTAATTGGTAGTATGGCTTCGTCTACCCTGAAGTTGGCATTGGTTTATGTGGTGTTTGTGCCTTAAAATTTTGACGTATACAAGTGGGTGAAAAAGTGAAGATAGATGATTTGAATGAATTTTTTATATTTATTATAGTGAGAATATATGATTTGATGGGAGAGAAAGATTATTTTGTAGTTATTTTATTAGGCCAAAATTTGATGCGTGGCCAAAATTTTGCACACAAACGCGAATTTGCAGAGATGATTCCTCCAGTCATTTTAAATTTGTCTATTCTTGAATCATAGATGTGCTTGACAAAATGTCTACTAGATCATATCTGGTTTTAGGCTTGCTTAATAATCCTTCGATATATATGGTGAGTATGATTTTGGTTTTTTCAATAACAACAGCGGTTGCTGATCTATCAATTGGGCCTCGGTTCAGGTGGTTGAAGAGTGAGTTTCGATTCAGGTGTGTCTGAGGTTTAAGTTTTGCTTAGCTAAGACAAGATGATTATAAGAAAACATCTTGGCTGTCTCTGTGGCTTGAGAACATATGCACTTGGATGATGATGTTTGTTCACTTCTCACCAGCTATTACACGTGGAGCTTTCTCTATATTTAAGATGAGACCCAAAGGACTAAGTTGAGTGAAAGAGCCTTTCTCATGTTACATCATAAGACGATTCAAAGCTTCGTAATGGCATGTTTTAGAAAGATGATCCATTTCCAGGATATTGAAAGGCATGAGAATATTGTTTTCTGATATCATTTCCCTTGGAAATTTAGTGTTAAACTCCTATCTGTAAAATATCCGTCCATTGGAGGCAGTTTAAGTTTTTTTTTCTTTCTTCCTCTGAGCAAATAATACTAGTCTTCCAATGTTACGACACTGCTGCTGTTATTAGCATTGGCACCATCACCTGTATTCCGTAGATTGTGTTATATGCCGAAATCTCTTGTTAGAATTTTCTTATATTAAGGTGTATTGAAAATTGAAATAAAGACCAGATGCACGTCAAGTTGCTAACTTTTGCTCCCATTGTTAAATGAGTGCAGAAGATTAGAGGAAGAGGAGGTACTTGACCTCTGAATCAGTGATGGTGGAAGTGTGGTGGTCCCTACTGGGTGCTGCTATCCCGGCTGTTATTGCAGGGCAAGCTTTTAGAATGAAGAAAAAGCGTTCTGAAGAGCAGAGTGTAATGAGTGCGAGGGGGAGGGAGAAGAGCTCTGATGACATATTTGTCTGCGAAAGGGTTTGTACATCTAAGAGAATGTTGAAAAAGGTAGGTGCCTTCTCAAAGGACCCAATTCCTGATACCTGTGTTACAGTCTGTGGTGTCTCTGAGCTTGATGCATGTGCTGATGCTTGTGCTCGCACTGTTTGCGTAAATCAACATCAAGTCCCTAACTGGAATGATGTCTGCTTAAGGAGATGCCAGAGTGAATGTCTCAAACTCTCTGATTCCCGTTCTTCTTAGTGCATTTTTCCCCTTGTTTTGACAGTAAAGTTTGTATACCAGGCAGTGATATCATGGAGATGGTGGATCCCACCTTCTCAAATGTTTGTTCTTTTGACTACCCATGCGATTTAGTTTACAACCAGTTTCATTCCATGAGCTAAAATAGTACGCCGAATCTCCTTGAGGCTTTTTCGCAGGGGAATCTGGTGGTTCTGCTCTTTTGAATTGTCAATTTAATTGCTATCTTCTTCTTCTTCTTTTTTGAATTGGGCACTTCTTGGAAGCAACATATGCATATAGGTGCCATTTCATTATGGCTCGGATGGGAACTATTGGAGATTTATTTGCCTCACTAAGACTCCAAATTTAGGAGTATGATCACTGTGTGTGTACGTGTGCCCTGTGCATGCTCTTGGAGAAATTGAGTGAACAGGTGATCTAAGTGCTGTTCTTTTCCTTAGAATTAGGTGTGCTATTTGGACAGTAGAACTAGATCCGGTTTCCATTCTGTTAACCTGTCGGTTGACCCAAGTTTGACTGTCAACCCGTTCAATAATCCTTACCTTGATCAATTTTTCTATACAACACTTAGTTATCTTCTAGGATAAAATTTGGTTGTTTCAGTGCTGTTGATTGGATGCGGCAAAGACTATCTGTGCCTGTTTAACTGTCGTTGACCTTGGTTACATCCCTTTTCTTGTTACCAAGTTAGATCTGGTTCTTGTATTCAAGTAAGCTGAGTGTACAGCTAAAGCAGGAGTATGAGTACCTGTTGCATAACTACTTAGAAGCCACAAAGATGTATCATGTATCCACGACTTTCTAGTAGTCTCACATGCAACAAGGGGATCTCATTTCATTGGCAATCAGTTTATCACAGGTCTTGGAATTTTTGATTTTTTAGTTGTGGATTACGCACATGATGAGATTTTCCAAGATGGACCATCATACTAGATAAGAAAATTTTTAGAGTTTGCATGGATTACACACGATGAGATGATCTCAGTCAGCTGAAGAGTTGGCAGCCTGAGAAACCCTAGAGCAACTCCTTTCTTGTTCTTTTGTAATGGAGGGATTGAAGTTCAATATCTTGGGTTCGCAGTTTGAAACAATTTTGATAAATATGAAGGTAAAGGTGCGGCCGGAATGCCTTGCATTTTGGGTCCCTGGTGAAAGATGGGAAAGATGCTTTTCATCAGCCCAGTTTGAGAATTTTTGAATGATAGCTCTCGCCCAATGTCAAAATCTCCAGTGAGACATTAGGCAATTGCATTTACAGAATTATGTTGAGAAGTGTTCTGGTAGTAAACATTTTGGATCATTAGCCTCCTTATCGAGCCTGAACTTGTTTTTGGTTAATCTGTGTCCTAACTTGCTCGATATCTTTCGACAATCGCCTATCAGCAGCCTTCTGTGTTTGTCAGTCATTGTTTAAGCATCCAATTATATTCAAGTAAATGAATTCAATGAAGCAATATTATCTCAAACCAAACAAACCGTCTCGCTTGCCCAGAAAACAAAAAACAAATTGTCTCGCTTAATAAAGCACCACAATTTGGTCACAGCACTTTTCAAAACTCGTCCTTTTCAGAGACGCTCTCCTTCACCTTCTATGTAGTCTTGTGCATTGCTACTCCCGCCACTTTAGCTGCCGATTCAGCAGTCTTCAACTGCGTTCTTGCTGATTTTGAGACTTTCCCGGGCCGCCTCTTTCATCTTTCCTTTGGCGCCGTCGCCGCCAACACCATTCGCAGACTTCGCATCATCCGTGCCCTTGAAACTGACCTAAAAATTGTCACCCATTTCGTGAACTTAAAAACCGCTAATTTTTCCGAGATGAATTTCGACAATTGGTTTCATACAAGTCAGTAAAAACTTACCCAGGATTTGGAGAGGAAAGAGGAAACTGAAATTCCTTTATTAATGCTTCTGATTCTGTTCAGAGAACGTTGATGAATCTGTTTCAACCCAGAAATTGCATCTGTCATTATCTTCGCAATAGAGAGTTTCGCTTCCCTGTTTTGGGCATAGTTTTGTTCTACTCTGATCAGTTGAGAGAGGTAGACATGATAGATATACTATATTATAAAACCTACACTGCTCTAAATTTTAGATAGACAATACTTAATAACGCAGAGTATCTATTATGACTATTACTTTTTAAATTATAATAATTCAGACAAAAAAATTATGAGATACTGATGCGCAGAGATTGACAGTATCATAGGATAAGTGTTCATCACACCAATAACTATAGGTCTTTCTTTCTCTGTAGCAGATGAGGTAGGGCATGAAAATCGCATGCAATAACCTCAAGAGGATCCCAGAGTAAAAAAGGACTGTCATCTGTCATAATGACTCACGCGCTTTAAACTATTCATTGGTCACCAATTCAAGTAACATGGACACTCTCTGGTCATAAAGCTGTTGAAAAAGGATAAGCTCCTGGAAGCACCTCGGAATTTGATGTTCCTTTGTTTGTCTTTACCGAACCTCCATAGTCAGTAAACTTCCAAAGGTCTCGATTCATTTTCAGGTTCCATGAGAATGCAATTACACGAGATAAAAAAGATCCCCAAATTTTTATTTTAATCGCCTAGTTAGCAAGCAAGCTAACCATTCTGCTCAGAAAATAGAAAAACAACCTATCATTCTGCCCTTTTAGTACAGGGTAACCTTAACTGGGTATGTACATATAACTTCAACCAAAGAAGCTTGAAGCTTCTGTACCCCAAACAAAAAGGGGGCAAAAAAAAAGATTAACAAGTCACTGAAAAACTAAAACAGAGTACATTTGGCATTAAGCAATGCATACTTCAGCACAATCTTAGTAGCTGAAGCTATACTCTTCCAAAAAGACTCCTATACTTATCCACATTGCAGGTTCAAGTATGTCCTCTGTTCATAGGCCAAGATCATAAGCGACAATCTGCCATGAGCAAGTTGAACCTGGGATTGTCAAAATTACCTACACATTTTCAAACTTCGGGGGCCCTCGGATCCCCTTCTGGTGCGTGCCATTTTTACATTGTGGGTGCAGACAATTTCCCACTTTGGTCGAGCAGCTGGAGAACCTCTGTCCTGCTCTTCACGAGCTTATGGAATAACTCTCTGATTTGTTGCTGCAAAGGCACCAACCCCTCCTCCATCTTCTTGCAAGTCTCGGCCAATTCAGCCACCTGCGCCGCCACCTCCTCCAAGCGCTCAGTCTCCCCCGGGAACTGAAACGAGTCGGCGAATTCGATCAGGGACTGCCCCAACCTCTCCAACCTCTGTGTCTCCTCCAGCAGCCCGGCCAACCGGTTCTTCTCCTTCTTCTTCTTCCACTCCTCTGCAATCTTCTCTTGCAGCGCGAGCATCGGCTGAGCCCAACCCAGTTGCCTTGGCACCGGGAAATAAGTAGGCAAGCCGTTCCTCTCCTGGCACGGTATTGCAGCCACCAAAGCCCACATCACAAACACCGTGACCGTGCTCATTATGTAAACTGGCGAGGCCAGACCAGACGACTCCCCGCCACGCGGCGCCACCAGGTTGGTCGACATGGACTGGATTTGCTTTGAGGCGGACCAGCCCTTTGCCATGTTCCACGACAAGGATCGGAATTGCCCGGCGGCGGCTCGGTCCCTGTTCACGGCACTTCTGCGCCCGAAAGACCAGGTTCGCTCCGCGGACTTGTGGTTGCCACCCTCCTTTTCCTCGAGAATCAGCATCAGAGAAGTCAAGGACTTCTTGGCGCGGCGGACCTGTCCATCGCCTATCGGTCTCTGTTCCAACGCCGTGATAGCGATCTCGGTCAGCTTCTGGTAGTGCCTGACGGATTCGAGCCCGTGTGAGACCGCATTGCAAACATCAAGCGCCTTCACGACGCGATCGAAGTACTCCGGGATGAGACGGTCGACTGGAGGCTTGGAAATCTGTGAAGGGTCACGACCCATTACCAGAATGGCCTTAAACTCGGCTTCGCAGCAAAGGAACACGTCGACGAGCTTGCGGAGCCAGGAGATGGAGAGGAAGGCATCAGCAGCGTCCTCGGAGCTGGACGACAGGAGATCAGAGAAGCGATCCGCCACGTGTTTCTGGAAGAGCTCGAGGTCCTCGAGGTCCTGCTCGTGGTTGCCATCCATGGAAATCACCTGGTTCCGGCGGATACTGATTCGGTTCAGAAAAGAACCCTGACTATCCGTCGCGCGCATTGTTGGTATCGAAGATTTTGATGCTGAAGAGACCGAGTTAAAGAATCGTACTCTACTTTCAGCAGAAGAACAGGAAATTTGGGGGAGAGGAAGAAGTCAGAAAATGGAGAGATGTCTGGACAAAAGTATCGGTTTGGAATTAGTATATATATCAGGGAAATAAATGGTCATGGCTTGCCAGGGGCGAGACCGTTTCTTCTTAGCTTTTGTGGACGCTGACTCGGCTCGCTCTCCCAAATTAGCCTCCGTTGGCTTTTATTACATTTTGAAATATACTGAAAAGTGAGAAGTGAACCATAAATCGTCTTTATTTTTTTTATTTTTTATTTTTTGTGATCAAACCATTTCGTGAAGTCAGATGAAATGTTGGAATTTCCGTTTCCTCCGCTGGTATGGTTATATATTTGTATTTGCTGCATCAGCTATGTTTGGTGTATTTTTTGGATTCTTTCCAAATTTTTCTTGAGAAGAATCTAATAGTTCAGGATTTCTGGGTGTGTAAGGTATATTTTTAAAATTAATCATGAGTCATCAAATTCTTCTAAGAATAACATAGGAAGCACCCAGGAAGAGCACCAAACATTTATCTTGCTGTATCCCTAAAAATTTACAGGGATTTTGTTTCTCGCTCTCTGCATCCATTTTACCCAATCTAAAAAAAAATCGTATTTATCAATTTTTAAATTGGGCATTTTCCAATACACTTTTTATCTTACAATAGTTGCATGAACATTTAAAGAATTTTTTTTCCTTTATTGTAAGTAGAGAAAATATGTATTGAGTTTTGAAAAGTCATTTTCTCTTGAAAAAAAAATGTGGTTTTCCTCATATTAAATTTTAATTTTAATTTGAATATTTTTCCTTACTAAGTATAGCTTATCTGCCTTATCACTTTGAAGGATGCTATAACAAGGTCGCAGTTAGTTATGCAAGAACTTTATTTTTGAAGCTACAAGAGTATTAATACTTAATCCCTTTAAAGAATACTTCTGGAATCATCAAGCAACACTTCTTAAGCGGCTATTTCGTTAACTAAATTGGGAATCCAACATGGACCCAATATGTGATGGCAATTTTAAGCTGCAGATTAGAAGCATAACGCCTAATCTCTTTGTATTATTATCATTTTTACTAACGAGGCAAATTCGTTGCGGGTGTATCAACCAACTCTATAACTCAAATATTAGTTAAGTCAAGTATTTATTCATAAGTAGTAGAATATAATTTTTGGGGTTCAATATAAATATTAAAAAATTTGGAGGGGACGGTATAAAAATAATATAGGCAAAATTTAAAAGCTTTTTATGTAATTTGTATAGATCAAAATACATATTGAAATTTTGGGGATTTTCATTTTTGGTCACTAGGTTTTTACCACTTTTACGATTTGGTCTTTCCGTCAAACTTCCGTTAAATTTTTAACCGGAATAGTGGTCGACCGCATTATATTCCGTTAAAAATTAATGGAGGTTTGACTGTAAGACCAAATCGTAAAAAAATGAAACCTAATGACCAAAACGTAAAAGTTGTCAAAACCTAGTGACCAAAAATAAAATTTCCCTTAATTTTTTAGCATCTTGGGAGGCTTGACCCATAAGGATGGGCAAACTAGTAAAGGCAACAGTGAGGAAAGCCTAATTTTGGGGAAGGCTTCCCATTAAGTTAAAGTTTGTCTCTCTAATCACTAAAAAAAAAATTTAGTATTTGTAAAATTTATCAAAATTTTAGTTTATAAAAAAATTGGTGAAAAATAGAGATAGAGATTATTTGAATATATTTAAATAAAATAATAATAATAATTTGATAGAGATAAATATTATTTTATAATTCATTTATTAACTAAAATTTTAGGACCCAAATTTTTTATTTGTCAAACACCACTGTACAACTCTTTGAATTTTCAACTACAAAAGCCAGGAAAATGCTGGTTATGAAGAATGGCATTTTGGTAGTTTATCAAACGAGCAGAGGGCTTTACAGTAACAGTTGGTTATAGGTTGCCGAGTCAGCAAGCCCGAAGAGTTAAGTTGATCTCGGCGTTCAGCGTTGTCTAAGCCAGATAGGCAGTCCCTCCAGTCCGGTCCATCAGCGATCGCCAGATAAGAGAGAGAAAATATCAAAAGAAACAAAAGAAAAAAAACAGTAGTGAGCTAACTAAAGAGGTTCCCTTTGACCCAGTCGCAGGAGCCTCTTCTGGACTCCCAAGGACGCTTACGCACGCTTCCCCCATTGCTCCACAAGCTCCTTGGCCCCCGTGGCCGGCCACCTCACTTCTGTGCACCGTAACTAGTTTTTTTTTTGGGTAAGTTAGTATTGCACCGTAATGTTTGGAGGCTAAATGTTATAAAATTTGTAGTTCAGATAGATAAATAACAGATAGTTCGGGGATAAAAGTGAAAAATCTCCAAAAATAAAAATAAATGAGGGACTTAACAACTGCACATTAACTCAACTTTTCTTATTAGCCTTGACCCTACCTTTATTTGGTTAGTTTGAGTTTATGGATTTTGCATATATGGGCCTTGTATATAGGTGATTATAAATTTCAAGAAGTAATTAAACTCATCCTGTCATCCACCAAACAAAAAGATATATAGACACGGTCTGATATTTTAGTATATTCCTAATTGAATGCATGACTT
Source organism: Myrica gale (assembly GCA_963930655.1). Lineage (NCBI taxonomy): Eukaryota > Viridiplantae > Streptophyta > Magnoliopsida > Fagales > Myricaceae > Myrica > Myrica gale. The sequence continues at coordinate 19,369,168 of OZ005620.1, forward strand.
GTTAATTGAGTAGCTTGACTAGAAAAAGAGGGCATATTCTATTAGCCCTCTTGAGACTTGTCTTCTTATAACGAACCATTCCCTGTCTTCTAGCTAGCCATAGCTTTCTAGTTACAGTTGTTTGTCGAGAACTCTGCATATTATCATCTCCTCATAGGGAACCAGATACAGACATCCCTTCCGCCATTTCAGCGGACTACAGCTGCTTATACGACTCAATCCTAGTTAACAACTATCTGATGGGGCAAAAAGCTGCCACATGCACAATAATTCAGTCACAATTTTTACCATGTGTGAACCAAGTATACGTTTTCAACACTTTGACTGCAACAATATATATATATAATTACCAATTGTGATGAATTGAGTATATAACAGACAAAATATCAAGGAGAATATACATTTTTTTTGTCCAAACGAGAGAAATTTGATACTTGAAAAACGAACTGATGTATCTGAAAGCGTGACAATAACTCTGATTATTACTTATACTGGTTTAGCTTTAATTAAGACATATATGGACTTGAAAGCATATATGTTACTGTTTTCGATATTATACGTACACAAACGTCCAGGTTCTAGCTAGCTGTGGGTGATCAGGCCTTGACAAGAAGTGCTAGCTGTACGTGTAGCTCGCGAAGCATCTCACTTTATAATATACGTCTCCCAGTTCCATCAAATAAAAATGAAGTCAAATGTGAGTAGTAAACTACCATATAACGGTCCCTTCGGGGACATCCGATAAAAAAAAAAACTACCATATAACGAGAATGTTTTGATAAACTAATGATGCCTTTCTTCGTGATCCGAGACATGCCAAACACTACTTCGAGTAGACCACGAATCTGACAACAACGTTGACAATTTTGTTAAGCTAGCAGATATATGGACAAAGCGGCTGATCAGATGACTTAGCAAAAAAATATTGCATTACTAATTAATAGATGACCCTTTGATTTCAGAAACTAAACCTTATCATTGCATTACTAATATCAATAAGGATTTTTTTACTAAAATTGTACTATGTAATTGAAAAAGAGAGACACAATTTGTGAATTCCAACGTATTCATAATATTAAGGTTCGGACAAATGTTGACCCCACAATGCTAGCGTGTCTATCTCTCTTAAAAATTTCAGAGAATCTTGATTCTACTAACACCAGTCGAATTAACATCTTTTTCGCTTTGTTGTTCGAATTAGATGATCCGATTCGAAGAAGAAAAAAGACTCGTATTAATTATTGTGAGTCTTATAATATTCAATACTTGTTAAGTTTTTTTTTTTTCAAATTTGATAGTCCAATGTAGACAAAAGTTAGAGGTGATCTAAAGGCTCAACGGTATATGTCAGCAAAAGGTCCATTTGAGGAGACTAATTCAATCCCAACTTAAAAAGTTGGTTTTCTTTTCCTAGGATAAAAACTTGGGTTTGCTTGTATTAGGCTATACATAAAAAAGGATTGGCCCACTTTAGGCCCGAGAGGATACTGCTCTCATATTTTTGATTGCTCCTATTCTTTTTGGGCCTGGATTTGTTGGATAAGTTATTTGGGGTCCTTAAATGGACCATGTATGTTGGGTTGCCTTGTTTAGAAGCATAGCAATATGAACGTTCTGACTTGTGAGTGGCCTCGTCCCTATCTGACTTGTGAGTGGCCTCCCTCCCCCCCCCCCCATTCCGCCGCTCTTGCGCTCCCAATTGAACGCATAAAGCCTCTACTTAAAACAAAAAGGGAAAATAAATTTTTGATTGACGAATTACCCTAAGTTTTACACTTTACGCTTTAAATTATCAATTTTGATACATTATATCTTCTAAAAACTAAATTTTGACACTTTGCACTATTTGTCAGATTTTTAGACTAAAATAACGATAATGTCCTTGACCCATTTTACATATATTGAAGATATTGTTGTCAATTCATTAATTTTTCAAGGGTATTATTGTCAAATGGAAGGTGCAAGTGCCTAACACTGATAGTTTGAGAGTGCAATATTTTAAAGATGGTAGTTTAGAGTGCAATGTATCACTATCCATAATTTGTGGATGAAATGTGTATTTTTCCGTTAAAAAAACATTGAGCAGCCCGCCCACCACTTTCAACCCACTAAGCCTGTTTCTATTTTCCTCTTTGCCCCCACTAACAAATTGAATCTAAAATCTTGGCCTCTATTTCACAGTGATTGTAACCGTTGGCCTAATTAACATAGTAATATAGTTTTTTAATTATAATATTATATTACAGATTTTATATTTAATTTGTGGGATAAATATACTTTGCATTCAGGTCTAATCATAAAAGTTTTGATAGTTTGCACTCAAAATTATTATTTTTATCACATTACACTAATCAACGATTAATTTAAGATACTTTTGCAACATCTGTTGATATTTTCCATCTATTTTAATGACAATTACTTTTTTTACATATAAAATGAAAAATTTACTGGCAAAAATATCATCGCCAAAAAAACTATGAGGATAAAATCTTCATTTTACAGGCCAAAAAATATTTATAGTTTAAATTGTCAAAAAGATTTAACAAAGGGTACAAAGTGATAGTTTGAAGTTTCAAGTGTCAAAATCCTTAATAATTGGAGGGTATAAAATGTATTTAATTTTTAATTTATTTATTAGGCATTGTCTCATTGTTATATTGACCGCATTGTTTTGAGAATTGTAAGGATCAAATTAGGGGATATACATGCATTTGTTGAAGCTTTAATCGAAACCTATATTAATTACGTAGAGAAGCTTAAAGCCTTTATAAATATAATTGAAAACCAAGATTTATAAAAACATCAAACCTACTTTGGGTTCTATTTATGCTAAGTGGAGAGGAAGCTAGACCTCCATTGAAGGAAAGGAGGGTCCATACAAGGGCTCAATGTTATAGATTAAGAGTGACTGCCAAATAAGAGAATTAAAGAGCTCCATATGAAGATTCAAGGTAGGGTAAGAGAGAGAGAGAGATGAAAGGGGGGATTCTTAGCTAGAGGAACACATAAGCATGTGGTAGGGACATTTCATCCATGACTTAATAACTTAACCAACCATGCTTTAAAGGGAAAATTAATGAAGTCCCGTTATTTTCCTGACTAATCAAATACTTAATTAGAGATCTATTTGGTAGGCCCAAAGGCTACTCCATTGCTCCTCCTTAAAGCTAAGTATAATCATTTCTCCTTTTTCATCTCATCCTAGCTACATGTCTCTTTTAAAAATGATTTGAATATTACTTTCAAAGTTTTGGCTTGCGATCCATCCAAGCAAAAATCACTTCCTATCTTCACATCGAATGTGGTAAATGATTCACATCAATCAACAGACCCCATTGCTTTCACTTGATCACTACATCTCTTTCTATTTTTTTTTTTGTAATGCCTATCTCTCTATCTATCTATCTATGTATACAAACAAACGTGTTGATCAACACAATTTTAAAACTACTACACAAACTAATACGTGGTTAGTTCCCTATCTTTTAATTAACTAACCCCTTGATAAATCATAGCCTTGATGCGGACCTTGCTTGTTTCTTTAACTTGCTTGTGGAATATATTTCGCCACAAATCAACCGTACATATTCGTGCATAATTTACACAACATAAATCATGGCACAAGTAAAGGGGCATGGAAAAAAGCCTCTTTAATTTGCATGAGGTCATAGACAGATCACAGTGAACTGAATATTTCAAAGTAATTAGTTCCTTATAGACCTAATTGGTATTGCTGCAAGTATCATTTGATCACCACCGCCACCACACTAATGCATGTGGTTTTGCAGCTGATTATGATCGGGACCAACCAGACAGATACTATTTGACACTTAAAAGGGTATGCCGACACAGGAGGGGGACCCTCGTAGGTTGAGTAAAATGGGAATCCGGGGATTCTCCATTGAACCCTATAATATCTATACTGATCGATAGTTATACATTCAGGATACCTTTGTTTATGTAGTCAATTATGAATAATTTCCCTTTTGGCCAAGTGAGGCTGGAGATCAAAGTGTAGAGAGGGGCAGAGAGAAAGAGAGAGAGAGATCTAGTTGAACTAAGTATTGTCTTTCCTTTATACGATATCATATGACATAATCTATATATATAGAAGATAAGTTAGATGCAACAATTAGAGATATAGATAATCAATCACCAATTAGTTCAATCAATTAGTAATGAAAATTGTGACAGCTATAGATGAAGTCCAGTTCATGATGTGGAACTGCCTGGTCCCCAATCCTCAGCTCGACTTAGTTCAATTTTCTAAATCATGTGGTCCTGGTTCTATTTAACTTCGTACGCGGGCTTTTGATGACAAAAAAGTACAATAAAAGAGAAGATCGATCATGTGGAAAACGAGACGATATCTATGATTAAGTTCTAAGGTTCATAAACATTGTATATGTATCGATGTCATTGAAGGGTTCTTTTCATAATAAACAATAATTTCCTTGGATGACATCAACCATACTATATACAGACGTTATATATTCCTACCCATTCGTGAACTTTTTTCCTTGTAAATTAAGCGAAGATATAACCATGAAGTCAAGATAATTAAGAGAATTGGGCTCACTTTATAAAAGCAGCTAAGCTCTCTTTAATTAGTCCTTCTCACGTCTTAAGGATTCTTTTGGAAGCCATGAGAAACAGAAATGACATGATGATCTTGAGATGAATGTGATTTCGGATTCCAGATTCTAGCTACGTAATGCAATCGTCACCCAGCTTTCTACCTAGTGATATAGATAGTAATAAATGGAATGAGGACATAATTACAAGTAAATAAAAAGAAAAATCAAAATAAAGTAATTTCGTAATTTTCATGTGAGACTGCAAATGTCCCCTAACTAAATAAGTTTGTGGTCACAATCACTCCTGCAGCCTGCTAGAAGCCAGCTTATCGCATCTATGTGTGCATTCGTCGTAGACTGTTACAGTGGGCTAGCTTTCCTGAGATATCCCAAGTTCCAACCTGCTGGCTTCTTCAACTTATATACGTAAAAAGAACAGTGCCGAAATTCACAGCATATATATATACCTTTCCATTCACCTTGAGGGGAAGAACTACTAGATGATCTGCAACTTGCAGTCACGACATCAATCTAAGCCGATCAAGCATGAGTACTATAGTCCCGGCCATTTTACGGAGGATTCAGTTGTATATATATACACCAGCTATATATTTAAGTTGTCCTATATAAATATATCGTTGTGAAAATTGTATTGCTTTAGTTGGAATTTTGGTTCCAATTATGCCTATACTGCAGGGACGAAGCTAAGGGGGGAGTACTAGTGGGGCCATGGCCCCCCCAAAGTTTTTCAAAAAAAAAATTATATAAGGGTAAATTTTCAAATTTTTGCAATTTTTTTTTAATATAAGGACAAAATTGATAGTAATTTTTAAAATGACCATTCCAAAATTTTTGAAAAAATAAACATGAAAGGAAGAAAGAACGTGAGAGGGGAAATAACTAATTTATAAGTGAGTCATACAATTTAAAATACTAAGTGTATATTTTATACTTTTCTCTCTCCCTCTATTTTTTCTATAATTCCTCCATCCTTTCTAAGATATCTCTCTCTCTCTCCTAGATTGTGTATTTTCTACTTTTCTATCCCTCTATCTCTTTTCTAAAATTAATCTATTATTTCTTTCTCACTTCTGCCTCTCATTATTTACACTCTTATTATTCAAATTTTCTCTCGATGACCTCTCTTTTCTTTCTCTCACATTATTTACCTCATATACATAAAATAGCAAAATCCATATTCAACGCTTGAAATACAACAAACTTTTTGCTTTGCACACAAAAAAATTCATCTTCAAAGTTAGAATTCTAAATATTATTACATTTAATTATTATTGTCTTTTTCCTAATAAAAAACTCATTTCATTATTACTTTCTAATTAAAATATTATTCCTCTATTTTTTATAAACAAAATATTATTATTGCTCTATTAATTGTGTGTACCTATGTTATTTTGGCTAGATTTTAACATTGCTTCGTATCTTTGTCAATAACTTACGAGCCCTTTATTCTGAAGATTTTAAACTTTTGATTATATTCGACAGCACAAGGTTTTAGTACTGATATAATAATTGATGAATTTTACTCGTTGATGGAATGTCCAGTTCAATTAGCATAATTTATGAAAATTTGGCTTTTACACTTAAGTTAAATTTTATATTCTTTTTAAGTTTTAAAATATGTTTTAACATTTTGATTGTGCTTATTTTGATTATAATAAAAATTTGAAGGCCCTAGAATTAGTCGAAATACACCTAATATGACCTCAATATCTAGTTAGAAAAAATATTAAGTAAAAATTATAATTGGTCCCCCTAGCTTCGTCCCTGACTACACTTCGCTGCTGAATTAATTAAACATATATTTGGAAATCGACAAACACGAACATCTAGCTTTTACCTTTGGGCTTTGATAATGATCATACAGAACCGCGACTATAAAAACTCTTAGTTTTTTCTAGCGATCTGAATCATATAATCTTGGAAGATTAGTTCCTTAGCAAGATGGCCGAATATATGATCTGCATATATGGTTGAAACTTGAAAGATTTTCTATCAGCTGCTTGATCGAATTCTAAATATATAATCAAATAATATTCAGGGACCCGTAGATGATTCATGAAATTGATGAATAATTATAACTTTAATTAATCCGAATAATTGGACTGTGAGATCGTCGACATTCGCGTCCGTCCTGATGTTTTCTATAATCTTTCATGATAATACTGATCGAAGATCTTATCAACCCCACACCCTAAAAGTAATAGAAAAGAGAATGCATGCGCTATGTCTCCAAATCATTCTATCCATACAATAACGTGGCACAAGTTCACTGGGGGTTCGGGCGTATGTACTAGATAATATTGGTTGCAGAAGGAGAGACAAAGAAGGAAGAGAGAATTGAATGGGTGTGAGAAACCACCGGCACAAGTTTGAACTACGTGAGTTGGTTACGTAATACTACAAATGTACGTAGAGAACGGTGACGTTGGAATAAAGTTGATGGAATGTCGTTTTAGGGTTAGATGGAGGATCGGGTCCCCTAAAACTTAAATGGACCCCATCTGGCTGTAAATGTCGGCTGGGTATGTACGATCAGTTTTAAAGCAGGAGAGAGAGAGGCCAAACTCTTGCACAGCCATTTCTAGTGCAACCAATACAGGAAAGAACTGGCTAGAAGGGAGTAATATCAGCAAGCTGTGCGGAGATGGGTCACCATTCTTGCTGCAACCAACAGAAGGTTAAGAGAGGCCTTTGGTCTCCGGAGGAAGATGAAAAGCTGGTCAGATACATAACCACCCATGGCTATGGCTGCTGGAGTGAAGTACCGGAGAAAGCTGGTCATCTCTCTCTTTCTCTTTCTCTGATCTCTGGCTCTCTTTCTCTCACGCACACACAGAACGTCACCCAGACACCCTCATCCTGTTACCTTATTAAAGTTGCGTTTGATATAAAAAATTTCAGGGCTTCAAAGGTGTGGTAAGAGCTGCAGATTGAGATGGATTAATTACTTGAGGCCTGATATCAGAAGAGGGAGGTTTACTCCAGAGGAAGAGAAGTTAATCATCACCCTTCATGGAGTTGTAGGAAACAGGTTTAACTGACTCTACATAGTACTACATTCCACATTTTTTTCTCCTTTTCTTTCATTATTTTATATTTATTTTTTAAAATATTTTTTTCGTTTTTGCTTTTTATAGTTCTGCACTGAAACTGGTCCTCTGCTTGTTCTGTGGGGGAAACGTAAATGATGTACTCGTGGGCTTTGCCTTTTTGTTTTTTGGAATGGCTTGGAGGAGGTCATGTTTCGCTGTTTTGGATACAACTTGACTGAAAATGGACCTCTAACTCTTTATTGTAGACATACTTGAGAACGAAGTCTTTGAATAAGTCTTCAGAATAGGTCCTAAATAACTAACAGCCTGAAGCAATCTCATTACCATTTCTAAAGTAGTTCCCGTAGCAGCTACCACCTACATTTGGGAGTCGTTAAGAAGGCAATATCAGCGGTTGAGACTGAAGTTTCAGTCGCCATTACGTGTTAATATATGGGCGCTGTAATATTTGGATCACATCTCTACCTTCTTTATTAAATAGTTTTCCTTTTTATTTTATTTTTTCTCCTGAAACGAATAATATTTTGCTTCAAAAAACGATCTTGTATTGATAGTTGCTTCAATGGTTTTAAATCATTGTCTCGTCTTTTGACTTCGCTTATTGCTGCATGCTATGTCCCTTTCTTGTTTTTTATCTTCAATTTTGGTGTCCTGGACTTGTCCTATTCTAATACACACGATGAAATTGTAGATGGGCTCATATAGCAAGTCACTTGCCTGGAAGAACAGACAACGAGATAAAGAACTACTGGAATTCATGGATAAAGAAAAAGATACGAAAGCCATCCACATCTCCAACCTCCACCAATTCCACCAATAGCATAGAGCATTCCCAAATGAGTTACAATAATTCGACCCCATTAGATTTTGTGAATCCCGATTTGACTCCAAAGCCACCGGTTCATGAAACCCTATTTCCTTCTTCATGCCCTTTATTCCTGTTCGACACTACTTCGTTTGATGGGACTCCAGATCAAAATGGTGTGCGCTCGGAGTATTTTCAGGATGGGATGAATTTCAATCCTGAAACTTGGAATATGACCCAACATCCAGTTCAAGCTCAAGCTCTAGTTGCCCCTCCAACGACTCTTGCAACCGGAATGGATTCACATTATTTGCCACCTCTGATAGAGAACATGGAAAACATGGAGCCTCTTGAAGTGCAATCCTGTAGCATGGATGAGGAAGGAGATCAGCTTGGATTGGAGTGCTTGCAGAGGCAGGAGCTGAATGAATGGGTTGCATCCCAGCAACAATATTGTTCTAACTTTCTTTTCTGGGATGCTGTTGATCAAGGACCACTAGGTGGGGAAGAAATTGCACCAGCTTCCTCCAATGCGGGACCTAATTCACTGACTACTGCCGCTTTCCCTTCGTCACTATAAGAGAGATAATCATGATGATGAACCCTGCTGCCAGGCCTCCGCCATTTTCTCTTCTCCTTTTATGTCTCTCTCTCACTCTCTCTAGGAAGAGCCTTCAAATGATCCAGGCTTTTGAAGAAGTTCGTTTTCTTTTTGCTTCTATTGGTGAGATTGTGAATTGTGAGTAAAGGCAACATAAGAATGCATGCGATCAAGGTTTATCTCGTACTTGACAATGGAAGAGGAAAGAGAATAAAGGCTATCTGTAAACAGCTGCAAGTACTGTTTGATGACGATCGCAACTCTCTTTTGTTCGTTGGCTCTATTGATCATGCACGGTGTTGAATTATTGACATGATTTTGTTTTTTAATGGTCCTTCTGAATAAAAAGTTTAATTAATTTATTGAATCCCATATGCATTTTGATGTACGTGGAGTACGGCGACGTACGTATTTGAAGCTAATATTGTACGATCAAGGAATCTTAGTTTGAAGCTAAATTGCTAAGTTGTTGTCAAATTTAAGCAAAACTTCCGGGGTCAAAATCACATTGCATACCTAAGATATGAAATTAGAATATATTTAATACCAATATAAAATATTGGGCGTGATACATAATAATATTGAGTCCTCAAATTATAAAAAAAAAAATCATTAGATATACGATCTGATCAATTGCTGAAGTTATTAGAGAATTTGTTGATACAAATATAATAATTTAGTTATTCAATATGTTACATAAGGTATAATTACGGTCTCTTAGTTAAGAGGATCAGTTTTATAATTTAGAGGTGAAAATTAATTTCTCCGTTTATAAAAGTTTTATAATTTACAAAATAATTAATTATTAATTTTCTAAGATTTCAACATTCCATACGTCTCATTCAGGAAATCCCTCATGGCCTCACACGTTATATATTCTCTCTAACAGTACTCATACACTCTTCCAAAGGGAAAAAAACAAGCGTCGAACTGAAAATTCAAAAAGGAAAAGTGCAGAAAATAATGTATCATGTGCATGTCAGTTTATTGATCATGTCTACCCATATTTGCAACACTGCAGCGATAGCAATTTGCAGTACTACTAAAAAGAATTACTTCTTCCAGAGCAAGAGGCATATGCTGAGACATTCAAGAGTCAAATAAGACGAGGTGGTTCTAAGAGGAAAGTAAAAAGGGGATTGGTTAGTGAGATCTCTAGAAGGAATTCTCGTAGTTTCTAGAGAGAGGCTGCGCCTTCTCTCTAGAAACCCTCCCCTCTCACCCGTTTGCCCCCCTCCCTAGCCTCTGTTTTTAGCGGCCGGATCCTCCCGTCCCCCTTTTCTCTCCCAGCCACGCTTCTAGTGGTCGGGATCTGTATTTTTTCTCCTATATTCTCTGGCAGCTTTTGTAGTGCAATGTCGGCGTTTTAGGTGGTCTCTGGCTACCACGCTCTTCTAGAGCGTCTCCATCGTCCTTAGGTGTATCTTTCAGCCTCAGACAGGTCAATTTGACGACATGTGAGCCTTCACTCGAGCTCATGCGCACGCGTGGATCTCATGCGTCAGTTGCTTCCTCCTCCTGTTTGGGCAGTTGTTGGTGGTTTTCGAAGGACACACCTCCCGTACAGCAAGCTTCAACCCCTCTTGGCGCTGTGTTTTGCTCTTGTCCGACGTTTCCTGACTGGTGCATAGGGTTCACAAGCCGCCACTTTTCCAGCTCCTCTGGCCTGCTTCGCTACTTGTTATTGGCTTTTTATTTGTTTTCAGTTTTTTATTATAATTTTTTCCAGTCCAATCTGGGCCTGAGTGTCATGTAACGCCGAAAGGCTATGCTCGCAGGATGCCACCTTTGACGAGGTTCTGGTTCATCCATTAGAGCTTATATATGCTATATTTTTATCCTGCTTGATGAAATACAAAGTTCGTTTGCTTAAAAAAAATTGTAGTATTACTATTTAATATTATTCCAGCTAGAATATAAATAGATGATGATTTTATGCTTTAAAAAGAAAATTTTAATTGTCCTGAAGAAGATATCTTATATATGATCATCTGCATGCAAAACCTGTTGACGACGTACGACGGTCATGATGTCTGGCAGTACGGTACATTTATAAGTATCCCTCGAACTCTCATCCAGAAATGCAATTTATTTTATGACTTAGAAACCGATTATTGTTTCTATTTTGTTATTTATTCCTGTCAATTTTAAAGGAAAGAAAAATCTATCGATTTTTTATTTCCTTTGAAAAAATTAACATAAAAAAATTAATTAACCCATCAAGTTTCTTTTGCGGCTTTATATATGACAACTTTAACTTATTTTTTTTCTTTATTTTATTTTGACGTTGTTTCGGTTTATGTATGTTCATTCTCTCTTTTTAATTTCAAATCTCTTTCGATCTCAATTTTTCTCCTTTTGTAATTGCTAATTTCAATTTAGAGTAAACATTTATATTATTTTCTGTATAATTATTGGGTGATGAACTTGCAGAATGATTTGATGGTATATGCTTTAAAAAGTATTGAAGTTTGTGTGAAAATGTGTTGGAGGTAATATTGAATTTTTTGAGATTTTGGATGTTTAGTTGTAATTTTTTTTTTACATTCAAAATTTTTCTTTAAAAAAGTGAATATTTCCACTTTATGACTCCGCTCCTAAGACTTCAATTCTGGATTTACCACTACAGTACTACTGTCCTGACTTGTTTTCTCCGTAACTTGTCGTGGAATTTCTTGGGGTCTGCAGATCTACGTACGGACACTTCCAATAGTGGGACATGACGAAAAAAAAAGTTCCACGAAGTTGAATCAAAACCCTAGCTAGCTTGCTACACTCAAAATCGACTCAATAATTCTTAGATGACAATAATCCAAAGCTGTCCTTTATAGCTATCTAGATCGACTTGGAAAATTAACGTATCATCGGGCAACCACTAGCTAGTGCCGCTATCACGGCATGTGGACTGTCGAATGATCAATTGCCTATGACAATATTATGCATAAGAACAAAGTGGATCCAAAATATTGTCGAAGATAAAAGTGGGTTCTGGCAGTACCAGGATGGTTGCCCCTTTCGCTGTGGGGCAGTGTTCGGGCGGGGCCAGTACCGCTAGCTAATACTGTTTTTTTTTTAATTTTAATTAAATCCACGTCGTTTCCCACTAATGAGAAACAACATCGTTTTGAATTGTTTTGTAGTTGAGTTTAAGTTTTGTCTAGCTCTTCCCTTAGTCCTCGAGGCCTTCTTCTTCCTATTCACTCACGTCGTCTGTCTCTCATTTGAATTGACCATAACTCTCGACCCTTTTTTACTCTGTCCTCCGTCCGGTTGAATGACCTGTCACTAAGCTGACCCTTTCGACTTCGTCTCTCTCTCATTTGAATCGGTTGTCATTCTCCCTATTCACTCAGTCAGCGTGGGTAACGAATTTTGATGATTTAGTCTTGTTTGTAGTGTTAGGGATACATGATTACGGTTTTATGTGTTTTGTATTTTTGAACTTGGGGGTTTTAGGTTTTAATTTCTAATTTTGAGATTTGTTGTAATTAGGGCTTATTAAGTGTAATTATTTGCTGGTTACGACTCATTTGATTGAATTGTTGAAGTTGTTTGACTAAAATCATCATTCAAAATAGAGGCATTTTTCACAAATACTATAATTGGACTATCCGAAATGAGATGTAAATCAGCAAATAAAAACGCAATTTGGGCTCAAAACCATTTAAAATATGGCCCAGAATGTAATCGAAAACCGTCCTTGATAGCCGTCTTAACTGTGGCAAAAAATTGGCACATCGCCCTGGACGGTAGTAGTGGCGGGGCCAAACTTCCCCTGATTGCACCACTAATACACTATCCAGTCCTACCGGCCCACACAAACCTTGCGTTATCATTTTTTTATCTTTTATCAACAACGTCTTCTTTATTTTTTATTTTGGATATAACTGAAATTACATAGAAATTAAATTAGGGTGGTAATGTTAGAAAAATCAACTAAATAGGAACAAGAATTTAGACTATTCGGTTATGTTATTTATGTTGCCAAAGGGAAATTTCCAATCCAACCCACCTGAGTCCAGTGGCGGACCTAAGGGGTGGCAAGAGGGGGCGCTTGCCACCCCCTTCGTTTCTGTAAAAAAAAAATTAATTTTATTTATTATTAGTATTTGTCAGCAACTAGGTCAAAGGACCCAACCCACTGCCCAGCCCGCCCCCCTTTCAAGTTTCACCCCGTGTTGTTTTTACTTTTTTTAAGGCCTACCCTTTGACCCAGCCCACTGCCCAGCCCCCCTTCCACCCTCTGTTTTTTTTTTATAAAAAACGGCGTCACGTACACTGGTACTGACTTTGGTTAATTGGTTTATGTTTTGTTTTTTTTTTGTCTAGTTGGTTTTAGTTAATTAGTTTGGTTATGTTGCTTTAATGCAGATTGCTCAATTGTTTTTTCATGTTAATTTTGAAGCTCGAATTTTATTTGGTGGTGTGTAGGTAATTTGTATACTAAAACCTTATTAGAAATTTAGAAAATGATCAAATAGATTGTTGGTTGATGTTGAAAGGTGGTTTTTGTAAATTGTTAGAGATTGGAGGTCAGGGCTTATGTTAGTTCGGTTGGTTTTGTGAATTGTTGGAGACTAGAGGGCAGAGCTTATGTTAATACGTGTATTTAAATATTTTAATGTTTTTAGTCCTTAATTTTTAATATTTTAACTCTAAGATACATTTTGCATTACTTAGAAAAAAATTTGAGATGTCATTTCGCTTTAAGAGTTTGTCCCCCCTTCACTGGAGTCCTGATTCCGCCACTGCACCTGACGATATTTATCCACCTCGAGAAGGCCCATTTGGCGTTTAGTTTCTCTTTTGGTAATGTTTTTTCTTCCCCGCAAAAAATTTTACATTGATTTTCTCAGCAACCAAATGGGTGTTTACGCCAAACGCCGCTGCGCATAAAGTAAATTTTGTTGCGTATTCCCGAGTTTGAAAAGGAAGTACTTTTTCCCATTGAACAAATGCGAAAGGAAAGTCGGATAGAAAAACGAATTCATGTTAGTAAATGGAACTGACTCGAAGTGCTCCGTCAAAGTCAGGCTTTTTCTCATTCACATTAAGGGCTCCTCCATCATGCGTTGCTTCTTCAACCTTACAGACAGTAGAAATCCTAAAAGTAGAAATCCTAAAAGGAATCGTAACCCAGAACACACACGTATACATTGTTGAATAAAGAGAGAGAGAGAGAGGCACACAGAGAGAGTACCTGAGGCTTTTGAGAGTGAGAGGTGGTGGAGGCCGTGGGGCTTGCTCATGCCAGAAATACAATTAAAGGGGGTCGAACAGAAAAATGATAAAAAAAAAATTTTACTATGTAATGCAAAAAAATTTCTTAGAGTTAAAATATAAAAAATTAAAGACTAAAAACACTAAAAATATTGAAATACACGTAATATATTATTTGCTTATACTAAGAGGTGACAATTGAATCCTACGAGACTGCATATTCTGAAAATATTGTAAAACAGCTTCGTTCTCAATAGTTTCAAAAATTTCTCTTGTGATGTATACAACCAAACTATCATTCATCCAGTTTCACAACCTAGTCTTAATCACAATTCCAATATAATGCACAATCAAATCCTAATCAAAGATTCACAATAATCCTAATTAAATTCATAATCACAATATAAAATTCATCAATTATTATCAAAAATTAAAATAAATTCATCACAAATTCACAAACACTTTTAAATTCATGTTGATTTAATTTGTGATAAATTCATCACATTAATCTTATTATCTTAAGGAAGCCTGTAAGATCATCTAAATATTGCAAACTTACCTCTTTTGAGAGTAGATATATGTAGGGAATCTCAGCCAACTTCTCATAAGATTAGAACGTGTGTAATCACATCAATAGGAGATATGTTTCCAGCTATAACACATAATCTGCATTCCACATAGGGTGAGAAAAAACTTTTACAACTTCAAATGATAAAAATCAATCAAGGTTGCAGTTACCAATATCAAACAGGACAAAACCCTTATTTTCAATTTTCAGGACATCTGTATAATGAGAGTAATCTCTATCCCACTACCTCCTTGAACTTTATTTCTCACCCATACCCATTACTGTCAGTTCATTATTCATCTCTGATTGACATGAGAACTGAAAAGCTTCAGTTTATTTTTTTCTTATTCGAGAACATAAAACAAGAATTCATCAATTTGAATTTAATAATTTCACAATTTGAATCAGAGAACATAAATTCAGAAATTGATGTTGACGAATTTAACAATTTGAATTTATGAATCAGAGTACATAATCTATTAATTTGTTTAATGGAAATATAATCAAATTGAGAGAGCATGAGAGTACCTAGAGGCTGGAGAGAGAGAAACGTGGAGAAGGAGAGAGGGATTGGGACGGAGAGGCAGAGTGAGAGAGGGAGAGATTGAGAAGGAGCAACATTTTGTGGAGGCAGTGAAGTAGTGGTTATGGAGGTCCAAAGGAAGAGAAGTAGAGTGAGGGGGAGGATGGCGTCGGCCGGGGGGAGGCAGAGGCTGCAAGCTGGCGTTGGGAGGTAAGGAGCAGAGTGAATGAGTGAGAGAGGGTGGGCGTTGGGGAGAAGGGGAAATTGAGGGGGGTGGCGTGTGAATTAAACCAGGGTGAAACGCGTCGTTTCACCCTCTGCAAATTTTTTTTAAAAAATAAAGTCAGGTGGGCCTAGATCGTTGGGGGCCTAGGCGCATGGGGGGCGGGCTGAGCTTAACACATATTAAAAAAATTGAAGGATTTTTCAAGCAATAGGGGCGGTTGTCCCCCACCGTCCACACTTGGTTCCGCCTCTGGGCTTGTGGCTGGTGGAAATGGGAAGGAGGCAGAAGGAAAGGGAGGCTGGGAGCATTAGACGGTGAAATGGAGAGAGAAGTGCTTATTCCAAATTCGAATTGCGTCTAGGGCAGCAACCAGGGTTCTCTAACCCACACTGTATTAGGCAAGTAGGCTGAATTTTTGTCACTCGGATTCGGGTCCAATCGGACCCAACATGTTGTTAAGGTAACCAAGAAGTCCCTTGATTATTTCAGTAGTTCGGTTTGCTGTTTTTCTGTAAATCAACCATGAAGTCCCTTGATAAATTGCAGTTTCGTGATGAACCGCTGCCATCAAGTAAATTACCACAATTATTCGCTTTGGGTTTGATATTCTGAAAGTTGAGTTGTAGATTGAGGTAAATCTTAAACCAATAGGAGCTCTATTTGGCACCAGAACCATCCAAAATGCTTTTTTTTCGAAGCAAACGTGAAATTTCATTTCACCCGAAAGATTACATCAGTGTTGCATACAAATAAGCCTCAAAGGTCGGGTACAAAGAGCATAAGTATAAAGCTCATAAAAATAATATAAAGACCCGAAATGTCATACATCTAACGGCCTCAAAGGCCTTAATAAATGGCCACAAAGACCTCACACAAAGGAGCTAAAAAGCATATAATTTTGAAATAGGTCCAAAGACCCAAAGCAAATTCTACCACAGGCGGAGAAGTTGATCGCCGGAAGAGAGGGTAAACAAGCATCACACTCCTACTTCCTCAAAGACTCATCCATAACAGCACAACCAAAAGAGAGTAAAACACCAATAGCCATAAACTTTCGATTAACCACTGTTACAAAGAACCAGTATTGAAGATGGCCAACAGGTTCATGCCTACAGGGAGATGCCTTAACAATGAAGACATCGTGAGATCCTTCCCACAAAAAACACAGAGAAATGAAATTATTAGAAACAATAAGAAAAATGCAAAGCACACAACAAATAACCTTGAAATCGATTCGATTGCCAGCTAGAACACATGGCCGAAGAAAACCACAAGGAGCAACATAGACAGATCAAAAAAGAAGGTGCACATGGATCTACACGCGCCGTTGCACCGACTCCAGAAGAATCTGTAGAGGGGCATTTGGAGCTAAGGAGCTCTACCGTGCCGAACGTGGCCACCAAAAAATCTTCAAACTGCATAGATCTAACCATTAGGAACTGCAAAAATAATGAGGAAACATCGGCCGAAATGGAGGGACAAGAGAACGAAATGGTCAAGAGGGAAACACAAAAGGAAGAGAGGGAGGGAGAGACGGGCGGAGCAAGCGTCGGAGAAAACAAGCTGGAGGGGGAGCAGAAGAAGCAGGGGAAAGGATCTAGAGAGAGAGCTAGATGCTCTCTCTATAGAAAAACGGATTAGTCTAAACTTTCCCGAACCATTCAATCCAATGTTGTCAATTATGAAATGTTATATCAATTTGTAACGTAGTAGCTAAACAATAACATGATGATAACCACCCACAACGGCCCAAGATAAAAGCCCTATACTAAAACAAAAACAAAAACAAGATCAAGACTCCGCAACACTAAATTCAGAAACCCATTACTAGAGCATAAGTCCTTTTACAATTCCTTGTTTCAGGCGGAAGGATACCTCTCTCCTCAGTCAACTTTCTCCATCTTGCTCGCTTCGTTGCCATCTTCCTCTAAAGGTGGCATTTCAGCATCATCGCCACCAGTATCATCCTCATCAATGCTCAAACCCAGCTTCAGCATCCTGTGAATTCTTGCAGCGAATGTATTGGGATCGTCAAGACTGAACCCGGAAGTCAAAAGGGCAATCTCGTAGAGCAGCAGTACCAAGTCCACAAATTTATCATTCTTGTCAACCTCAGCCCTCTTCCTTAACTCCTCCATAATTCTAATATCTGGTTTAATCACCATTGTCTTCTTGCTAGACATGTAAGAACTCATGCTACTGTCCCTTAGAGACTACGCTTTCATGATCCATGTTGGTCGTCCATCCATATTCCCCAGTTACCAGGCAACAGGGCGAGTCTCAAATGACTTCTTCTTCTTCTCCCTTTTCTTCTTCTCTTCTTCCGAGTCATCCTCCAGCTTGAGCCCTTCCTTCGTTGCGGACACGAGCTTCTTCCCATCATACTCCTTCAATTGCCCAATAACATACTCATCAATGGCATCAACCATGAAGAGGACCTCATAGCCCTTCTTCTTCAGCCTCTCAAGGAATAGTAAGCTCTCCACAGCCTTCTTGCTCTTACCTGTAATGTAATAGATCTCTTTCTGACCCTCTTTCATCCTTGTCACATAGGCCTTCAAGCTCGTCATTTCATCACCGATTTGGTAGAGTAATATCTCAGTAATTCAGGTAGCTTAGCCCTGTTCAGGCTGTCCTCATGGATGCCCAGCTTTAGATTGTTCGAGAAAGCCTCATAAAACTTGGCATAGTCCTCCTTTTTCCCAGCAATCTCGTTGAACATCTCAATGCACTTCTTTACCAAGTTCTTCCTGATCACCTTGAGAATCTTGTTCTGTTGCAACTGAGAAACAAAGTTTAGACCCTAAAGAACACCTAGAGGGGGTGAATAGGTGTTGATACTTTATTTTTCAATAAATAGACAAATTTAAAACAAGTTCTAAATTAGTCTTGTCTAGATCTGCAAGTATTCAATGATCAACAAATATCAAGTATGAAGTAAAAACCAATCACACGTCAAGACAAGAGATTTGATGACGAAGTGGATAACCTTATCAAAGGAAAAAACACTCCGGGCTAGCAGTCACTAAAAATTCACTAAGAATAAAAAAAACTTACACCGATGACTCAGACGGATGTTGCTTGACTCTGACAACCCCGAAGTAATAATCTATCTAATCCAACCTAGACCCTCTCCCTTGCGGTTAACCCTCAGCCTTCTGAGGTTCTTCTTGTAAATCTCTTCAACACCGGTGACTCCGGCTACCAATCTCCTTGAGCTCTCTGAAGACTTCTCACAAGAGGTTGGTTTCAATGGTGATTGAGGTGATTGATGTAGGAGAGAGAAAATATAAACACTTATGGTGGAAAGGTCTCAAACAATATTTCTCTCAAGCATAAGACGCCAAGGAAGATAGGAAAATAACTTGGGTAAACAACTTGGACGAGGTCTCATGGTTTGAATAGATAAAAATAAGACAATTTGAAAAACATGGTGTTTCGCTCGAGCCAAGTTAGGGCGAAGCATGGGCGAAACTCTCTGTAAAGAAAATTGTCAATTTCGCTCGAGCCAAGATAGGGCGAAGCTTGGGCGAAACTCTCTGTAAAGAAAATTACCAATCTCGCTTGAGCTCATATCAGGTGAAGTTTGGGCGAAGAACCTATTTCGGAGATATACTTGAAAAATTTTCACGAATTTGAACTCCACTTTCATAATTTGAACGTACTTCATCTTTATCTTCCTGATTCGAATGCTTTTCAATCCTAATTCTTTTAGAAGACTTCTTGAACACTTAAACAATACCTTATCTAAATGATTCAAATTACAACTCAAATTTGAAACGGAATTTGTCAATAACATTAACAGCAACATTTCACGAGAAATGTTGAGTGAGAGATCGTCAAAGTCCACCACACCCCTGACAAAGCTGAGATACTCAGGGATGAGTTCCTCACAATTGTCCATGATAAACACCCTCCTCACGTAGAGTTTGATGTTGTTCGACTTCTTCCTTGCGTCGAATAGGTCAAATAGGGCTCTCCTAGGAACGAAAAGGATGGCTTTGAACTCGAGCTGCCCTTCAACAGAGAAATGTTTCACAGTGAGATGATCCTCCTAGTCATTGGTGAGGCTCTGTAGAAGGAGGCATATTCCTCCTTGGTGATTTCCTCAGGCTTCCAGAGCCAAATTGGTTTTTGCTTGTTGATGAGCTGCCACTCGTGGCTCACCTCTTTGACCTTATTCGTCTTAGACTTCTTTTCTTTCTCCTCATCAACCTCTTCAACATCACCCTCCTCTTTCGTCTTAGTTTCCTCATTTTCATCATCATTGACCTATTTCTCAGTGGTCTTCTCGGTCCAAAGGTAGATGGGGTGGCTGATGAACTCAGAGTGCTTCTTCACAAGTTCCTTCATTCTCCTCTCCTCCAAGTACTCCAATTGCAATGCCAATTAAAAGTCCATTGAATTCAATGCTAAGCACAAAATTAAAACTAAAAAGGCATACACAAAAGTCAAAACCATTGCCAAGTTTCCCAGCTTCAGATTTAGCCTCAATTCTTAACAGAATAGGGACATTCACACAACAATCTCAATCAAACAATAGTGGTTTACAAATTTTAAATTGGATCAATACATCCTTTGGATTATGAGAAGTCACATATAATAAAGCAAAGCCTATATTGATCCACAATGACCTTCTCGCCTACAAGGTAGGCCGAGTAGAACCCAACACCAAATTTTCCAAACATACTCACATCAGCCCCGGCCTGCAATGCCACCATGAACTACTCGGTTCCCGGTCTATGAAGAAGAGGGAGTATCCGGAACCCAAACTTAGGCGAGTTTGGGCGACCCGGAGCATGCCTGCTAAGATATAATATAATAAAACGATGAAAAAAAATAACAGATGATAATATTACCTTATATTCGGCTATAAGTTAAAAAATAATTAAAAGTCAAGTAAAGATAATTAAATATGCCAAATAGCAAGAACATTAAGTCAAGAAAATAAAATTAAGGTAAGATGATGTTGAAAAACCTATGAATAGAATTAAATCCTCTAATGCAAGTAGAAATGAATTAATAACATATATGAAGCTTATAAAGAACTAAATATGCAAACAAATGCAAACACCTAGTTGAATAATAAGATAATTAAAATATTCAAGCAAGTATGTTAAAAACCATGTAAGCTTAATAAAAAAATAATCTAAACTCGAAATTTCCAAATATGATATTATACTAATTTTTAAATATGTCAAATAACTGCCAATAAAAAAGGTGTCACACCCAAGATGTGCCTTGCCCAGCTCTAAACACAAAAAGATCGATCCGGAAAGGATGCGTGCGCGGTTCTTTTGTTTTTGTCCCACCCTATTTTGGTGGTCTTTCTACTTTGCTTTTTTTTTGTTCTTTCTTTTGATGGTGTTCCTTTGTATCGGTCTCGTATTATTAATGAGATCAGTTATTGCGCTAAAAAAAAGGCACGTGGTCACCTTATTTACACAATACACCTTATAAATCTTCATATGGCAGCTGGGAAGATCCTATATAGAGTAAATAAGTTCTTGTTTTTACAAAGATTTCAGGAGTCTAACTGTCGGTTTCTAGGTACTCAACGTGACCAAATGTTTTTTGGATTCTTGTAACGTGATCAGTGGCGGATCCAGGATCCAATTCGAAGGGGGCGAAAACATAAAGCGAAATGACAAAAAAAAAATTCCTATGTAATGTAAAAAATGTCCTAGAATTAAAATATCGAAAATTAAGGATTTAAAAACATTAAAAAATTTAAAATACATATACGTACTATTTGCTGAGACTGAATGTGGCAATTGGATCCTAATAATTTGCATCTTTTATATATATAAGAGAATGATAGTTTGAGCAGTAGGAACTCCACGGAAATTCAAGGGCATGAAAAACCTAAACAAAAAAAACCCAGTTAAATAATTAATTCGGGATCCAAAAATATGAGTGAGTTTTCTATTTATTCTTGAAAAAAAATTAAAAAATTAGAAATTTCCAAGTAGAAACCTCTATAACCCTAAGATATTATCCATGGTAATTTATTAGTTTCTTCTTCTGAGCATTTATTATAGTACGCTGCGTGACTTTCTTATCACAAACTTGTCCATTATCTAAACAAAATAAAACAAAGTGAAGACAATCAATCAATTGGATCACAACCAAAATATAAATAAAATTATAGTAACAAACCGAAACATAAATAATTTTGATTCAAAAATATTAAATGTAGATATTCACAATGGATCACAACTCAAAAATCCAAATTTCAATCTAATTAATTCAAATCCAAATTACAATCTAATTATATTTCAATTGACATTACAATCAAATTAATTAAAAATTATACTACCAATGGGGGTCGGGCCCCCACAGGCTCAAGCCAACTTATGAATAAAAAATAAAATAAATAAAATCAACTAAATGAAAAAAATTTGGGGATGCAATGGGTGGCGGCCACCCAGGGCCGCACCCCCTGCATCCGCCTATGAACGTGATATTGCAGTATTTAGCGCTTCGAATTGCTGGTCGTGATATGAATTATTTTTTGTGTTTTGAGGGCCATGTATAAATCACTCTAGGCAGGCTGCACAAATTTGTTGATAGCTACATGATGACTACAGATATGCACAAAGATGCTTTAGCTTGATTGATGTACATGGATTATGATTCTCTATTCGAAACTTTAGATGGGCAACATTAAATGGTGTAGAGTCTACCTATTACATCTATCTTTCTCTGGAGTGCACCGTACAATTCAGGCAGCAAATTACAGAGGATCATGTAAAAGTTTAGAGTATGCAAGAACAGAGAGAAAAGGAAGAATAGAGAGAGTGAGAGTAATTGAATAAACTTATCTCGTATATTCAATATAGATTATGTTACATCAATATATTTCGACCCCACACCTTTTCAAAATCGTTTGGTGCTACCAAGATTGTGACCTCATTAACACTGCAATGATCACTGATCAGAATATTGGTTGGCTTGCAGTCGTTAAAATCTCAAACTTGATGGACCAGTTGTGTTCATATGAGTCGGTTGGTGACTCTGTTTTATAATACGTATGGTTTTTCTTTGATGTTCCTCAAAAGTGATTTGAACTTCAAGTTCTATTATTTAATCTTGGGTGAAGATTAGTTTGACTTATACGAAGTAGATTGAACTAAAACCTGACACGTAGTGAAATTGCAATTGCTCACAACACGCGGTTGGTGACAATTGACTTATGGTTGGGGACGTTCCAAGTGCACGTTTCTAGAGAGAGCCTCTGCCCTCTCTCTAGAAATTTTTTTTCCTTCGCCTGAACCCCCCCTCACTGCCTTCGGCGGCGGAAGGAGCCCCTGCTCTTCCCGCCGCCCCCTCCCTCCCTCTCCCCCTCCCCTCCCTTTCTCTTGGCCGATCTTTGTCTTTTCCCCCTGGTTCCTCTTCCTTTTGATCTCCCTCTGTGACGGTTTTCCAAGCCAGATCCTGGCGTTCCAGCCGGCCGTTGGTGGCCACGCGCAGGAGGGATGGGCTCAGCAGCTCCGGGGGTTCCTTGTGGGCTCCTTCCGTTCGCTGTCAGACGACGCGTGCTCCTACGTGCGTGGGCCACGCGCCTCCCCTTTTGTGGATTTGTTTGGACGGCGCCGGTTGTTTTCTCGTCCAGGAGTGTTTTTTTAGTGTGTTATGTTGTGGTTATTTTGTGTCTGTGATTTTCATTTCTGCATGATGCTGTGGTAAGGTGCAATCGGTGACCACCGCTCTGGCGATATTGCTTCTGCAGCTGTTGTCCCGGTGGTTTGTCACTTACTACTTCACCATTTTTTGTCATGGGCCTTGTTGCCCATTTGTGTTGGTGCAGATAGTCGTTTCGGGTTGGCAGATTATTGGTCGCAGACCGTCTTCCTTGGCGGTGTTATTGTCGGGTCTTTGGACCCGTTTAGAATCTACGGATCTTTGCATCCGTCTTGTTGAGGCCTTGATGACCATTTGGAATCTGGCCTTTATGGCCATTAGATGTATCGCCCGTAGGGCTTTATGTGTTGTTGTTTTCGATTGTATGCTTATGTTCTTTGTATCCAGCCTTGTAGGGTTGTCTGTCTTCAGCACTGGTGTATGTTTTCCTGTGAAATGAAGTTCACGTTTGCGTAGAAAAAAAAACTTATGGTTGGGGATTTGCGTTTCTACTCCTTTTTATTTTATTTTTTACAGAAAAGAGAGAGGGAATAGGGTAGAATATTACCCTGCCCACTCCAGAATGTCTAGCTGTAGCTATTCACTCGAGAAAGATAAATCATCATCAGAGTTTCACGGGCCCGTTCTTAAGTGACACTATTTTCCGACCCCCAAATAATAATTGATAAACGGAGGTTACGTTGTGTTTTTTGATGGGCTTTATTCTTTAGTTTCTAATGTTTATTATCTGAAATAAAATTACATTAACCCAAAAAAAAATTGTTAGACCGTTTTCTTGGTGTGGAATATGTTGAATCTTGAGGTTTTATTTTCATTCCAGATAATATGTTTGTTTACCGAAATTTTGAGGAATATTTTTAAAATTTTGAGAATCTTTTGAATGTTGAAGTTTATTGGGGTTTGTGAAAATTTTAAAGTGTACGTTAAAATTAAAATTTTGAAATATATTTATTTTGTTGAAAATTTTAAGCCAAAATTTTGGGCAAACCAGCCTGTCAAATATTCCTCACATTATTTGACCAAAAAAATATATTAAGATTTGAGTAATACTAACAAAAAGAATTGACCAAAACAGAGAGTTGTCATAAAACGCGGTTTCTAATAACACCTTTGCTTGATTCGTAGGAGGCAGTCAACGAATGCATGCAGCTATGTATTATTTTATTTCATTTCAATCAGGGAGATAATTTTTGAATTGAAGATGTCTTCTTCACTTCACGGATTTTCAAACTATTTTCAGATGAAAAGCTTCGGTAAAGAGAAGAAGCTTTTCATTCATGCATTGCATTTAGCCTGACTTTAGCCACCAAATACCGAAAGGTGCAAAACCCACTCGTGAGATTTTGTAGAAAAAGGGGGGAAGTATTGAGAAACTTCATTTGTGAATTGTGAGTGCTGAACTGTTTTTCCGAACTTTGAACCTTGGCCATGGCTACAAAGGAGTCAAGCTCTGGCGGTGGTGCTGCTTCAACGGGCGGTACAATCAAAAGGGTGCTTACGTATGGAGGTCGATACGCGCAATACAATGTATACGGAAATTTGTTCGAGGTCTCCGCAAAGTATGTGCCTCCTATTCGCCCAATCGGTAGAGGTGCTTATGGTATTGTCTGGTAAGATTTTTATTGAACTTTGATTCCAAATTTTTATTTTTGTTTCCTGGGTTTCTTTCTTTTTTCTTTCCTTGTGCTGTACATTTGTATCATCAGTTGGTTATGTTATTCATTTTCTATGTTTTTGTAAGGCTCAAGGTCTATGCTTTGGAGTATAATGAAATAATAAATCGTCAAGGACACATCTCTTTAATCTGCAGGATTTGAATAAACAGCGATGAGATTGTGATTCTTAAACAAATAGAAAATTCAAGTGCGCGTTATGCTCGTTGATTTTTGGTGTAGTTATGGCGAAAGAATGTGTTGGTCTCTCTTGCTCTATCTATTTCTGACAATTGTTTCAGTTGTCACCATTTCTTTTCCCTCCAAAGCATCAGGTATCACTTTTGATTTTGTGGGCTTGATGTATTGTTGGAGCCGGTTTTGCTGCTGAGTTGATTTTATATCTTGGATTAAGGTCAAGTGGTGGTAGGCACAAGCATAGGATGCTTACTTTAGCATCATAATACCTTCTTTGATTTAAATCTCTGTTTTGTTGGTATCAATTTCGCCTGTTGTAGTTGGTAATCCTGGATCCATACTTAATAGTTACTCTTTTTTCATTCTGCACTTTTTTTCCTAAGCTGTTTCATGCTATACTTAGTAAAGGTTACGCTGTGAATCTCTCTGTATCGTCTGGTGATTGGAAGTTTTAAATTTGGAGTGTGGCTTCCATGCCCTGGTCCCACTCACCAATGTTCTCTAAAATGTGTGTCTAATGTTCTGCTTAAGAAACTTCAAGAGTAAGGTTCTTATGATAGAGTTTTGATTAAGAGTGGTTGATAAGTCTCTTCCTTTCTTTCCAGTGCTGCTGTGAATTCTGACACACATGAGGAGGTTGCCATAAAGAAGATTGGTAATACATTTGACAATATAATAGATGCCAAAAGGACGTTGAGAGAAATCAAGCTTCTTTCCCACATGGACCATGAAAATGTACGTATGCCTACCTTTACGATTCCTAAAACTCTAACCTTCACGAGTCCTATACTTCATATTATTTCTATTGTCCCTACCTCTGGGATTACAGACTGAAAGTGGTTTATCTTGGCACATAATGTCTTTCATCTGATTATAGAAGCCGTTTCTCCAAATGAATATCTACCAAATTTTGTTAGAACTCCCTTTTGAGATGCATTGGCGTGGTAGACTTTGTAATCCCTCTATTTTAGCATTGTCTAAACACCATGGCAAAGGGAGAGTCGCATAAAAGATTTTTACACCTTATCGGAAACGTGTCTAAGTATCAACAAGCGCATTGTGCACAGATGCCTTACAGTGTGGGGCTTTCATCTGTAGAGGTTTGACCAAGTAGTCTTTTGATATATGGTGGGTCTAGGATGATGCATCACTGTGAGAGGTTCTTTCTTTGGGGGGGGGTGGGGGGGGCGTTCCTGACAACCTTCTTCAGGTTTTAGGCTTTTGTGTTCCTCCTGTCTATGGACCCTGTAAATAATACAAACAGGGGGTGCTCTATGCCAACCCCTGTGTGGGTGGTGCTAGTGCAATCCCACTGACTGGGTGGCTTCCTCCCAAAGAAGGGGAGAAAAAGAAAAAGGAAAGAATGAGATGGCACTGCATATGGGATCTGTTTGCAGCAAAACCTGCTATCCAACTTGCAATGCAGATATGTTGCCAAATGTAAATCTTGGCAATTTGCACCTAATTTATATGTATGCTCAAAATAAAATTTGCAGGTTGAGAATGTCTGGATGATAAAATGGTTAGACTGCTACATTCCCCTGTCAGGAACAGTTGCTAATTGTTGGCTCTTCGTGATCGCTGATTTAATTTGGATGAATAGTTATTATTCTTCACCTTTTCCCTTTCACAGGTTATTGCCATCAAGGACGTCATAAGACCACCAAAAAGGAACGCGTTCAATGATGTGTACATTGTATATGAACTGATGGATACTGATCTTCATCAGATTATTCGTTCCGACCAACCACTAACAGATGATCATTGTCAGGTTGGGCACCAACAAAATAGAATTTAGTCCTTGTCACTTAAATTATCCAGTTCAACTCCTTAATTTCAGTGCCTCACTTGGCTGTGAAAATCAGTGCACTGATTGATACATCATGAACATTATGCAGTACTTCTTGTATCAGCTGTTACGAGGACTAAAATATGTACACTCCGCCAAAGTGCTGCACCGTGATCTTAAGCCCAGTAATTTGCTCCTGAATACTAATTGTGACCTTAAGATTGGAGATTTTGGATTGGCAAGGACAACATCTGAGACAGACTTTATGACTGAGTATGTTGTGACTCGTTGGTACCGAGCACCTGAATTGCTTCTTAATTGTTCAGAGTACACTGCTGCCATTGACGTATGGTCAGTTGGTTGCATACTTGGCGAAATTGCGACAAGAGAACCTTTGTTCCCTGGAAAAGATTATGTTCACCAGCTGAGGCTAATCACAGAGGTATGGTTCTTGGGACTTCCCAGTGAGTGAAAATCTGCTTAAGCTATAGTTGTCGCTACTGTCTTATTTTTTGGGTATTTTCTCTCTGCCTATATCCTTTTACTCCCTAGGTAAAAATAAGTACGCTTAATTTTTCTGAATGGCATAACCACGTTTGGAGGTGGAGGTGTCTAGTAATATTTTATTTAGAAGTATCTACATTTGTCGCTCACAGATATCCATATTATCCTTATTCTGCCATACCAGAACGGAAGGCCAAGAGTCTCTGTTCATTCTCTGGGTCTTTTATCTTGTCACCATAGTCTGATCAGTTATTAATGAAAATAAGTGGCGGCACTGTATCTTGGTGCTTGAAATGTCAAGATGCTTTTTATATGTTTTTTTTATAAGTAAGATGCTTTTTATATGTTGACTTGTAAGGTCCAATTATTGGCACCACTACCATTGCATTTTTAGCTTCTTATTGGAGCTGACTTTGGGTTCAGAGGTTGTACATATATAGCAACTTGCATACGGCCTGAAACTCCTTAAATCTTGCTTCACTCTTTACTATAAGATTATAAAGTATCCTTTAAAATGACAATGGACAAGAATACAAATGCAATTCTACTCTATGTTTTGATGCTTATGAAATGTAAGATCATAAATGGGCTGAATTTTTCTGTTCTCCTGAAGTTAATAGGTTCACCAGATGATGCCAGCCTTGGATTTCTCCGAAGTGATAATGCTCGAAGATATGTTAGACAGCTTCCACAACTCCGGAAGCAACACTTTTCAGCCAGATTCCCTAGTATGTCTCCTGGGGCTTTGGATCTGCTAGAGAAAATGCTTATCTTTGATCCCAGCAAACGGATTACAGGTACAAGAAAAAAATTCAACTTTTTCATGCGAGCAACTCTAACCCTGGTTATGGTTTCAAATTCCTTTTGTTTTAAGTTCTTTTTTTATTGGAAGAAAAATGCCTAACTGTTGTCTCTATACTTCTGAATCTTTTTGCAGTTGAAGAGGCACTTTCTCACCCATACTTGTCATCTCTTCATGATAGCAATGATGAGCCCATCTGCCCTAGGCCATTCAGTTTTGATTTTGAGCAACCATCATGTACTGAAGAATACATCAAAGAGCTCATCTGGAGAGAATCAGTCAAGTTCAATCCAGACCCAACCCATTAGAAGAAATGCTTTGCATGTGCAGTGGAGATGAAATGGGAAAGACTTTGTTCCTCTGAAAATAGAACATATAACTCATTACATTCACTGGAGTAGGTATTTAGCATCGGTGTTAATGTACTTGTAACTTTGAAGTCAACTAACAAGTACTGATCTCAACGGGTTCCTCTCCGAGGGATTTGGGTTCCCTCAAATAAGCTAAACACCAAATGGACAGACAGCGTGTGGTCCCCATGTTGCTGTTAGAGCTCCAAAACCAAGTTGAAGTGAATTCGGGTAGAAAACAATGGTGGAGATCTTTTCTCATGCGCGTTAGGATCAAAGGTGGAACATAATAATATGGATGTTGTATTTGGATTGTTATCAATATTTTCTACCTATAGAATGAAATTAAACTAAAATGAAGAAACCGTGTTCCAGTCTCTGTGTATTGATTAGATCTTGATCTTATAAATTATAATCTCTAGTTATAGTTGCATTACTAGATGTTTGCAAGTGATATTATTGTGTCATAATATTCTTCAAAACATAACCCTTGACACAATTTTCTGAAATGCTGTGCTTGTCACATCTGTCATAAATTTTGTTGACAGAATAAATATCGTGTTAAACTAATAAATCTCATGGGTATGCACAAGAAGTATGCATTAGGCCTGTCCAAAAAACCGGCCGGACCGGACCGGACCGGCCAAACCGGACCGGCCCGGACCGGTTTTGACCCAAACCGGTTGACTTTTAGTCAACCGGGTTGACCGGACCAGCAAACCGGTGTATTCCGGTCCGGTTCCGGGTTACCCTCATGAAAACCCGGGACCGGACCGGAGTATACCTCTCCAAACCGGCCCAAACCGGAAATTGGCCCAAAAAGGCAAGGCCCAACCCAAAAACCGGCCCAAAATGGCATGACCCAACTCAAAACCGGCCCAAAATGTCATGGCCCAAACCGGCCCAAACCGACCCAGACCGGACCGGTCAAACCGGAAACCGGACCGGACCGGTCCGGTCATATAACCGGTCCGGTCCGGTCCGGTCTATATACTTTGAAAAAGTTCCGGTTTGGCCGGCCAAACCGGACCGAACCGGCTGTTGGACACCCCTAGTATGCATGTTTGATGTTTCAGCATTGAAGCAGCTAGTTTAATTTTTCGGATTGGTTTTCTTTGGTTTATTGTGGTCAAAACCTTGAACCAAGAAAAATATGTCAAATACCAATCAGGAATGAAGTTCCTTTATATTGCAGATTTGATTCGTTGTCACACTTTTCCCTTGTAAGTACACATCTGAACTTGCATATTATCAACTGGAAGGCTTTCTTCTGGGAAATTACATGCTATTACCTTCTCTGGCCCTTGGTCGGGCAACAAAGCACAAGGCTGAGGAACTACAGCACTCGAAATCCCAGAAACATCAGTACAATTCCAAGGTACTTTCTTCGCCTTCTCTGCCAGCTCAATTGTTACATTAGATATGCAAATTCCCGTAAATGGATCACCGGCTATTCCTTCCAATCTAGCTGCCATTGTTACATTCTCAGCGACAATGTCACGATAGTTAATGTTCTGGATTACAGGAAGTGCATTGGGATCATAGTTGTTATCTGCGTGAGACCCATAATCCCCTGTCATCCAAAAGGCCCATTTCATGGTTTTCATGGTCATCCCCTTGACATATATGTCTTTCACAAAGCCTCCTCTTCCCACCGCAGTTTTGATCCTAACTCCTGATTCTGTATTGATGGCCACGATGTCTTCAGCCCTGACATCCTGGATCCCACCGGACATTTCACTCCCAAGTGCAATAACTGCACTGAAGGGAGAAATGCACGTGAGCCGTCTGATCACCAGTTGCTTGGTTGGCATTCCATAAGCAATGCCATACTCATCCCAACCACTCTTAACAGCTACACAATCATCCCCAGACACAATGTAACAGTCCTGGATTCGGGTATTCGTGCAGGAATCTGCAGAAGCCAGAACCAAGATCAACTTCTTTTAACGATAATTATGCAGTTGCATGCTGGTTTGTTTTCATCATCGTGTACCAATTTGAGAATACTTCTATTACTCTTTGGAGCTCTACTCTTCCAAGATTTTAACTGGAAAACCAAGAGAATTATCTTCTCAATGAACCAATCAATCTCTACAGTATCTAACATGCTTACCAGGGTTGATCCCGTCGGTGTTTGGGGACGTCACTGGCGCGAGAATCGTAAGGCCTTGAACAATGACATTGCTGCATTTCATGGTCTCTTAGAGATCAGCAATCTTAAATCAAAAAAAGGAAGAGACCTGATGTACTAGAACGTGCTTTATCATAGACTTGCCCAGTGAGGAAGTATGACAATAGCACTTCATTTTGTTTACTCCAGAAAATATAACAAAACCCAGCAAAAAGCATGCCAGTCGTGAGCTGAAAGAAAAAGGGGGAGAACCTGCTGTAAACAGGATGGACGTTCCATGAAGGAGAATTGACCAAAGTGAGATGGGATATCTCAACAGTCTCAGAGTACATTATCTCAATAAGGTAAGGACGGGTGTACTTCAGCTTTCCTGCGTGGAATTTGTCCCACCAGAGAGCACCTTGACCATCAATGGTGCCATTGTTCCCTGATATGAAACCCACCTCATTTGCTCCAATCAATATGTCATAATTTTCTTCTTACAAGTAATCATTGGGTTATAAAATAAGTTAATAACCATGCTTCATGCTTCATGAATATATACCTGTTATTACAACATCTGTGAGGTTGGTTCCAAATATAAGGCTGATGAACCTTCCACCAGCTGCATCTCTTCCTCGACCATAGGATGGCAGAGGTTCAATCACAGTCCATTCACTCTCGTCCTAATTTTGAAAAACATAGGAAGCCAAAAAATAAAAACTCCATAAACAAATAGAAGTCCCCAAATCCTGCTAATTTACATTTCAAGTCTCAGTTGTATTTTCTTTTTCTTTTTTTCATTATCAAGCCAACTAGCCTTTGTTTCATAAGAGTGTAACTCATGCTAAAACCTCCATTGAATTCGTGTAAGTCCAATTAAACTAGACGTTAGCTTCGTGGATCATGCTTCAAGTAATTAGGTACGGCCAACTATATGTGTAGTCCTTAGATCATGATCATCTCCAATTTATTTTCTAAAGTGGATAATCGAATTTGGAGAGAGATAGAAGCAATATATAGATCTCACAACATTCAATATTACTCGTATTAATTATCTGACAGTGTAGACTCTATTAAGAGACTCATATAATGTATTTATCTTTTTCTAAAATTAGACTAAATTTAGTAACATCTCTTCTCCAAGACTCTACTTTCTCATTGTTTTAGAGTAGATTTGAAAAAAATAAAGATTCTTTGTTTTGTGGGCCTGATTCGGCTCGGACAGTGGAACTGTTGTGCACGTGAAAGGAGGTCCTTTTCTGGGTTAGGACTCTCGTTTTGTCAACCACACGCCGAAATGCACGTTTTCAAGTTTGGCCCACAACTTTTACGGCTAAAAAGGATGCCAGATGGCCGCCCAATTTCAGGACCTAAAGTTTAGGCTAAATGCCTACTTGGCTGCTGTGCCGTCGAAAATATATGGACTCTGGCTTTCTTCTGAATACTTCCTTTCTTCCCCAATTTCCTTCCATTTCTGCAACTTCTAGTAATTAGTTCTTAACCGAAGTTAATATTAAGCAACTGACCATATTACTGTTGGTAGATAAATAAAGGATCTGTGATCGCATCTAAATCAGAACTACTTTTTTAAAAAATGAATTAAAAAAGGACTGGTTGGTAATATAATTGAAAGTAATCCTAAATTTTGCAATTAAGGTGGATGTAATTTCATTCGACTCTTTCTAGGGAGAAAAAAGACAGATTCTTCAATGGTTGATGACACCACAGAAGTCCCGGGAGTTACTAACCTGGGAAGCAAGAAGAACTGCATCTTGGTGGAGATAGAGGGTGAAATGGCTAGTGAGATTGAAGCTCCCAGTCAACCATTTTCCCGGAGGAACAAAGAGCTGTGACCCACCATTGGATGCATACTGGCTAAGATGATCGATGGCCGCCTGAAAGGCCTTGGTGTTCAATGTATTTCCATCGCCGACTCCTCCAAATTCTGTCAACGATGCACTATGAGTTCTGCAACTCATGGCCGGGTACTCAAAGAAGTCATTAACCGGAGCTTCCCGGCTTTCACCCCCATTTATGCTAAGTAAAACCACAAGAGCCAGCACTGCGAAAACCTCCATTCCCTGTCACAATACCAGAGAGAGAGAGAGAGAGAGAGAGAGAGAGAGAGAGAGTTTTTAAAGCGATTTAGCTGACGACATATAGAGGATCAATTTGTTGAAGAAAGAAGAGTGGGAAAATAAGTAGCTAGAAAAACACATTTGGTATGCACCCAAAAGAGACGCGTCTGGGCTCAAAATATGAATGTTATGTTCTAGTGAGTTTGATATATAGTGTTAAGAGGGAAAGGAAATTAGACCAAACTCGAAGATGAGTTTTTCACAACTTCGTTCTACAAGATAGATGCAGTACTTGGGCTTTTGGTTTGTACGTTGCAGAGATCACAAGAGTATTTATGGACCGTGGGATCGAGTTTGTACATGTACCACTTGTGGGTGAATTCATTTTTTTTCTTTTATCGACCGATTTATATAATATGAATGTGAGTGGAAAGAGGTTGGTAAGCATAAAATAGTCAACATGACGTAAGTAGGCAATGAATGAAATTTGGTGGGGTTCCACAGAGTGACGGGAAAACCATATTATTGTCAGAACTTGTGCGCCATTGGAATCCCGTGACCAAATTCTTACCTCACACCCATGGCCAGGCCAGCACCTTCACGGGGGAAAGCTAGGCTGAGTCGTCACAAGAATATTGCATATACGGCAGCTAGTCCTTGACCCTCACTTTGCACGTTGGAGTTCACGTGGCTCGCACAAAATTACCACAAGAGAGAGAAAGAGCCCGGAAACAAATATATAAATTTAAGTCTGCCCAATTCCCATATTCAAAGAACAGGAATAAACTAAGGGTGCGTTTGCATCAAAAATAATATAATATTTTTCATCAACTTACAATAAAATATTATAATATAATTTTTTTTCTATAAAAAATTATCTATCTTCACTTTTTCACTAAACCCAACACTAACACAAAACTCAATACCAAAAATTTTTCAACACAAACACAACCTAAGAAGCATTCATGGGACAACTTTTAGGGAAACCGACTAAAATGTCTTGTGAGGATAATATATTTGATTCCAACCCTATATATATGATCGATGATAAACCAGACCCAAGAAAAGTATACGAATCTCACAGCCCTAGTGGTGGACTCGGATAATGTTCAGCTTCTATAGTGCATTCCACGAGTCTCTCACTTTTTGATCTTTGCTATATATACGCGTTGTTAGGTCACGCAAGCTTGATAAATATCATGTTGCCTGTTAATTTTGAGCATAGGGTATATGGTTAAAGTCAATTTTGGTCCAAATAGGTTCACCTAAGTTCAGCTCACTTGGGGCAATTGGACTGATCATTGCCCCCAATATATATATATATATATACACCAATTACCTATGAAAAAAATTAACTCAGCCCACTTCATAATAAGGAATTGATTGCCCTTTGGGCTGGAAGTTTCAGCCCATTTAGATCAAAACTTTGGGCTCTGCAACCCGATTTCGGTCATTTTCTGAGCTGCCCATCCTTAATGGCTTAATGCCATAGCTGATGAAAGCTTTTGGTATCTTTTGAGCTGTCACTTAATTCTCTTATCTAATTACCTTCCCTTATAGCAATTTCAATATACTACCGCAGATATCGTCTTACAAGTGGATAAAGGATGAGCGCCAGGAAGTGGGAGTCGGATTCCCTCCTAACAAGAAATCTCTAGGTCATTGGATGGACACACCATTAATGAATTCATTGACATGTATTAAAAAGTTACAAAATACAAAATAAAAAACAAAAATACTGTAAATGGGCGTTAAAACATAACTGTGAGTAAAGTTTGACTAACTCTGCTTTCTTCTTCTCCAAGCTGTTTCTGCAATTCCAAGATGTCGCCTATCCGACGAGCTATGCAGACTCTCAGTTTCTCTCAAATGCTCTCCACCTTCTGATCCGCACGTTCTCCAAATTTCAAGTAAATCTCTCTTCCCTCTTTCTATCTCGCACTCTGACATTTTCAAAATTAAGAGGAACCACATTGATACGAGAGGTTGATTGCTAATCCAAGAGATTCGTTTGGACCTGGTCTCTCGGATAACGTCTAACTTTTTCTCCCACTTAAATATTTTTATCCTTTTTAGCTTTTGTTTTCTCCATGTCCCTTTTCCTTTTTCTTGTCTTTTTATCCTTTTGGTATGACAAGATGAATCTGAATGGTCTGCACGTGGGATGTGCAGCAATGGAAGAGTGAAATGGACCTCTGCATGGCAATGGAAGATTGAAATGGACCTCTGAATGGAAAGAAGACAAGAGACTGGGTGGAACTACCTGACGTATTTCTTTCGTTGTTGTGTTTGTGAAAATTCCGCTAAGAAACATCAGCTCTCTTTTGTCAGGTTGCTTATTATTGGAGCAGATGAGCAGCAATATTTGATGAAATATTGGTTGTAGAATTTTACTCATAAAATAAGTATCTTGGTGATTTTGCATAAAATATCTTACTGCAATCATAAAATATGTTTGATGATAGTTCGTTTCTTTTTACTTTTTTTTTTCTCCTGTTCGTGGAAACAAGACTTGAGAATTCAAGTCACCAAAAGCTAGAACAACTAGTTCACCTGGTGTGTTTGCATTTGTGATGTTATAAGCCAAGAATACATGATTCTAAACGATAAACTCATGACATGAAATATGAAGTATCCCCGCTAATACATATTAAAATATCCAACTCAAAGCTTCCAGAAAGCAGTCATTTGCTTCTAGCAAGCAGGTTTATGCTTTTAAAGTTTTGATCACATCAGAGGCCAACGCCTTCTGTACACTTAATGAGAACCAATTTATAAGAATTTTCTTCATTTGTAAGTATTCCAATCATCTATTCTATTACAAGAAACAGAGATCTACACCATCTTCTCGGATAGAGGCCGTAGAAAATTTGAGCATTGCTCATCCTCGCAAGGTATAAAAAGCCCGAGACATCTATTTGGCAACTAGATCACTAATTCCTTGCAAAAACAATATGCATGCTTTACTCCTAAATATGAACCTTGCTTCAAATATCAATTCACTTCCTTCATCACTTTCTCATGATAAACAACTACATTAACTCGTCTAGATTTCGCCATCTCTCGAAGCTTGAAAGATCTTCCCCTTCACTTGGATTCTGATTGAAGACAAAATAAAAAATGTTATTATTTATAAGTCGAATTCAAACAACGACTACAATTAAAATATCAATATTACCTCTTGCTCATCTACAACGGTTTTATGTTTTTTTACCACATTTCTTCTTTCTTCCACTACGACATTTTTCTTCTTTTTTGCCACATTTCTTCTTTTCTCAATGCCACTTTTAAGCCGCTTATTACTCTTGTATTTAACTTCTCTCTTCTTCAGTCCCCTTACCAATATTTCTTCATCCCCAACTGAATATATTCCTCCATCTCCATCACAATCATTACCAACCTCTTTTTCTATGACTTCTCCATTAGCTACACATTCTTCCAAATCAGCCACTAATTGCTTATGAGCACTTTAAAAAAATTTCCAAGTTTTTTCACAATCAATATACTTCGATATTATCCCGACAAATGTATTACTGTACATTGTGAATCTTGTAGTCTTCTCAACATTTGAGATTGGCCCAACATCATGCAAGGTTTCTTGAGCAATTACACATCTTGCTTTCTTTGTCCACCTTGGAAGTACGTACACCTCTGGTATTTTTCTAACTAATTTAGACCCATTTCTCAAAACTTTTATAATATGGCTACATATAACCCCACCAAACTGAAACTTTTTGCAACTGCATACGTGAAAATCTCCTGAAGATGTGATTGTATGCTTCTTCGCCATAACACAGTCGTGATTTTCGTTACCAACACAATTATGTACCTCATACTCAATCATTCCTTCCTCTTCATTTCGAGAGTCAAATTCTACCCAATTAGCCTTCTCATGCTCATCTTGAAAAATCTTGAAGATTGTCTGTGTATATTTCTCTTGCATTTTCTAGAAGCGGATCTGATATTTTCACCCTTGGAATTTTTTGAATCATATTGCAATTATACATTTTCTCATTGTATCGTAAGTCCTTGAGTACCCTTTGACAGTGCCTGAAGAACTATACCAAGTCCATATCTGACTTTAAGTATTCTCTCAAACGTCCATTGAAGCTCTCGCTTATTTGCGTACTTCTCTTACCTGCAAAAAAGGAGTTCATTACGAGTTTCAAGGGAATTTCTTCGACTTAAAACTTGAACAAAAAAGAAGAAGTTATCTTACCTGCACAGAAGGTGTCTCTCCCAAGTGCCATGGCCCACTTGTACCTTGTTTTATACAACTCTTTTAACCACGCATTGTCTTGAAGATTATAAGTTTCTAACAAGTCTTTCCATGCTTCGTTGAAGTCTTTCTCGTAGTGGTGATTGATTCCCATAAAAACTCTCAATGGCTTATAATCCTTATTGGTCCTATAAGTAGTATCAAACGACAAAAAGTCTCCAAATATCCCATAATCAACCCTCATACATGGATCAGCCCAAAATATATTTGTAATTTGATCGTGAATATCCAACTGAACCTAGTAAAAGAATTGTTCATTTTCTTCATGTTGACTAGCAAAATAATTCAGAAGGCTCCCCGCTTCACCAAACTTCAAATCTCGATTCCGCTTTCCGTTCAAATAATTTTTCACATCTAGGTGAAGGAATCCCAAATTTTCTCGACCTCCAACTTGATTGGACAAATATTCATGAGCTAGTTTAGGTCGTATGCCCGAGTCATCCGCTCTTTCAATCTCGATACCTTGCAACTCTTTAATATTTCTTTGAGAGGGCAACATGTGCACATATTCATTTGGAACAAGTTCATGGTTGTGTTGTGGTCTCCAAACATATGTTCGAAACTTTCCATTTGGCTTTCTTTGAATGGCAAACTCTGCAAGGCAACCACACCTAGTGTCTCTACGTACTTTTTTTGTCACTTTCAAGTCGACTTCTTTTCTATATCCTTGTTTACAACAAACAAACCCTCTACTGCTCATATTACCTTCAACATCTTTTCCTTTCCATTGTCGACGAATGCTAAATCCAATCCCTCTTGCATAAGTATTGTACCAATTATATGCATGTTCCTCATAATCGAATTCTAATTCCCACACATTCATTTTTTTTCCCATGTCACTCCAAACTATTTGATCTGTACATATACAAAAATTTATACACATTAAAAAAATGGCTATTTTGATAGAAGAAAGATATTAATAGACATAACTCATTATTATTGGTTGGATGATACTCGCCGGAGCTTGCACAATGGAGCAAGACAATATTTTTGAATGACAGTGTCCTGGCAACCTCTAACACCCTAAACATGCAATTCGAATATTGATTAGAACAATAGAAAGCCATCATCATAGCCGGCATGGGCCTTTTCACCGACTGCCAAAAATTCAGGTGTACCATTTCAAGGCAATCATGTTACACTACAAAATCTATAAATATATTTCAACATGTAAAATCTAACAGGGAAAGACAAAAGATAATGAATCTACCTGCCTGCGGGTAAAAAGAAAGAAAGATGTATTTAAAGAGTTCAATCACCAGCTATAAGCTTACAAACGTCAGCCCATTACTAGGTATTTCGTCGAACACAATTTTTGCAAAATGCATAAAGAAAGTTTGCACGGATTCTTGGTAACAGATAAAGAGAGAGCTTCAAATTCCAAGATACCTTATCACATCCAGTGGACAAGAAGAGTGTGGGAAAGAAAAAGGTTAAGAGTGAGTTCCCTCTCAATTTTTCTATCTTTCGTACAGTACCTGTCAATGGAACTTGGAGAAGAAGTAAAATAAAAAAATTGGGTGGGAAAAAATTTTCATCCTTATTTTCAGAGGAATATGGAGAGGGAACGAGAGGGAGGAGATAGTCTTCATCTTTCTTTTCTTTTTTTGTAGTGAAAAGTAGTGATTTGATGGGAGAGAGAGATTATATTGTAATATTTTATTGTGTTAAAATTTTAGAGGGTGTAAAATTTTAACACGCAAACGCAGCCTTAAACGGTGAGCAAACTCACCATTATGTTTAAAGCCCATTTACAGTTATTTTTATTTTTATTTTTTTAACATTTTAATATAGGTTATTGGATGAATTCATTAATTGGGTGTCATCCATTCAATGACCTGTTATGAGCTGTTAGGAGATTTCCTATTAAGAGGGAATCCGAGTCCTAGGAAGTGGGTGGGTGGATGGGGGCTGAAACCAGAAGCGGATGTAGGGGGCGGCCCTGGGCGGCCGCCACCCATTGGTCCGGAGGGAAATAAAATTATAAGGTTTTTTTTTTTTAATATATAAGTTGGTCTGGGCCTATGGGCCCGATCCCCATTGGCCCAGACCAACCCTGTAGCGCCTGGGCCAATGGGGAGCCCGATCCCCATTGGCCCAAGCCTTTCAAAGATTTTCCTAAGGGCCTGGGCCTAGCAGGCCCAGGCCCTTTTATTTTTTAACCGGCAGAGGGTGAAACGACGCCGTTTCACCCTCTGCCTTAAAAAAAAAAAAACTCAAAAACTCAAAACTCGACCCATCTCTCTCTCTCTCGCGAATCTGCGATCGCCCGCCGCCTGACCGCCACACGGCCGCACCGCACCAGTCACCACCGTGCCCAGCCCACTGCGCCTATCGCCCAAGGCCCACCCCCGCCTACATCCGCTGTCTCTCACCGCAGGTCCGCAGCCTGCCACTGCGGCACTGCTGACGCCTGACTGCCCAGTGCCCGCCGGCCCCGCCCCTGCACCGCAGCCCGCAGGTCCGCCGTCGACGCCGATCGACCACCGCAGGTCCACGCCGTTGCCAAAAGCCGATCCCAAGTCCCAGACTCCCAACGAACGACCAACGACATGTTCTTTGCCTAGGCTATTTTTTCTTTTTTAATTTTTCCGTTGGAGTTTGTGAATTGTGATTGTCAATTTGTCACTGTAGTCTGTATCTCTGTGAATTGTGATTGTCACTGTATCTCTGTGAATTAGAGTTTGTGAATTGTGATTTGTGATTGTCAATTTGTCACTGTATTTCCGTTTGGGTTGCCCAAGACTTGCCTAAGTAATCAAGAAAGGAAATGCTAATATGATCTCTTCTCATATACTTCCAGGGCAACTCATTTAATCTAAATAAGTAAATAACGATCACTAATATGACGCTGGTTGCATCTATTACTTAACAAGCATCCATAGGCACCATTTGTAAGTATTAAAATGCTAGCATAAAAAGATTCCCCACATCACTGGCACATAGAGAGGGAGAGAAGCACAACAAGAAACGACCCAAGTTGCACTACCATTGCACAGGGCAGGCAAGAAAAAGCATATTAATCATCAGAACCATTGCTTTTTCATGAAATTCGGACATGTCACATGTGTAGTGTGTTTGATGATTGTCCTGCGTTAATGTGTGCTTGGGTTCCTTTTTCTTAGCAAGTAAGCGATGTGGTGTGGTCACTGGCCTCTATGCCGTCTCTCGGGTTGTGTTTAGTCTAGGCTGCTGCCTTTTTCCTGAATAAAAGAGGACATCTTAAAAAGTTTTGTTTATGGAAAGCACTATATTATCTTCTTTTCTTTTGGCCAAGATTTTACATTTTACAGTCCTGTGGAATTATGTAATGCGATAGATAGTTTGATATAACAGGTCATGGCCCTGGAATTGGGAGTGTACAAAATCAGAGTGAATTCAATATCTCCAGGTCTTTTCAGATCTGAGATCACTCAGGGACTTATGCAAAAAGATTGGCTGCATAACGTGGCACAGAAAACTGTCCCTTTGAGAACATATGGCACAGCAGATCCTGCGCTGACATCACTTGTTCGATACCTGATACATGACTCTTCTGAATATGTCTCGGGGAATATTTTCTTTGTTGATGTAGGTGCCACATTAGTGAACCACAGAATCAAATGTGAGAAAACAAACCACTAGAGAGAGCTATGATAAATGTTTATCATATGAATCAAATGTGCCAAGTTTCCTGGTCAAACTTTGTTGAAATAACAATGGTAACAATCCTATTCTCCCTCTCCCTCCAACCAAGCAGCTACCTCCGTCTTCCCCTCTCTCAATGCAGCAGCCCTACCTACCACTTCCTTTCAGAGTTTCTTCAAGGAGGGATACCCCTCTCTCTCTCTCTCTAGTCCCGTCTCTTCTTCTTTTCTTCTTCTACTCTTCCAGGAGTACTTAGATAAATTAAATTGTACTAAATGCATTAGGTGAAATTTCTTAAGTAATACAATATGTGTCACGACTATAGAATTTAATTTAAGCTTACATGAGTTTAGCTCAAATGCTCTTTTCCATATGCAGCCTGTTTTTGACGGTTTCAATTTTTGCAGGATCCTCGGGATTTTACACTTGACAATTGTTGGACCTCCGACTCCCAGTATGTCTCTCTATCCAAGATTCTCTCTAAAAATGTTTTAGGGTTTGAATTTTTGTGAGTTGTGAAATTGTTGGAGGATGAGATTGGATTGGTTTGGATATTTGTGAGTTGTGAAATTGTTGGAGGATGCGATTTGATTCACTTGGATATTTGAGTTGTGAAATTGTTGGAGGATGGGATTTGATTGACTTGGAGGATGTGATTTGTGAAATTGTTGGTTTGTGAAATTGTTTTCATATTTTGAATTGGTTTGTGAAATTGTTGATTGATTGTGTTCACTTTGTTTTATTTTGTTTAGATAATGGATAAGTGGGTGGTAAGAAAGCCACGCAGCGTGGAGTCTTCTAATACTCCCAACGTAGATACTAATTCTGAAATGGATAGTAGTTCAAAAAGACCTCGCATTATGTTTAGTCCGGATGATGTTATTGCTGACCCAGGGTTACGTAAACCTATTGAGGAATATGATGTTGGGATTAGAGATCAAGTTCGTAGGGAGTACTTGATCAAAGGTCCATTTCAACCCCGTGGCCATGATTTTCCCAAGAAGCAATACGGGCAAGAAATGAGGGGTTTTAGGGAGGTATGGTTTAAAGATTTTAATTGGTTGGAATATAGTGTATCAAAGGATGAAGCATATTGCTTGTGGTGTTATCTGTTTAGGCGACCTAGAAGAGGGAAGTCTGGGGGAGATAAGTTTACATCTACTGGATTTAGCAATTGGAAAAAGGCCGTGGAAGTTTTTGGTGAACATGTTGGTGCACATGATAGTGCTCACAATGAAGCTAGAAGACAATGCGAAACACTTGAAAATCAGCGGCAAAGTGTGTCACACATGTTATCCGCACACGGACACAATCAAGAGAATGATTATCGCATTCGTTTAACAGCGATTTTAGATGTCATTCGTTATCTTTTGGTACGAGGATTAGCTTTCCGTGGTCATGACGAGTCTGAGAGTTCAATAAGCAAGGGCAATTTTCTTGAGCTTCTGGACGTGTTTTGCAAACGTGAAGAAAAGGTTGCTAAGACACTTAACACTAATGCTCCTGGAAACAACCATATGACTGCTCCAAATATTCAGAAGGAAATGACGAGTGCTTGTGCAGCTCAGACCACACTTGCCATCATTAAAGAAATTAGAGATGGATTTTATTCTCTTATGGTTGATGAGTCTCGAGACAATTCAGTGAAGGAGCAAATGGCAGTGGTTTTGAGATTTGTGAACATACGTGGACAAGTGATTGAAAGGTTACTTGGTGTGGAACATGTTCCTGATACTTGCTCTGAATCTTTGAAAAAAAGTATAGACAAATTGTTTGCAAGACATGGGTTGTCAATATCCAGATTGAGAGGTCAAGGGTATGATGGGGCATCAAACATGCGAGGAGAGTTCAATGGGTTGAAGTCACTCATTTTTAGGGACAATCCTTCTGCTATCTATATCCACTGTTTTGCTCACCAACTCCAATTGGCTATTGTGAGTATTGCAAAGAATAACTTGCAAGTTGGTGATTTTATTGGTTATACTTCCCAGATTGTGAATATGGTCAGAGCGTCATGTAAAAGGAAAGATGCTCTTCGACAAAGTTTTCATGAGAATATTGTGGAACGGTTGGACAAAGGAGAGATTTCTAGTGGAAGGGGCAAAAATCAAGAAATCAGTCTCACACGACCAGGTGATTATTATATTTCATTATCTATGATTAATATAATTTTTTTATTTGTTTATAGTTTTATAATTCTTATAATATTGTAGGTGACACTCGTTGGGGTTCATACCACCGTACAATAATCCGTCTCTTCACTATGTGGTCATCAGTATTGGACGTGCTTGAACACATAAAAGATGATGGTACTCTCCCAGAACAAAGATGCTCGGCTATGAGTTTGATGGATAAGATGGAGAATTTTGAGTTTGTATTCACTATGCATCTGTTGAGGAATATATTGGGAATTACAAATGAATTGTCACAAGCCTTACAGCGAAAAGATCAAGATATTGTTATTGCTATGGGTTTGGTTGGAGTTGTGAAAGAACAGTTGCAAGAAATGAGAGATATAGAATGGGATGGATTCTTGGAAGAAGTCAAAACTTTTTGTGTGGATAAATCTGTTAGTGTGCCGAATATGGAAGACATTATACTAACTCGTAGTCGTTCGAGGCGTGGAGGGCAAAGTATTACTTATTTCCATCATTTTCGTGTGGAAATATATTGTCAAGTTATTGATTTGATCATTCAGGAGATGAATAGTCGGTTCACAGTAGCAAATACAGAGTTACTTATTTGCATAGCATGCCTTGATCCAAAAAATTCATTCTCAGCGTTTGATCATGCTAAGTTACGTCGTCTTGCTGAGCTTTATCCAGAAGATTTCACAACAGATGATCATTTGATACTTAGAAATCAGCTTAATACCTATATTAGAGATGTCAGAAGAAATGCTGCTTTTTCTAGACTTGAAGATATTGGAGGTCTTGCTATGAAGATGGTTGAGACCAAAAAGAATACTCTATTTCCATTAGTTTATCGACTCATTGAGTTGGCATTGGTCTTACCAGTTGCAACTGCGACCGTTGAAAGAGTATTTTCTGCAATGAATATCATCAAGAGTGATTTGCGTAACAGGATGGAGGATGACTGGATGAATGATTGCATGGTAGTATACATCGAGCAAGAAATTTTTAAAAATATTGAGAACGAAGCTATTTTGCAATATTTCCAGAAGATGCAAAAACGTAGGATGCAATTGCCATCTCTCAGTCGTACTACATAGTACGGTACGTGTATTCTATTATTTTTAATGCTTTTAGTATTTAATTTTCGATATTGTAACTTTAAGAAAATTGTTTGCATTACGAAGAAAAAAAAATTCTTGTTATTTTGCATGTAAAGTTCGACCCCCATGAAAATTCATCCTGGATCCGCCACTGGCTGAAACGACTATCGTATTGTACTATATCTCTCTACCAAGTCATGAATTGGCGAAACGACACCAATATCAGAGAGAGAAAACAAAGACTCAGTCACTCAGTACGGGGGATCATTAATCCGTCCGTGCAAGCTCCAGGCTACAATGTGTCTGTTATGATATAGTATCGGCATCGCCCTCTGTCCTCCGGATATCTAGCATGGGAATGCCATTCGAGGTATCAGGGAGGCAGAGAGCCACTTTGACGCTTTCTTTGGGAGGTGAATGCATGATGACTGGGTTGTCACTCGTCAGTGCAGCGTGCTTGCAAGTTATAAGTCTGTACGTACGTACTAGTTTTTT
This sequence comes from Myrica gale, assembly GCA_963930655.1. NCBI lineage: Eukaryota > Viridiplantae > Streptophyta > Magnoliopsida > Fagales > Myricaceae > Myrica > Myrica gale. The sequence continues at coordinate 19,413,531 of OZ005620.1, forward strand.
TTTACGATGGTTTATTCGCATCAGTAAAACAATGAAAACAGCCTCCCATGTGGTCGTAAAATGTGATCCTTAGCATCATAACTAGCTGATCAACTCAGAATATTGGACGCATGTGAATTGACATCGTTGAGGAAAGAACCTTTACTTTCCCCAACGTACCTGTACATGAGTAGATCAGGTATTTGAAGTGTCTAAGCAGATATTCTCATCCACTGGAAAAAAAAAAATTTGTTGAAGATTGTACGTTGTCCACTGCTATGAGACTAAAAATAACTAAGCATCAATCATTTTGACGACTTATATGCGTATTTCCCCTTACAAGATCTTTGACAAAACAAAATATATTCCATTAAATGGATGTTAGATCATATAGATAATTACAAATAGTTAACATATGCTAGAAAAAATTCATCCAAATTAATGGGAGATATTCTAAGAAGAAACACACAAGATGACCAATACAAAAAAAATAATTATAACGCACAATTTCGTGAAAGGTAATTAACTAAAGGGATATGTATAGAGTGAAAATCCATGCTGATTACGTACTAAGGTTTATCAATAGAATCAGCATTGTGAAGAAAAGAAATTACGCCAGTACCAAAAGAAAAAACGACCCCGTAGGTAAATCTAGGATCTTCTTTACTTCCTAATTAGACATTCCTGGCAATCTGTACAAGTTCATTTCGGACATTCCATTGTGAAGATCATATATATCATTGGGAAAGAAAACTATACATATTTTAGAAGAGGTACTGCAATATTAAAAAAATTCACTTTGCACTCCCGAACTTTGAAGTCATTTCTAAGGTGCACCAACTTTTATTCATTTCGTTAGATTTAAACATCAAACTACCCGTTTCCGTTAAAAAGCACCATCCACCTCAAACTACCGTTACATCTGACGGCAAACACATCATGTGCTGTTCACATGACCAACTATAATGTGAACATCTTGTTTTGCCCTTTTTTAATGAATATAGACGTTAAGCTTGAATCTGAGGGAAAAGAAAAAAACGTAAGTGTTCGAAATAATTCTTCAAACCCAGTGGCCTCGAAGGTGCCCCCGTGGTGCTTTAGAACCCTGGTTACGAACTCGTGGATTTAGAAGAACCCCTGGAACCATTCCGATGACATGCCAGTTTATGATCGTTGAGTTCTTGTTCCATCTCCAATGCAAAAAGAGAAGGAAGCAGAGAAATGCAAAAAGTATCCCCGCGTACCAAAGTATGGACATAATTGGGGCTAGCTTTGTGGGTTTGTAAGTTTCTTGCAAATGCGGATGGCTTTTGTAGGCTGTGGGTTTGGTGACCTTTAATAAAGTACTTACTTAGCTGAGGGAGTTGAGAGTCCATGACAGCCTTGACCGGCAAAGCAAAGCGTCTCATCAACTCCTGGAGCAGCAGAGAGAAAGATACGTATCAAAGTTTTTGATCTCTAGACAGAACAGAACACACCCATTTGACAGAATCAGTTATATGTGTGGTGATCATGGCTTGGTACCCTGTTTTCTTCTTCTTATGAATTATACTTGAACTTTAAAACATAAAGATTAGTACATCAAGGTGGTTTGTAAACATCACCAGAGGAAAGAATAAAACTAGGAATAAAATCCAGCTAGGACATTAAAAAAAACTTGGAAGATGTTGCCCATTCCAAAAATGGGCTGAGAAGTCGGCTAAACCGAGCCTTGGGGATCTTTGTGAGATGAGCCAGTCAGAACTCTTTACTTGGTGCATGTCGAACGTATAGAAATCTTAATTTAGCTGAGAGTGTTGCATATATTCTTTTTCAGCTGGACCCCTTACAGGCTGGCTACCATGTTTTGCTCTCTAATATCTATGCTGCTAAATCTAGATGGAACAAAGTTCGGATGGTGAGGAAAAGAATGGCTGAAAGAGGTGTCAATAAAACTCAGGGATTTAGTTTGATCGAGTTTGATAGTAAGGTTTATAAATTCAGTGCAGGAGACCAATCTCACTATCTATCAAATAAGATTTATTCTACACTTGAGGAGTTTGATGTAAAGATGAAACGCTTGGGTTATGTTCCCTTGACAGATTTTGTCCTCCATAATATCGAAGAGGAAGGGAAAGAAGAGGCACTTTCTTACCACAGTGAGAGGCTGGCTATTGCATTTGGCCTCATTAACACTAGCCCAAGGACTACAATTCGGGTCACAAAGAATCTAAGGATATGCGGAGATTGTCATAATGCTATCAAGTTCATTTCGAAGATTGAACATCGAATCATTAGTGTAAGGGATATGCATCGGTTACACCATTTTGAGGATGGAGCTTGTTCTTGTAGGGATTACTGGTAATCATTTACGTATCTCTGGTTGTGCCTTATTGTTATAGGTGGTTGAGTTTTGCAATGTTTCTGTCTATTGCTAACGGGACTTGCACAGAAATGTGAACCCTCATCTTAAGGCAAAAGAATGAATTTTAGTACTGGGTTCGAAGAGTTTGAAGACAACACATGCCACTGGGTTTGAAGAGTTGATTTCGAACATTTAGCGTTTTTTCCTTTCCCCCGATTCAAGCTTAACGTCTATATTCATTAAAGAATGGAAAAATGGGACGTTCGCATTATAATTGGTCATCTGGACAGCACATAATGCATTTGCCGTCAGATGTAATGACCATTTGAGATGGAGGGTATTTTTAACGAAAACGGATAGTTTTTATGTTTAAATCTAACGAAATGAATAAAAGTGGTGCACCTTAGAAATGACCCCAAAGTTCGAGGGTGCAAAGTGAATTTTCCCCTAAAAAAAACAGTGTATCAGTATCATTTAAAAAAACATTCATCATTTAGAGAAGGCGTATCATTGAAAATAAATGACTTTTGAAAAGTGGACGAGACACTTCTTCCATAATATGAAACCATTTGAAGGGAGCCATGCAGTAAGAATCTAAAAAAGGGTATAACGTCTGATCAGGGACGAAGCCAGGAATTCTTTTCAGGGGGCCGGAATACAATTATAAGCAAAATTGAAAAAAAAATATTTTGAATATAACTACAAACAGTGTTTTATATAGTACCATGCAAATTAGAGGGAAAAAAAACTCTAAGTGCAGATGCAAATATTAATATTCAACATTAAGTTAAAAAAAGTAAAAATTACATTAGTTATGCACTTAGGCTAATTGGACTCGACGCTCTTTCAACGAATTAAAGTCATCAATTATCATATCACAAAAGTAACAGAACCACAGAGGAAATTTGGAAAATAAAATTTTTCTGACATTTGCAATGCATTTGGAGTTGAAATTTGGAAAATAAAATATTAGTGATGGGCTCATGGGCCATACTTACAGAAGTAACAGAACCACAAAGGAAACGTAAATAATGTTGAAAGGGGGGTCATTCATGCTTCTTTTTTTGTTTTTTTAATGAACTGACACTTTAAATAATAAATAGTAGTACTAAATTTTTTTTTTCAAAATCTTTGGGGGGCCACGGCCCCCCGTAGATTCGTCCCTGCGTCTAATCAACTCATTTTTCTTAAAAAGCTGCATCGATTCTAAAATGGTGCAAAATTTAGAAATAATGCAACATTTGAGGATGCCATGGACGCCCATTAATGTAGTCTGGATCTGTAAATGGGATTTCGGTTTTCCAATCAGATATACACGAGTTCTTCCAACAATACGTACTCTCTTTCTTTTCTCTATGAAGTTCAAATATATGCAATCTTCCGGAAAAGTTTCTAAAGGGAAGAAGATGTACTTATAGGCAATCTCTCGTATCTTGGGGATCATCGTGTGTTAGGAACGAGTAACAAGCTTTTAAGTTGAGACAAATATCTTCTTAATGAAAGTATCTTCAGTAGACCTCGAATTCGACATCCTCATGACCCAAATCTCTTTTTCAAAACATTCTTCTCTGAACATGAAGTTATGAAAAACCTGTCAAATAATATATATCCCTGAAGTTCTTTAGGTTGATCGCATCATGGGACTATTGCTTTTACTCTTTGACAGTTCAACAGCAACTCATGCAGCATATCTCTTGGGCTTTAAACTTCTAATGAATTAAAGAGAGTGCCAGCTGCTTTGGGACTGTATATATATATATATACATATAAGGAACAATCAAACACATTCAAGCACACTAAGTTCATCTTCCAAGAGGCACAGGAAGTATATATAAAGGATATGATAGGAAATGTATCACCATAGATTGATCGTATTGATCATATAGATGTTAATCTTGATAACAATACCGCTAAAATAGTATGATACAGTAGAGGAGCATAAGAAATTAGAAGAAGCTTATAAATCCACCCCTCTTACAAAATCCGTATTGGTAAGCATTTATATGCAACTATTTCATCAAAAAGTCTTGGGTTTCGACATTACACAGTAAAGAAGGGAAAATAAAAAAGGTGGATAAAACCTCCAATTACTCAGTTCTAATTATGGTTTCTATTGTTTGCGGGCTAGAGAAAAGGTTAAAAGTACAAATAGGTTGAGAGTAGCACTCAAAGGGAAACATTAATTAATTGTTTCTATGGCCAGCCATGTAACATAAACAACCAACTCATTGAATAGCACGCACAAAAAAATTAACAGAGAGAGAGGAACTAATTTTCTTATCTTATGCAATGAAAGCTGCGATAGAGAGACAGTAAACTCTGCATAGAGAGACACAAGCCGGTTGTCATGCATCATGAGACATAAATAAGTATTGCCTGGGAGATTATTTAAGTCTCAAATCTTTAGTGGCTCTACAATAAAGAAGACAGAAAGGAACACAAAGATAGTTATATGTTTAGAACGCCTTTGAATTTACTATAATATTTATGCATCTGGAAAGAGGTATGATCAACATGCCCCCATATGAAATGTTCACTTCTTCTTTCCAAATTTGGCCATGGAAATAATCAACATACTTCATCAGTACATAAATAGCTGTTATTAAAACACCTGAAAATCAACACGCAGATAATAAGAACTTCTTTCCTATTATAGAAAGCACACATACTACTTCCATCTACATCACTACACGATCCATATAGCCATCGATAAGCAAATCACGCACCATACACAAATTAGGAGCCATTCAAATCCCGTAATGGGAACTGGATCCCTTATTTCACCTACTATTCAGAACCACATGTAAAAGCTTCACCAAATTCCATATCAGAGCAGGAGTTTGGAGAAAGAAATATCACTTATCTCCAAACAAGTAACCGAGAGATGAATCTCCGCCTGGAACCGATTTCACTTTTGTTGATGGACGATCCTGAAGTATTATGAAGCATAAGAAAACTTTTGTAAACGATAAGGTGCAAAAGCACGTACGCGACACAAAATACGGACACTTACAGTAATGAAGTTCCCTGAATTTTGGCCTTGAGCACGGTGGTAGTTGTTCCCAACTTTTTCTTTCTTCGTAGGAGTACAACTATCATGAGGCTTCTGATCATCTGTGCTGGTATCGATACCATATGGAGGTGGGTTAACTGTTCGTGTCGGAGGAGAAGCACTTGGTTTCTCATCGGATCTAAAGAGGTATCCCAGGGAACTTTGCCCCCCGCCGTAGCTCCCACCTCTACTCATAGTTATCTCTTAGATCTGTCAATTAAGTACTTAATTTGTAATTACGAGAGGAACAAGGACAGTGAACCCTAATATATATACAGCGTGCTCGCTAACGGTATCATGTATGGATGTATGGTCCCATATATGTTTGTGCATCGCAGATGATGATCCGCTTTGCCTCAGTGGTCTGATGTCCATGATGAATTAGTAAGACCAAAATTGACCATGATGATGCCCTTTAGTTGACATGCCATCAAATGGATCAAATAACCCGATGCATGCGATGTAACATCTATGCCATTGCCTGGACTAACTTTAATTTATGTCATATATGTGTAGACATTTATGCATGTTACGGTCATGACAATGGTAAAAAGCTCGGATAATGCTTCCGTCATGCGGACGAAAATCACGGTCATAATTACCTCGTCCTACTCGTGTATTAAACCATGAATTAGGGTAAGTTAATTAGTCATCTCCTTCTCCTTTACGGCAGTTAATTTGCAATGGTTTTAAGTCTCATCGAAGTCGCCTTTTCAACACGCCCTCCAGCAATGTCAGTAGTCAGTACTCTATGAAAGAGCTTTGACAGCTGTATAATTTCCTCTTAACAAAAATTAGGACTCCTTCGGAAACTGAAAATGGTTTGAATTAATATTATAACACTCCTAGTCCCTCTGTAGTTAGAAAAGAAAAGTGGCTAGCCAAAAATTGAACGATATAAGGTCAAGTCTTATTTAGTTATTTGCTAAGTAGTTATAGGATCTTTAAATATATATCCAGCAGAAATTTCCAAGAAAGAAGCAGAGCTGTTCTTGTTCTGGTTTACTTTTCAACCTACTACCTAAATAGATGCGGCATATGAGATGTGCACATTTCATAACGACTCTGCAAAATTAATGACCAAGGAATTTAAGTTGGTTGAACGTCTAAATCGTGTGGGTTCGCTCGGCCTTACGAACCGATCAATTAATTGACAAGAGAAGTTAAGATTGGTGGTATATTTGAGTCCATATATTAGGCTGCATGTCAACGCTATTGATTAGCCTTCTGTAATCGAGATTTATTAGCCCACAGATTATTACTCCTTTCTTCTTCTTTTTCCCCACTTCTGCATAGAAGAGATTGGCCCATTTGGCTTGCCAGCTGCGACATCTACAGTAGAGATTCGGCAATAAACTCCCAGTCTAATCAGTTCATAGATCTCATAGTACATGTGAATATGTGATCCAGGGGCAGAGACAAGGGAGGGCCCAAAACCTAAAAAAATCTCGTCCAAATTACATCCCTGCCCCCAAAACTGGAAATTTGTTCATGTAATATATATTTCATTCCTCTCTTAATTTTCTGAATTAATGCAGTCAAATACTTTATCCGAATGAGTTTTTTTTTTCAAAAAACAATTATCACTGGGGCATACAAGCACAAAGAAGTAAGTAGTGCACCCCGTATGCTCGATATTAATCTTTAGAGAACTCAATTAATTGACATAGAATTTTTTTACACCCAAATAACATAACAAGTAGGTTTTTTTATCTTTCTTTTTAAATTCAAAACTATAAGATTGTGTGTTAATATAATAAAATTGACAATATAGTTTCAAACTAGCACCAGCTTTTTTTGAAGGATAAATTGATACAGTTACACACAAGAATCATACAATTAATGAATATAATAAAATGATATGGTTAATGGCTTTATTTTATCTTTATCTCTTCAACCTGTTATTGTTCACTGTAGTTTTTCTAATTCTTATGTGATGTTTGGCAAGCAAAATTTTTAAGAATTTTAAGTTTGTTGGAGAAAATTTTTGAGTTTTGACTTTTTATAAGAGGTCTGTAAAAAAGTTAAAGAATGTTTGATGGTAAAATAATTTTTATTGGAGTTTTTTTAAAAATTAAGGAAATAGAAGATTTAATGGATTTTTTAATGAAAAAGTAATGGAGTTCATTAAAATGTAATGAAATATAATATTTGATGTAATTTTTTTTATGAACAAGTATTGAAGTCGGTGTGAAAAATTGTTGAAATTTGTGTAAAATTTTTGAAATTTTGATGTATGGTGGTAAAATTTTAAGTTTTTGAATTTTCCATAATCCAGACATAACCACACCATTTGATGAAATATTTTAGTTAAAATGATAATTTTAATGGACAAAATGTTGAGCTAAAATTACCATTTTACCCAAACAGCGTTGATCATCATTGTGTAATCTAAAAAGAAAGAGTATTACACGGCTATAATATGATTTATAATCTTTCATTACTAAAGACATACATGATCCCTTTTCTAGGTCAATAAATATGTTCAAGTTTTTTTTATCTTGAATTATATTTATATTTATAAAATTATTATTACTATAAATATATAACAAGATATATATAATTAAAAATACAAATATATAAGTATTAAAATATTGAGTCCCTCGTGATGACCAGACAAGATATTTAGGGTATGTTTGTTTACCGAAATTTTGGGGATTCTTCCTACAATTTTGAGAATATTTTGAATGTTGAAGTTTATTGGGGTTTGTGAAAAGTTTGAAGTGTATGTGTAAAAGTTGAAAATTTTGAAATATATTTATTTTGTTGGAAATTTTGGACCCTCAAATTTTTGGACAAACAAACATGTCCTACATTTGGGCGATCGAGTACTGTAAAGCTCTAATGCAACTGCCACCAACTAAAAATCACGACGTATAGGATCATGTGGCTCGGGCCTCAACCACATTATTTTAAGTGCTAAAGTGATGTTTAAATGGGATTAAATCAAGATATTAACGGAGACTTTAACGAGAAAAAAAAAAATCACAACATATATGTTTGTGTGTGGAAATTTTGGTTATTGAGGTTTGTTAAATATTATAAAATAAAGATATTTTATGGGAGTTTGTGAAAAATAAAAAGAGAGAAGATTTTTAATAAATATTATAATAATAAAAATTATGTGATTAATTTTTTAAATTGGTAGGAGCTCAAACATCCCTAGTAGTAGCTTGGTTGGCCAGGTTTTGCAATTGGACCCCATTCATATTTTGTTTCCTCGGAAAAGTAGGAGGAGCTAGCTAGCTAATTCCCCTTGAGATGGACATAGCTGATTGGTTGCAAGAATATTGTAGGCCAAGGGAAATATCCTTCAACTCAGCTTGTTAGTACGTCACCTGCCCCTTGTCGGCCCATAAAAGAAAATAGTTGCATATATACGTGTATAATTTCAGTGATGCGTTTTTAATTATTTAGCACTTGCCCACATAAGGGTTTGCAATAAGACATGTTTTAATAACAGATAAATATGCGAGCTATATATCTATATATATAACCTAAATTTAGGAACTCAAGTCCCATAGAAAGTTGGCGGAAATCGAAGTGTTCATGGAAAGGTCGATGGAGGACTGATAAGTAATGAATTTTGTGACTGTATGTTTCAGCCTTTTGCACTTTGCAGTACGTGTCGAAGCGAAAAAAAGACAGCCTTCAGGACACTGAAAAGATCATCGGTGGGCAAGTCTGTTTATCTGATCAATGGTATTGAGTACGTACTTTCAAATCGATCGGTCACGATGTATAATATTCTTCATGGATCGGAGTTGCCTTGCTTTGGCGACAACCTGATCAGTTTTAGATAGAATTTTGGAATCAAAGCTGATCATCCTCATGCATGCGGCCTTTTCAGAAAACCAATAATGCATACCATTAGAAACGCCAGCTAAAGTTTTTGTGACATCTCATGACGTAAGTGATCTCTCACCCAGCAAACACATGACAACCGCTTTGAAGTCATATCCTTAAATATCAAGAGGAAAAGCAAACTTTAATATATAATTCCCTTGTAATGGATATTATATATTGAGGGAGGGCATATATTCTGTGCACAGTGCACTATATATTAATTCTTAGTTGCATCATTGATGATGATCAGAGTGAATATACGTACCCAAAAGCCAGCGAAGAATCAAAGAGAACCACATATGACATACCCAATGGCAAGTGCGGCATGACATGACCAGCTCAGTATAATTGGCCAACAAGATAACTTAAAAATGATCCATTACCACAAATCATGGCCTTCCTTTGGTCCAGCAGTACGATCATGTGTTTGGTGGAAAATAGCTGCGGCCACCTACAGCATGTTGTAGGCAAATCCCTGAAACAACATGGTCTTGGCACAAAACCAGTAAACCACAGTATATAAGTTGCCTCGAATTAGCTCGTATGCCAAACCCATGAGAAAATGTTGGAAGCTCTCGTTCACTTAAAGATTCGAAGTGAAATCTGATTGAAGATAGTTGTTGACCTATAACTGAAAAGAGAAAGTAGAGATCATGACGGATCATACGGAGAAACAGGATAGATTGACGCGACATCTCTCTGTGCCCTCTTTAGTGGACGCATGGCCCATTAAAGTTGCAGGATGGAACCCAGTTCGATCGATACTAAAGATGGCACACTCCTATGTATATATATACAACTATCTGTGGTGTATGCAGTGACTTTTAGATAACAATTAACTAATAAAAAAATTGACAGAAAGTACTTACATCGAATAGCAGAAGCTCAACTATTACAGTCATTGAATCATATAACACAGTCGTCAGAATATTGGAGCGTGGTGTTGTCTCAATTAAACCCTAATATTTCGACCTTCTTTGTGCTAATCAATTTTATGTCATAATGAGCAATATGTGTGGTCTATTATTGTACGTACTTTGTGTTAATTAACAACTCTTTTTATATTTCCAACTTCTATATTCTTTTTCCTGTGTGCATTATCCACTAGGTTTTCTTTTAAGGCATTCTGTGTTAGCTATGATCAACCATGTACTTGACTCGTAAGAAGCATTAATTCTAAGAAAATGCAAACTACTGCACTATACTTTTCGAAGGGATTAATCAAGAATACTTTAAAATTTCTTGGAATCATTACATAAGACTAGACTTACACCCAGTAGTTATGATCTAATATCATATAATTTGACATTTTTTTCTCTTTCCTCACTCTACATGGGACTCAAGGTATTATATTCTCTATCTTAAACACTTAGCATCCTCATTGGACCATGTCAAGTACCATATGATTGTTATCATGTCTGCTCTAATACTGCTTTTAATGCTCAAGCTGGAAGCATGAACCTATACCTTTAGTTCACAATTGATATTTTGATTATTACAAATCATAGATTAAAGAGCCAAAGACACAAGGATTGAAAAATTTCAAGAAGCAATGAGTTTAAAACATGAACAGCTTAGGGTATATTTTTTAATTCCATAACTCACTTAATTGAATGGCTTATACACGCACTTACTTTTCAAACACTTTAGAAAAAAAAATTGATTTATTTTTATAATTTTTGGATGGTCTAAATATTTTTTTTATAAACTCTGAATTTTCAAAATTATATTCTATGAGTTTAATTCAAAATTAAAAGTCTAAAATTTTATTTAAAAATCAATTTTGCCCTACCGGATGGGCTGCCAATTGAAACCTCTACAGAAAACAAATTTCCAACCTCTCTGTTTTAACCAAATTCACTATCAAACGACCACCGGTTGGACCGGTGAGTGAAAGCACATGCATCCATTTATCTTGCCGGATACAATTGTTGTTCGGCTCGGCCCCAACATTTTAAGCGGATTCATACTGAATTCACATCCGGTTGACCGGGTACTGTAACGGTCAAAATATCTCAGACTTAAATAATTAAATTTAAAAATTTTATTACAATGTCATTGCAAATAGGTACCGGACCCACCGATATCGAAAAGTTTCTAGAATTGCTGAACTTTACTATTTCATCCATAAACTTCTCTAAGCTTTGGTTTTCAATTTACAAAGCTTCCACACAAAATTAATCACCTTCAAGCCTTCTCTATTGTGTGAGCTTGTGAGATAGATCTTTGACGGTATCAATCTTCTCTTTTAGAGAGTTACATTGTAAACTTTTATTTTCATCAAGTAGAAGAGAGTGAGAGCACTCTTGTGGTCTTTAGTGAGGGCATATCATCAAAGGGTAAAGGTTGGAGAAGTTGTTCTCAAGCTTTGGTTTCAAAATTATTCACTTGACTAGAAGGGGTTATAGTGGCAATCTTCAAAACTCGGTTACGAGTTCGAGGAGTGGACATAGACACGGTTGCCAAACCACCGAAAGAATCCAATTGTTTGAATTCTCTATCCCTTCTTTTAATTACATACTTGTTTGAGATTCAATACTTGTATTTTTATGCATTTTCGAAAATGTTTTAAAATTCAATTCACCCTTTCCCTCTTAGCTTCTCTTAATCTTAGGATTTCAAAATCACTATACTAATTAGATGCAAAAGGACTAGTCAAGATCAGTGATTTTAAAAGCTTATAGGATATAGGTGCACCTATCAATCTCTGAAGGATAACCCTTGTCATTATCAATCCACATTGTGATTGTGATGCCATTGAGTTGCAGCACGAACAAAGCTCTCAATCATTGGCTACCTTCTCACTTAATTAGTGATTACTCATCTCACACCATTGCAATAAGATAGTTTCTTATCGCTCAATCAAGCACTGAAGTTGGATATTGAGCACCTGTCCAAATTTCTTTGGTTTGTGTTAAATTGTCTTTGCATGATTTATGAGCCTCTGATCAACTTGCATGCCCTTTACAACTAGTTTTATAATCTTAGTACGCTTCTATATCATGTCATCGTGGATAAAACCACGACATTTATCTGCCTACCATAATTTGTGTTGGCGGTCTTTTATTTCTTTTTCTTTTTTGTGTAGTAGGCAACAGTAAGTCACTATATATTATATCTAAATACAATATTGTAACCCTATTATAATTAAATATGATACAATATATCAAATAACAAAACATATATAAAAGTTTCCATATATCGATTGAGAGAATTTTGAATGCGAAGCCTCAAGCATAGAAAGCACTTGATTTCTCTTTTACGGTAAGGAGCAGGAATTAAGATATATATATAGAGCAACGTTGCAACTTTAGGGCCCGATCCACTCCAGACAGATAAGGCCCAAATCTAGAGCAGTCCCCATGGACACAGGCCGGAAGCCTCTGGGCCGAACATTGTTCACCTAACCGAGCCGAGGTCTCTCGGCCTCAACATTAGCTACCGGAGCGCAAGAGACGAATTGGATCCGTCGCAACTCCCAACTATATTATTAAGGGGCCTCCAAGATGCGACCACATACAACCTTGGAGCCCCATGTAATCTTTCGGAAATGGATCTGAATGTTCTGATGAGTCAATGGATGAGGAGGACGTTGCTCTATTTGTTAAAAGATTTAGGAAAACTCTTAGTTTTAAAAAAGAAAAATAAGTAGAAGAAACCACATACATCTTCTTCTAAATAGACTGGAAAATCAAACTGGAAATCAGCTGAAAAAGGAGAAAAAGTTTTTCCTAAAGATTATAAGAAGAAGAATTCTCGAGAATTTTAATGTCATGGCTGCAAAGGCTATGGTCATTTTAAAGCGGATTATATGACATTTCTTAAATCAAAAGGTAAGGCTAAGAATGTCTCTTGGACGGATTCAAACTCAGATTCATCTTCTTCAAGTGATGATGAATCTGATGGTAAAGTTAATTACATGGCTTTTACTTCGTCTATTAATAGCATTGGTGATGTTAGTTTAAGTGATGATGACCAATTAGAGAATGATGTTGACATGAATGAACCTCTTCAAGTTGCCTACAATAATTTGTTCAAAGAAAACCTTAAGGTGAAAAGAGAGAATCTTGTCTATTCTAAAAGACTTGAGAACTTATAAATTGAAAAGGAAGATTTATTGGCAAGGAATTGTGAACAATCTGTTTTAATTGACAATCTGAAAAATATTAATACTTCTCTAGATCTTAAGGTAAAGAACTTGGAAATATAACTAGAAAAGTCTAATTCACAACTTAAATATTTTTCGAGTGGTACAAAGAAACTTGACAAGATGTTAAGTCTAGGAACTTCTTCTAGTAATAAACATGGATTGAGTTTTAAAAATTCTAATTCTAATGCATTTGTTGCTAACAAAACTATTTTTGTACCTGCTATAATTAAAGAAAAGCTTTCAGATGTCCACAGTCAATCAAACGTGAGTTTACCCACTCCTGCTCATGGTAAGAATATCTCAAAAACCTCTTATGTAAGTTCAAGATATGTTCCTACTTGTTTCTATTGTGAAAAAAGAGGTCATGTAAGATCAAAGTGCTTTAAATTGAATTCTAGCAAAAGTTTCTCAAGTCTCTACTTTGTCTCAACAAGTTGATTTTATATGTAAGAGAAATGAGTTGAGCAATTTAGCTTTTTCGAAAAAGGTTTGGGTAAGAAAAAAGAATGACACTTGAACCTATTATTGAAAAAAAAATCAATTAGTTGATTTATTTACCAAACTCCTTGATGGAACAAGGTTTGAATTTTTAAGAAAATCAATTGGTATTTGTTCAATGTTGTAAGTATTTCTTGCATAATAATTGATGTATTACCGGTTGTGTTTAAGTTTTAGGTTTGTATTAATGTCCTAGTAAAATTGTCATATTTTAAGAATTTTTGAATTTCTGAAAAAATTATATGATTCTTAAGAGTTCGAATTTTATTTAGATTAAGGTTTGTTGTCACTGACAAATGTCAGTGATGAATCTGTCAGAGGTCAGCCGGATGTTCTTTAAGATTTGAATTATGATTCAGCTCCATACCCAAACCCCTCGTCTCCACAAAAAACTTTCTTACCCTTCTTAAACTCTTCATTTCACGCATACCCAGAAATCATCGTTGTCCAATTCCACACACTCCCTAGAACACTTATCAACCTTTTCAACTTCCCCAGCTCTCGCATAATTCTCAATAAACCCACTTAATAAATACAAGCCCGTGCCAAACTCCATTCTCAAACAAAGCCCGTGGGCAGCTTCATTTTCCTCCAAAGTTTCGCACGCTTTTACCAAATAGCTCAAAGTAAACACATTAGGTTTAAGAAAAAAAAACACATTAGGTTTAAGACCCAGATGTCTTAACGTGTTAAAGAGCTCGAAAACGGGTCTAGGTTGGCGAAACCGGGCGAACCCGGAAATGAGGGCGTTGAAGGAGATTGTGTCGGGGTTCAGTGAGTCGAAAAGGAGTTTGGTTGCACGTGATAAATCTCCAAGTTTCGACAATTGGGAGATAAGAGTGGTGGAGAGGTAGGGGTCGAGAGCAGTGGCGGAACCAGGACTCAAGTTGAGGGGGGGCAAACTCTTAAAGCGAAATGACAAATTTTTTTCTTACTTAATGCAAAAGGCGTTTTAGAGTTAAAATAACGAAAACTAATGAATAAAAACATTAAAAATATTGAAATACACTATAACTCCTTAAAAAATATTCTTACTCATAATTTTTGAATCATAGCTCTCTAAAATCCCTCATTATTTTCTCATATTGCTTATTGGTTTTGAACCATAACTCTCTAAAACCCCTCATTGTTTTCCCATTTTGCTTCTTAGGAAAATCATGACCAACAAGCCAAGTGATTGACAAGGAATTTTGATCAAATACTCCTTACGAATTTAATCTCCAATCCCAACATCATATTCTTCAATGAGTTTATGTAACCTTGAGTCAGCAATAATATAATCCAGACTAAACAAAAGACAAGGTCTTTTCGAACTAATATTCGCATCAAAAGTAGGAGTACTAAGCGATTCCACATTGGCTGACTTTTTTTTTATCCAAAACTTATCCATAATCTAAACAAAACAAAATGAAAATTCATCAACAAATTCAATTCACTCATCAAAATTAAAAACAATAAAACTTTAAACACCAACGTTCTAATCTCTTCAAATATACAACATTTATATGTCTACTAGGTTACTATCATGTTCAGCATATTAAGTAATCAAAATATAAATGAACAAAGATTTATAAACTCCATATCTCCTCTCTCCCTCTCTCTTACGCATGGGCTGTGAGAAATTTGAGACAAGTAATCAACATGTAATTCTCCTACCTACTCTACCGCTGAACAACTCTTCAAACTAATCTAAATAAATTTTCCCCAAAAACAATGAGATTATATTGCCAGATTTTAGCACTCTATAAGTAGAAAATATGTGTATTGAATATATTTTTATAGTAAAATAGATATAATGAACAGAAACAATAAAAAAGCCATAATGTTGAAAGACTTGACTTATAAACCACAACACATTAAACTATATATATAAAATAGATAGGAAAATACATATAAAAAATATATATATATATATATGTATATAGGCAGCTGCCCCGGCTTGACCCCCCTTGGCTCCGCCACTGGTCGAGAGACTGACCGTACTTGATAAAGAGGGCGTAGGTTTGGTATGTGAGTATGGGGTTTGGAAGAGAGGTTGTTGGAGGCTTTCAGGGCTTGTGAGTACAGACCGCCGGTGAGCCTCCACATGCATTGTGGTGGTGGCTTTTTGCTTCCCTGAAGGTCACGCGGGCTCGTGGGAATTACATAACAAATAAAGACAAAAAGACACTTTACAAACACCTTGGAAGGTTACTCTTCTCCCTCTAGGAAACCCCCCCGGCCGAAGCCAACAACTGGTGTCTTGAAATGAGGGAAAACTCTGCAACTTGGTTCATTACAGAGAAATATGAAAAAGAAACACGACAACATCATTGAGACAATAAAACACAAATCCACTTGAAGTGATATAATAATCCATACAGAAAACGAGTGGGTACGGGATATGAAACCAGAATGGCCATTCCAACGCCACTGAAATCTTCGGGATCCTTAAATTTTTGCCCAACCTTAAACATAGGTCTAAAAAAGTTTCCATTAACTTCTCCTGGACTGGACCTCTCCATTTCTCACATCTCACCATTTGAGTGCTTGCTTGGGCCTCTCTCAGCAATTCTGAACAAGCCCCAAATCGACACCAAAAACGGAAACAACAAAGCGATGACATGTCCAGTATTTTCCACTTTTGTTTACCAATCTAATTGTTACGAGGAAGCTCGTATTATGTAATTTACTGAATAACCGAAAGTTTCCTTACAAAATAAAAAATAAAAACAGAGGGAAAAACGTTATTTTTTATTTTTTTTCAAACGAAGGCCACTTGAAAGTTGAAATGGCTTCTTATTCACGTGGCAAATGGCTTAAGAATTTGAACTTTGGAGCATCCACCACAGCTACTTCCTCCACTGAGCATACCTACAACGTTCCACTTAGAAAACATAATAATAATAATAAAAAAAAAACTACAACGTTCCACATAGCAGCACATATCAAGACGCAGAATTGACAGAACAGAGAAGAGAGTCCGTCTCAGGAGTGGGACCCAAAACGCAAGTCGCGTCCAGTCATTACACAGTATCGGGCTAGCCCAGTGTCTTATTGGTTTTCTCTTTTTTAAGATATTAGAATAGTTAAAAGTAATTGAAAAAAATAATTTTTTATATTTTTTATAATATATAATAATAATTTAATAGACAAATATATATATATATATATATTATATTATAATTATTTTATTATGTTACAATTTTAAATACTCCCTTATTGTTTTTCCGGGATGTGTTTGTTTGGAGGTAAAATAAAAAATAAAAAATAATATTTTCAGCTGTAAATATTTGTTGAGAAAATAATTAATATTTCTTAAATGTTTGGCTAATCTATTAAAAATAGTTTGTAAAGTAAAATTTGGTGTTCAGTTCTATTGATACACTTTTTTTTTCCTAAACAATTTTGGTACCTCGTGGCTGATCTTCTTTATGATCGCCAAAAGAATTAGGAGGTTTTGGGTTTCTTTTATTTGCTTATTACAATCATACATTGGTGTCAAAGCTGGGATGGAATCTGTGTTTCCAAAAGGATAAGTTGTGGATTCGGGTGTCACGTGCAAAATATTGTAACGGAGATGAGGTTAGCATTTCGGGTACATCAGGAGCATATTCTTGGCTATGGCAAGGAATTCATAAAACACTTCTTCATTTAGAGTAAGGACTCTGCTTTAGGATGAGTTTGCAATCTGAAATACATTGTTTGAAGGATCAATAGTTACTTGGACTGGAGAATTTTAAACATGTACCTCGAATTATAGAGGATGATGATATAAGTAGTTTTAAAGTCAGAGAATTATGGATATTGCAGAAGTCATTCTTCGATTGCCTCCACCTTGTGATAATGACTAGGGTTGTTCAGTGCCACCGGAATTTTTCGACCCCGGCACCGGCCCCGGCACGGGAATCTGGGGGACCGGGAAACCGGTGTACGTACCGGTGTCGCATTTTGGGGGAACCGAGGGACTGAGAACCTGGTTCCCCCCTGCACGCTTCCCCCCTGACCCCACCCTCCGTATCATCCATCTTGCCCAACTGAAAGCTCCAAAACCCACGACACAAAAGACCATGAAGATCTCATCTAAAGCTTTATCTTTCTCTTCCACTTCAAGAATAAACTCCCCTTCTCTTCCTCTGTCTTCCTCCAACTCCACCTTTCTCACCAGCATTGCCACCACTCCTTTCTTCAGCAAAACCAAGCCCTACAGTAACACTCTAGTTGTGACCAGAACTGAGCCAGCCAAGAAGGGTCTCGTGCAACGCGTTGTTTGGTCTTGGCGTGCCCGAGTTGGTCGTTATTGCGGGAGTCACATCTTTGGTTTTTGGGCCCAACAAGTTGCCAAAAGTAGGGAAGAGTATTGACAAGACCGTCAAGAGCTTCCAACAGGTTTGTGAATTCAGTTGCCTCTGCTTAGGCTTGTAATAACAGTAAAAGAATTGAGTTTTTGGAGGAAAGGAAAGGCTTGAGTGGAAATTGGTGTCCTTTGTTCTTCTAGGTTGTTTTGGTTTCCCAAATCCAACAGAGTAAATTGAAGAAAGATTATTACTTATACAGGGGGTTTGGTTGGAGGGGGGGAGAAAGGAAGTCTGAGTTAAGAAAAAAATTTGATACATGTGTTTTCATCAGTAGTCCTTTTCTTGATTCAGTTGTTCCCTATGCTGCATGGACTCGAGAAGTCAAGTAATGATTTGTGAATTGGTATGTGTCCAGTGCTAGTTTATTATTTTATCCATAAATTCTTCATCATTTTACATGATGGCAGCCATTCTCTTACCCCTGTTATATTGCTTTGACATTGGTATGGTAGGTTGAAATGAAAGGTCTATGCAACAGAGGTTGTGATTTTAGAATGAAGTTCAAGTTTTTCCTGTTGTTATCAGCAAAATAATTATTATTATTTGTTTTTAATCTTCAATGAATTGATGCCCATCCTATCCTGCCTTCCACATATAGACACTGGGTCTTTTTGTTCAACATCGGCTCTAATTATGTGATGATTCTTGACACTATATATATATTATGAAGATACCAATCATTAGGCAAAATTCGAGAAACCGTGATGGTATAGTACTCCTATATATCTACAACTACATGATTGGAGCTAATTGGACGGACGCAGAAATTCCAGTCCCCACAAGTTCTTTGTTAATTTCAACTCAGGCCTCTGAAGTACTACATAGAAATTGCAATTAATTAATTGGTATCAACATCGTACCTTAACCTGGTCGTATGTACATGTAAGTTCCATGGACACATTTACAAAAAAAAAAAGTTCCATGGAGACGAATACAAAAAGTCAGTGCTTTTGCTCAAGACAAGTCAATCTATCAAGACCATTGCTTTCCGTCAGAGAAGTCAGTATTAACTATTAACCGCAACTTGTTTTTCCTTTTTCCTTATCTTCTCTGATCTTGACGTTAACTACATAAATCACGGGTTTTCGTTTTCTCCGATTCGACTTCACGAACCGGCCTTGCTATGATTATGGAGGAAGGGTGATGTTTGTAATTGACAGCCCCCCGAAAGTGATGATCGTTGTATGGTGCTGATCTAATGATATCCCAAACGTGTTACAGAGACTTTCGTGCCAGCATCAGAGTTAGAAAACGTACATAAAGATCACATCTTCTAGAAGCAGTACTAGCAAGCTGTCGATCAAGATATGCTTGGGACATGGAGATAGAAAAAGCATTTGCAAAAGGAAAATATAAGTTTGCTAGTGTTAAATGGCGCGCCTAATCTAACCCACACCATCATGTCAACTTCACCAAAGTTCAGCAAGTTAACCCTACGTAGTAACACATTTGAGTTTTCTTCGTAATTAACTAGGTTGAATAGCTTGCACCCAATATTTACGATTTTGGGTGCATCTTTTTTATTATTATTATTTTTTAGTAACAAGATCTGTTTCACACCATATTTGCATATTGAATTCGGACAAGCTGATTCAGCTCAAAAAATATTAAACAATCGAACTAACTTTATAGTTCGGGGCAAAAGTTATTGTGTGATTGAAGAGTGTGTGTGAGTACACGGTTGAGATTAGATTGTATGAAATCTAATGGCTGAAACAATATCACATCAATTAGTGAAACCGAATCGAGAATCCAACCCGAGAATTCGACCCGGTTTCATTAATTAACGTGACATTATTTCAGCCAATTTCCTGAGTTTTGGTGCAAGTTTCATATTCAAACAGTATGCTTTGATAACCTTGGGCTATTGATCGTTGCCCTTCTAAATATGTTGTTGAAGAACATTCAAATGTGTTTTTCCCCAGGCTTTCCCTTGACCTACTTAGTTCTTGATGAATCTGTTAGTTTACTAAATAAAATTTGTATGACCTCTCTTTCCATCTATTATGTGTGAGCATTCTTGTAACTTCTAAAACATATTATCAGCTGAATGATATTATAACCCCTAGCCACGAAAAGCATATCATGTAAAAACTGTTGGGTAGGTGTTATTATCTGCTAAATAGGTCTGCCAAAGAATATTCTAACCTCTTGCACCGTAGGTATGATCTCAATTTATGTCAACTTAGCTGACTTTCTCACTAAAGTTTTTGGTAAATCTTGTAGTAGTAATTGCTGTCTTAATAGACGAGTAAAATTGATTTTGGATTAGATTGTATACCATGTTAATTTGAATTAGATTATTGATTTTGGATTGGATTGTATTAGTTTAGATTATATTATTGATTTTGGTTTGGATTGAATTTGATTGTATTAGTGTAGAGTTTATATTTTCTATGTGCGTAATATGTTAAAAAAATTGCTCACTATGAATGTAGGATTACCGGAAACCGCCACCGCTAAGGGCCGATTTTTGCCCTTAACGGTGTAGGTGACATTCGTTAAAAAAACCGGCATATCAAAACCGGCACCTACACCGGAGTTGAACAACCCTAATAATGACACTGCACAATGGTTATTGTACCCAGATAAAGAACCGGCACCTACACCGGAATTGAAAAACCCTAATAATAATGTTGCACAATGGTTATTGTACCCGGATAAAGTTTTATCAGTAAAGTTTTTTTTGATGATAGTTCGTTTCTTTTTACTTTTTTTTTCTCCTGTTCATGGAAACAAGACTTGAGAATTCAAGTCACCAAAAGCTAGAACAACTAGTTCACCTGGTGTGTTTGCATTTGTGATGTTATAAGCCAAGAATACATGATTCTAAACGATAAACTCATGACATGAAATATGAAGTATCCCCGCTAATACATATTAAAATATCCAACTCAAAGCTTCCAGAAAGCAGTCATTTGCTTCTAGCAAGCAGGTTTATGCTTTTAAAGTTTTGATCACATCAGAGGCCAACGCCTTCTGTACACTTAATGAGAACCAATTTATAAGAATTTTCTTCATTTGTAAGTATTCCAATCATCTATTCTATTACAAGAAACAGAGATCTACACCATCTTCTCGGATAGAGGCCGTAGAAAATTTGAGCATTGCTCATCCTCGCAAGGTATAAAAAGCCCGAGACATCTATTTGGCAACTAGATCACTAATTCCTTGCAAAAACAATATGCATGCTTTACTCCTAAATATGAACCTTGCTTCAAATATCAATTCACTTCCTTCATCACTTTCTCATGATAAACAACTACATTAACTCGTCTAGATTTCGCCATCTCTCGAAGCTTGAAAGATCTTCCCCTTCACTTGGATTCTGATTGAAGACAAAATAAAAAATGTTATTATTTATAAGTCGAATTCAAACAACGACTACAATTAAAATATCAATATTACCTCTTGCTCATCTACAACGGTTTTATGTTTTTTTACCACATTTCTTCTTTCTTCCACTACGACATTTTTCTTCTTTTTTGCCACATTTCTTCTTTTCTCAATGCCACTTTTAAGCCGCTTATTACTCTTGTATTTAACTTCTCTCTTCTTCAGTCCCCTTACCAATATTTCTTCATCCCCAACTGAATATATTCCTCCATCTCCATCACAATCATTACCAACCTCTTTTTCTATGACTTCTCCATTAGTTACACATTCTTCCAAATCAGCCACTAATTGCTTATGAGCACTTTAAAAAAATTTGATTGCATTTTCTAGAAGCGGATCTGATATTTTCACCCTTGGAATTTTTTGAATCATATTGCAATTAGACATTTTCTCATTGTATCGTAAGTCCTTGAGTACCCTTTGACAGTGCCTGAAGAACTATACCAAGTCCATATCTGACTTTAAGTATTCTCTCAAACGTCCATTGAAGCTCTCGCTTATTTGCGTACTTCTCTTACCTGCAAAAAAGGAGTTCATTACGAGTTTCAAGGGAATTTCTTCGACTTAAAACTTGAACAAAAAAGAAGAAGTTATCTTACCTGCACAGAAGGTGTCTCTCCCAAGTGCCATGGCCCACTTGTACCTTGTTTTATACAACTCTTTTAACCACGCATTGTCTTGAAGATTATAAGTTTCTAACAAGTCTTTCCATGCTTCGTTGAAGTCTTTCTCGTAGTGGTGATTGATTCCCATAAAAACTCTCAATGGCTTATAATCCTTATTGGTCCTATAAGTAGTATCAAACGACAAAAAGTCTCCAAATATCCCATAATCAACCCTCATACATGGATCAGCCCAAAATATATTTGTAATTTGATCGTGAATATCCAACTGAACCTAGTAAAAGAATTGTTCATTTTCTTCATGTTGACTAGCAAAATAATTCAGAAGGCTCCCCGCTTCACCAAACTTCAAATCTCGATTCCGCTTTCCGTTCAAATAATTTTTCACATCTAGGTGAAGGAATCCCAAATTTTCTCGACCTCCAACTTGATTGGACAAATATTCATGAGCTAGTTTAGGTCGTATGCCCGAGTCATCCGCTCTTTCAATCTCGATACCTTGCAACTCTTTAATATTTCTTTGAGAGGGCAACATGTGCACATATTCATTTGGAACAAGTTCATGGTTGTGTTGTGGTCTCCAAACATATGTTCGAAACTTTCCATTTGGCTTTCTTTGAATGGCAAACTCTGCAAGGCAACCACACCTAGTGTCTCTACGTACTTTTTTTGTCACTTTCAAGTCGACTTCTTTTCTATATCCTTGTTTACAACAAACAAACCCTCTACTGCTCATATTACCTTCAACATCTTTTCCTTTCCATTGTCGACGAATGTTAAATCCAATCCCTCTTGCATAAGTATTGTACCAATTATATGCATGTTCCTCATAATCGAATTCTAATTCCCACACATTCATTTTTTGTCCCATGTCACTCCAAACTATTTGATCTGTACATATACAAAAATTTATACACATTAAAAAAATGGCTATTTTGATAGAAGAAAGATATTAATAGACATAACTCATTATTATTGGTTGGATGATACTCGCCGGAGCTTGCACAATGGAGCAAGACAATATTTTTGAATGACAGTGTCCTGGCAACCTCTAACACCCTAAACATGCAATTCGAATATTGATTAGAACAATAGAAAGCCATCATCATAGCCGGCATGGGCCTTTTCACCGACTGCCAAAAATTCAGGTGTACCATTTCAAGGCAATCATGTTACACTACAAAATCTATAAATATATTTCAACATGTAAAATCTAACAGGGAAAGACAAAAGATAATGAATCTACCTGCCTGCGGGTAAAAAGAAAGAAAGATGTATTTAAAGAGTTCAATCACCAGCTATAAGCTTACAAACGTCAGCCCATTACTAGGTATTTCGTCGAACACAATTTTTGCAAAATGCATAAAGAAAGTTTGCACGGATTCTTGGTAACAGATAAAGAGAGAGCTTCAAATTCCAAGATACCTTATCACATCCAGTGGACAAGAAGAGTGTGGGAAAGAAAAAGGTTAAGAGTGAGTTCCCTCTCAATTTTTCTATCTTTCGTACAGTACCTGTCAATGGAACTTGGAGAAGAAGTAAAATAAAAAAATTGGGTGGGAAAAAATTTTCATCCTTATTTTCAGAAGAATATGGAGAGGGAACGAGAGGGAGGAGATAGTCTTCATCTTTCTTTTCTTTTTTTGTAGTGAAAAGTAGTGATTTGATGGGAGAGAGAGATTATATTGTAATATTTTATTGTGTTAAAATTTTAGATGGTGTAAAATTTTAACACGCAAACGCAGCCTTAAACGGTGAGCAAACTCACCATTATGTTTAAAGCCCATTTACAGTTATTTTTATTTTTATTTTTTTAACATTTTAATATAGGTTATTGGATGAATTCATTAATTGGGTGTCATCCATTCAATGACCTGTTATGAGCTGTTAGGAGATTTCCTATTAAGAGGGAATCCGAGTCCTAGGAAGTGGGTGGGTGGATGGGGGCTGAAACCAGAGGCGGATGTAGGGGGCGCCCCTGGGCGGCCGCCACCCATTGGTCCGGAGGAAAAAAAAATTATAAGGTTTTTTTTTTTTAATATATAAGTTGGTCTGGGCCTATGGGCCCGATCCCCATTGGCCCAGACCAACCCTGTAGCGCCTGGGCCAATGGGGAGCCCGATCCCCATTGGCCCAGGCCTTTCAAAGATTTTCCTAAGGGCCCCCTTTTATTTTTTAACCGGCAGAGGGTGAAACGACGCCGTTTCACCCTCTGCCTTAAAAAAAAAAACTCAAAAACTCAAAAACTCGACCCCTCTCTCTCTCTCTCTACCTGCTTTCTCTCTCTCTCTCGCGAATCTGCGATCGCCCGCCGCCTGACCGCCACACGGCCGCACCGCACCAGTCACCACCGTGCCCAGCCCACTGCGCCTATCGCCCACGGCCCACCCCCGCCTACATCCGCTGTCTCTCACCGCAGGTCCGCAGCCTGCCACTGCGGCACTGCTGACGCCTGACTGCCCAGTGCCCGCCGGCCCCGCCCCTGCACCGCAGCCCGCAGGTCCACCGTCCACGCCGTCCACGCCGATCGACCACCGCAGGTCCACGCCGTTGCCAAAAGCCGATCCCAAGTCCCAGACTCCCAATGAACGGCCAACGGCATGTTCTTTGCCTAGGCTATTTTTTCTTTTTTAATTTTTCCGTTGGAGTTTGTGAATTGTGATTGTCAATTTGTCACTGTAGTCTGTATCTCTGTGAATTGTGATTGTCACTGTATCTCTGTGAATTAGAGTTTGTGAATTGTGATTTGTGATTGTCAAATTGTCACTGTATTTCCGTTTGGGCTGCCCAGGACTTGCCTAAGTAATCAAGAAAGGAAATGCTAATATGATCTCTTCTCATATACTTCCAGGGCAACTCATTTAATCTAAATAAGTAAATAACGATCACTAATATGACGCTGGTTGCATCTATTACTTAACAAGCATCCATAGGCACCATTTGTAAGTATTAAAATGCTAGCATAAAAAGATTCCCCACATCACTGGCACATAGAGAGGGAGAGAAGCACAACAAGAAACGACCCAAGTTGCACTACCATTGCACAGGGCAGGCAAGAAAAAGCATATTAATCATCAGAACCATTGCTTGTTCGTGAAATTCGGACATGTCACATGTGTAGTGTGTTTGATGATTGTCCTGCGTTAATGTGTGCTTGGGTTCCTTTTTCTTAGCAAGTAAGCGATGTGGTGTGGTCACTGGCCTCTATGCCGTCTCTCGGGTTGTGTTTAGTCTAGGCTGCTGCCTTTTTCCTGAATAAAAGATGACATCTTAAAAAGTTTTGTTTATGGAAAGCACTACATTATCTTCTTTTCTTTTGGCCAAGATTTTACATTTTACAGTCCTGTGGAATTATGTAATGCGATAGATAGTTTGATATAACAGGTCATGGCCCTGGAATTGGGAGTGTACAAAATCAGAGTGAATTCAATATCTCCAGGTCTTTTCAGATCTGAGATCACTCAGGGTCTTATGCAAAAAGATTGGCTGCATAACGTGGCGCAGAAAACTGTCCCTTTGAGAACATATGGCACAGCAGATCCTGCGCTGACAACACTTGTTCGATACCTGATACATGACTCTTCTGAATATGTCTCGGGGAATATTTTCTTTGTTGATGTAGGTGCCACATTAGTGAACCACAGAATCAAATGTGAGAAAACAAACCACTAGAGAGAGCTATGATAAACTTTTATCATATGAATCAAATGTGCCAAGTTTCCTGGTCAAACTTTGTTGAAATAACAATGGTAACAATCCTATTCTCCATCTCCCTCCAACCAAGCAGCTACCTCCGTCTTCCCCTCTCTCAATGCAGCAGCCCTACCTACCACTTCCTTTCAGAGTTTCTTCAAGGAGGGATACCCCTCTCTCTCTCTCTCTAGTCCCGTCTCTTCTTCTTTTCTTCTTCTACTCTTCCAGGAGTACTTAGATAAATTAAATTGTACTAAATGCATTAGGTGAAATTTCTTAAGTAATACAATATGTGCCACGACTAGAGAATTTAATTTAAGCTTACATGAGTTTAGCTCAAATGCTCTTTTCCATATGCAGCCTGTTTTTGACGGTTTCAATTTTTGCAGGATCCTCGGGATTTTACACTTGACAATTGTTGGACCTCCGACTCCCAGTATGTCTCTCTATCCAAGATTCTCTCTAAAAATGTTTTAGGGTTTGAATTTTTGTGAGTTGTGAAATTGTTGGAGGATGAGATTGGATTGGTTTGGATATTTGTGAGTTGTGAAATTGTTGGAGGATGGGATTTGATTGACTTGGATATTTGAGTTGTGAAATTGTTGGAGGATGGGATTTGATTGACTTGGAGGATGTGATTTGTGAAATTGTTGGTTTGTGAAATTGTTTTCATATTTTGAATTGGTTTGTGAAATTGTTGATTGATTGTGTTCACTTTGTTTTATTTTGTTTAGATAATGGATAAGTGGGTGGTAAGAAAGCCACGCAGCGTGGAGTCTTCTAATACTCCCAACGTAGATACTAATTCTGAAATGGATAGTAGTTCAAAAAGACCTCGCATTATGTTTAGTCCGGATGATGTTATTGCTGACCCAGGGTTACGTAAACCTATTGAGGAATATGATGTTGGGATTAGAGATCAAGTTCGTAGGGAGTACTTGATCAAAGGTCCATTTCAACCCCGTGGCCATGATTTTCCCAAGAAGCAATACGGGCAAGAAATGAGGGGTTTTAGGGAGGTATGGTTTAAAGATTTTAATTGGTTGGAATATAGTGTATCAAAGGATGAAGCATATTGCTTGTGGTGTTATCTGTTTAGGCGACCTAGAAGAGGGAAGTCTGGGGGAGATAAGTTTACATCTACTGGATTTAGCAATTGGAAAAAGGCCGTGGAAGTTTTTGGTGAACATGTTGGTGCACATGATAGTGCTCACAATGAAGCTAGAAGACAATGCGAAACACTTGAAAATCAGCGGCAAAGTGTGTCACACATGTTATCCGCACACGGACACAATCAAGAGAATGATTATCGCATTCGTTTAACAGCGATTTTAGATGTCATTCGTTATCTTTTGGTACGAGGATTAGCTTTCCGTGGTCGTGACGAGTCTGAGAGTTCAATAAGCAAGGGCAATTTTCTTGAGCTTTTGGACGTGTTTTGCAAACGTGAAGAAAAGGTTGCTAAGACACTTAACACTAATGCTCCTGGAAACAACCATATGACTGCTCCAAATATTCAGAAGGAAATGGCGAGTGCTTGTGCAGCTCAGACCACACTTGCCATCATTAAAGAAATTGGAGATGGATTTTATTCTCTTATGGTTGATGAGTCTCGAGACAATTCAGTGAAGGAGCAAATGGCAGTGGTTTTGAGATTTGTGAACATACGTGGACAAGTGATTGAAAAGTTACTTGGTGTGGAACATGTTCCTGATACTTGCTCTGAATCTTTGAAAAAAAGTATAGACAAATTGTTTGCAAGACATGGGTTGTCAATATCCAGATTGAGAGGTCAAGGGTATGATGGGGCATCAAACATGCGAGGAGAGTTCAATGGGTTGAAGTCACTCATTTTTAGGGACAATCCTTCTGCTATCTATATCCACTGTTTTGCTCACCAACTCCAATTGGCTATTGTAAGTATTGCAAAGAATAACTTGCAAGTTGGTGATTTTATTGGTTATACTTCCCAGATTGTGAATATGGTCAGAGCGTCATGTAAAAGGAAAGATGCTCTTCGACAAAGTTTTCATGAGAATATTGTGGAACGGTTGGACAAAGGAGAGATGGGGCAAAAATCAAGAAATCAGTCTCACACGACCAGGTGATTATTATATTTCATTATCTATGATTAATATAATTTTTTTATTTTTTTATAGTTTTATAATTCTTATAATATTGTAGGTGACACTCGTTGGGGTTCATACCACCGTACAATAATCCGTCTCTTCACTATGTGGTCATCAGTATTGGACGTGCTTGAATACATAAAAGATGATGGTACTCTCCCAGAACAAAGATGCTCGGCTATGAGTTTGATGGATAAGATGGAGAATTTTGAGTTTGTATTCACTATGCATCTGTTGAGGAATATATTGGGAATTTTAAATGAATTGTCACAAGCCTTACAGCGAAAAGATCAAGATATTGTTATTGCTATGGGTTTGGTTGGAGTTGTAAAAGAACAGTTGCAAGAAATGAGAGATATAGAATGGGATGGATTCTTGGAAGAAGTCAAAACTTTTTATGTGGATAAATCTGTTAGTGTGCCGAATATGGAAGACATTATACTAACTCGTAGTCGTTCGAGGCGTGGAGGGCAAAGTATTACTTATTTCCATCATTTTCGTGTGGAAATATATTGTCAAGTTATTGATTTGATCATTCAGGAGATGAATAGTCGGTTCACAGTAGCAAATACAGAGTTACTTATTTGCATAGCATGCCTTGATCCAAAAAATTCATTCTCAGCGTTTGATCATGCTAAGTTACGTCGTCTTGCTGAGCTTTATCCAGAAGATTTCACAACCGTTTTTCATTTGATACTTAGAAATCAGCTTAATACCTATATTAGAGATGTCAGAAGAAATGCTGTTTTTTCTAGACTTGAAGATATTGGAGGTCTTGCTATGAAGATGGTTGAGACCAAAAAGAATACTCTATTTCCATTAGTTTATCGACTCATTGAGTTGGCATTGGTCTTACCAGTTGCAACTGCGACCGTTGAAAGAGTATTTTCTGCAATGAATATCATCAAGAGTGATTTGCGTAACAGGATGGGGGATGACTGGATGAATGATTGCATGGTAGTATACATCGAGCAAGAAATTTTTAAAAATATTGAGAACGAAGCTATTTTGCAACATTTCCAGAAGATGCAAAAACGTAGGATGCAATTGCCATCTCTCAGTCGTACTACATAGTACGGTACGTGTATTCTATTATTTTTAATGCTTTTAGTATTTAATTTTCGATATTGTAACTTTAAGAAAATTGTTTGCATTACGAAGAAAAAAAAAATTCTTGTTATTTTGCATGTAAAGTTCGACCCCCATGAAAATCCATCCTGGATCTGCCACTGGCTGAAACGACTATCGTATTGTACTATATCTCTCTACCAAGTCATGAATTGGCGAAACGACACCAATATCAGAGAGAGAAAACAAAGACTCAGTCACTCAGTACGGGGGATCATTAATCCGTCCGTGCAAGCTCCAGGCTACAATGTGTCTGTTATGATATAGTATCGGCATCGCCCTCTGTCCTCCGGATATCTAGCATGGGAATGCCATTCGAGGTATCAGGGAGGCAGAGAGCCACTTTGACGCTTTCTTTGGGAGGTGAATGCATGATGACTGGGTCGTCACTCGTCAGTGCAGCGTGCTTGCAAGTTATAAGTTTGTACGTACTAGTTTTTTTTTACGATGGTTTATTCGCATCAGTAAAACAATGAAAACAGCCTCCCATGTGGTCGTAAAATGTGATCCTTAGCATCATAACTAGCTGATCAACTCAGAATATTGGACGCATGTGAATTGACATCGTTGAGGAAAGAACCTTTACTTTCCCCAACGTACCTGTACATGAGTAGATCAGGTATTTGAAGTGTCTAAGCAGATATTCTCATCCACTGGAAAAAAAAATTTGTTGAAGATTGTACGTTGTCCACTGCTATGAGACTAAAAATAACTAAGCATCAATCATTTTGACGACTTATATGCGTATTTCCCCTTACAAGATCTTGGACAAAACAAAATATATTCCATTAAATGGATGTTAGATCATATAGATAATTACAAATAGTTAACATATGCTAGAAAAAATTCATCCAAATTAATGGGAGATATTCTAAGAAGAAACACACAAGATGACCAATACAAAAAAAAAATTATAACGCACAATTTCGTGAAAGGTAATTAACTAAAGGGATATGTATAGAGTGAAAATTCATGCTGATTACGTACTAAGGTTTATCAATAGAATCAGCATTGTGAAGAAAAGAAATTACGCCAGTACCAAAAGAAAAAACGACCCCGTAGGTAAATCTAGGATCTTCTTTACTTCCTAATTAGACATTCCTGGCAATCTTTACAAGTTCATTTCGGACATTCCATTGTGAAGATCATATATATCATTGGGAAAGAAAACTATACATATTTTAGAAGAGGTACTGCAATATTAAAAAAATTCACTTTGCACTCCCGAACTTTGAAGTCATTTCTAAGGTGCACCCACTTTTATTCATTTCGTTAGATTTAAACATCAAACTACCCGTTTCCGTTAAAAAGCACCATCCACCTCAAACTACCGTTACATCTGACGGCAAACACATCATGTGCTGTTCACATGACCAACTATAATGTGAACATCTTGTTTTGCCCTTTTTTAATGAATATAGACGTTAAGCTTGAATCGGAGGGAAAAGAAAAAAACGTAAGTGTTCGAAATAATTCTTCAAACCCAGTGGCCTCAAAGGTGCCCCCGTGGTGCTTTAGAACCCTGGTTACGAACTCGTGGATTTAGAATAACCCCTGGAACCATTCCGATGACATGTCAGTTTATGATCGTTGAGTTCTTGTTCCATCTCCAATGCAAAAAGAGAAGGAAGCAGAGAAATGCAAAAAGTATCCCCGCGTACCAAAGTATGGACATAATTGGGGCTAGCTTTGTGGGTTTGTAAGTTTCTTGCAAATGCGGATGGCTTTTGTAGGCTGTGGGTTTGGTGACCTTTAATAAAGTACTTACTTAGCTGAGGGAGTTGAGAGTCCATGACAGCCTTGACCGGCAAAGCAAAGCGTCTCATCAACTCCTGGAGCAGCAGAGAGAAAGATACCTATCAAAGTTTTTGATCTCTAGACAGAACAGAACACACCCATTTGACAGAATCAGTTATATGTGTGGTGATCATGGCTTGGTACCCTGTTTTCTTCTTCTTATGAATTATACTTGAACTTTAAAACATAAAGATTAGTACATCAAGGTGGTTTGTAAACATCACCAGAGGAAAGAATAAAACTAGGAATAAAATCCAGCTAGGACATTAAAAAAAACTTGGAAGATGTTGCCCATTCCAAAAATGGGCTGAGAAGTCGGCTAAACTGAGCCTTGGGGATCTTTGTGAGATGAGCCAGTCAGAACTCTTTACTTGGTGCATGCCGAACGTATAGAAATCTTAATTTAGCTGAGAGTGTTGCATATATTCTTTTTCAGCTGGACCCCTTACAGGCTGGCTACCATGTTTTGCTCTCTAATATCTATGCTGCTAAATCTAGATGGAACAAAGTTCGGATGGTGAGGAAGAGAATGGCTGAAAGAGGTGTCAATAAAACTCAGGGATTTAGTTTGATCGAGTTTGATAGTAAGGTTTATAAATTCAGTGCAGGAGACCGATCTCACTATCTATCAAATAAGATTTATTCTACACTTGAGGAGTTTGATGTAAAGATGAAACGCTTGGGTTATGTTCCCTTGACAGATTTTGACCTCCATAATATCGAAGAGGAAGGGAAAGAAGAGGCACTTTCTTACCACAGTGAGAGGCTGGCTATTGCATTTGGCCTCATTAACACTAGCCCAAGGACTACAATTCGGGTCACAAAGAATCTAAGGATATGCGGAGATTGTCATAATGCTATCAAGTTCATTTCGAAGATTGAACATCGAATCATTAGTGTAAGGGATATGCATCGGTTACACCATTTTGAGGATGGAGCTTGTTCTTGTAGGGATTACTGGTAATCATTTACGTATCTCTGGTTGTGCCTTATTGTTATAGGTGGTTGAGTTTTGCAATGTTTCTGTCTATTGCTAACGAGACTTGCACAGAAATGTGAACCCTCATCTTAAGGCAAAAGAATGAATTTTAGTACTGGGTTCGAAGAGTTTGAAGACAACACATGCCACAGGGTTTGAAGAGTTGATTTCGAACACTTAGCGTTTTTTCCTTTCCCCCGATTCAAGCTTAACGTCTATATTCATTAAAGAATGGAAAAATGGGACGTTCGCATTATAATTGGTCATCTGGACAGCACATAATGCATTTGCCGTCAGATGTAATGACCATTTGAGATGGAGGGTATTTTTAACGAAAACGGATAGTTTTTATGTTTAAATCTAACGAAATGAATAAAAGTGGTGCACCTTAGAAATGACCCCAAAGTTCGAGGGTGCAAAGTGAATTTTCCCCTAAAAAAACAGTGTATCAGTATCATTTAAAAAACATTCATCATTTAGAGAAGGCGTATCATTGAAAATAAATGACTTTTGAAAAGTGGACGAGACACTTCTTCCATAATATGAAACCATTTGAAGGGAGCCATGCAGTAAGAATCTAAAAAAGGGTATAACGTCTGATCAGGGACGAAGCCAGGAATTCTTTTCAGGGGGCCGAAATACAATTATAAGCAAAATTGAAAAAAATATTTTGAATATAACTACAAACAGTGTTTTATATAGTACCATGCAAATTAGAGGGAAAAAAACTCTAAGTGCAGATGCAAATATTAATATTCAACATTAAGTTAAAAAAGTAAAAATTACATTAGTTATGCACTTAGGCTAATTGGACTCGACGCTCCTTCAACGAATTAAAGTCATCAATTATCATATCACAAAAGTAACAGAACCACAGAGGAAATTTGGAAAATAAAATTTTTCTGACATTTGCAATGCATTTGGAGTTGAAATTTGGAAAATAAAATATTAGTGATGGGCTCATGGGCCATACTTACAGAAGTAACAGAACCACAAAGGAAACGTAAATAATGTTGAAAGGGGGGTCATTCATGCTTCTTTTTTTGTTTTTTTAATGAACTGACACTTTAAATAATAAATAGTAGTACTAAATTTTTTTTTTCAAAATCTTTGGGGGGCCACGGCCCCCCGTAGATTCGTCCCTGCGTCTAATCAACTCATTTTTCTTAAAAAGCTGCATCGATTCTAAAATGGTGCAAAATTTAGAAATAATGCAACATTTGAGGATGCCATGGACGCCCATTAATGTAGTCTGGATCTGTAAATGGGATTTCGGTTTTCCAATCAGATATACACGAGTTCTTCCAACAATACGTACTCTCTCTTTCTTTTCTCTATGAAGTTCAAATATATGCAATCTTCCGGAAAAGTTTCTAAAGGGAAGAAGATGTACTTATAGGCAATCTCTCGTATCTTGGGGATCATCGTGTGTTAGGAACGAGTAACAAGCTTTTAAGTTGAGACAAATATCTTCTTAATGAAAGTATCTTCAGTAGACCTCGAATTCGACATCCTCATGACCCAAATCTCTTTTTCAAAACATTCTTCTCTGAACATGAAGTTATGAAAAACCTGTCAAATAATATATATCCCTGAAGTTCTTTAGGTTGATCGCATCATGGGACTATTGCTTTTACTCTTTGACAGTTCAACAGCAACTCATGCAGCATATCTCTTGGGCTTTAAACTTCTAATGAATTATAGAGAGTGCCAGCTGCTTTGGGACTGTATATATATATATATACATATAAGGAACAATCAAACACATTCAAGCACACTAAGTTCATCTTCCAAGAGGCACAGGAAGTATATATAAAGGATATGATAGGAAATGTATCACCATAGATTGATCGTATTGATCATATAGATGTTAATCTTGATAACAATACCGCTAAAATAGTATGATACAGTAGAGGAGCATAAGAAATTAGAAGAAGCTTATAAATCCACCCCTCTTACAAAATCCGTATCGGTAAGCATTTATATGCAACTATTTCATCAAAAAGTCTTGGGTTTCGACATTACACAGTAAAGAAGGGAAAATAAAAAAGGTGGATAAAACCTCCAATTACTCAGTTCTAATTATGGTTTCTATTGTTTGCGGGCTAGAGAAAAGGTTAAAAGTACAAATAGGTTGAGAGTAGCACTCAAAGGGAAACATTAATTAATTGTTTCTATGGCCAGCCATGTAACATAAACAACCAACTCATTGAATAGCACGCACAAAAAAATTAACAGAGAGAGAGGAACTAATTTTCTTATGTTATGCAATGAAAGCTGCGATAGAGAGACAGTAAACTCTGCATAGAGAGACACAAGCCGGTTGTCATGCATCATGAGACATAAATAAGTATTGCCTGGGAGATTATTTAAGTCTCAAATCTTTAGTGGCTCTACAATAAAGAAGACAGAAAGGAACACAAAGATAGTTATATGTTTAGAACGCCTTTGAATTTACTATAATATTTATGCATCTGGAAAGAGGTATGATCAACATGCCCCCATATGAAATGTTCACTTCTTCTTTCCAAATTTGGCCATGGAAATAATCAACATACTTCATCAGTACATAAATAGCTGTTATTAAAACACCTGAAAATCAACACGCAGATAATAAGAACTTCTTTCCTATTATAGAAAGCACACATACTACTTCCATCTACATCACTACACGATCCATATAGCCATCGATAAGCAAATCACGCACCATACACAAATTAGGAGCCATTCAAATCCCGTAATGGGAACTGGATCCCTTATTTCACCTACTATTCAGAACCACATGTAAAAGCTTCACCAAATTCCATATCAGAGCAGGAGTTTGGAGAAAGAAATATCACTTATCTCCAAACAAGTAACCGAGAGATGAATCTCCGCCTGGAACCGATTTCACTTTTGTTGATGGACGATCCTGAAGTATTATGAAGCATAAGAAAACTTTTGTAAACGATAAGGTGCAAAAGCACGTACGCGACACAAAATACGGACACTTACAGTAATGAAGTTCCCTGAATTTTGGCCTTGAGCACGGTGGTAGTTGTTCCCAACTTTTTCTTTCTTCGTAGGAGTACGACTATCATGAGGCTTCTGATCATCTGTGCTGGTATCGATACCATATGGAGGTGGGTTAACTGTTCGTGTCGGAGGAGAAGCACTTGGTTTCTCATCGGATCCAAAGAGGTATCCCAGGGAACTTTGCCCCCCACCGTAGCTCCCACCTCTACTCATAGTTATCTCTTAGATCTGTCAATTAAGTACTTAATTTGTAATTACGAGAGGAACAAGGACAGTGAACCCTAATATATATACAGCGTGCTCGCTAACGGTATCATGTATGGATGTATGGTCCCATATATGTTTGTGCATCGCAGATGATGATCCGCTTTGCCTCAGTGGTCTGATGTCCATGATGAATTAGTAAGACCAAAATTGACCATGATGATGCCCTTTAGTTGACATGCCATCAAATGGATCAAATAACCCGATGCATGCGATGTAACATCTATGCCATTGCCTGGACTAACTTTAATTTATGTCATATATGTGTAGACATTTATGCATGTTACAGTCATGACAATGGTAAAAAGCTCGGATAATGCTTCCGTCATGTGGACGAAAATCACGGTCATAATTACCTCGTCCTACTCGTGTATTAAACCATGAATTAGTCATCTCCTTCTCCTTTACGGCAGTTAATTTGCAATGGTTTAAGTCTCATCGAAGTCGCCTTTTCAACACGCCCTCCAGCAATGTTAGTAGTCAGTACTCTATGAAAGAGCTTTGACAGCTGTATAATTTCTTCTTAACAAAAATTAGGACTCCTTCGGAAACTGAAAATGGTTTGAATTAATATTATAACACTCCTAGTCCCTCTGTAGCTAGAAAAGAAAAGTGGCTAGCCAAAAATTGAACGATATAAGGTCAAGTCTTATTTAGTTATTTGCTAAGTAGAACTAAGACTTATAATGATTTAAATAAATGGCTTTAAAAATAATCTTGACTAATCATTTTAAAGTTAAAGCATATATAGATGTAGCTACCATTGTCCTTATAGGATCTTTAAATATATATCCAGCAGAAATTTCCAAGAAAGAAGCAGAGCTGTTCTTGTTCTGGTTTACTTTTCAACCTACTACCTAAATAGATGCGGCATATGAGATGTGTACATTTCATAACGACTCTGCAAGATTAATGACCAAGGAATTTAAGTTGGTTGAACGTCTAAATCGTGTGGGTTCGCTCGGCCTTACGAACCGATCAATTAATTGACAGGAGAAGTTAAGATTGGTGGTATATTTGAGTCCATATATTAGGCTGCATGTCAACGCTATTGATTAGCCTTCTGTAATCGAGATTTATTAGCCCACAGATTATTACTCCTTTCTTCTTCTTTTTCCCCACTTCTGCATAGAAGAGATTGGCCCATTTGGCTTGCCAGCTGCGACATCTACAGTAGAGATTCGGCAATAAACTCCCAGTCTAATCAGTTCATAGATCTCATAGTACATGTGAATATGTGATCCAGGGGCAGAGACAAGGGAGGGCCCAAAACCTAAAAAAATCTCATCCAAATTACATCCCTGCCCCCCAAACTGGAAATTTGTTCATGTAATATATATTTCATTCCTCTCTTAATTTTCTGAATTAATGCAGTCAAATACTTTATCCGAATGAGTTTTTTTTTCAAAAAAAAATTATCACTGGGGCATACAAGCACAAAGAAGTAAGCAGTGCACCCCGTATGCTCGATATTAATCTTTAGAAAACTCAATTAATTGACATAGAATTTTTTTACACCCAAATAACATAACAAGTAGGTTTTTTTATCTTTCTTTTTAAATTCAAAACTATAAGATTGTGTGTTAATATAATAAAATTGACAATATAGTTTCAAACTAGCACCAGCTTTTTTTGAAGGATAAATTGATACAGTTACACACAAGAATCTTACAATTAATGAATATATAAAAGAGTTAAAGAATGTTTGATGGTAAGATAATTTTTATTGGAGTTTTTTTTTTAAATTAAGTAAATAGAAGATTTAATGGATTTTTTAATGAAAAATTAATGGAGTTCATTAAAATGTAATGAAATATAATATTTGATGTAATTTTTTTTATGAACAAGTATTGAAGTCGGTTTGAAAAATTGTTGGAATTTGTGTAAAATTTTTGAGATTTTGATGTGTGGTGGTAAAATTTTAAGTTTTTGAATTTTCCATAATCTAGACATCACCACACCAGTTGATGAAATATTTTAGTTAAAATGATCATTTTAATGGACAAAATGTTGAGCTAAAATTACTATTTTACCCAAACAGCGTTGATCATCATTGTGTAATCTAAAAAGAAAGAGTATTACACGGCTATAATATGATTTATAATCTTTCATTACTAAAGACAAACATAATCCCTTTTCTAGGTCAATAAATATGTTCAAGTTTTTTTTTATCTTGAATTATATTTATAAAATTATTATTACTATAAATATATAACAAGATATATATAATTAAAAATACAAATATATAAGTATTAAAATATTGAGTCCCTCGTGATGACCAGACAAGATATTTAGGGTATGTTTGTTTACCGAAATTTTGGGGAATATTCCTACAATTTTGAGAATGTTGAAGTTTTTTGGGGTTTGTGAAAAGTTTGAAGTGTATGTGTAAAAGTTGAAAATTTTGAAATATATTTGTTTTGTTGAAAATTTTGGACCCTCAAATTTTTAGACAAACAAACATGTCCTTAGTACATTTGGGCGATCGAGTACTGTAAAGCTCTAATGCAACTGCCACCAACTAAAAATCACGACGTACAGGATCATGTGGCTCGGGCCTCAACCACATTATTTTAAGTGCTAAAGTGATGTTTAAATGGGATTAAATCAAGATATTAACGGAGACTTTAACGAGAAAAATAAAATCACAACATATATGTTGTGTGTGAAAATTTTGGTTATTGAGGTTTGTTAAATATTTTATGAGAATTTGTGAAAAAATGAAGAGAGAAGATTTTTAATAAATATTATAATAATAAAAATTATGTGATTAATATTTTAATATTAATCTCAAATAATTGGGTGTAGCTGAAACATCCCTACTAGTAGCTTGGTTGGCCAGGTTTTGCAATTGGACCCCATTCATATTTTGTTTCCTCGGAAAAGTAGGAGGAGCTAGCTAGCTAATTCCCCTTGAGATGGACATAGCTGATTGGTTGCAAGAATATTGTAGGCCAAGGGAAAGATCCTTCAACTCAGCTTGTTGGTACGTCACCTGCCCCTTGTCGGCCCATAAAAGAAAATAGTTGCATATATACGTGTATAATTTCAGTGATGCGTTTTTAATTATACACTTGCCCACATAAGGGTTTGCAATAAGACATGTTTTAATAACGGATAAATATGCGAGCTATATATATAACCTAAATTTAGGAACTCAAGTCCCATAGAAAGTTGGCGGAAATCGAAGTGTTCATGGAAAGGTCGATGGAGGACTGATAAGTAATGAATTTTGTGACTGTATGTTTCAGCCTTTTGCACTTTGCAGTACGTGTCGAAGCGAAAAAAAGACAGCCTTCAGGACACTGAAAAGATCATCGGTGGGCAAGTCTGTTTATCTGATCAATGGTATTGAGTACGTACTTTCAAATCGATCGGTCACGATGTATAATATTCTTCATGGATCGGAGTTGCCTTGCTTTGGCGACAACCTGATCAGTTTTAGATAGAATTCTGGAATCAAAGCTGATCATCCTCATGCATGCGGCCTTTTCAGAAAACCAATAATGCATGCCATTAGAAACGCCAGCTAAAGTTTTTGTGACATCTCATGACGCAAGTGATCTCTCACCCAGCAAACACATGACAACCGCTTTGAAGTCATATCCTTAATTATCAAGAGGAAAAGCAAACATTAATATATAATTCCCTTGTAATGGATATTATATATTGAGGGAGGGCATATATTCTGTGCACAGTGCACTATATATTAATTCTTAGTTGCATCATTGATGATGATCAGAGTGAATATACGTACCCAAAAGCCAGCGAAGAATAAAAGAGAACCACATATGACATACCCAATGGCAAGTGCGGCATGACATGACCAGCTCAGTATAATTGGCCAACAAGATAACTTAAAAATGATCCATTACCACAAATCATGGCCTTCCTTTGGTCCAGCAGTACGATCATGTGTTTGGTGGAAAATAGCTGCGGCCACCTACAGCATGTTGTAGGCAAATCCCTGAAACAACATGGCCTTGGCACAAAACCAGTAAACCACAGTATATATATTGCCTCGAATTAGCTCGTATGCCAGACCCATGAGAAAATGTTGGAAGCTCTCGTTCACTTAAAGATTCGAAGTGAAATCTGATTGAAGATAGTTGTTGACCTATAACTGAAAAGAGAAAGTAGAGATCATGACGGATCATACGGAGAAACAGGATAGATTGACGCGACATCTCTCTGTGCCCTCTTTAGTGGACGCATGGCCCATTAAAGTTGCAGGATGGAACCCAGTTCGATCGATACTAAAGATGGCACACTCCTATGTATATATATAACTATCTGTGGTGTATGCAGTGACTTTTAGATAACAATTAACTAATAAAAAAAATTGACAGAAAGTACTTACATCGAATAGCAGAAGCTCAACTATTACAGTCATTGAATCATATAACACAGTCGTCAGAATATTGGAGCGTGGTGTTGTCTCAATTAAACCCTAATATTTCGACCTTCTTTGTGCTAATCAATTTTATGCCATAATGAGCAATATGTGTGGTCTATTATTGTACGTACTTTGTGTTAATTAACAACCCTTTTTTATATTTCCTTCTATATTATTTTTCCTGTGTGCATTATCCATTAGGTTTTCTTTTAAGGCATTCTGTGTTAGCTATGATCAACCAGAGGCGGAGACAGGGGGTGCGGGTGGGGGCGACCGCCCCCACTGGCTCCAAAAGTTCTTTAAATTTTTATTTTTTTATTTTTTTATTTTTTATTTTATATATTAAGAAGTAGGTTGCCCCCACTGGCCCAGGGCCAGTGGGGGCGGGAGAGGGCAAGCGGGGGCGAGGCTGCTGGCCCCCACTGGCCCACGCGTTGCCTTTGCCAATTACTCGCTCCAGCTCTTCTTTGGCTTTTGACAATGCATTTGGGTTGTGGAGTAGCTCTGCCATGGCCCATTCAAGTGTGGCAGAAGTTGTGTCAGTGCCTGCAACAAATGTCCTAATCCGCAAAGACAGAAGTCAGAGTATTCTACAACTCACAAACCATATTGATCAAAATCAAAGGAAACCGACTAATACCTAGAATAATAGTGAATAATAAGTCATTACCAGGAACAATCGTTCTAGTTTAGCTTTATCCATTTCCTCAATGTTCTTTTCGCTGATGTCGAGAAGCGTATTTAACATATCACTGTTCGTAACAGAGCCAGATCCTTTTCTCAACTGCAATGGGCCAATGGCTAATCATGCGGTCAAAGACTCCTAAGAACTTCCCGAAGTGAATAGTCATGCGCTGTCGTATACCTTGGGGATCGATCACCTTAAGCATAGGAAAATAATCTGCCAAGTTGGGTTTCCCGGCCTCTTGCATGATATTCCACGCAATCTCCTTGAACTATCTAGCTGTGTCGGCAGATGCGGAGCCAGGGGGTGCGACCGCCCCCACCAGTTCCAAAAGTTCTTTAATTTTTTTTATTTTTAAGAATATATGTTTAATAAAAAGCTATTATTTCGTAGTGCTATTATTTAGGATTTTTGCTATTATTTCAAAATGGTACTCCTAAAGCCTAGTGCATCAAGCTTTTTATTATTTTAGAAATACTGATGCTATTTCTTCTATCTTTTTATTATTGATCCACCAAATAGTGTAAAAACCATACTCTTAATGATCTAAAAAAAGATCCGATGGGGTTCATACATGATCTTGCAACCTATATATAATAGGTTGATTGATAGTCTTGGTAATTCTAGATGTTCTATACCACGCCAAGTTAATTTTATTGGTAATTGAATTCATCAACATTTTCAGGACTGGTTTTTTATTTTAGTGACTCCTCCTTTTGTGGAATCAATTACAGTGCTTCATTGATAATGAGATAAAAATCCTTCGTTTGAGGAAATTTATTTTGCCACTGATGTTTCTGATGTTGGATTTTCATTTGGTTTGAAGACATATAGAAGATCCTGAAGACATGGAAACATGGACAAGAAATTGGAAGGTAAAAACCTCTCTTCAGCTCTTGTTCAACTGTCCAGAGAATGAAATGAACGATTGCAACTTCTATATGCCCATCAAAAGCACTTGTGTGGGCAGTACAAGTCTACTTTATGCATGCGGACCCGTAGGATCCAATTGTCACCTCTCAGTCTCAGCAAATAGTACGGTAAGTATATTTCAATATTTTTAATGCTTTTAGCCTTTAATTTTTTATATTTTAACTTTAAGACATTTTTTGCATTACGTAGGAAATTTTTTTGATATCATTTCGCCTTAAGAATTTGCCCCCCCCTCAACTTGGATCCTGGTTCCGCCACTGTGATCAACCATGTACTTGACTCGTAAGAAGCATTAATTCTAAGAAAATGCAAACTACTGCACTATACTTTTCGAAGGGATTAATCAAGAATACTTCAAAATTTCTTGGAATCATTACATAAGACTAGACTTACACCCAGTAGTTATGATCTAATATCATATAATTTGACATTTTTTTCTCTTTCCTCACTCTACATGGGACTCAAGGTATTATATTCTCTATCTTAAACACTAAGCATCCTCATTGGACCATGTCAAGTACCATATGATTGTTATCATGTCTGCTCTAATAATGTTTTTAATGCTCAAGCTGGAAGCATGAACCTATACCTTTAGTTCACCATTGATATTTTGATTATTACAATTCATAGATTAAAGAGCCAAAGACACAAGGATTGAAAAATTTCAAGAAGCAATGAGTTTAAAACATGAACAGCTTAGGGTATATTTTGTAATTCCATAACTCACTTAATTGAATGGCTTATACACGCACTTACTTTTCAAACACTTTAGAAAAAAAATTGATTTATTTTTATAATTTTTGGATGGTCTAAATATTTTTTTTATAAACTCTGAATTTTCAAAATTATATTCTATGAGTTTAATTCAAAATTAAAAGTCTAAAATTTTATTTAAAAATCAATTTTGCCCTACCGGATGGGCTGCCAATTGAAACCTCTACAGAAAACAAATTTCCAACCTCTCTGTTTTAACCAAATTCACTATCAAACGACCACCGGTTGGACCGGTGAGTGAAAGCACATGCATCCATTTATCTTGCCGGATACAATTGTTGTTCGGCTCGGCCCCAACATTTTAAGCGGATTCATACTGAATTCACATCCGGTTGACCGGGTACTGTAACGGTCAAAATATCTCAGACTTAAATAATTAAATTTAAAAATTTTATTACAATGTCATTGCAAATAGGTACCGGACCCACCGATATCGAAAAGTTTCTAGAATTGCTGAACTTTACTATTTCATCCATAAACTTCTCTAAGCTTTGGTTTTCAATTTACAAAGCTTCCACACAAAATTAATCACCTTCAAGCCTTCTCTATTGTGTGAGCTTGTGAGATAGATCTTTGACGGTATCAATCTTCTCTTTTAGAGAGTTACATTGTAAACTTTTATTTTCATCAAGTAGAAGAGAGTGAGAGCACTCTTGTGGTCTTTAGTGAGGGCATATCATCAAAGGGTAAAGGTTGGAGAAGTTGTTCTCAAGCTTTGGTTTCAAAATTATTCACTTGACTAGAAGGGGTTATAGTGGCAATCTTCAAAACTCGGTTACGAGTTCGAGGAGTGGACATAGACACGGTTGCCAAACCACCGAAAGAATCCAATTGTTTGAATTCTCTATCCCTTCTTTTAATTACATACTTGTTTGAGATTCAATACTTGTATTTTTATGCATTTTCGAAAATGTTTTAAAATTCAATTCACCCTTTCCCTCTTAGCTTCTCTTAATCTTAGGATTTCAAAATCACTATACTAATTAGATGCAAAAGGACTAGTCAAGATCAGTGATTTTAAAAGCTTATAGGATATAGGTGCACCTATCAATCTCTGAAGGATAACCCTTGTCATTATCAATCCACATTGTGATTGTGATGCCATTGAGTTGCAGCACGAACAAAGCTCTCAATCATTGGCTACCTTCTCACTTAATTAGTGATTACTCATCTCACACCATTGCAATAAGATAGTTTCTTATCGCTCAATCAAGCACTGAAGTTGGATATTGAGCACCTGTCCAAATTTCTTTGGTTTGTGTTAAATTGTCTTTGCATGATTTATGAGCCTCTGATCAACTTGCATGCCCTTTACAACTAGTTTTATAATCTTAGTACGCTTCTATATCATGTCATCGTGGATAAAACCACGACATTTATCTGCCTACCATAATTTGTGTTGGCGGTCTTTTTTTTTTTTTTTTTGTAGTAGGCAACAGTAAGTCACTATATATTATATCTAAATACAATATTGTAACCCTATTATAATTAAATATGATACAATATATCAAATAACAAAAGATATATATCTATATCCTAATTAAGACTTTCATATGCGATCAATGACTATATAGAGCAACGTTGCAACTTTAGGGCCCGATCCACTCCAGAGAAGGC
Organism: Myrica gale; assembly: GCA_963930655.1. Lineage (NCBI taxonomy): Eukaryota > Viridiplantae > Streptophyta > Magnoliopsida > Fagales > Myricaceae > Myrica > Myrica gale. The sequence goes on from OZ005620.1 coordinate 19,457,166, forward strand.
CCAAATCTAGAGCAGTCCCCATGGACGCAGGCCGGAAGCCTCTGGGGCCGAACATTGCTCACGTAACCGAGCCGAGGTCTCTCGGCCTCAACATTAGCTACCGGAGCGCAAGAGACGAATTGGATCCGTCGCAACTCCCAACTATATTATTAAGGGGCCTCCAAGATGCGACCACATACAACCTTGGAGCCCCATGTAATATTTCGGAAATGGATCTGAATGTTCTGATGAGTCAATGGATGAGGAGGACGTTGCTCTATTTGTTAAAAGATTTAGGAAAACTCTTAGTTTTAAAAATGAAAAATAAGTGGAAGAAACCACCTACATCTTCTTCTAAACAGACTGAAAAATCAAACTGGAAATCAGCTGAAAAATGAGAAAAAGTTTTTCCTAAAGATTATAAGAAGAAGAACTCTCGAGAATTTCAATGTCATGGCTGCAAAGGCTATGATCATTTTAAAGCGGATTGTCCGACATTTCTTAAATCAAAAGGTAAGGCTAAGAATGTCTCTTGGACGGATTCAAACTCAGATTCATCTTCTTCAAGTGATGATGAATCTGATGGTAAAGTTAATTACATGGCTTTTACTTCGTCTATTAATAGCATTGGTGATGTTAGTTTAAGTGATGATGACCAATTAGAGGATGATGTTGACATGAATGAACCTCTTCAAGTTGCCTACAATAATTTGTTCGAAGAAAACCTTAAGGTGAAAAGAGAGAATCTTGTCTATTCTAAAAGACTTGAGAACTTATAAATTGAAAAGGAAGATTTATTGGCAAGGAATTGTGAACAATCTGAAAAATATTAATACTTCTCTAGAACTTAAGGTAAACAACTTGGAAATATAACTAGAAAAGTATAATTCACAACTTAAATATTTTTCGAGTGGTACAAAGAAACTTGACAAGATGTTAAGTCTAGGAACTTCTTCTAGTAATAAACATGGATTGAGTTTTAAAAATTCTGATTCTAATGCATTTGTTGCTAACAAAACTGTTTTTGTACCGGCTGTAATTAAAGAAAAGGTTTCAGATGTCCACAACCAATCAAACGTCAGTTTACCCACTCCTGCTCATGGGAAGAATATCTCAAAAACCTCTTATGTAAGTTCAAGATATGTTCCTACTTGTTTCTATTGTGGAAAAATAGGTCATGTAAGATCAAAGTGTTTTAAATTGAATTCTAGCAAAAGTAAGGGTTCGAATTCATTTGCAATTTCAGCTTTTGATAAATTAGTTTCTCAAGTCTCTACTTTGTCTCAACAAGTTGATTTTATATGTAAGAAAAATGAGTTGAGCAATTTAGCTTTTTCAAAAAAGGTTTGGATAAGAAAAAAGAATGACACTTGAACCTATTATTGAAAAAAAAAACCAATTAGTTGATTTATTTACCAAACTCCTTGATGGAACAAGGTTTGAATTTTCAAGAAAATCAATTGGTATTTATTCAATGTTGTAAGTATTTCTTGCATAATAATTGATGTATTATCGGTTGTGTTTAAGTTTTAGGTTTGTATTAATGTCCTAGTAAAATTGTCATATTTTAAGAATTTTTGAATTTCTGAAAAAATTATATGATTCTTAAGAGTTCGAATTTTATTTAGACTAAGGTTTGTTGTCACTGACAAATGTCAGTGATGAATCTGTCAGAGGTCAGCCGGATGTTCTTTAGGATTTGAATTATGATTCAGCTCCATACCCAAACCCATCGTCTCCACAAAAAACTTTCTTACCTTCTTAAACTCTTCATTTCACGCATATCCACAAATCATCGTTGTCCAAACCACATTGTCCAATTCCACACACTCACTAAAACACTTATCAACCTTTTCAACTTCCCCAGCTCTCGCATAATTCTCAATAAACCCACTTAATAAATACAAGCCCGTGCCAAACTCCATTCTCAAACAAAGCCCGTGGGCAGCTTCATTTTCCTCCAAAGTTTCGCACGCTTTTACCAAATAGCTCAAAGTAAACACATTAGGTTTAAGACCCAGATGTCTTAACGTGTTAAAGTGCTCGAAAACGGGTCTAGGTTGGCGAAACCCGGGCGAACCCGGAAATGAGGGCGTTGAAGGAGATTGTGTCGGGGTTCAGTGAGTCGAAAAGGAGTTTGGTTGCAAGTGATAAATCTCCAAGTTTCGACAATTGGGACATAAGAGTGGTGGAGAGGTAGGGGTCGAGAGACTGACCGGACTTGATAAAGAGGGCGCAGGTTTGCTATGTGAGTATGGGGTTTGGAAGAGAGGTTGTTGGAGGCTTTCAGGGCTTGTGAGTACAGACCGCCGGTGAGCCTCCACATGCATTGTGGTGGTGGCTTTTTGCTTCCCTGAAGGTCACGCGGGCTCGTGGGAATTACATAACAAATAAAGACAAAAAGACACTTTACAAACACCTTGGAAGGTTACTCTTCTCCCTCTAGGAAACCCCCCCGGCCGAAGCCAACAACTGGTCTTGAACCTCTTAGTTGCTAGCGCCCAAGATGTCTTATGCATTATTAGAAACGAAGCACCTTCAATTCGTGTAGGTAACACGTCACACACCCTAGGGACCAAAAAAATAATCCTTATAGAGGATTCTTCTAATGCTAAATAGGAGCGAATGGAGTCTTCTTCTAATTAATACTATTAACTAGATAATTAATGCATTTTATCAGTAAAAATGATGACAAATGTACGGGTTAAACTTAAATGAAACCTGGAATAATTGCTCATTAACAAGGGAAAATGCTGGGCTCAGTTGTTTTCCCACTTTAATGTCTTTATTAAACTAGAATTTGAAATATTTAAGGTTAGAACAACATCATTGCCCATCAGAAAAAACCAGAAACGAGGGAAAACACTGCAACTTGGTTCATTACAGAGAAATATGAAAAAGAAACACGACAACATCATTGAGACAATAAAACACAAATCCACTTGAAGTGATATAATAATCCATATAGAAAACGAGTGGGTACGGGATAAGAAACCAGAATGGCCATTCCAACGCCACTGAAATCGGGATCCTTAAATTTTTGCCCAACCTTGAACATAGGTCTAAAAAAGTTTCCATTAACTTCTCCTGGACTGGACCTCTCCATTTCTCACATCTCACCATTTGAGTGCTTGCTTGGGCCTGTCTCAGCAATTCTGAACAAGCCCCAAATCGACACCAAAAACGGAAACAACAAAGCGATGACATGTCCAGTATTTTCCACTTTTGTTTACCAATCTAATTGTTACGAGGAAGCTCGTATTATGTAATTTACTGAATAACCGAAAGTTTCCTTACAAAATAAAAAATAAAAACAGAGGGAAAAACGTTATTTTTTTATTGTTTTTCAAACGAAGGCCACTTGAAAGTTGAAATGGCTTCTTATTCACGTGGCAAATGGCTTAAGAATTTGAACTTCGGAGCATCCACCACAGCTACTTCCTCCACTGAGCATACCTACAACGTTCCACTTAGAAAACATAATAATAATAAAAAAAACTACAACGTTCCACATAGCAGCACATATCAAGACGCAGAATTGACAGAACAGAGAAGAGAGTCCGTCTCAGGAGTGGGACCCAAAACGCAAGTCGCGTCCAGTCATTACACAATATCGGGCTAGCCCAGTGTCTTATGACTCTTATTGGTTTTCTCTTTTTTAAGATATTAGAATAGTTAAAAGTAATTGAAAAAAATAATTTTTTTATATTTATTATAATATATAATAATAATTTTATAGACAAATATATATATATATATATATATATATATTATAATTATTTTATTATGTTACAATTTTAAATACTCCCTTATTGTTTTTCCGGGATGTGTTTGTTTGGAGTTAAAATAAAAAATAATATTTTCAGCTGTAAATATTTGTTGAGAAAATAATTAATATTTCTTAAATGTTTGGCTAATCTATTAAAAATAGTTTGTAAAGTAAAATTTGGTGTTCAGTTCTATTGATACACTTTTTTTTTCCTAAACAATTTTGGTACCTCGTGGCTGATCTTCCTTATGATCGCCAAAAGAATTAGGAGGTTTTGGGTTTCTTTTATTTGCTTATTACAATCATACATTGGTGTCAAAGCTGGGATGGAATCTGTGTTTCCAAAAGGATAAGTTGTGGATTCGGGTGTCACGTGCAAAATATTGCAACGGAGATGAGGTTAGCATTTCGGGTACATCAGGAGCATATTCTTGGCTATGGCAAAGAATTCATAAAACACTTCTTCATTTAGAGTAAGGACTCTGCTTTAGGATGAGTTTGCAATCTGAAATACATTGTTTGAAGGATCAATAGTTACTTGGACTGGAGAATTCTAAACATGTACCTCGAATTATAAAGGATGATGATATAAGTAGTTTTAAAGTCAGAGAATTATGGATAGTGCAGAAGTCATTCTTCGATTGCCTCCACCTTGTGATAATGACTAGGGTTGTTCAGTGCCACCGGAATTTTTCGACCCCGCCACCGGCCCCGGCACGGGAATCCGGGGGACCGGGAAACCGGTGTACGTGCCGGTGTCGCATTTTGGGGGAACCGGGGGACTGAGAACCTGGTTCCCCCCTGCACGCTTCCCCCTGACCCCACCCTCCTTATCATCCATCTTGCCCAACTGAAAGCTCCAAAACCCACGACACAAAGACCATGAAGATCTCATCTAAAGCTTTATCTTTCTCTTCCACTTCAAGAATAAACTCCCCTTCTCTTCCTCTGTCTTCCTCCAACTCCACCTTTCTCACCAGCATTGCCACCACTCCTTTCTTCAGCAAAACCAAGCCCTACAGTAACACTCTAGTTGTGACCAGAACTGAGCCAACCAAGAAGGGTCTCGTGCAACGCGTTGTTTGGCCTTGGCGTGCCCGAGTTGGTCGTTATTGCGGGAGTCACATCTTTGGTTTTTGGGCCCAACAAGTTGCCAAAAGTAGGGAAGAGTATTGACAAGACCGTCAAGAGCTTCCAACAGGTTTGTGAATTCAGTTGCCTCTGCTTAGGCTTGTAATAACAGTAAAAGAATTGAGTTTTTGGAGGAAAGGAAAGGCTTGAGTGGAAATTGGTGTCCTTTGTTCTTCTAGGTTGTTTTGGTTTCCCAAATCCAACAGAGAGTAAATTGAAGAAAGATTATTACTTATACAGGGGGTTTGGTTGAGGGGGGAGAAAGGAAGTCTGAGTTAAGAAAAATTTTTGATACATGTGTTTTCATCAGTAGTCCTTTTCTTGATTCAGTTGTGCCCTATGCTGCATGGACTCGAGAAGTCAAGTAATGATTTGTGAATTGGTATGTGTCCAGTGCTAGTTTCTTATTTAATCCATAAATTCTTCATCATTTTACATGATGGCAGCCATTCTCTTACCCCTGTTATATTGCTTTGACATTGGTATGGTAGGTTGAAATGAAAGGTCTATGCAACAGAGGTTGTGATTTTAGAATGAAGTTCAAGTTTTTCCTGTTGTTATCAGCAAAATAATTATCATTATTTGTTTTTAATCTTCAATGAACTGATGCCCATCCTATCCTGCCTTCCACATATAGACACTGGGTCTTTTTGTTCAACATCGGCTCTAATTATGTGATGATTCTTGACACTATATATATATATATATATTATGAAGATACCAATCATTAGGGAAAATTCGAAAAACCGTGATGGTATAGTACTCCTATATATCTACAACTACATGATTGGAGCTAATTGGACGGACGCAGAAATTCCAGTCCCCACAAGTTCTTTGTTAATTTCAACTCAGGCCTCTGAAGTACTACATAGAAATTGCAATTAATTAATTGGTATCAACATCGTACCTTAACCTGGTCGTATGTACATGTAAGTTTCATGGACAAATTTACAAAAAAAAAAAAAGTTCCATGGAGACGAATACAAAAAGTCAGTGCTTTTGCTCAAGACAAGTCAATCTATCAAGACCATTGCTTTCCGTCAGAGAAGTCAGTATTAACTATTCACCGCAACTTGTTTTTCCTTTTTCCTTATCTTCTCTGATTTTGACGTTAACTACATAAATCACGGGTTTTCGTTTTCTCCGATTCGACTTCACGAACCGGCCTTGCTATGATTATGGAGGAAGGGTGATGTTTGTAATTGACAGCCCCCCGAAAGTGATGATCGTTGTATGGTGCTGATCTAATGATATCCCAAACGTGTTACAGAGACTTTCGTGCCAGCATCAGAGTTAGAAAACGTACATAAAGATCACATCTTCTAGAAGCAGTACTAGCAAGCTGTCGATCAAGATATGTTTGGGACATGGAGATAGAAAAAAGCATTTGCAAAAGGAAAATATAAGTTTGCTAGTGTTAAATGGCGCGCCTAATCTAACCCACACCATCATGTCAACTTCACCAAAGTTCAGCAAGTTAACCCTACGTAGTAACACATTTGATTTTTCTTCGTAATTAACTAGGGTTGCGTTTGTGTGGTAATATTTTTGGTATGGGAATATGTGTTGGTATTGAGTTTAGTGAAAATGTGAAGAGAGAGGTAATTTTTTATATTTTTTGTAATTTTTTATATTTTTTATGGTAGAGAGAGAGATTATATTGGAGTATTTTATTAGGAGAGAGATAAAATTTTGAGGAATATTATGAATGCAAACGCAGCCCTAGGTTGAATAGCTTGCACCCAATATTTTACGATTTTGGGTGCATCTTTTTTATTATTATTATTTTTTAGTAACGAGATCTGTTTCACACGATATTTGCATATTGAATTCGGACAAGCTGATTAAGCTCAAAAAATATTAAACAATCGAACTAATTTTATAGTTCGGGGCAAAAGTTATTGTGTGATTGAAGAGTGTGTGTGAGTACACGGTTGAGATTAGATTGTATGAAATCTAATGGCTGAAACAATATCATGTCAATTAGTGAAACCGAATCGAGAATCCAACCCGAGAATTCGACCCGATTTCATTAATTAACGTGACATTATTTCAGCCAATTTCCTGAGTTTTGGTGCAAGTTTCAGATTCAAACAGTATGCTTTGATAACCTTGGGCTATTGATCGTTGCCCTTCTAAATATGTTGTTGAAGAACATTCAAATGTGTTTTTCCCCAGGCTTTCCCTTGACCTACTTAGTTCTTGATGAATATGTTAGTTTACTAAATAAAACTTGTATGACCTCTCTTTCCATCTATTATGTGTGAGCATTCTTGTAACTTCTAAAGCATATTATCAGCTGAATGATATTAGAACCCCTAGCCACGAAAAGCATATCATGTAAAAACTGTTGGGTAGGTGTTATTATCTGCTAAATAGGTCTGCCAAAGAATATTCTAACCTCTTGCACCGTAGGTATGATCTCAATTTATGTCAACTTAGCTGACTTTCTCACTAAAGTTTTTGGTAAATCTTGTAGTAGTAATTGCTGTCTTAATAGTCGAGTAAAATTGATTTTGGATTAGATTGTATACCATGTTAATTTGAATTAGATTATTGATTTTGGATTGGATTGTATTAGTTTAGATTATATTATTGATTTTGGATTGGATTGAATTTTATTGTATTAGTGTAGAGTTTATATTTTCTATGTGCGTAATATGTTAAAAAAATTGCTCACTATGAATGTAGGATTACCGGAAACCGCCACCGCTAAGAGCCGATTTTTGCCCTTAACGGTGTAGGTGACATTCGTTAAAAAAACCGGCATATCAAAACCGGCACCTACACCGGAGTTGAACAACCCTAATAATGACACTGCACAATGGTTATTGTACCTAGATAAAGAACCGGCACCTACACCGGAATTGAACAACCCTAATAATAATGTTGCACAATAGTTATTGTACCCAGATAAAGTTTTATCAGTAAAGTGTGTTTATAGAGATAGACGCCTATTTATACACACGCAGTGAATTGTTGGGAGTAGTAATTGAGCTGAAAACAAAAAAAAAATGGAAAAGGACAATCGCTGCAAAAGCTATTTGAATTTCCCCCCTCTTTACATTTAAAAAGAAAAACAAAATCCCGAAATAAAATCCTTCCAGAGAAGAAGTTCACTCGGTTGAATCCAATGTATAATACTACAGAAAGTTAATTTCTTGTGAAATATTATCATATACAGATATACCCAAATCAACAAACTCAAGATTTTTAAGATTAAGGTGGTAAGCCAAATATCATTTTTGAAAAGAAAAAAAATATCACTAAATTCGGAAAAGCCTATGCAGTAGTAGTTAGACATCTAAGGTAGTAAAGACACATTATTTTTAAATAGAAAAAAAGAAGTTAAATTTTCAACCATTCAAAGGGAAGGCTCAAATTTATGACCAATTGTTATCTTCGAGTTATCGTCACGTCGAAATTTGAGTCTACTGCCCGAAATTGAAATTGAAATTGAAATTGAATAAACTAACTTTGAGGTCTAGGAATTTTTACTGAGGTTTTTAGTTTGAATTTTTTAAGTACATTATTTGGAGCCCACTCTAATAAAGTTAACTTAAATTGATTTGTACCGATTCAGAATGCAACAATTTGTTAAATGGATCCATTCCAATCAATTCTGTAAATCAATTCGTTGAATAAATTGCTTTGAAAGAAGCAAGTAAAAAAAGAGATAATGGTAAAATTGGTCCCTGTATTATACGTAAAAATCGATTTAGTCCCTATAATTTGAAAAGTATCGATTTAGTCTCTGTGATTTTAGAATGTGATAAAATTAGTCTCTGATGGAGGATCAATAACAAACGAAAATAGAATCACAGACACTAAATCGATATTTTTCATATTACAGAGATTAAATTGATTTTTTCGTATAAAAAAAAAATTTACATTTATCTAAAAAAAATGAGAAGGTGGGTTCAATCTCACTGGCGATGACGGTAACCCACAGATGACAGAGTACCGACGCTGAGCACTGAGTTGGTCCAAAGAAAGGACAGCCTAAGCTAAGGACAGTCTAAGCTAAGCTAGCATCGCTTTCCACAGATTTATTTATCTCTCTCTCTCCTCAAGCTTGCTTCGTAATCATCTATTCGGTGGAGGCTTATACGAGGACGGAGGACCACACGCATATAGACCCACAACATTACGAGGAGGTAATTGAGGTAAGCAAAATTTATTATTTATAAAATTTGAGATCTGTTTTCTCAGCCGATTGATGCAAGCAGCAGCTGATTGGGAATTTGACTTCCTTTTGGATCCACGCGAATATTGTCGGCCACAAATCATTGCGGAGCAAAACTAGAGTAAAATTAAGTTATAATCTAACATGCCTTAATTAATCATAAAAATAGCATCGCCGACCTAGCTTCTTTGAGTTGTTGGCTCCTCACAAATTGCCAAATTGGGTATATTTTGAACGGGTCTATCGGTTACGTTGGCGTGAGCTCATTTTTTTTTAGAAGCAGATGAAGCATATATATAAGTACTCAATCCCATAATACACTTGTCTTATTTAAATTGAACATTCGGTATATCAAGGTCTTTGAAATAACTAGAAAAATACATTTTTTTTTTAAAAAAAAATCGCTTTATTGGAGTCAATTCAGGCCACAGAGACTTTTAGTATTGCAGGTTGACGCAACCCAATTCGCAGAATGCCTTGGGCTTTAAGTTTTGTATCGGTGTTAAAATTTTAGGGTATTAAATTTGGTAAAAAAGTAAAGAGATAAATTTTTAATATTTATTATAGTGAAAAGTAATGATATGATGTTGAGAGAGATTATATTGTAATTTTTTATTTTGTTAAAATTTTAAGAAGTATAAAATTTTAATAAACAAACATAGTATAAGAATTGCGTGACAAATATTAAATCACATGAACCCATGACTTTAGGCTCTTTTTTTGTTTAAATCTATGTTTAATCATTATATTTATCAACTTAACCAAATAAAACACTTGTTGGAAACATTAAGTGTACAATTACTGGCAATTTCTATGATAGTCACAAGGCCATCACTTGACATAGCTATATTTAGGATATGTTTGTTTTTCAATATTTTGGAGCATGAAAATTTCCAGCAAAACAAAGACACTCTAATATTTTTAACTTTTACACATACGCACTTACCCTTCACAAATCTCAAATAAATCTCAATTAAGTAAAGATTCCCAAAATTTCGAAAATATTCTCAAGAATTTGGGCAAATAAATTTACCCTTAATCAACTAACAAATATTTTTTTAAGATTCAAAAAAATAAATAAATACATTTCAATTGTGACTTAAAAAAAAGTTACCGTGTTGAAGTGGGTTTAACAATTATGCTATTTTAAATGTTAGAACAAACTGTTTTTAAAAATTATTTAAACTGACAAACTAAATTATGAATGTTTAAATTTCATAGATTACTTTGTTAGCACACCAGGTGTGACATGTTAATATAGTAAAATATATAAGTAATTAATTATATTTTCTTAGAAAAATAGTTAATTTTTTTGTTTCTATCTCGATATCTCGACCAGTTTAAGTGCATATCGATCAATTTTAAAATTTGTGTATTTCTTATCATATACAGATTTATACTAATGTACAGTTGGGTTACGGGGTTCAAAAGCCTGCCATTTCAGAACATTGAATTTAGACATTAATCTAGGTAACCAATAATAGATCAATCCGGTGGAGTTAAATGCATTTGATTTTAAAAGGCAGCGAACATTTATGCAGATCTACTGTGGAGATGTTGAAATAATCATTACTATCCTATCTCCACGAGATAATCACAGCGTGACGTGTCAATCAGCCCGTAGGATACGGGAGAGATGGTTTCTCCGTTGTCCACCAGCTCTTCATCTTTATACGATTCAAGACCTAAGCTTAGACGTGGGACCCAATAACCACAACAAAACCAGAATTGAAGATCGCCCACACGTTTGAAAGATGGGTAAAATACAAATTTTCAAACATAAACGTTATACTTTTCACCGTAAACTAACAATTTTTTATACATTATATCCTTTAATTATTAATTTTTGACACTTGCATCTTTTTTAAAATTTAAGATTAAAATAATAATAATGTCTTTGATCTATTTTATATATAGTAAAAATATTATTATAAATTTATTAATTTATCAAAGGTATTATTGTTAAATAAATGGTGCAAAGTGTTTAATATTAATAGTTGGATAGTGCAAGTGTATAGCTTGAGATTGCAATGTCTTAATTTGTAACGCAAAGTGTGAAACTTATGGTTACGATAATTTGTGAGTGAAAATTGTATTTTCCACTTTCAAAGATCTAAAAGTCATCATTCCTAAAGTCTTCCAAGTTACCTATTCCTGCGAGCAAGCAACCCGAAACAAGGAAAATTACATTTAGTATTTCCTAGTGAAGCCCTTAGCTCTATCATAAGGAGAGTGTGCAACCTGGCACCTCTGCAGCTTTTCTTCTCCTTCTCCTTCCCCTTCTTTCTCCTTTTAGCATTCCCCAAATTTTCTCCTTTTTTAGCAATCCCCAAATTTTCTTCCTGGGTCTTTATCAATCTCACAGATTGCCATATTTTTTCACCAGAAGTTGGTAGCATTAGAGCTCTATTGAAAACTAATACATACGGATCTATTGATTGCTCCAAACTCTTTTAACACTTTTTGATTGGACAAAGCTGTGATATTTGTCTACATTTTAGATTTCTAGACACCGTAAAGATTTCGAAGATGAAAATGACGCAGAAGGATTCGGAGAAGGTGATTTGGGAACAGATGAGGAGTCAATCTGTGGGCACCCCCATTGCCGGGTCGGGTCAACAATCGCGGGTCTTGCCCAGGCTACTGGTCTGGCTCATTCTCTTCGTCTCAGTCACTTACATCGTCTACACGTTGAAGCTCGTCTCCACCTCTCGAGCCTGCGACGACGAGCCTTTCTCCAATCCCAGGCACCACGTCTCCTCCTCTTCTTCTTCTTCGACAACGAATACCACTGCCACCTCCTTGTCATCGCAGTCGATTCGGGACCCCACGGAGGTCGAGACTTTCCGGCACGGGTCCCGAGATACCCAGAGGACGGAGCTCCGGAACATCGTGTTCGGCATCGCGGCCTCGGCCAAGCTCTGGGAGAAGAGGAAGAACTACATCAAGCTCTGGTTCCAGCCCAACGAAATGCGAGGCGTAATGTGGCTTGACAGTACGGTGAAGGCCGACAAGGCCGACGGGGAGGACCTTCCTCCGGTGAAGATCTCCGGAGACACGAAGAAGTTCTCCTACTCAAACCGGCAGGGCCACCGGTCCGCGATTCGGATCTCGCGGATCGTGAGCGAGACACTCCGGCTCGGCCTGGAGGACGTGCACTGGTTCGTGATGGGCGACGACGACACCGTTTTCGTGACCGAGAATCTAGTCCGGGTCTTGAGGAAATACGACCACAACCAGTACTACTACATCGGGAGCTTGTCGGAGAGCCATCTGCAGAACATATACTTCTCGTACGGGATGGCTTACGGCGGCGGAGGTTTTGCGATCAGCTACCCTCTAGCCAAGGCGCTCGCCAAAATGCAAGACCGATGTATTCAAAGGTACCCGGGGCTGTACGGATCCGATGACCGAATGCAGGCTTGCATGGCCGAACTCGGTGTCCCACTCACCAAAGAAGTCGGTTTTCACCAGGTCTGTCGCTATCCAACTCGGACTTTGACTACTTTTTTTTCCTACCCGTACCGTATCCTTTAATCGTCGGTGGAGTCTGTTTTCGAATACTTAAATAAATTGATATTTGTTTTCTGCTTTGATTGTTTTTGGCATTTCATTTCTTGCTTCTGTGTTCTTTTATTTTCCGCGTCTGAACCCCGTGATACTTTTCCAGTTACGGAAGCTAGAATCTTTTTTTTTTTTTTTATCGCCGAGATTAGACGGTACGAATTTATGTAAAAATGGGTGACCTTTGCATTGAATTCCTGAAGGTAGAATTTATTGCGTGCTGTTGCTGAGTTATTAGAGAGCTCGTCCGAGTGTTGGGAATTTCCGGTATATCCGTACCGGGAAAGTTCAGATGAGAGGGAAATGTTTGGGTGGTGTTAGTGTTGGAAAAAAATTGTAGAATTTTAGAAAAGTTGTGGATATTTATGTTGAATAGTATTTTATAGGTGTTTGTGTAAAGTAGAGAGAGAAATGATTTGATGTAATTGTTTAATAAAAAAATATTGGAGTTATGTGAAAAAGTATAGAGAGAAAATTTGTGTTAAATAAAAAAGTAAAAAGTTGTTGGAGATTGTGTTAAATATATTGGTGTTTGTGTTTGAATTCTTAAGATGTTCGGTGATAGTTTTGTGAATGGATTTGAATCCTAGAAAAAACTTGAAAACGAACATGCCCCAAAATAAAGATGTATATTAGCTTTGAGAAATGCTAGAAATTCTTCCTGAGTTCTTTCTAGATTTTTTTTGGGAAGAATCTGACTATGAGCTTGGAGAAATGCTAGAATTCTTCCTGGGTTCTTCCCAGGTTCTTCTTGAGAAGAATCTGACGGCTCAGAATCTCTGGGTGTGTATGATCCACTTCTAAAATAAATTATGGACCGTCAAATTCTTCTCAAAAGAACCTGAGATGCAACTCCCACGAGCATTTTCTGGGGTCGATGAGTTAATGTACCTTCTAGTGAACACTATGGAGTGAGTGAAACCTGCTGTACGCTTACAAAAAAAAAGAAGAAACCTCCCCCACTCATCACATGCACTTAAATAGTCACAAACACAGGAGCACAGAAAAGTGCAACTTCCAATAGAGAGGAGAGCTCTTCTGCGCTCAAACTTTAATTTATTGTTTTATTAATGACAAGACTCATTGTGGACATAGTAATAATGGTATGTCTTTGGGATTTTAATTTCTTTCCAAATGTAAGCATTTAGTAGTTGGTGGCATTTGGCTAAGGGAAAAGCAACCCATGGCTTCTTCTTCTGCTCAAAAATGTCCACCAAAGAGACATTTTCGATTGGTTTACTAATTAGAACAAGGAAAGTTAACTTGAACCATTTCTTTGAATGGTGTTGTTTTTGGCTTTCGTGAAAAGACAAAAGTTAAAATGGGTGCTCCCATCTGCTATTGATTGGACTTTTGCCTCTGATATTTATCTGCTAAATAACCCCTCTTAAGCTTGCCCTTTCAGTGAAGAAATTATTGAACGCCAAAAAATTTTGCATTTAAGAGTACACATCTGTCCATAGCATTGGTATTTAGGATTATCTTTGTAGGCCAATTTCATTTCCACAATATGGAAAGCTGATGTGGGGTGTCCTTTTTGTTGTCTTTCCTTGGAGCTATTTTTTTTTTTTTAAATCCTTGGTGGGATATTATTGTGAAAGATCAACAGCATTACTTCTAACAATGTTTTTCTCTGCTCATGGTCAATGACATCAGTATGATGTGCATGGGAACTTGTTCGGGCTTCTTGCAGCGCATCCTGTGACACCTTTGGTATCATTGCATCACCTTGATGTGGTTGAACCCATCTTCCCCGATGTTTCTCGGGTTCAAGCCCTCCAGAGGCTTACCATACCTATGAAGTTGGACTCAGCAGGGCTCATGCAACAATCAATTTGTTATGACAAATCCAAGACTTGGACCATTTCAGTTTCATGGGGATTCGCGGTTCAAATATTCAGGGGAGTCTTTTCACCCCGTGAGATAGAAATGCCTTCAAGGACATTCTTGAATTGGTACAGAAAGGCTGATTATACTGCCTATGCATTCAACACCCGTCCAGTCAGTCGTAACCCCTGCCAGAAGCCTTTTGTATTTTACCTGTCAGAGGCAAGATTGGAGTCCTCAATGAATCAGACGGTGAGTGAATATCTTCGGCATCGTGCCTCTCACCCCGTGTGCAAGTGGAAGATGGCTGATCCTGCAAAGCTTGACAGAGTGGAGGTTTATAAGAAGCCTGACCCCCATCTATGGGATAGGGTAAGTAGTTTCTTAGACCTCTATTTGCTTTGTTGTTATCAAAATTGACACTCTCCAACTTCGCATTTTTTTTCATCAATCTACAAGCAGAAGTTTCGATTCTAGTAAACAAATTTTTAGGTTTCACTTTGTTTTGATTTCTCCTTCAATTTGAAAGGAGTATTGGTTGAATTGGATGCATAATGTTTCTTATCACCTGAGCTGATTACGCTAGTTTGTTACAAAAGCAATTTCAAAGTGCCAAAAACATATGATTGACTCCATCTGATACAACCAACAAGAAATCTGTTGTGGTCCTAATAGCCGGGTGGAAATTCTGCGGACTCAAATTAAAAACAGAAAGAAATGAAAGTTAGTAAACTGGGATGTTGCTGAGATTAATATTGTTTTTTCTTGGTGGTATTCTGATTGATTTTAATGAAGTGTTTAATGTTCTTTCTTTTGCTGTTGGGCAGTCCCCTCGGAGAAACTGTTGCAAAGTCATGGACTCGGCGAAGAAGGGAACCATGGTGATAGATGTGGGTGTATGTGGGGAAGGTGAGATCAGTGAAATATAGCCATAATTGTTTAATTATAGGATATGAGCTTCTTTTATTCTTCCTCGTCTTCTTCTTCTTCCTCTTCTTCCTCTTCTTTAATTCTTATTAGTCTATTTGTTTAATATTTTGTTCACTTCCCAAATTTTGCAAGTCTGTTCCCTAGTTCCTTGGCAAACAAACATTAGAGGAAAAAAGAAATTTTTATTGTACAAAATTTGTAGGTTATACATTGTAGATGGCTGAGCAGGTGATGTTTTGTACTTGTCCGTTCCTGAAGTAGTTAGCTCTTTAACTCTGTTTTAGGATGCCACAAAATAAAGCTTAAATTCTTTTCTACCTTCTCTTCCAAGTTTCGACCAAGTTAGGTGGCTATTTTTAAAACCCAATTGGTCAAAATCTTGCTACTGATTGAGTACAGCTTGTATGGAATGGAAAACAGAATTGGATTCAAAGTGCTAGATTTGGGTTAAAGCATACGCCTAATTTCCTATTCCAAACAAAGACCTGTCCTATATGGTTTCCTGGCTATCTGATTAGGTCGAAGATTCTCCGAGTCTGGTCCCTGGTCCATTTGGGTGGACCTGCTCTTAACAAAATAAAAAAATAACTAAAAAAGGCATAAATTCCTGGGATAAAACTGACGCTTTTAGGAAGACGACGGTGGGGGAACTTATAGTCACATTGTTTATTGCATTGATTGTTTCTTCCTGTTTCCAAAGGTTGTCCTTTAAACGGCTTCGTCAATGCTTGTTGGGTTCTGGGGGGGAGGGATTATTTTAGTTCAACTTGATACCCACCATTCTTCAGAGCAGTATCGACAAGAATTAGCGGAATCTGCATTATTCTTATGTCCAATTTTGTAATGTAAACTTCTCGTAATTGATTAGATTATGCTTAGCGCGTGTTGCAGTGGGTGCGTGCAAGTAGATAATACTATTTCGATTTAGAAAAAGATAACACTATTTCGGAGTTCGATGTTTCCGAGAGAGAAAAGGGTGGGTCCTCGTCGGGACCCACACCCTTCTCTCCCTCCCTCTGCAAGCATAGCATCCCGATCCCTTTCCAGAGTGTGATGTCCCTTTCTCTCTCTCTGACACAGTTTCTCCTTTGTTTTTTTTTTTAAAAAAAAAATGCAAGAAAAATGAGTGATATTCCCCATGTGAATATTCTCTGGTTTTCTTTTCTGGGCAATATTTTTGTGATTGAAATGTACCAAACTTGGGGATATTTTCAAGGGGACGGAGAAATGGTTTCCAAAAGATGGATGATTCATCGAATGTAACACATGGCTATGATGTATGGGACCAGACCAGACCCAAGTGATGATATCCATGAGTGTGACACATAACCAGACGCTACGGTCGTGATTCGTTTGTCAATTATTGATAATGTAACTGATCGTGGAAGTTGTCAAGCAAAATTCAACTTTCGGACATTGTCTTCTAAAAGACCATAGGAGGCAACTCATGAATCTGCTGCAAAGTAACAAAAAGCAAATTCATGTATATAACTGAAAGATCAGCGAGATGATGGTTCCTTAGTGCTCGGGGTTCCTCTTCATGGGCTCGAATTACTTTCAATGACCAACCTATTTAACATTTTGAAGTCTGTCCGAACTCTCACTGGGCTGCTTTGGGCTTATTAGGCCTACTGAACCTTAACTCAATTCTAGTCATTTCTACTCGTCAATAACGAATATGTGAGTGGAAATAGCATGACCCAAAAGAGGGGGATAACCAATATTTGACAATCGAATTCTGACCAGAAAAAAGGTAAAGTGACGGCCTAGGTATCTAGAACACAGCATGAAGCTACAACCTTGTCTGCAGCGAAACGTGTCGGTAGAGGTACAGCTGTGGCTGTGTGTGCGCAGAAGAACAGTCATAGCCAGAGCTGAAGTACATGCGAGGCAAGCTGCTAAAAGTATCGAAGACCAATGATCGTCTTGTAGCATGAAAGCGATCTTAACGATTTCACTGGAAAATGTCGAACTGATTGGCCAAATTTTCTCCAATGTTGGTGAGACCAGCGGGCTCCATTTTTACAAGCAGTTTTGGCGCGATCTGGGCTCAGAAAGGGAAAGTCTCCGGAAAAAAATCGATTCCGCTTGTCGAGTAGAGGGCCGTGGACCCCCCCCGCCAACCACTCGATGCTGGTCCATAGTATTCATGTCTTTCACACAGAACGTTAGGACCTATTTCCACTTTATAGCACACGATGTAATACTGAGGAGTCGCTCACCTGGACTCCCCGGCAGCATAAAAATCGTCCCCAACTCAAGTACTGACCTATCACAAACCCAAGTACTGACCTATATATATTGCTATTGATCTGTACCCACCCGTCTTCCTCGATGTTTTTCAACTGGAGAAGAGAAATGATGTTAAAGTGGCTCATTCATAATATATCAGATGATTCCAAAGTCACACTGACGAATTAATATTTCTCACAAATGAATAAACAGTGTGCCCCTTTTTCTTTATTTGGTAAAAAATAAAGAAATACCTACTAAAATTTTCCCCAGCTATGAAACAAAACCCAGGGCAATTTATACCCAGCAATGAGGGCGGGTAGGAGAGACAAGAAAACCACAAAGATTCCAATTATACAACATTCCTTAATCCGCCGAGAATATGAGAGACTAGATTAAGGCCTGGACTCCAAATTGTTGCATTTCCCGTAGCCTCCATATCGGGAAGAGAGCGCCATCTCCAAGTTCTTCAGCATCCACAAGTTGCATTGCCCAGGCATAGTATACAGTGTGGATCGTGTCCTGGAAACACCACAAAATATATCTGGATATTATTTCTGTTGAGATATCTGATAACCAGGGCATTCGTAAAAGGAGAGGATGTCAAAATGCCTCGAACCAAATGGGGATGCATCCCCAAGATCGAATAAACAGAGCTAAGCTAATATAGACATGGTAACATGGTTAGAATTGAAGATAGACGCTTTATTTGGTCTCCACAATATCAGCCTGTAGTCCACACGCATTAGATACCAGCTAACTTCGACTCCATACTTTTTTTCTTTTGATAAGTAACTTGGACTCCATACTTCCCCGTGAAATTCTCATGTCTGACACAAGAGGACGGGTTTGGCTAAACCAACACTCCAGAAGGCGAAAATCCAAGGAAAACATGCGAATGAGGCTCTTAGCCATGGACCAGATAGCAAAAGCAACACTGAGCCCATGGACAACAGTCGGAACCCAAAGAAATACCCAAAACCATGATTCTTTCAGAGGGAAGTCAGTTTTTATTCACGTTACCTATTACAATGAGGTAGTTTAGTTTGTCTATCAATCTTCCAACTTTAACAACAGTGAGACTCAAAATTTTGATCTTTACAACTTCAGTCAGCCAAGATAGAAGAAACACTAAGGTAAAACTTCAGAATGAAATTGAGGACTAACGTGAATAATTGAAATACATCAGAAATTTACGACCTTGCATAATTTCCTTTAATCGTTGGACAACAAAAAAAATTTCCTACACTGAATAATGGACACGAGATCTGACTGACAACGCATGATTTGAGTCTGTAAAACACTAAACAAACAACCATTTCTCAAAATGAAAGTGAGCTGAAGAATCAACTAAGCTACTTACAAAAGACCTAAGGTCCAGGTTGTTTTGAGTTATGATAGAAAATAGTACACCTATATAACAATTCAGAAAAATAGTAACAACGGCAAGGAAACAATGGATATCACTTATAATTTTAAATATGCTCGCTCTTGTGGATGACAAAATGGTTGAAAAAAAAAATACCTGGCCCCCTTCTGTTATTGAACCGTGTCTGTCACGTACACAATAGACCTGCTGTGATTGGAACTGCGACAGTTTCACAGAAAAAGAATCATCAGAGTCAGCTATTGTTCCCACAGAAGAATTCTTACAGATTCTAACTGTCAAATTCCAAGAATAGCGAAATACATACCATTAATATTATAATGGGAGAATTACCCATCATTTTGGTCTCTCTGACTTCAACGTCTGATACATGCAGAATCTGCATTAGGAAAAGCCATAAATTAGTAACATGACCACTATACATCGTCGCCACTGTTAATTGTGCACCTTAAAAACAATTATCTCATCCTCCAATCAGCATTTTGAGGTCTAACAAGGTCTGTGTATCAATGAAATAAGCCACACTTGGTCAATTAACTCCAAACTTAAAGAGCCTTTGTCGGAAATCGTTATGACCGCTTTTAGGATGATTTATTCACAAGGCACAATAGGTAATCAAATCGATAACACCTCTATATTCCGCTGAAATAAAATCGACTCCATAATATGTCAACGAGAATCAAAAGTAAGCTACTTCTTGATTCCCAAATGTAATAACAAAAATAATAGAAATGAACCCAAATGAATGGTTATGGTTGAGGTACTTCTTGAAAATGGTTGAGGTGCTTCTGAAAAATGACAAGTCAAGCAGAAAGGGGAAGCAAGAAAAGTCAACTTGGAAGGGTAAGACATTAAAGTCTACATTTTTTTTTCTAGGTAATGGGGGTGGGGGAAGCAGGCCAAACCTGCATTTAGCGGGGGTCGACCCCGGGATCAAACCCCCTAAAGGGAGGGGTGCCAATCGAGCTATCAGCTCGCTGGCATTAAAGTCTCCATTCAAACTGTAGAGTTCTTGACATATATCTACATCTAGCAAAATATTCACGACCCTAAATGTTTGGTGTTACAACCTCAAAACTTAGGTGATGTTTGGCTAGGAAGAAAAATTCACCATTTTGAGTGAATATTTTGAAAGTAAAAAAAAATTCACAGCTAAACATTCAAAATCTCAAAAAATTTCAACACAAACTCCAACGAATTTTAACCGCAACAACTTTTCATACAAACCCCAACATCTTTTAAAAAAAAGTCAATCAAATCTTCTCTATACTTTTTCACCAAACTCCAATACTTTTTTATTAAAAAACTCATTCATTCAATCAAATCATCTCTCTTTACACCTTTTTACTAACTCAAATAAAAATCAATTTACACTCAAATATCTTAAAAAACTTTCAACAACTTTCAAGAAACACTAATAAAATACCTAAATATTCACACCACTATCAAATTTTCTACAAATTGTGAGGATTTTTTGCAACTGAACATAACCTAAGTGTGGTCTCTCATAGCTTGCACATAATAAATATCTATTCCTTCCCAGGTTTCCTACTTCTCAATTTTGTTTAAATATACTCCACATGCTCTATACGCTAAAATATACTCTTTGAAAACGAAGGAAGAAGAGAAGAGAATTTGTCGATAGATTAACATCATGTTGTATGCTTGAGGGAAAATATATTCCTTACCTTGTTATCAAAGAAGATGTCATTGCTTTGATAAGCCTTATGCTCAGCTTTACACCGCTCAATCACTTCAGGTCCACAATACTTCTTAAGAGTTTCGACATCGGCCTGCAAAAATAAATGTAGAGATGAGAAACACCAATGGCACATGAGCCAAATCTTTGTTGATTTGATATCATACAAAGAAAAATCGTCAAAAGGGACAGAATAGAAGGGAACACCATCCCAGAATTCCTAAAGAGGCGCAGCATATCACCTTCATGTAAGCATGAAGGACTGGCCTGACTGCTTCCTGAACCTCTGACACAAACTCCGGTAAAGAGAAAGATCTAATTCACAAATGTTATAGAAAGTGAACAAAATTAAAGGTTGTTAAATTTAAAACATGACTTCTAATACACACACCAGCGAGGACTTGAACATACAGATCTCCACAAATGTTATAGAAAGCGAACAAAGTTAAAGGTTGTTAACTATGAAACATGAATCTAAGACAACACCAGCGAGGACTTGAACATACGGATCTCGTTGACGAATTTCCTTGATTGATATTGCAGCATCTGTTTCTTGAAAGATACTTTCATTGAGACTGTCAAACAGAAGACAGATCAAATGAGCACTTAGAATATACCATGAAACACCTGCTTTAAGTAGCATTATAACATAGTCCTAGAACAAGTGGACACAAATTTTGAAGGCTGAAAACCATACTCCTGAATTTTGTGAACAAGTGGGTTATCACTTGTCTCCCATCTTTCCCGCATGTCTTCTGCAATCTGCCCATGCAACCCAGACAAATATTTACGGTGTAAAAGAGGGTAAGTGTCAAGAAAATTAACAACACCATTTATAGAGAAGACTAAAACTGAATATCATGTCATTGTCAGCTATGAAATAAGTATATATTTGGATATGAACATAATATAAACACAGTTACAAGTTCAAGGACATAATACTGAAAACCCTTTCTTTTTGGTTAACCAATTTAAATAAATCTAAGTACCAATCAATAAATAAGTGGGATAAGCGCTAAGCAATCATTTTTAATTCCAATTTGATACTAATCAACAAAAGCAATAAACAAGAAAACAGACTAGATATATGCCATTAGCACCGGGAAGAGCAGAATTCAAGTTGCATTTTATGGAATCACTTTCTCACTTTGTAAGATCTATGAAAATTAAGACATCACTGGGTACAAGTTTAATTCTGGTCAACATTTCTGAAAATTCTAGCGAAGCAATCACCTCTTATTTTTCATATCTCATCTCCATCCCTGTAAGAAAAGCCTCATAATTGGACACTTATGAGGCTTTTCTTAAGACATTCCTAGGTACAAGTTTACTTCTGGCCAACCTTTCCGAACATTCTAGTGAAGCATTCTCCTCCTATGTTTCACATCTCATTCCCATCCTCTATGAGAAAAGCCTAATGATTGGAAACTTATGAGGCATTGATGGACATAAAGAAAGTTTCATCAATTGAAAGCAACGCTGCAGGAAAGGGGACAGAGAGAGAGAGAGAGAGAGAGAGAGAGGTCAATCTTATTCAAAATACATCACAACGTCTTGCCCCAAAAAGGCATGATATTTTTATTCAAAACTAACACATGGGAAAGTGAAAAGTGGCAGTTAATGCCGAAGGCATTTCAACAAAAAATTTGCAGTAGAAACAATAGAACAGAGCAGAATGGTTTAGCACTACAACTAGACAAGCTGGCAAATGAAAACAGGTAAAATTAGATTGAAAATACCTCCTGACTCTTTGTGACAACAGGTTCACTAATCCCACTTATATGCTTGAATGCAGGATGACCTCGAAGCTTGAAAAAAAAATCCACTTCAGTTAAGAAACAGGAAGATACATACCAACAGGTAGATCTCTTTATTCATTCAAAGTAGAGTGAGCAACAAGGATATAAATTACCTTCTCCTTGAGTGCCTCCCACTTTTTACCCCATGGGGACTGCTTTGTGGGTACGATAACAATATCAGTTCTTGTACTTCTTTCACCTTTTGATGTGGAAGGAGTATGTTGCAGGTGCTTTTTCGTACTTGTAGTACCACTTAATTCATCTTTCACAATATCATATCCCTTCTTTGCTAAGTCAGTTATCTTTGCTTCCTTTAATTTCTGGAAGGCAAAAGAAACATTCTGGGAGGAAAGACTGGACTTAAATTTGCTAAAAAAAGTTTCTGCAGTTTCACCAGACGCAGACTGCTGGTAATTCTCTTCTGCAGATGACGCCTTACTTCCATCTTTCATATCAGCACCGTGCTTAGCTGAAGCACCACAAGATTCGGAAGACTCTTGCTTCCCAACACCCAAAGTTTCTTTGACCTAGTCATATAATCCATAATAAACAACTACTATTACGATCACTCGTCAATATGAGATACTTTGGAATACATAGGGGATGAGCCAAAGTTATAAATCAAATGCAGACCTCCTCTGTTGCAGCTGAAATCTTCTCTTTCATGTCAGCAGAAACCTATAACAGCCGCCAATACTATGAATCAGATAACATAGACCATAGTCACTTTAGAAACAAGTAGGGCTGAACAACCGGATTTCCGGTCTGGTTTTCAGACCGGATATCTGGTCCTCCTAAAATAGAGGAACGGACCTACTAAATGCGGTCCGGACCGGTTTCAATTTTTTTCAATTTTTTTAAATTTTTTTTTAAAAAATTTAGGTTAATCTCAATGGGGGAAGGGCAAATAAAAATGTAGTTTTAGTTTAGATAAAAATTAAACATTTTAAGTTTATAATTTGTATTACAAATTATAAAAAAAATATTTTATTTATTTATATTAATAAATGCGGTCCGGTCCGGACCGCATTTAATAAAAAAGAGGACCGGACCGGACCGCAAATTCGGTCCGGTTTTCCGGTCTGGTCCGCGGTCCGGTTGTGTGCAGCCCTAGAAACAAGTGCCAAAGACACACCTCACAGTTTTCTAAAAAAACCCTAAGACCTGTCCTACAAGCAAAATTTCAGGTTAAAACATAATTTGAAGACAGTTCCAATGATGACATAACAAACACGTGCAAAGAACTCAAACAAATTCACTAGCTACCAGAAATATTGATTGCAGAACACCAGAACTCATCATTGGGAGAATATACCTACTACAACTAAGAAAAACATCTACAGCAACCTAAGTTGTTGTCTGTAACTTGGCCTGTTTGGGCACTGCAACGTACGGACATACATTCGCACCTAACCTTTTTAGCTGTAGCTTCTGCCTCTGTCCAGACACCATCCACACGCTTGTACAGTTTCTCAGTCGTCTGCTTTGTTCTGCATTCGCCATTTCACCATCTCAATCCCTCCATTGAGTGTCCACTAAGCCTTGACATACAACAGTATGTCTCAGCCTGATAACTAAAAAAGCCAAAATTACTAAACATTAGGTGGCCACATTACAAAATTACCTATTTTTCAGTTCATCTTTGACCCCTTTCAGCTCTTCTGCTTTCTCTTTAAGCTCCTTGAGTGACTTTTGGAAATCTGGATTACTGTAACAAATAGAAGGACAGCTGAAGTGCCGAAGCAGAAATGAAAAATAAACTGGTGATCTTCAGCTTCAAATATGTTGGGACTTGAGCCATTGTCATCGAGAAAACCAAAATGTCCTTCATATCTCTACAGCTCACACAAAAATGAGAAAAGAAGCAATCTAAGCATATATAACCATTACCTAACCCAGCATATACTCTGACTAGTCCAACTATAAAACCCTTATTTGGCATGCGACCCAATAAAAACAAACACAATATTCCAGGTATACTAAGCTGAAAATCATTCTAGGCTTAGCTATATTCTAATGGTTCCTCAATTCTTCAACTACTAAAGATCTAGATATCGTACATAGACTTCATTTTTCTAATTCCAAAAGTATTTCCAATGCAACAAAACAACGTTACTATAAATGTGTATTCTAACAGGCAAACTACCGAAAAAAAGTAACCGTTGAACAAAAAGAAGCAACCAAATAGAGTCCCGCTGACAGAGTCCTCGTCTTTTTATTGCAACATACCTATTTCCCCACTTCAAACAATGATCAGTCACCAAACAAATTAAAAATCTTAACATGCCATCATTGTTAATACTAATCTGTATAGAAAGCAAGGTTAAAAAGGAACTGAATAAACTAACTAGAATACCTGTTAGCTTCTCCTTTCATCTTTTCTGAAAACTCATTGAATACACTAAAACGACGATTCCCCACCGAACCGTTCATCAAAAGCAACTTTAAACTCGAACTCGAAGCCTGCCACAGATTAAAACATTTAGATAAAATTAGAAATATAAACAAAAAAAACAGATATAAAGGTAATAGAAAGCTCCTAACCCTACAAATTTGAAACAGAACCAAACAAGTTTCTTCTTGTGGACGACTACAAAACGCCCGAATGTCCAGGAAATAACAAAAGCAATAATCAAAACCCAAGGAATAAACAAACTGTGCCAGAGAACTACCTGACGAGAAGAACCAAAAAACCTCATGTTACAGGGGTTCTGTGAAAGATATGTTTTTGCATGTGAAACAGTGGTGCTGAGAGAAGGGGCATCAGGGTTTTGAAAATAGTATCTCTTCATTTGAAAGGACAAGTTTTTATGCTTAGATTGGTGAATTCGCACCAAATACGCCATCCTTTTCACTTTCAGATGCAGATTATTGCATTATCTGCTCTGTCAAAATGCTTCCGAGTTTCCGAGAGAATAATGTATGAAAACCCTAACCGACTGGCGTGGAAGAGATTGGTGAACAAGGAATGCTACTTGAATTTGGGCCGAGCCCAGTCCGCAAAAAAGATAACCACAATTCCAGACCAAATGATTTGCTAATGGTCTCAAAACTTCGACAGTGCTTATACCGATGGTGTTTCTGAAGCCCAATCTTAAAATCTTTTTTCGGTTTGACACCGATCCTGGTCCATTTTGGACCGGCCCTCGTATTTACTTCCTTGGTGACAGAAAGATCAATTAGGAGGCAGGAGCCTAGAACATCAGGCTTATACCATGCTAGTGTCCATGTAAATTCCACTTGACCCTGCAAATAAAAGCTTAAGCTTTGTTCCTCAGAATTTAATTTCTAGTGGTCCATTTGACCCTGAATTTCTAGTGGTACTATAAACTTGGGCACCCCATGGGCTTTTTAATTTAGGTAATGAGTACTATATATCCATATAATTTTCTTCGATTCCACTACTAATTTAATTAAATTTAGCGCTGCTTACTCTAGAGGGTGTTGTCATGCATTTTCCCGTCTAAAAGAGCCACTCGCTCTATAGAGTGTTGGCACACAACATAAGCACGTCGACTGTTTGCCTTCAAATCGCTTTGATATAAAAGTAACATTAAAAAGAAACAAAATCAAAACAAATTAAAAGGGTTATTTGCTTAACGAATTTAATCTCCATGCATGCATCCATGATCCATCCTAACTTTCTTTGAATTCTAAATAATTACCACAAAAGGACCAAACACATTGCGTGTCGACTTCTATATTTAGTTATAAACTAATTAAACAAATTTAAAATTAACGTGTCAATTAATTTATTCCAACATGTCTTAATTAAGCTTAATTATTTTCCTCACAACAACAAATAACAAAGCTAGCTATAGTGACAGCCACAAAAAGAAAAAGAAAATGCTAAAAATGCAGTACTAAGAGCACTATATATATAATATATATATATATGCTAATGAAATTATAAAAAGAAGTGTGTTGGCCAGGGGTCGACGTCACTCATTGACCCTCTGAAGTACGTAAATGGCGCCACTGGAAAATGCATATACTCAATATTTTTTTGAAAAGCCCTTTGGTTAATTCTTTTTCCGATTTCCCTCCAACAATTTTAGCCAACCCTTCGCATGAAGCCTGGGTACGGATTAAGGAATATTGAGGGCGATCCCAGAAATGGTCATCTGAATTCTGAACATTTCCCGAACCGTGCCTTTGGCTTTTGCAGCAGATCGAAGACAGAGAGATCGTGTATACAATAGTACTACGTGTTGAGGATCACGCCCACATCTAAAGCTTCCCATACATAGACCCGTTGACCCTTGATTGTAGCTTATTACCTTGATTCTAGGCGATTTGTTTCCTCCTCTAAATCAGCTGTAATTTATATGTAATTATTCTCTGTAATTATAAATTCGGTACTCACCCAAGTTCAAAGTATGATGGTTTTACAAAACCTTCTCATGGTATCAGACGCACAATCGAATTCACCTCCGTCTCGATCCTCTCCTATGACCACCGAAACTTCTGTTCTTCCCTTCAATACCCTCATTCACATGATTACCATCAAACTCTCTTATACCAATTACCTTCTTTGGCATAGTCTCATTCTTCCACTCATTGAGAACCAAGACTTACTTGGTCATATCAATGGTTCCACTGTCCCACCCCATCAAATTTGACCCGACCACTTCTCAGACACTCATCGACAAATACCTGGCAAGGAGGGTTGTTGACCAATGTCTTCTTTGTCTTCTTCGTTCCTCTCCCACCAAAGAGACTCTGGCTGAGTTTGTTGGTCTCTCTACTGCCCGAGAGGTTTGGCTTCCCTTGGAGACCACCTTCAATCATCGATCCAAAGCTAGAGAGATTCAACTCAAGGATGAACTTCAGTTAATGAAGAGAGGTAGTAAATTTGTGGCTGATTTTGTCAGAACCTTCAAAACTCTTTTTGACCAGCTCCACACCATCGGTCGACCGGTTGATGGCACCGACAAAGTGCACTGGTTCCTCCATGGTCTCGGCACCGATTTCTCCAGCTTTTCCTCTGCCTAGATGGCTCTCACCCCGTTGCCCACCTTTGCCGATCTTGTCTCCAAAGTTGAGAGCTTTGAGATTTTTCAGAGATCCCTTGAGCCTACTGCACCGCCTGTTGCTGTGTTCACTGCGTCCTTCCATGGATCTAACCAACGCAGTTCTTCCCGCCCCAACAATGGCCAAACAATAACATTGGCCGCCAGACCTCATTTCGTGGTCGTGGTCATGAGCGACATCCTCCTCGCTGTCAGATATGTTGCGTTGAAGGCCACTAGGCCGACCGGTGTCACCAGCGGTATACCCGCAATGATTCTGCCGCTCATCTTGTCGAATCACTCACTGGGTCTGGTTCTCTCAATGACCCTGCAAGTCTGAGTGGTTTTTAGACATTGGGGCTTCGGCCCCCATGTCTAATGACCCCTCTGTTTTGGATCAGCCACACCATATGTTGGTAAGGACTCTGAAATAGTGGGAAATGGAGCCTCCTTACCTATTACTCATACCGATCGTCTCTCCCCTGTTCCCAATGTTCATTTATTATGGGCTTGCTTGGAAATTGGTCCAGGTTCTGGTTTTGGGTCCTGGTTCTGGTCCCGATTTCACAAGCTGGACCCTGGGTTCTGATTTCACAAGCTGGACCCTGGGTTCTGATTTCACGAGTAGCCGAATTACAACGAGGTTCCGGCCAAATAATTACATGTCACATGATTTGAATTGCAGACTTCAACCAACACGCAATCCAAGAAAAGTCAAAGATGAGCAACCCCATGCGATTCCAATGTGGTTAACACCACGTGTTCGGATCACTCGTTTTGGCACCGTTGCCACTGCAGAATCAGACTCCTCAGCCACAGAGACTTCAAGCTCTATTAGAGAGAGAGAAAGAACATGTAGAGCCGTTCGTGGTGCCTCTATCCTTCAGAATCAGCAGCTCCACTGCTCCGTCAAGGTCATGCCAACAAGAACACCACTTCCAACACTAACCCAGACCCCACAACCCAAAATCCAGGTTCATTCGCAGTGTATTTGCACAAATCTCGCATCTTCGTCTTCCTCGTTGGCTAGCCCTGTGGTTTCGGAAGTGTTTTGTTCCAGATAGTTAGAGGAACACCTCTCCAATATTTAGATAATTTATAACGACGTACATGTCTTCAGCAAAACAGATTAAAACACAGCTTCTGAACAAACTGCCTTGTGTCCTAGCATTTGAAAGAATAGTAGCTTCACGCATAGAATTCGTGGTTTTTTTCTCACTGTTAAGGATACAATTAGGAAATAAAACGTAATTATGAAGATAATTAGAACTTCAACAATGCAAGCAAGCACTGGATGCACCTTGACTCCCACTTGTTCCGCTTCAAGGGGAAATCCAAATTCACATGCAAAAAGGATCACGTACGCCAATGGTTGTGACAAGAATAAGTGGGAAAAAATAAATCAACAAAAAAAAGCTACAGGAAGAAAAGGGCTTTCTTTGGAAAAGAAGAAGAAGAATGGAGGCAACAAGAAAGACTTTGATCTTTTCGTGAAGCATGAAGGTTTTACTGGTCATACAGAAAAAGGGACGAAAATGAAAACAAAAAGAAGAAGAAGAATGGAGGTAGCAAGTAAAAGCGTTAAAACGCAAATAACTTTTCAAAACAAAATTCTTGGGTTTCTCGCCAATTGCTAACGTGTAAGAATCTTAGCCTTCTATTTAAAACTAACGGCTAGCATTTAGTGAATTGTAGCCCCTGCAATACTGGTGAAAGACAAAACTCAGACTTCAGTTGACGTAAGTTGTCAGCGCTACAGTAATACGTTACAATTCTTTTCGATGATGTTGTCCAATTAGCACGTCACACGTAAGCGGATAAAAAGCGGGATGAACCAAGCCAAATGCGCAATCAAAAATCTGGGTTTAAACCACGGTTTGAACCCCAGAACCAGGACCCATTTCCAAACAAGCCCTATATCTCACCAAAAATTTACTTTCAATTAGCAAAATAACGTCTGATTTTCCTTTGGCTGTTACTTTTATTGATAATCTTTTTTTCTATTCAGAATCATCAAACAAGAAGGGTGGTAGCAACTTGTAAGAGGGTTGGCAGCTTATATGTGCTAAAGCGTGGCAACTCGAACTTTATTTCTGTTCTCAAAAATAAAACATTGCATGCTTCCTATGATTTATGACATGCTCGCCTTGGACATGTAAATCATTGTGTTATCTCTTCTTTAAATAAAAAGGCCATCTTTATCTTCCTCTTTGTTACCCTCTCCTCAATTATGCAGTACATGTCAACTTGCCAAAAATCATCGCTTGCCCTACTCACTTAATGATCGAAGATCCACCTCCGTATTAGATCTTATTCATTGCGATATTTGGGGTCCTTCCCCTGTCAAATTAAATTTGGGTTTCACATATTATGTTATTTTCATTGATGATTACTATCGTTTTACTTGGCTTTATCCTTTAAAATTCAAATATGATTTCTACAATGTTTTCCTTCAATTTCAAAAATTTGTGGAGACTCAACATTCTGCTCGCATTAAAAATTTTCGAAGTGATGGTGGGGGTGAATTCACTAGCTCCTGCTTTACCACTCACATTCGTACCTTCGACAGTCATCACCAACCTTCTTGCCTCTATACCCCTGCCCAAAATGGTTGAGACGAATGAAAACACCGCCACGTGACTGAAACTGGTCTCACCTTTCTTTTTCACTCTCACCTCTCTCCTCGCTTCTGGGTTGACGCCTTTAGCACTGTGGCTTGCAACATCAACCATTTGCCTATTCGTCTGCTTGCCGGTAAGTCTCCCTTTGAGTTTTTGAATGGTTCCTCTCATAATTATGCTAATTTTCATCCCTTTGGTTGTCGTTTTTTTCCTTGTTTGCGTGATTATATTCCTAATAAATTCTCCCCTCGTAGTATTCCCTGTATAGTTCTCAGTTATAGTCCCTCTTATAAAGGTTTTTGATGTTTTTATCCTCTTATCTGTAGGCTCTATATCACCTGCCATGCTCAATTTAATGAACATTATTATCCTTTTCTCTCTACCTCTTCGACTCAGCCTCTTACTTCCCTCCAATATTCTAATTTAATAGAACCTAATCTTCCCCACGTTGAAACCCCTTCTTTATCTCCTACACCCACTTCCTCTATTACTCAGTTCGGCTCCACTCCGTGTGCAATCTATACTGATCCAGTCTATGAGCCTTTTGCAGGATCCTGCTTCTTGTGCAAGTCTCTCTCTAGAGGCATCATTGGCCCCTCTTGAGGCACCACTGCCACCTCCTACGGCACAACCGAATCCTCCTATTCTTGGCTCTCATCCCATGCTCACTTGTGCTAAGGCTGGTATTTTTAAGACTCGCCATCCTGCAGATCTTGTTTTTTTGGCTCCTCTGGCCTTCTTTCGACCCTTCTTGCCTCCACTGAGCCTAAAGGCTTCGAATCTTCTGCTAAGAACCCTGCTTGGCTTGCCACCATGGATGAAGAAATTAGAGCTCTACAAAATAATCGCACTTGGATTTTGGTCCCTCACCCTGCCAACATCAACATTGTGGGCTCCAAATGGGTGTTCGGGACTAAATATCATCATGATGGCTCCATTGAACGGTTCAAGGCTACTTGGTCTTGACTACACTAACACTTTCAACCCTGTTATCAAGGCTACTATTGTTCATGTTATACTTTCTCTTGTTGTGACCAATCAATGGCCCCTTCGGCAACTTGTTAAAAATGTGTTCCTCAATGGATATCTCACTAAAACTGTCTATATGGAACAACCTCCTGGCTACATTGATCCCTATTTCCCTAATCATGTATGTTAGTTGAAGAAAGCTCTCTATGGTCTCAAGCGAGCTCTGCGTTCCTGGTTTCAGCACTTTTCTCCTTCAACTTGGATTCACTTGTAGTCGTGCTGACACATATCTCTTTG
The DNA here is from genome assembly GCA_963930655.1 of Myrica gale. NCBI lineage: Eukaryota > Viridiplantae > Streptophyta > Magnoliopsida > Fagales > Myricaceae > Myrica > Myrica gale. Next base: position 19,488,568 of record OZ005620.1, read on the forward strand.
TCTTTAATCAGCATTATGCAATTATTTATTTACTTCTTTATGTTGATGACATCGTTATTACTGGGAACAACTCATCTCTTCTTGACAGTTTTACTCGCAAACTCAATTCTAAGTTTGCCACCAAAGATTTGGGTTCTCTCAGCTACTTTCTTGGTCTTGAAGCCTCGCCTGTTGTTGATGGCCTCTTTCTCAGTCAAATGAAATATGTTCGTGATATCCTCACTCACGCCCAATTACTTGACAACAAATCGGTTCATACCCTCATGGTTGTCTCTCAGAATCTGTTTGCTGATGGTCCTCCGTTCTCCGATCCCACTCTTTACAAGTCTCTCGTTGGTGCTCTTGAATGCTTGACCATCACGCGCCCTGACATTTCTCATGCTGTCAACACTGTTAGCTAATATCTCCATGCTCCCACTGAAGCTCACTTTCTGGTGGTTAAGCGTATTCTTCGCTATGTCAAAGGCACTCTTCATTATGGCTTCTCCTTTCGCCGCTCTGCTGATCCTACTGCTCTCACCACCTACTCTAATGCTGACTGGGTTGGTTGTCCCGACACTCATCGCTTTAATTCAGGCTACTCTATTTATCTCGGAGACCATTTGGTCTCTTGAAATGCTAAAAAGCAACCTATTGTTTCTCATTCTAGCTGTGAATCTGAGTATCGTGCTCTTGCACACGCTACTGCCAAGCTACTTTGGCTCACGCATCTCCTCCGTGATCTTCGGGTTTCCGTTCCCACACCGCCTCTCCTTTTATATGACAACAAGAGTGTCTTGTTTTTGAGCTCCAACCCGATTTCCCATAGGCGCGCCAAGCATGTGGAATTGGACTACCATTTTCTTTCTGATCTTGTTCTTGCTGGCAATCTTCACACTCAATATGTGCATTCTCATCTCCAGATTGCTGACATCTTCACCAAGAGTGTACCTCGGCCTCTCTTTGAATTTTTTCGCTCTAAGCTTCACGTTCTTTCAAATCCGACGCTCAGCTTGCAGGGGGTGTTGAGGATCACCTGCCCATATATAAGGCTTCCCATACATAGACCCATTGACCCTTGATTGTAGCTTATTACCTTGATTCTAGGCTATTTGTTTCCTCCTCTAAATCAGCTGTAATTGATATGGAATTATTCTCTGTAATTATAAATTCGGTACTCACCCACGTTCAACGTGTGGTGGTTTTACAAAACCTTCTCACTACGTACTTCTAGATCACATTAATAACAAATAAGAAAAGCATTTTAAGAAAACGCAAAACACTGCATGCAGATTTAATATTAAATGACACCAAATATCATGAGCTAGCTAGGTATCAAGGATACGTACCATGCATGCAAAGCCTAATGCCTCGAACGTAAAGTATATAGACGAGTACTCTGATACGTACGTACATGTAAGTCAGGAGTCCATCGATGAGTAAAGGAGCTGATATTTATGTTATAAATATAATTTTTCTATTATATATATATATAATACATATTAGTAAAAAATGCATTATAATTAGCTTAAATTGCACCAACATATATATAAGCTCCTAGTACAGTTGTTTTGTTTGTCTTCTGCATTGGATAAATTCTATTAATATTGGTGTTACTTATCCATTGGTGCGCATCTCTTCAACCTTTTAACAAGTTGCACCTTGAAGGAAGCAAATAGTCGATATCGAAAACCCTAATGCCTTTCGCACTAACTAAAAGGACGCCATGGTTAATGAATTAAGGCACCTTTATATTCGGAAAAGCAGCAGCATAACACTACTCCAAAGTTGACAAAACATAAAGCAGGCAATACGTATTGGGATAAAAATATCATCATCTTCATGCAGCGGTCGAATTAGGGACCACAGTACCGACCATCAAATGATGATCATGATATTCTTTAAAATTTCTTTAGGAATTGTCTTAATCTCCAAAACTAGGGACCCAACAAATGGTGGTACCTTATTTAATTTGTTTTGTAGAATTTTGAAACATAAAAGATCAACTTGTGTCCCATGGATAATTGACATTTCAGATTAAACAAGAGCCACAGATGATTCAATCACTTGGTCTGATCAGTAGTCCCAAAAGGACAGAGAAATGCTAACTACTAGTTCTATATGTAACAGCCTAGTTAATTATAATTATATCTTTGAGAAATAGAATCAACCCAGCAGAGGAAACAAATATACGTATATTCTTGCATCAATCACCAGCATTTTCCAATTGTAAATATATGTCCTAAAGGTAACAAGCATGATCTCACAATATTCAAGAAAAAGTTTCCAAAAATTACCAGCCATTAAAGTGATTAGGCTCATATACTGTAATTAATCTAACCAAGTATGGCCTTATGTATGTATGAAGTAATTAATCTGTACCTAAAGCAATTTATCTACCATCACTAATTCGCCAACCCTTGATGAGAACCAGCTTGTCTAGCCTTTCGAACCATCTGATTTATAAATTTGTTGTTATCCAGCCAAGTCGTGGAGCAGCTGCGCTCCCATCAAATTTCTGTATGGAAGATTCTGTCCCTCACCGTCCAGAAGCGAGTACTGAACTGGTTGGCATTCTTCCATTTGGTCTCTAGGGTAAAACAGAGAACCGTGTGAGGCAGGCGAGAAGGCTAAGCTCACCCCATTCCCACCATGCTGTTGCAACCCTAATGTCAACGACACTCCGCCACCGTTGAAATTCTGATTAGCACTGTTATTAGCATAGGAAACAGTGCCAGCCGAGTGGTGGTTGTAAGTTGAAAAGTCCAGTTCCATAGCCCCATATGTCTCAGTAACCCTCCCAAAACCGTGTTGCTGGTGCATCTGGTGGTTTTGGAGGGCTTTACTGGTTTTAGAGTCTTTTTTCTCTGGGGTAGCACTGATGATGGATGATAGGCACTCAGAGTCTATTCGGACAAGTTGGTCCTGGGTAGGTTTTTGATCCTCAAGGCGTGTCCCTGACGAGTTTTGATTTTGCCGGCCATTGTCGTCAAGATCTGTAACCCCATCTGAGGAGGTCAAGGTGTTTTCTTGCTCTTTTGTCTCTTCTAAGTACATTTCTTCCACCATGGGCTTCCACAGCCTCACCCTCGCGTTAATGAACCAGTTGGATACCTGTTGAAACACTCGTGGCAACAAAAGGGCATTAGATTAATATATATGACGTACTTGTCAATTGGTAATACCGCTGTGGCTATGCATATTAAAGTATGGATCCTAAGAAGATATACCCTTTTGGCAATATATAAACTAAGTGATAAGAAAAATAAAACAAGCTTAGAAAGATTTGGACGTGCCTGGCCTCTTGACAGACCAGTTTGGCGGGCCAAGATATGTTTATCAACGTCGCTTGGGTACCTGCAGAAGTTCCGCAAGAACACAGTGTCACTTTTGGTTATGGGGATTGCTAGGGTGAGGAGTGTGTGCTTGAGAGAGAGAGAGAGAGAGGGTCCTATGAAATAGCACTAGACTGACATAAAAGTACCATAGAGCGAGCGAAGCAAATATCCCGAAAGAAGTTAAAATCGATGATAGTAATATGACAAGGCAAAAATTGGAATCTGAATGTTGGTGGCTAGAAACTACCAAAACCTCCTTTGTTTTAGTAAAAATTGCGGAGACATTACGAATAAGAAACTCGAAACGAATTTGGTTATTGTGCTGAACATGCTAAACAACGGCTGAGATTGAAAGTTTCAAAATTAAAAGGCTCAGATCGCACCAGATCAATTAAAATATTTTAAATGATATGTTGAACCACAACCGTCGGATCTTCAGCTTCTAATGTTAGTCGTCGCTCAACATGCTCAGCACAATAGTTCTTAGCGGCAAAAGTTATTGTGTGAGTGAAGTTATTGTGTGAGTGTGTGAGTGGACGGATAAGATTAGAGGTTGAGAAATCTAACGGTTGAAAAATGTCACGTCAATTAATAAACTCGACCCACGAACCCGACCTTTACAACCAACCCGGTTTCATTAATTGACGTGATATTTTGTCAGTCGTTAGATTTCTTAACTTCTAATCTCACCCGTCCACTCACACACTCACACAATAACCAGTCTCAGTTCTTAGCATAGTAACCGAACTCGAAACTAACAAGCTATATAAAACAACTCCATGTATTGTCTTCTTTTTCTTCTTTCGTGAGAACGTCGATTCTCTTGTGAAATCGATTTTGTAGTTTACCTACTTCAGGACTCCAAAGTTGAGAAAGAGAAAAGAGGGTAAGAGAGATTTACGGGTGGAGAAAATGCTCAAAAAGCCATGCTCGGAGAACAGAAACGGATCGCTCGGGAAGGCCGCGTTGGGGTCTCCATGGATGGCTCTCCATCATGCTCATTTGCTGAAACGCCCTCTGTTGTCTCAGTGTTTGGTCAAGAATCCTAAGCCTTGGTGTTTCGCCTTTGGTTGTGCCTGGTGCAACAGTATCCTTTTCACCCATGGCTCTCTTGGTTGCATGAATCTGGTCAACAATCCCATCTTTCAAACATCTAAAATGCCTTGACATGGCTTTCGAAGCCAACGTGGAGTACACCATGGCTGCCCCATTGCCAGCCAAGGCTTCGAATGACGACACCACGGCCTTCATTTCATTACAATAGTGCCTGTACCTGCTGTCCACCTTCAGAAGAAGAAAGAGAGAGCAATGAAAGAAAGCTTCAAGATTTTTGCATGAGAGTTACAGCATAGAATATATTCTAGCTAGTTAAAGAGTAATAAGATGCCATGAAAAGAAAGGGAATAGAGGTTTCTGAAAGTAAATTAATAAAAAGCCCGAATTGTCACGAGGCGGGCATTAATGAAAAGCCCCGCAGTCGCTTAATTAGTTCAAGAATCAAGTCCTAGAGACCCCAATCCATCAACCACCCGGTAAAAGCTACAGCTTTGTTCGATACTAATCCACAAAAAAAAAAAGAGATTGTTTCCCCTCTATGTCCATATTTGATGAATGAATGAAAAGTTGTGGGAAAAATGGCAAAAGTGAAAGGATCTTTAATGGAGTAAAACAAGATCTGTAACATATATACCTCTTCCAGCATTGAAAGCAGTTTTGTTTTTCTCTTCTGCAATTCCATGTAGTCAAGGGTGGAAAGAGCCTGCTTTCTGGAAGAACTAGCGCCATTCTCGTCTTCCCACCGCTTGGCCTTGTCGGACTTCTGCTTAAGCGGATCAGTTTGCTTTGCTCCGAGGCTACAGAACTCGTTCAGAAGCTCCTGTGCAGGGACCAAGTACTTTGAATTCCTGAGATGGAAGTGCCCTTGATGAAGATTTGGAGCTTTTCCCAAAAATCCATCTCTCATCATCTGCTGCTGTACTTGGATGTTTGATGATTTTCCATAAAACGCATCTCTAGAACTCGAAGCAATAAACCTCATATCATCTTGTTGGTCTTGATGGTGATGATTCGTATGTCTCAACTCAAAAGATTGTACCCCTATAGTTGAAGGATTGCTTGAACTAAGAGAGAGTGAAAGACCTTGACTAGGCCTTTCATTTCCCTCGCAAGGAAACACACACCTCAAAGAAGAATCATCAACGAGCAATCTATTCTCTTGCCAGCCTCCAGAATCATGTGCCCCAACTATTAGGTTCTCACTACTTGTTTCAGAAATCCCAGTTATGAAATGAGGTTTATTGAACTCATCCTGATAGAAATCACTTGTGGACTCGTTAATCGTCTTTGAAGAGGACAGACCAGGGTGGCTTTGGGACTTGCCAAAGAACCCTTTCCACATGATTGAGTTACCGTCGCTTTGTTGCTGTAGATTCTTTGAAAACCCTATCATCTCCATGCCTGTGGTCAAGTTGAAGATCTCTTGGTTGGACTCGAAGCCTTGGATCTGGTTCACCAGATGAGTCTGAATGGTCGGGTTACTTGATGAAACATCCGAGTAGCAAAACCCAGCTGGAGAAACCATATTCCCGGATTTATCTTCACAGTGTTCTCGAGCCATGAAATACAAATTTTTTACTGCGGTTTATATTACTTGCATGTAGCTTCAGATATTGGAAATGGGTATCGATTCTAGGATTACAATCCCAACAAGATCCACTCCTACAAAAGGAACCCAGAAACCTGTGTCATCCCATAGCTGAAGACCATCAAGCACAACAATCAAATTCTATGATGTCAAAAAAAAAGTACCCTCTATGTTCATCCGATAAGAAGAAAAGAGGAGATACTTCGTTTTGGTTTCTTATTTAATTATTTGGAAACTACGGGATGGGATAGAAAGGGAGGGAGATTATTACCGGTTATGGAACACTAGACTATCAGGCTGTCGAGCAGAAGTGGAGGTATTTCTGTTGGTGGTGGACCTCGTTGGAAGGAGATGGGAGGAGGGGAGGTGTGGCCTCTTCTCAGGCTTCTTCTCTTAATAAGCCAACACGGTATGCCATGAAAGCCAACCTCGGAAGAAAGATCAGATACATCTCGTCAGAAATAGAAGATCAGATAAGTGTGATGACGACCTCCGAGCCATGTTCATAATTTGATATATGCCTCTCTCTTTCTCTCTCTCGCTCTGATGACGATGACCTCCAAACTGCGTTCATCATTTCATATACCCTCCCTCTCCCTCTCCCTCTCCCTTTCTCTCTCTCTGTCGAGCTCAAGTGGGTCAATGCACCATGGTATAAATACACCCAAAATGGACTTCTTTGAAAGAAAAACAAATAATCCCCTCAATTATTCCGTAGCCAAGAATAAAAAAATGATTATGATAATCTAGAAAAGAAAAGGCAATTCATAATAATATATAAAATTTATAAAAGACTTTAGTAGAACTCAGTAAACTTCCCTGCTTTACGAAGTACTGAGGACCAGGAACAACGGAAAGTAATGATCGTCCTTTTCCTTGTACACAAACTACAAGCCGCCACATGACTTGTTCTGTTTACTTAAATGGTTTGCATAACCTCCCCATTCTTTTAATAAATCCTAACAAAAGCCCAGAACAACTAGCAGTCTATTAAAGAAAAAAAGAAATGGGGATTTTAGAGATCTTTGCAGGGAACGAATCCCAATAATTCATTTCCTAAGTAGGAGTTTCCAGGCTTTTTCAGATGGGTTCTTCTGTAGGGAGTCTGGTGGGCCTGCTTATGGGTGTACTATTTCTTCTGAACCTAAAGTTTCAAGGCTCCTCTGAGACATGAGTTTTACAGAGAGAGTTTGAGTGAAAGAATAGATGCGCATGGGGTTGTACAAAATGTTCCCAAAATAAGAGACTCTGTGTGAGATGAGATGAGGTGGTCCAATGCTTCTCCATCTAATTCTCATTAATTGGTCTATTAAAGCACTCCACCCATCCTCACTCTCTCTCCACATTGCATGGGACCGCAACTATTCTTTTTTATTTATGATGAAAATATGCCGATTCCACGCGCAGAAGAGGATGTTATCATCAATCACCACAAACCTAATGGCCCATTGTTATAATTTAGACCTAATTTAGTTTTAAAATGCTCTGAAATTTTGAATATTTCTCATTGGTTAATGGGTCTATTCTGATTGATTGGAAGAAAAAAGTTTACCCTTTTGTTTGTTGGATTGAAATATAAAAGCACATAACAAAGTTTTTTTGAATATCAAAATCCAATATTAAATATTGCAGAAGTTTGAGTAATAAGAAGAAATGAAATTTGACCATTTATCTAAAACTTTGAAATTCCATTCGTTTATGATCCGCCATTTGTCTGATACAAAAGTAAATTATCAATTTTATTAAAAGTTTAGTTGGAGGTGAATTCAATTATTTAATGTGTATGGTAATTATTTAACATGCCATATTTATATTAGTTTTAATCTGTGATCACCCAATTTGATTTGAGGCCTCATATCCTTCCGAAAACGTTTTTGTTTCACTTTCGTTTTTTTATCATTTTCAGGAACATTTAGAAATACCTCTTCATTCTTCCCGTCAAACCAGAAAAGTACCGTCCACCATCGAAACAAAGGTGATCCACACGCCCCAAGTAAAGAGAGTGTGGCCTTAGGAACCCATTGTGGAGGTTTAAGTTTTGTCCGCTAAAAGCAGGTGGTCCTATATCAGGAGCTTTCTCCGCCTCTTGCCATTTGGTCCTCTCTTGCCCTATGCCCTACACCATGCTGACGACGTTTTCCTCTTTGGCTTTCCCTGCTTGAACTTTCTTAGAGTGGAGTAGGGGGACGGTACGCACTCCTGCGCATATTAGCAACTTCTCGGTCCTATATATTACTTTCTTGTCAAAGAGAGACAGAGTTACTTTCAACCCTTTGCCTTATGTGACTTTCCAGTGGCACCCTCAAAAGGCGCGGGGGAGGGAGGAGAAAGACCCTTTTGAGCTCTCTGATTGCCCATTAACAGCGCGGTAGTCGGTACACTTTTTGAGGAAGTTGAAACTTGTAACTAAGGGTTGTAGGCTATAGAGGGTGGTCCTCTTCCATAATCTGTTTACATGGACCATTCTAAATGGGCTGGCTAATGGAGAAACTGTATCAGAGTGTCTGTGTACCTAGGCAATCTATGCAACTTTTTTGGTGGGGATCCAAGAGGGTTTTCATGGACCAAGCTAGAGATTAAGTGGGAGTAATTTGAGATGCAAAGTATGTGAATCGAGTGAGTGGTTAAAATTATGGTTGGGGCCCGAGGATTGGTGGAGTATGGTATATGCCATTATGGCTGGGGGTCCACTGAAAATTATGTACTTTAAGGGACGTGTACGGAGCTGATGTGTTCTAGGTCTATTCTCTGGCTCGTTTGCTGGGATTATGGTTTGTTGGCCAGGCAAGCTATGAAGCTGATCAAGCTTGAGTACTTTTGAATTCAGATACGAGTTTTGTTTGAGCTTGCATGTCCCCAGAATAATAAAGACGATAATCATGAATGCAATTGCTGGAACTTTGATGATCAGCTTCATACGCCTTCTCTATCTTTGGAATTGTAGAACTGAAAGCTCTGGTCTGCAGAACTGATGATCTCACCCTTTTGTCTTTCCTGCTGACTTGAGCTATTCATAATTCACTGGATCAAGCTAGCTATATATTTAATTTGAACTTTTATCAAGGGATAGGTTTAGGGGTTTACAGGTTCGTTTCTGTTTGTTTTCATTGTGAAAAGTACTGTGAAACATAAGAAGCCAGCATAGGCCAATTATGCCCTACGAGGGACTGGCTTAGGGCCCTTGTCACAATATATTGTTGGCAGTGATTGACATATGCCTTTAGCGGTACAAGCTGCCGATACTCCAACCATAAAGTACTCTATAGGTGGAAGGAAAATGTTGAGGCTCTTCTAAATGTGTGATTGTTTGCATGATTGTTACTTTGGATAATTTTCCACCTCAAGTTGAAATTTTGCTTTCCTGCCAAGGAAAGTGTGGGATGGCAATGAGGTTTCGTGGAACAGAGGCTGCCGAACAAAGACTAGACCCTCAACAACCTAATATTAAATTGCCCTCGCCATTATTATTTTGACCTTAATGCCTGGCCACCAATGATTTGGTGTTAAACAATTGTCCTCCTTGTCCCTATCTTTCCCTAGTTATTCCTTCGAAGCAGTTGGGTTGTATGGCGGCTGCATGAATTGTAACTTGCTTCCTTCTTCATTAGCAGCCTTGAAAAAGCGAGGACAATGGCTTAAATGACGTTAATAATTAGCATTATCGTCGCTATTAGCCTAATTATACTCGTTAAGTAGTTTAGTCTGATCCTCACCTGTTCTGGTCCATCATGAAGTCAGCTTATGAGCTAAAGTATGAAACTTCCAATTCCATGCTTTCTTCTTTTAACAATCTCTCTCATCTTTTTCCTTTTCTTCGTGGGATCAGTGTGGCTAAAATATTGGACAAGCGTGCTTCTAATATAACACAAAGACAGCCCACATGAAGTGTTGTTCTGGGGGCCACCATGATGTGAATTATGCAGTCCAAAATATGAGCTACAATTGGCCATTTTTGTTCCCATAGCTCTTAAAATAATTTGTTTCTTTTAGCCGCATCAAAATCTTCCCCCATTTTTGTTCTTGAAATATGGACTGTCATGATCTCGTTGGTGCTTTCTTAGTAAGAAACCAATTCCAGTACTAGTCATCCCATCAAAACAACGGGTCTTGATCAAAGTGCTAAGCAATAATATCATGTCTACATTTTTTAAGAAGGGGTAAGCAATAATATCATGTCTCTCTTTTTGAGGGCAGTTAAGAGACAAAAAGAGAAGCTTACCCCTTCTTAAAAAATGTAGGTTAAAGTAAAAGTATGGACCTGCAGATATTATCCCTCAAATATATATAAGTTGTTTTCTGGAACTAAATATTCCATCCGCTTCCCTTTTTAGTAAATTAGCTATCATATATATATATGTGTGTGTGTGTGTGTGTTTTAATTTATTAATTAATCTTAATTAAGTTATGATTATGTGCTAATATAAGTGAGGTCTTACCTAAAATTGAACTCATTGTGACCAACCAGAGCAAGGGATCATGTTTGAAAAATGAATAAATAAAGTTTACCAGGTCTCCTAGCTTTGATCAACTTGAATAATCTTCATGATTTTGAAGTCGTGCATGGAGAACAATATTTGAAGTGTAAGGTTTGACAATGAATAAATGGATGCTCATACACCCTGGCTTTGAGTCCCATTGTAGTACTTAATGTAATCTTTTGGAGTAGGCACATAAAAAATTCGGAAAGTGTAAACTTATTTCTAATCAACAGATCATGTTAGGAATTCGTGAGAAGACCCCCTTAAACTAAATGGAAAGCTTCAAGAGAATAGAGATGAAGGCAGCAAGAAAAAATACTAGTACGATTATACCTATCAGAAGACCCCTTAAACTGACCTTTTTAGGTTGAATGTGTCTTGGTAATTATGCTAATATCATGATTACTGTATCATTTTACATGTAAAATGGTTAAGTACTGATCAAGGGTGTTAAGTTACACTTTTGCTTGTTTTGGACTAATTGTATAGCTTGCTTTTTGGGATTAATGAAACTACTTACCATTTACCCAAAAAAAAATCGTGAGATCAGACTAGCTGGGATATATATATATATGTAAATGCCATCATTTTCTCGAAAGAGGAATATTTTTTTGAATTTCATGTGAAGATAATACAATATAAAGAGTTTTACACTTCAACTAATTAACATATATATTCAACTAAGTTAATGAAATACGTCACAATCCATTGTAGCTCAAAGGGTGGGAAAGTTCTTTTGATATATCAAAATTTCAGGTAGTGGGTAACATTAGGACCACCCTAAAGTTGAAACTTTTAAAGGAAAGAAGTATGAAACTTTTTCTACCAAAAAAAAAACAAAAATGCAGGTTGAATTCATGGATAAAGTCTCGAGTTATACAAGAAGAAAGGGAGAGGCATTTCTAATTTTAAATATGCGTGATTAACCCTAGTAGTATATCGAGGCACTATATACCACTAAAAACTATAGCGTCGACACCAATGATGTGCTATCCTGGCGTTATGTCATACCGTTCAGAATTACTCCAAATGCCAAGAAGAGACTGATTCTGATCATATAATAATTACAGTCCAAAGTGGTTGGTTGATGGCTTCCAAGGAAAATCAAGCAATAATCATGAAGTAGAGGATTATATGAAAAGTGATTGTAGCAATGGTCCTTCGACCATTCAGCCATCATTTTTTTTTTAAAATCAATTGGTGTCAGAAACCGTCACTCAAAATTTTTATGGCATTTGATATCGTATCCAGCGGGCCTGCTCTAAGGGCTCTCGTAGGGAAAGTGTTGGAAGTCCCACATTGCTAGAGAAACTAGTCAATGTGCTCCTTATAAGGTTGTGACATCCCTCACTCCTTAAAGCGTCTTTTGGAGTTGAGTTAGGCCCACCTTTCACATATTGTGTAAATTCTAATATGGTATCAGAGCAATATTCCTAGTTTGTGGTCCCACCGTCACTCGTTTCCACGTGTTGGCTTGGATGTCCTCCTGCCAGTGGCGGAACCAGGATCAAAATTCATGGGTGTCAAACTTTAAAGGCGAAATGACAAAAAAAAAAATCTTTCGTAATGCAAAATATTGTCTTAGAGGTACAATGTCGAAAATTAAGAACAAAAAACATTAAAAATATTGGAATACATGTACCGTAATATGTACTGCGACTGAGAAGTGATAATTGGATCATACGAGTTTACATCTTCCGAAAAAGTTGCAAAATGACTTCGTTCTCAATAGTTTTAAAAACTTATTGCTCGATATACACTAACATGCAATCATTCATCTATTTATCTCTCATATTATTACCAAATCACTCTTTATGATTTAATCTAAGTTAATTCCCTACTAATTTTAAAACTTTAGAACAAATTACAGATGATTATGATGATTGAAATCTTTATGTCACTAGGGGTTGTCTTTCTTACATTTTTTGGTTACTACCTAGAGAGTAAAGTCTCTTTTTTTCTCCTTTTTTTCTTTTGACAAAAGGTTACTGGGATGCATTTGTAATTTACTTTCTCTAGGTTCTATGGATTTGGAATTGAAGGATATTCACATTCTCCAAAGCAACTTCCACACAGAGAGCAACAATTGATGACAAACCATGCTCTAAATAATAAAAACAAAATTTTCAGGATAAACAAGATTTAGTAAAAGAGTTCATTAGATAAACATATCCCAAAAGTGGTCAGAACTTTGTTTTGGCCTATACAATGATCCTAAACAAGCACAACATTTTTTTAGGTCTCTAATAAAAATGAAGAAACAAATCAATATAGGGAGAAAAAAATGAAGTGGTCTTGATTGTGAAAAAATAGGAGCAAAGAGTAAATAATTTTTTACTAACATAAATTTAGTAAGATGGCAGGAAGTTACCCCTCGATTGAAGAACTTGTAATCGATGCAAAACAAAAAATTATAATAACTGTATATTTGTCTTAATTATTATGTAACACTAAGAACAAAATCAATGTATAAGAAAAAAATATTTTAGATCTGATACCCATTAAGTCTATTTGGCCTGAACTTAATGGGTATCGGACTTGGTTAATTTATAAAGAAAAATAAAAAAACAAAAAAATTACATTAAAAAATTTTTTTGGGGGGTGCGATGGGTATCGGCCGATACCCATCGCACCCCCTTGCTTCCGCCCCTGCCTCCTGCCACACGTGAGGGGGCGTGTTGGAAGTTCCACATTGCTAGAGAAACTAGTCAATGTGCTCCTTATAAGGTTGTGACATCTCTCACTCCTTAAGGCGTCTTTTGGAGTTAAGTTAGACCCACTTTTCACATATTGTATAAATTCTAATAGAAGGCATTGTGGAACTCTAATAATCTCTCCCTCACAATGATGCTTCTATGACTCAAACCACATGACCTTCTGACTCTCTGATACCACTGATCGAACCCTTGATGAGCATGTTATTCCTCTCAAAACTAATTCTTGTCAAGAGAGTATCACTTAAGTCTTATATAACATTCGATATCTCACCTAATGACATGTTCTAAGAGCGCTTATCGAAAGCAGTATCGTGAAACTCTGACAACAATTTATAATGACAATCTTGGAGAGCTTTGTCCAAGACATTTAAGATGGGTAGCTTCGTTTGTACTTTTGTGCAATGACATTTCTTGGGAGAAGAGCACTTTCTCTTGTCCTTCATATACAGTGGCGGACGCAGGGGGTGGCAAGCCAGGGCAGTTGCCCCCTTATTTTTGTAATTTTTTTATACGTGTTTGGCCCTAGGCGGGCTAGGCCCGCCCATTTTCCTTAGCCCACCCCTTGGCTAGCCCCCTTTTTTTAATTACCAAAGGGTGAAATAGTGAAGCAATGTTGTTTCACCCTTTTTTAAAAAAAAAACATATACAGAAACACGTCAACTTACCAGCCCGTCTCTATCCCCTTCCCAACGTCTCCCCCCAGCGAACCCAGTTACCTAGCCCCTCTCCTCCACGACTCTCCACCTCCAGCCTCTCCTCTACGGCACCACCGACGGCGGAGACCTCTCAAGCCTCAACTCCTCCTCCACCGGACCCCTCTCCTCTCAGCCTCTCTTTCTTTCTCCTAGGATCTCTCTCTCTCTCTCTCTCTCAGTGCTGCCTGGGAGTTTGCCCTCCCTCCACTTGAGTCCTGGTTCCGCCACTATTCATATATAGGGGGCTTCATTCCCTTGCAAACTCGTCTTTTCGTCTTGACTAGGTGATAGTACAATTATGGAGAACTATTTTCTCACTTTAATATTCATGCTTACACGGATCCTATGATCTATTGGTTATTATACCGTGGGGGCATATTTCCTACTTTCTAATAATCTGTTTCAAGAAGTCCACGCCGGTGGTGGCGCCATTGGGAGGGGAACTCTGACAGCCCTGCAGGAACCCCTACCATGAGAAGGTTACAAAGGTAGACATCACTGGGCCACAAAACCAGGGTTACATTCTCAAGAGTCTATATCGAAATGGCACCCATCACTGAGTAGTGGCTGCTGCAGTAGTACTAGTACTGATTGCAGTCAAATTAGTTGTGGTAGCCTGACACTCGAATTTGAACTAGTGAACTAGATTTCAACCATTTGTTTTATTTTGCTCGATCTCTCAGTGTCCGTCATAATCCTCCGAGTCCATATCTACATACGAGGCAGTACCAATTAAAGGGTAAAAATACAAACCTACTCGGTAGCTTAATTGATATTCAAAATGGCCAGCGAGAGCAATTGGTAAATCGTGAAAGAAAAGTGGAAGAGAAATCATAGGAAAGACCTTTGTTTGTGCCAGGTGCCAAATATCCAATATAGGTCGACCAAGCTGCATTATTGCTAGTGCGCATGTTAAAAAGAAACTAACCTTAACGAAAAGGCCATAAAGTAAAGAAAGAAGAAGCAGCTAGCAGAAGTACTAATTAAGTTTGACCCGGCCTGTTCCAGAAGCCTTAGCAAGTGGGCGCGCGTTTTGTGCAAATTCTCTACCACATATGCAAGGAGGATGTTTGGACACGCGGCAAAGACACCCCCATTGAAAAAGACAAGAAGTACGTACTGTCCTCAACTGAGGGCCGGGGCTTCCAGGATTCATCGAGGGATCGAACATGACCAACTGGATGGTCCACCCTTTGTTAGCCCTACCATGTATTTAAGTATCAGAAAATATCATCTACACCAACGGCCAACCTACCTTGATATCTATCCCCTCTCCCTTGCCCTCTTCGATCGATCACTATTATAAGAACTTCAATGATTACAGAATCCCCGTAATCTGTTGTTTTATATTTCAAGACCTACTCCAAATTTGTTGGAGGAGTTCACGAGTCGACGATGTTGAAAATTATAACTAAAATATGAATATTTATGGATATGAATTATTAGGTGGAGAAAAGAATTCAGTAATTACCAACTCATTAAGTAAATTTGAAATAACTCTTAATTATAATAAGTTTAGTTGGTTTAATTTTATAGTCGACCAAGTTGGGTTCGATCATATTAAAAAAAATGATAAAATGAGAGGTTAATTTGAGATATCTTTATCATATTTGGCACTTCTGTTCTTGTAAATGCATATGGAAGTTGTTGGGTGATCTCGATATATAAGAATGGAGTCTCCCCGGAGAAAAATCAAAGTGAGGAAAACCCCGCGCATGCTTCCAGTTGGGGTCTTAGCAATATATTGTTGACTCTACCTTAGCCAAACAGCCTAAATGCTTCTTTAGTCCCTAAGTTTTGACTTATTTAAATAAATAGTCCTTGAGTTTATAATTTTTATCAAACAAGTTCTTTTAAATTTCTATGTATAAAAAATTGAAAAAAATTATAAGTCACGTTATTTTAGTTTTGAGTGAAACATGTCAACTTATGATTTTGACTTGTGAACCATTAACTTTAAGAATGAAATTTTAAGAGAAATACTTTTTTTAACAAAATTATAAATTCAGATACGATCAATTTAAAAACCGAAGGCAATTTATCAAAAAGGGTTAAAATCTAAGGTCGAAATGAGTATTTACTCAAGACTCAAGAATCTTCGAACGTTCTTGACCATAAACTTGTTATAGACTTATAAAATTATTCGTTTATTTTACTTTCTTGTTTTTTTGTCTCGAGTTATTATTATTATTATTGTGCTAAACGATCGTTTTGCATCACAATAGGATGTAACGACACAAGGAATTAATAACTAGAAATATATGTTTTTTTCAAAAAGAAAAGAAATAATGAAGCCCCAAATTCCCTTGTGACCAATGGATACACAGTGTACTTAATTTGGGGATCTCTACAGGGTCATATATATAAGTCAATCAGGAAACCTGACTGCTACAGCATGAAGAAAGGTCACCGGCCAAAATGCGTGGATGGACTTCGAGTGCCACAATTAAAGAAGAGTCTCGTGCACTAGGCTTTTAAAATTCGAATGCCTTGAAGTCCTAAAAATAGAATTGTGGCTTCTATATACGTACCCTGTCCTTTTCTTTGTGTGCCTGTATCTGTTTTGTGTGAAATGTTAACTCTTAGTAGTTGTTTTGGGCCATCAGTCAAGGCCAAGTTAAAGGTAATCTAAAGTTTGGAATCGGACAAAAAAGTTCTTCAGCAATAACCAAAATCAATGACTTCATTTCTTCTTTTTTTGGAAAAGGAAAACAGAATATTTATCAAGTTTTGATCGGCAAGATTTTCCATGGAAAAAATAATAATAAAATTGCTCTATACCATTAATTATCTTTTTAGCATTAGAAGGACTAAATCATCAATCTTTCTTGACAACAATATCGATCATTGGGTGGCTTCTAGAATACTTTAAATATGATTTAAAATATATTACTTAATTCCAAATGAAATTAGACATCCCATATGCCTCTAATCTCTAATTTAATCAAACAATTCAAGGGGGAAGATAATTTTAAGTAGATTAAAATACTTCCAAGATTTCAAGATATATCTTCCCCCTATTAAACTCTTTTCCTCCTCTTCCCTTGCACGAAAGGTAAGTCACCGACAGGCCAGACTAAAGTCAATGGAAATGACAAAAACTAAAGAGAAATAGAAGTCCAGGTCTCTTGTCTGATATGGGGATATGTACATCTGTTCAACAAATGAGTTTTCTTTTCCTTTTTTTCTTTACCCCTCAAGGAACAGAAAAGCTTGTTGATCTGATTTTTAAAATAAGAAGAGTAAACATGCACGTTTGTTTAATAGAATAGTATTTGCTGTCTTGTCAATTACAAGAGGATTCTTGGCGACTTTTGCTGCATTTTGCCATTGAGAGACAAATCTATTGAAAGCTACTCTTTTGTGGGTATATATAAATTTGCTGTACGAATTATTTTCTACTAAGTAGGCTGCTCTGTCTGATATGGGGATATGTACATCTGTTCAACAAAAGAGTTTTCTTTTCCTTTTTTTCTTTACCCCCTCAAGGAACAGAAAAGCTTGTTGATCTGATTTTTAAAATAAGAAGAGTAAACATGCACGTTTGCTTAATAGAATAGTATTTGCTGTCTTGTCAATTACAAGAGGATTTTTGGCGACTTTTGCTGCATTTTGCCATTGGAGGATTAAAGAAAATCCCGTTTCTATAAGAGACAAATCTATTGAAAGCTACTCTTTTGTGGGTATATATAAATTTGCTGTAGGAATTATTTTCTACTAAGTAGGCTGCTTGACCAGGGATCTTGGTTTCATAAAGAGAAAAAAGATTTTGGGGTCAGAAAGTATCCAAGTTGTAGACGTTGTAGTGTATCTCCTGGGACTTCTATGCTGCAACTTTCAAGAGATGGCAATTAACTTTCAGGAATTTCAAGGGACAAGGACCATCGTTTTGGGTTCCTTTTTTTCCTTTTTCCCTCGAGCAGTTTGCGTCATGAGCAGTAATGCATTACATCCATATAGCATTAAATATATAATAGTAAATTATAAATACCCAATCATTTTGATCACTTGATGAATTCCTGCATGCATGCATGTACCCGATCCAAATAATACAACCCTCTTTGAAGATTAAATATATATCCTTTTAGCTATTTAGCTAGCCTAGCTAGACAAAAGAATAGCCTTTTAGCAATATTAATCCTAATTCCTAGACATAGCTAGCTAGCTATAGTTGATCCTCCATGAATCGAACTGAAATCTCCCTTTTTAATCAACTTGTCCTACCACCATAGATGGTTGTTTTTCTCTGCATATATACCTAATTTCTTCCACGCTTTGCACAAAATACGATGACAGGTAGAAGAAGTTAACCAAACCATGATCTTTCTCTTGACTCGTGCTAGCTTTACATGACACAAGCACGATTTCATTATCTTTTAGCACTTCACATTAACTAACAAATACTCAGAATTTGGGGACCTATAAGAGTAATTAAGATGCTTATATATGAAAACTCCAAGAAAACACCATCTTCGGAGATTCAAGATCATCAAGAAAACCAAAAGAGATTATAGATCATACTGCGCTCATATATAACTACTGTAACGGCTAATATATATGCAGATGGCATTGTTTAATTTTGTAAGAAAGAATATATAGAACTAGGAGGGGGCTGTAAAGACGAGAGAGGTGCATGTGTTTCAGTTTCATCAGATAAGCGCACAAGGGCCGGTCTAACCCAAAATGCCTCAATTCTCAAGCCCAAATCCTATCGGATAGGCCAATTAAGCATTGGACCTGGGGTGGTTTACCCGGCAGACCAGAATCAGATAAGACCCAGTTAACTCATCTACAGAATTTGAAAAGACCGTGAGTTTTACAACGAGGAGCTGCCACACATTCAGAAATTCACGGACGATGTTAGGTCAGCAATAGCCATCATGCGTGAGATTCCTCATCCCTACAGGACAAATCAATTTGGGACCCTGATCAAGAAGCAGCACAAAAAATTGGTCCCCTATTACGTACTCCACCATTGAGTCACGTCCTTTGGCTAAAATGCGCACCTAACTTCAATTTCCATGGTTAATACAAAAGTACTTTGGTCTCTAGCGAAGAAATTCATCAAGGAGCTGGGTCGACATGGTAAGTCTTCTACCAAAGAAAAGATACGGTCCTATGGTCCCCTTCCAATTTGCACCACACAGCCATAGCCATCATCAAATAAAAAGTTCAGCAACATTAACGCGCACGCAAAGCTTGTAGAAAGTGCGTTCCTTGGAATTATGGGAGTGCCCCAAAGTTCCACCAAGGAAATTGAAAGGTGTTTTCAATGTCATGAAGGTTGGTAGGGCCACTCGTGGACTCGGATTCCCTCCTAAGAGGGAATCACCGAGTACGTCCTAACCAGCCGTCGGATGAGTGACAGTGAATTAATGAACTCATCCGACGGCCGGTATTAAAAATACGTTAAAAAAATCAAAATGAAAGAAACGGAAGTTGGACGACGCGTTAACTGGTAACGATATTAAAACTCACCGTTTCACTCCCTCCCATTTTCGAAACTCCAGAGCGATGCGCGCGCAGCCTTGTGCACAAGCCGCGCGCGACAGAGCCCTCGCACACGCTTAGTCGCTGGAATAGGATTTGACAAGCTTTTCCTGTTTTGTGTACTAAAATGAGAAATCTTAAATGAAAGATGTTCTAACCATTAGCTGAAAAGTGAATTAACTTTCTACTTTCTCTTTATAGTTTTTCCTACGTGAAAAAGACAAGGGTTGGCTGTCACAAGATTTTGGAGCTTATCTCCACTATAACTATTTATAGCAGAAAGGCAACAAACAATAATGAAGAATATCCTACCCAGTAAGTGCATAAATATTGAACCCAGCAAGTGCATAAATTTTCAACCCAGCAACATGTTCTAAGTTATCAATAAGCAATCTTAATCAGGGCACCAAGGTCCCAGAAGTATGCACCAATCTACCAGCCTAAAAAGACAAGAGATGTACACATTTGAACTAAAGCAGAATTTGGAAGGGCTGCAGGCACAGTATAAAATGGTTGCAGTAAAAAAGCATATAGTTGGCTTGTCACGCGCGCCCCGCGCGCACGACAAGTCAAACTCTATTTTGGCACAGAGATTGTTTTCTCTCCTCCAGTGAAGGGTATTTCTTAACATTTCGAAAAGCATCATTGACCTTGAACTCTTTAGCCCTCAAAAACTTCGTTAGTATTATGAAGGTTTGATCAAAAACCACCACACTCAATCGTGGTGAGTATAGTTCTATTTATATTCAATATGAATAATTACAAAGTAGGAAACTAGAATCAATTTGTACAATACAATTCCTATAATTAAGGTACAAGATATGGAGCCTTGAATCAAGGCGTAATTCCTATAATTAAGCTAGAGGATACTAAGCCGTGAATCAAGGCATAGTTTCCTTAACACCCCCCCGCAAGCTGAGCGTCGGATTGGAGCAGACATGAAGCTTGGAGCGAAAGAATTCAAAGAGAGGGCGAGGAACACTCTTGGTGAATAGATCAGCAACCTGGAGATGAGAGGGCACATACTGAGTCCGAAGTTTGCCAGCAATAACAAGTTCCCGAAGGAAATGATAATCAAGTTCAACATGCTTAGCTCGTTTGTGAGAGACAGGATTAGAGCTTAAGAAGAGAGCACTTTTGTTGTCACATAACAGAAGGGGCTTGTGCGACAGAGAGACCCGAAGATCCTGAAGAAGATGCATGAGCCAGAGAAGTTCTGCTGCAGTAGTCGCAAGAGCACGATATTCAGATTCACAGCTAGAACGGGAGACAGTAGGTTGCTTTTTGGCACTCCAAGAAACCAAATTATCGCCAAGATAAATAGAATAACCAGAGGTAGAGCGACGAGTGTCAGGACATCCAGCCCAGTCAGCATCAGAGTAGGCAACCAAGGCACCGGGAGCGGCAGAAGGGCGAAAAGTAAGACCAAAGTGAAGAGTGCCCTTGACATAGCGAAGAATGCGTTTGACAGCAAGAAAATGATCTGTAGTAGGAGCATGCAGAAACTGACTGACAGAGTTGACAGCATGAGCGATGTCTGGCCGGGTGATGGTCAAGTACTGGAGAGCACCAACTAGAGAGCGGTAGAGAGTAGGGTCCGAGAAAGGAGAACCAGTGCCAGTCAAATGGTGGGAGACTACCATGGGAGTGGGAACAGGCTTGCTATCAAGCAACTGAGCTCGAGTAAGGATATCCCGTGCATATTTCAGTTGACTAATAAAAAGACCATCAGTTATGGAGGTGGCTTCCAAACCAAGAAAATAGCTGAGGGAACCCAGATCTTTGGTGGCAAACTCGGAATTGAGCCTGCGAGTGAAGCTGTCAAGAAGAGAGGAGTTGTTGCCAGTAATAATAATGTCATCAACATAAAGGAGCAAATAAATAATATCTGAATGCTGATGAAACACAAAAAGAGAAGTATCAGCACGGCTACAAGAAAAACCAAGTGTAATGAGGAAGGTACTGAAGCGCTGAAACCAGGCACGAGGAGCTTGCTTGAGACCATAGAGTGCTTTTTGCAATTGACAGACATGATCAGGGTAGCGAGG
The DNA here is from genome assembly GCA_963930655.1 of Myrica gale. NCBI lineage: Eukaryota > Viridiplantae > Streptophyta > Magnoliopsida > Fagales > Myricaceae > Myrica > Myrica gale. The sequence goes on from OZ005620.1 coordinate 19,509,957, forward strand.
ATCAACATACCCAGGAGGTTGCTCCATATAAACTGTTTCAGTGAGATTACCATTGAGAAAAGCATTCTTGACGTCTAGTTGACGAAGAGGCCATCGGTGGGTAACAGCAAGAGAAAGCACAACACAAACAGTAGTAGCCTTGATAACAGGGCTAAAGGGGTCGGTGTAGTCAAGTCCAGGCACCTGAGTGTAGCCTTTGGCAACAAGACGGGCCTTGAGGCGCTCAATGGATCCATCAGGCAGATACTTAGTCCGGAACACCCATTTGGAACCAACAATGTTTGAGTTAGAAGGCCGAGGGACCAAGATCCATGTACGGTTGTGCTGCAGGGCACGAACTTCGTCATCCATGGCAGCAAGCCAAGCAGGATTTTTGGCAGCAGATTTAAATCCTTTAGGCTCAGTAGAGGCAAGGAGGGCATGAAGAAGACCAGAGGAGCCCAGGACACTGAGATTTGCAGGATGACGAGTCTTGAAAATACCAGCCTTGGCGCGGGTGAGCATCAGGTGAGAGCCCAACGAAGGTGTCGGAAGAGAAGAAGCAACGGGAGTCGCAACAGGAGGCAAACGAGGAGCCGGAACTGGGGTAGAGGAACCTGCAAGAGGAGGAGAAACCTGCAAGGACTCAGCCACTGGGTCAGTACAAATAACACATGGGTGAGATCCGGATGGAGTAATGTGTGAGGAATGATGCATAGAGGAGGAAGGGTCGTTACGAAGAGAATTTGGTTCAAGAAAATTAGAAAAAGTAAGAGATGACATGGGCTGAGCGTGAGAGCTAGAGTGAGAGGGAAAATAAGTTTCATCAAACTGAGCATGGCGGGTGATATAGAGCCTAGAGGTAGAGGTGTCAAGACAGCGAAACCCCTTATGTGAAGAGATATAGCCTAAAAAAATGCAAGGAATGGTACGAGGGGAAAATTTGTGAGGCATATAAGCACGTAAACAAGGATACACACGACAACCAAAAGGATGAAAATTTTCATAATTAGGTGGAGAACCATAGAGAAGCTCAAAAGGAGACTTACCGCCAAGAAGCGAGGTGGGCAAGCGGTTGATAATGTAGGCTGCAGTACTGAAGGCGTCAACCCAGAAGCGAGGAGATAGATGAGAGTGAAAAAGGAGGGCTAGACCAGTCTCAGTGACATGACGATGTTTTCGTTCAGCACGACCATTTTGAGCAGGTGTATAGGGGCAAGAGAGTTGATGGTGAATACCAAAAGTGCGAAGATGCGCGGTGAAGCGATTGCTGGTAAATTCGGCACCACCATCACTTTGAAATATTTTGATGCGGGTGGAATGTTGATTTTCAACAAACGTTTGGAAGTGAAGAAAAACTTCATAAAAGTCAGATTTAAATTTCAAGGGATAAAGCCAAGTGAAACGAGAATGATCATCAATGAATATAACATAATAAATAAAGCCCAAATTTGATTTGACAGGGGAAGGGCCCCAAATGTCGCAATGAATAAGATCCAAGATATGAGAGGACCTACGTTCATTCCGAGGATATGGTAAGCGGTGATTTTTGGCAAGTTGGCATGTATCACACAATTTTGGAGAAGGCAATAAAGATGTAAGATGAAGATGACCTTTTTTATTCAAAAGAGAAAGAACGGAATGATTTACATGACCAAGACGAGCATGCCATAAATCATAAGATGCATGAAGGGCTTTATTTTTAAGAACAGAAAGAAAAGCAGAGTTGCCGCGCTCCAGCACATATAAGCCACCATCACGTTTACCGGTTGCCACCACCCTCCCCGTTTGACGATTCTGGACAGAAAAAGAATTATGAGTAAATATAACAGAGAGAGGAAAATCAGAAGTTAATTTACTAATAGAGAGGAGATTTTTAGTGAGACGAGGAACAACTAAAACATCCAATAAATGGAGGTTGGGAAGAGGAGAGAGGGTACCGGTATGAGTAATGGGAAGAGAAGCACCATTCCCTACAATTACACAATCCTTACCCGTGTAGTTATTTGAGTGGGCCAAAGTGGAGGAATCAGGGGTCATGTGGGCCGAAGCCCCAGTATCTAGGAACCAGTCACTGGGTGCAGGCCCATGAAGCCCACAAGAAGCATTGAAGGCCTCGGCAAGGTGAGCTGAAGGCTCACTCCGTGCGATATCAGACCGTGCATAACGTTGATGGCACCGGTCGGCATAGTGACCCTCCTGCCGGCAGATCTGACACCGTGGTGGACGGCGTGGCTGACCGGAGCGGTGGCGTTGATTTGGCTGCCCGTTACCACGATGGGATGACTGTCCAGAGCCATTCCTAGTGGTCTGTTGTGGACGGGAGTGTGTGTTGGGCCGATAGTTACCACCATGGGTGGTGGCGGTGAAGGCAGCGGAGGAAGGAGGAGCCGATTGGTCAAGGGATTTTTGGAAGAGTTCAAAACTCTCAGCTTTGGAGACAAGATCGGCAAAACAGGGCAGGGGAGTTTGAGCCATTTGAGCGGTGGAAAAAGTGGTGAAATCAGATCCAAGACCCCGGAGAAACCAGTGAGACTTATCAGAGCCATCGACAGGCCGTCCGATGGCATGCAGCTGATCACAAAGAGATTTGAAGGTCCGGGCATACTCAGAAACCGTACGGGTGCCGCGTTTCATCAACTGTAAATCGTCTTTGAGACGAAGTTCTCTGGCTTTGGAGCGATGGCTGAAGGAATTTTCAAGGGCAAGCCAAGCTGCACGTGAGGTAGAAAGTCCCACAACCTCAGCCATAGCTTCTTCGGTGAGGGAGGAGAGCAGAAGGCTCAAGAGGCGTTGGTCAGTGTGCTTCCACGCCAGGTGTTTGGTATTGGGTGTCTTAGAAGTGGGGGGATCAAACTGAGGAGGAGGTTCGAGAGTGCCATCAACATGGCCTAATAATTCTTGGCTTTCAAGGAGAGGGAGTAATTGGCTTTTCCACAGAAGGTAATTGGAGGAGGAAAGCTTGATAGTAACCATGTGAATCATGGTGTTGAAGGAAAGAAGGGTGGGGTTGGATTCGGCAGCCATTGGGGGAAAAAATTCTAGAGGATCGAGAGAGGCTCTGATACCATATGAAGGTTTGATCAAAAACCACCACACTCAATCGTGGTGAGTATAGTTCTATTTATATTCAATATGAATAATTACAAAGTAGGAAACTAGAATCAATTTGTACAATACAATTCCTATAATTAAGGTACAAGATATGGAGCCTTGAATCAAGGCGTAATTCCTATAATTAAGCTAGAGGATACTAAGCCGTGAATCAAGGCATAGTTTCCTTAACAAGTATTACGTCAGTGGCATTGTCTCCTTTACGTCAGTGGGTTTTGCAGGCGTGTTTTGTATGATGTGTTTGTTTACAACTTCAAACTTTATAATCGTTTGCATTGGGCTTAGATATTTAACATAAACCAGTGCATTTGACTGTGTAATTAGCAAGATGCAAAGCCATATTTGATGGAGCTTGAAAACAACATACAGCTAGCAGGTTTAGGTTGTGTAATCGTCGATGTGCATGTTAAGTACCAAGGCTGTCGCGCGCGCGACGGCCTTGATAATTACCGAGGCTCTGTCGCGCGCGCGACAGCCTGGGTAATTATCCTAGTGATGCAATTACAACATTCAGAGTCTCAGACTATTGGTACAACAACTGCGTTGAGTTAACTCAGCCACAAATACTTAACCATTAGGAACGACAAGCTTGATAAATTATTTAAGTCCGCCGTTTGGTTTCCGGGTTTCTTTTCTTTTGTGGGGGTGAACGAGATCGTCGACCAGAACTTGTTGTTACTTCTCCCTTCACTTTTGCTCCTGAGGAAGTCTTTCAGGAAAACCCACCTCTTTGAGCTCCTACTGGCTGAAGAAGATCTCGAAAAAGAAGCAGAAACTGAAGGAGTTGTAGTCTCTGAACATAACTCCACGATCTTTTCCCTTTCAGACTCTTCTACTTCCAAACAAGTAGTTTGGTTCGCTGAGCTCGTATTCTTATCTCTCTCCTCGTCCTCTGCCCACTCAAACACTGTGTTTCTCATCGGAGACATAGATCTGGTTCTTCTGCGCAGAGACTTGTTGCGTAGCCTCAGATCTCTGCCTCTCTCGCCAAGCTGATCCGTGTCGAAATCGTCCTCTTCTGCTTCGAGATCCTGCAATGGAGCTAAAACCTGAGGCTGTTCCAAGTGGGTAGAGAGCATCACTGGGCGGGAAGAAATTCTTAGTGAAACGGTGAGTTTTGCTCACCTTTACATTTTAACCCTTTGTCTAACGTTTTCTTCTTTGATTTTTGTTTTTTTTAAGCTATTTTAATACCGGCCGTCGGATGAGATCATTAATTCGCTGTCACTCATCCGACGGCTGGTTAGGACGTACTCGGTGATTCCCTCTTAGGAGGGAATCCGAGTCCCTCGTTTTAGCGTTAAGAGAGATATTTCACTGCCCTCTGCACTGCAATTAAAACTAATTAATTGCCAAGGACATCAACCGTCAAGGTCTCAGTACTTCCGCTGCTTTGGTATCTTTTTGGGTGGCTCTCAAGCTATGGCCAGTGTTTCTGCCCGTACTTTATCCTCAGCCTCAGTTCTCCCAATTTTTCAACCAAAAAGGTCCATTTCCAACTTCATCCAATGCTGTGAGAACCCAAGGGAGCCTGTTGAGCTAACCAGTAATGGGTTGGCTACTTTTCCGGAAAAGAATGCTCGTAGCAGTTCAGGTGCTAAAGTTCCACCTCCTAGGCCTCGCCGGATAATCCTGGTTAGACATGGACAGAGTGAAGGAAATGTTGATGAGAGTGCTTATACAAGAGTTGCTGATCCAAAGATTGCACTGACAGAGAAAGGGATGGCTGAAGCAGAGGAATGTGGGAGAAGTATTAGGGAGTTGATTGAGCAAGATAAAGTGGACAATTGACAAGTCTACTTCTATGTGTCTCCATATAGAAGGACACTTCAAACTCTAAAAAGCTTAGCTCGCCCGTTCGAGCGCTCAAGAGTTGCTGGATTGAGAGAAGAACCTCGTCTAAGAGAACAGGATTTTGGTAGGTGTTTCATTTGGTCGACCTTGTTAACTTAGAAAAAAATCAATCGACAAGACATTGAAGAAGTTCCGTGCTGAGGAACAAAACCCAAAAGTTCAGTAACAGAACTACCAAATTGGAAATTGTATGATAGTTCACTTTGTCATACAGATGAAAGACAGAGGGACCTTGTTTTAGAGCCTAACCTACCGAATTTATTTCATCAGACCAACTGTAAATCCCCTAATCAAGTACTGTTATTATTTTGGTCCTGAAAGGAATTCCTTACAGCTTTTCATATTTTTCTATAAAAGGGAATTTTCAGGATCGAGAGAAGATGCGAGTAGAGAAAGCCCTTCGCATGCTTTATGGTCGTTTCTTTTACCGCTTTCCGAACGGGGAATCTGCAGCTGATGTTTATGACAGAATAACAGGTAGTTTGCTCATTTTGACAAACATTATTCCTCGAATTTATAACTTCACAACGTACGTTATGTGCGCATCACTTCAACAGGTTTCAGAGAAACGCTGAGATCAGATATTGATGTCGGCCGGTTTCAGCCACCCGGCCAACGAAACCCAAATATGAATATAGTGATAGTCTCGCACGGTCTGACTCTCAGTGTGTTTCTGATGAGATGGTACAAATGGACGGTGGAGCAATTTGAAGGGATAAATAACTTTGACAATGGGAGAATGATTGTTATGGAAAAAGGCTACGGAGGAAGGTAAATCCTCTGTTCTCTCATCAACTCCACGGGAAACATTTTAAACTATCATCAGAATATTACAAAACTCTATACATATCTGGGTTCTTGATATACGATCGGTAATCCACAGGTACAGTTTATTAGTGCATCACAGTGAAGAAGAACTCAGAGAGTTTGGATTGACAGACGACATGCTGTTGGATCAGGACTGGTAAAAACTTTGGCCTGTCTTCTTACATTCCCAGATTCCTGACTGTTGGAAAAACCCTGAACATTGCAATCTTTTGTTTCCGTTTAGACTAACGTTGGTGTTTGTTGGCTTCTGACAAGGCAAAAATATGCAAAACCTGGTGAACTGAACTATGACTGCCCGACGATGAATTCCTTCTTCACCCACTTCAACGAGGAAGGTAGCTAGATCTGAGTTAAGAGGTAGTGCCACTTACCGGGATGGCACCAGAAAATTGAAGCCGGGGGAGCCCCAAGATGAATGCATGGGAGCCAAACACAAACTAGATACGCATGACCAATCAGTTGTTTTTCAGTCTAATCCCTACCTCAGATGTAAATGGTGATCTGAAATATCGATTTGTGAAGACCCAGAAACGTAATGCTATATGTTTCCCTTTATGCAGTGTTGGCTTAGAAAACTACTGGGTTTCCAAGTCCTACTTTCTTTGAGTAGCGTCTCAGTAATAATAATGGCTTCCACTGCTCTGGCAAGCGACCTCTAAATTGAAACTCGAAGAATGGTTCAATGCACGAACGAAGTCAACCTCTTGCTTTTAGGCTTCTCAAAGTCTATTGCAGTAACTATCTGAAATGACCAATCGAACATGGAAGAGCACCAAATTTCGGCACACATACAGCTTCAGCAGTATTTTGGTCTTTGGAAGTGTCGTTCAAGAAAATTTCACTTCCCATAAGATACTCAGAAATCAACCGTACCCGCAAAAACAAGGAAATTGGACGCAACTACCAGCTGTGAGCCTCTGGCAAAATACGAGCTCCTACCCTCATTGGGCACAACAGCACAAACGACTAAGATAGCATGACCATAGCCCATAGGAAAGCACAGATCTTCCAGTATTGACAGGCTTCGGATCTTTGATCCTGCATTACAAATTACAATAATATGGCCACGGACAAGAGACTTGATGGTTGCTAACAGGCACACAAAGGTTTTTCCCTGGATTCTTCTAAATCTGAAATTAATACGTGGAAAAAACGTGAACAACAAAACGTCGTATTCACTTTTTGCAACCGGTGACACAAAAATGTAACTTTTGCATTGATTTGAAAATATATTCGATTGGAAACCAAAGAGGCAACACACTCCCAGACTTGGCCACAAAAATAATATATATTTAAAATGGGAAGTCAAAACTGAGAAGCAACCACTAGACCTTGCCTAAAATTGAAAAGGTAATCAAAAGCGGGAATGCAAATCCAACAAGCACCGGCATATGAGGAGAACTGCAGGATTGGATGCTTTCCTGCTGAAAATTAAAAAATTTCACCAGGTTCAATATACTTCTCTACCTGCAGATGCACCCAATGTTAAGGCAAAAAAGGGGCACTGGGTACAAATATTACGAAGGTCTTTTCCTAGGAGAAGAATCCTCTTCATCTTCCCGCATTGCAGATGTACTTGATTTAACATCATATTTCCCATTTCGCTGGTATTCATATGGGCCAGCTTCTCCAGACCTTCTAGGTATGTCACCTATTCGACTGTCCATGCCCCTGTTGTAATCTGTAGGATTCCATCGGCTGTGGAAATCAGGATCATCCTGAAAACGGGAGTTCCGTCCTGCCACAAAGTCATCTTCAACATTGTAACGAAATGTCTTAATAGGCCCGTCCGTATCATTACGCGCTACAAGATTACCTGACCGGTATTTATAAACAGGTTTCCTTCTATCATCATATCTTAGGCTGCCTCTACCAACCCCATCCATCTCTGATAATCTCCCAGGATGCAAAGATCTGTAGCTCCGAGGGGAATCAACCAAGTCATACCTGTCATCCCGTGGACCAAATCTCCCAGGTGATCTCCTGTCTAGAACTGAAGTACTTTGATTGTATCCATGCTCCCTGAAATGACCCAATCCATCCCTTCTATCTTCAATCCACCTTGAGTTATGAGTCGGGGAACTACGACCTCGAACTGACCTAAATCCAGTCACATGATCTGCCAAGAAGCCAGGCCGCCGGTGAGGTGACCGCAGTCTCTGCATACCAATCTCAGATCTAAAACTAGGCGATTTACTTCTGTCTCTAAATCCTGAACTACCGGAAATGGGAGAACGAGTTCTAGATCTTGACGGAGATTTTGCGCAGGACTGATGAGCATGAGTAGCCCCTCTTCTTTCAACAGGAGAGAAGCTTCTTTCTCTGCTGGCCGAAGGATGGGACTGGTTAAAGGATGATTCCCGGAAAGTGCTGGACACTGGAGCATGGTATCTCCCCCTAGATCCTCTCCCATCAACTTGAGGGCCATATCTTACAAACCTGCCCCTGCCAAGAGTCAAACGCTTATAAGGGCTAATTTCTCTAGCAGGCCTAGCACTCCCACGTATACCAAAGGCCTCTTCCCTTCCAACTGGCGACCCACTTCTTCTAAAAGACCGATGTATACCTTTTTCTGGCCCAAGGTGACAGAAAGCCATTGGACCATGATAACTGGGAGAATGATTACGTTTAGGGCCCCTGCGGCTTTCTGGAGAATCAAACCAACGATCACCTCCCCGACCTCTGGCATGTGAATGCCGAGAATATCCACCCCTTCCAAAAGATTCAATAAATCCAGACTCCCTCCCCAATCTAGAATTTGAATCATCAGCATCACTGAATCTGAAAGGCAAACATAATTAGCAACAACATCAATCTACACGAGCTACACATACATATGGACAAGCCCATAAGAAAGTAGCAAACCACAGATAATACCTGCTTCCCTGCACAGACAGCTTATCCTTCACAAAAAATATGTCACGTGACGTTCGTCCTTCAATACGCGACCGCAAATCCCTCTTAAACACTACACCCTCAGCTATCCTTGCCTCAGTATCCTCAGCATTTAATTCTACACAATCACCATCAGTTTTCTTCCAGCTACTACCACCTCTAACTCCAGTCTCTACATCAGAAGGATTTTTATGACACGCTTTCATACTTAAACTACCTGATTTGATTTCTTTCCCTGCACCATCTCCCCTTGCATCAATCTCATTATTTCTGGTCACCTTGTCCGTACCCACAACCACGCCGACATTATCACTGGTACCAACAACATTACTTACATCTCTCCTTGTTAACTGTCCTCTGGAGAAAGGGGTAGTCGTTGTCACCACATTTTCCTCTCCAGATCTTTCCTTGATAACTTCTGTCGAGTCAATTGGATGAGGTTGGAAGCTAGAGTCCTCAGATTTCTTCAAAAGTTGATCACCTTCACAACCCAAAGTGTTAGCATTGTCCGAACCATAGTCCATATGTTCACCTTCTATATCCTCCCCACGATGATCTTCCCAAGCATGCAAAATGGATTCCCTGACCTCCCCATCTTCATACTGCGAATCATAATCCTCCTCCAGTTCACTCACTTCCTCAATTCCAACTAAATGACCATCAACATGACATAAATCAGAACCATAATCATTTTTCAAAGGCTTTTCTGGAGCCACCTTATCAGAAATATTGACAATATCGGCGGGATAACTTAGGCATGAATCATGGGAGGGTGAGTGTAACGATGCCGCACACCTTTCTGAGGACTTGAGTTCCTCTCCATCGAGATGCATTTTAGAACCACTTTCAGCATTCTCTTGAACAGAAACTTTGCTTTGTTGAACATTCTTGTCCACAACCACTGTGGGCTGACCTTCAACAAGTACACCAGAGGGCATCTCTATACACATGGGAGAAGATGTTGAAGGGCCCACTTCATCTGACTTACAGGAAAAGTTTTTCAAACAAGTACCAGAAGGCTCAAATTCTTGGGGTTGACTGGTCTCCAGGCCGACTACATTGGTAGGGGCAATGCTGTTATCGAGACAGGAAGTTGCTTCAGCACACTCAGCATTTTCATCAGTAACATCCCCATTTTCACAGGTAGCATTACTAGGCAAAGCAATGGGAGAAAGAGCAATGTCCTGCTTCTCAACCTGAGCACTATGGGGAATGCTATCACAGGTGTGAACACCAGCAATGCAGTCAGCTCCTCTTTTTATGCTAGCAGTACCAACGGAGGCTCTATTGATGTTTCCTTCAGATACACACATGCTTGTACATTGATCTGTAGTAGGACGTGTGGTCTCGAAACACAAATCCAAGCTTCCAACATGATGCAAAGATAGACTTTCACTAGTCCCTGAGGAGCCAGGAGCTACACACTGCGCTACAGCATTTCTATCCCCATTCGCAGAAGTTTCAGGCCCAAATGCATTATCAGCTGGAACCAAGTCAACAGATGCAGAATTTGGGCTATTATCCTCTGATGTATGGAGGGATTCTGTTCCCTTAACTATGTCCGATACTGGTGCACAATCATTCACAGAAGAAAGCGACTGTTTTTGGAAACAAATAGTTATCGCAGCATCTGTGCAGGCATCAAAGTTCTGCTCCACCATGTCTGATTGTTGTGTTATCTCTACCGTATCCCCCATATTAGTTGATGTTGCCTTTTCAGCATCACATTTATCGCTTCTGATTTCAAGTAATGGATGACCTTCTGAGTTCCCCACACTATCACTGCAAGTACTGTTCGCAACAATGGCAACGTTGGTCTGATGATCGGAATTCTGATAGTTGAAAGGGCGCTCCCACGCATCCATTTCAGTATTTAAATCCCAATGCAGCCTATAATCACGTGAAGAGGAGTCCTGCATTCTAACTGCTCCCTCCCCTATCTCACTTAGAATATCCTTCAACGTAGCCATAGAAAGATCCTGCATGGATGTACCCTCCATCCCATGTCCATGAGGACGACAATTTGAGGAGGAAGTAGCAGCTATCGAAGAGGCAGTAAGTTCTTCTGCAGGCATGATGGAAATACAAGAACCATTTCCTTCTTTAGAAATTTCAGCAGAACTTTGTTCTTTTGAAACTTCCTTTGAAATCAAACATGATCCGTTATTCATCGAACCTTCAAAAGTACCTGCATCCACAAAAGATTCTTCCATTCCTGAAGCCTCCTCAGCATGAACATCATCCCCTCCAAAACAATTACAGGCAGCAGCAGCAAGAATTGAGATGCCAGAGAAGTCTTCACTCTCATCAAGTTTATGATCTGCCCTAACCAGGTTCTTTGCATTAATATCAAGCTTGCTATCATCCATTTGGCCCAAGTCATTCATGGAAGCAACTATTGCAACAGGTTGAGATTTTCCAAATGAATCGCGATGAAACTCCGGATGCAAATCACTTCTATACTTCAAGAGCAGTTCAGCCTCCTCAGAACATGGAGAAAATGCTCTCGGTGGTGGAGATGGAGACCTGAACAAAAATCTCCTTTTCTTGATCGGTACATGTTCTGCCTTTTCACTGAAGCGGCACCCAAGAACACTTACTCCGAGCTGCCAAATAAAACAGGAGACAATTGTATCATTTCTTGATCACATTAAAATTGCCAAAAGAAACTGAAAAGACAAAAGAATTTAGTATATAAGGACCACCTTCTCAGATTCAGAAACTGGCATTTCCACAGATTTGGGGTCCTTATTGACCAGCTCTCCGATATTTTTCAAACTTCTTGCCAGTGATTTCCTAGCCCGCCTTGATGAACTCCTATTACCTTTCCTGATCTTCGTCCAAGTCAAATCAGAATTGATAAAACTGGTAAGTTCCAGACCAAAGGCGCCCGGCATGCTATTGGATGACGACCCCCTCCCATTAACCAAAGGCTTTCCACCACAGGCCTTGCATGATGCCGTTGTGGTTTGTTTTCTGCCTATCTCAAGAGTAGAGGCAGACACCCCGGAGCAGGAACACAAGCAAATCTGCAAATCAAAACAAGATTCATCCAATCTATGCTGACAACGCTTAAACACATCCATAATCACTGTATATGCATGTAAAGTGTCCCTAATCTATGTGAACCATAATGTGTCATAATGCAAGGACAAAAATAATCCTCAATGCCCACCATGGTAAGGGGCCTCTCATTGTCGACTAATCAGAGATGGAGAAAGTCCAGAAGCTTCTCAGACTACCAGCCTGTGAAACATCCAAGGCTTAGATCAGCACGATGCCCACGACCAAAATAGTGTAGAACTTTATATACAATACACTTAAAATAGTCCAATAAAATGTTTCTGTAATGAGCACTTTAAATTGATTACAAGACTCCAAAAATATGGCTCCCATAACTGCATACTTTTTGGCCGCATGAAACTCGACAGACAATTTTTGTGTTGGCCGTAGCCAATACTTGCAATGTGAAACAAAGGATTTCAACGGAATGAATAACCAAGGGACCCTAAACAATGGCATATGACATAACCGGAAGGCAAACATCGTGAATGAACATAACCATTTCACTTGCAGCAATACCCTGAAAATTCTAGATGGCCTGTAAACACTTCATAAGGTGCTGAATTTGAGAAAGACCAGCAGGCAACAGAGAAACGCTTGGGCCCCAGACAAAACATATAACATAGAATAAGAGTTTCTTCACAACCAGCAAGACAGATACAGAGCTGAACATTGTGACATACACAACGTGCTCTCTCCTAACATCAAATGCTAACTGCCTGACGCATAAGAAGAAGAACTATTGTTTTACTAAAAGATAGCAAAGCCACCTTCTATGCAAACCCCATCTAATTTTTCCAACCATCCAGGGAACTAAAACCAAACTCCCATCTTTTGATCAAGCAACCCTGGATCGTGGCCTGGATATCACGAATGAAGCCGAAATCTCAAACAAAGTTAACATAAGTTTCACGAAAAGTAATTAAGCAAGGGAAGCGCAACGGGAAGACAATCGGCAGAGACGAGGAGATGAACCACAGATCTAATCAGATCAATGGGATCGAATTTGGCCCCCAAAACCTATCAACTCGTCCATAATATGACTCAGCGTTGATTTTCATAATCACCAGCACCCCAAAAAGGTTTATGAATCCAGGTTCAGACTCCACAAAAGGAAGCGTGATGAAAAGGAACAAACTACTCCTTGCAATCACAGTCACAACTGACCGTCAACAACACAACTGCTGGTGAGTGCGAGGTAGATGGCACATCAAAAGACTGCGTTGAAGAGGGAGCCGACGACCCAGATGGCACGTCCACTCTAAAGAAAGCCCAAGAACAGATCTACACGGAAAATCTATACCACATGAAACTTCAAGTCTTCGACCAGTTTGACGCTCATAATCCAAATCTTCCTCTAGTCCGATAGATCCAGCAGAGTCGGCTTCTCCGAAACACGCAATTTCAAAGCCCGAGAAAATCGCTAGGTGTTTGCCGCCCATTCTTGCTCGTAATCCAAACAAGAACAACGACAAAAACAGACAACAGACACAAAAATCAAAGCTAGGGTTTCAGTTACCTGAAATCAACAACAAAACACCCCTCCACTGAAATCCCACGCAAAAAAAGATCTCTCTAATGAGCTGAATCCGACTTCGTAAACCGAACGGAAAATACCGTTGAAAATCTCCGACGCAGTGAGAGAGTTAGGGTTTCTGTTTCAACCTTCTCTTAATGGTGATTCGACTGATTCTTTCCCTTCCTCTTCTTCCTCAATGGAATCGGAATTGGAAACTGGATTGGATTTCCCCTCCTTCGTGCTTCTCGATCTTTCTTCTCTGGTATTATTTCCCCTCCACACAATTTTTCCTTTTCCAATACGCCAACGCCGCGCAGAAGATCCTTTTTCCTTCCCCTCCTTTTTGCGGCCTTCTTTTTATTCTTTTCCTTTCCCCCAATCCCTCTTTCCCTCTTGTGCATGAACGCAAGCCAGCCTCCCATCACCACGTATTTATCCTTTTTTTCCTTCCCACATCGCCCTCGGATTTCCTCCCCCTCTTCCGATACTATCCCTACCAGAAGTGGTGGCAATTGGTAGTAAAGAGTCAACCCCACACGTGATTACGACTGTTGGGCAATGTGATCGATCCCATTGCCTGTGACCGAAAGATATTAGATTTGCGACCAAAAAAAAAACACACAGCTCTATGTTTTGTTTTAGGGCTGAAAAATCCGAATGCGGTCCACATTTCGACCCGGATCGTATTTCGGTCCTCTATTTAAGAGGATCAGACCGGACCACTTATAAGTGGTCCAATTTTAGTAAATGCAGTCTGGACCGGTTTTAATTTTTTTCAATTTTTTAAATTTTTTTTAAGGTTAATTTTAAAGGGAGAAGTGCATATGAAAATATTTAGATTTAGTTTAGATTAAAATTAAACATTTTAAGTTTATAATTTGTATTAAAAAAGGAAACCAGGTCGAATAAACGGTCCGGTCCGCGGTCCGGTTGTGTGCAGCCCTACTCTGTTTAAGGGTGAGAAATTTATCACGTGGATTTCGGTACAGGAATCGTAACCTATTTTGAGAAAATTCTAGAATCGAAATCGAAAATTCTAGAAATGCCGGAATTTTCTGGTGCTGGTATTTAAAAAATTAATAATAAATTGTTAGTATAATTTAGTTTATTTGAGACAAAATATAGTGATGTATTTTTTTTTCTTTTGACATCTTGATGATCATAATATGTTTAAAACCCATCTTATGAAATTGATGCAATATGGGAATTTTTTAAAAAAAAAAACCCAATTTCGTAAAATTAGGCCTTTTGGCCCAGTTATGGAACCGAAATTTCCGGAAATTCCGATTACATTCCGGTAAATTCCGGAATAGAAATTCTTATTCCGGTGAGTACAGGAACCGGAATGGGTCATCCATTCGTTCCGGTACTCACCCTTATCTCTATAGATGGTTTTGTGAATTGCAATTTCCTTGGCCATATCATTTGTTAAAATTGTCAAATATTAATTTTTATAATCGTGTGTGTCAATATTAATTTTTAGATAGCTTTTAATAGTGACATTTTGAATTTTCTTGTTTTTTACCCAATTGAACTATGTGCGTGACAAGTAATAAAACCTAATTTTTAGGAATAAATGTGAAATGTTAGAATTTCCTTTAGTCTTAATTTTTTAGTTAGGAGTTTAGAATCTGTGTTGGGTGGGGGGGGGGGGGGTTTACATTGACAAGGATCAATAAACATACTTATTCTACCCATGAATTTGACTCCGAGGTTAAAATTAGTTAATTTATATTTTTGTTTTGATTAACGAAGAAATGTCACCCTCTAATTAATTTTCGGCCACAAGACTCTAAAGAAGGGGAATAAAATTATAATTCAATATCTTCTATACAATTCCATAAGAGAAAATATTTTTTCTCATCATCCTATTTCTCTTGCAATATTGCCCACATAAATTAAGGTAGAAATTGATCCCCTATCTCTTTATAGCAACTTTTTCAAATGCCAGAATTACAAGGGCTTTGAATTTTAGGTTATATTTAGAGAGAAAATTATAGATTCTTGTCAAAAAAATTTGAAATTAATCCCAAATATTTGGTTCCATTTTGGGACCTAAATCTAGGGGATTCTGAGCAGGGGCAGAACCACATGGGGGGCACCCTGGGCGGGTTTCCCCCCTTTGTTTTGTAAAATTGACGAATTATTTTTAAAAAAAATTATTTGCCCCCAGGTGGGCAAGCCCCCCCTTAACAGACGTTCCCCCAGGCCCCAAGCCTAGCCCCCACGTGCGGCGTGCGTCTCCTTCTCAGCTCAGTCCCCGCCCAGTGGTGCCCACCATTTTCTCCTTGTTGCAGCTCCAGCCAACATCTCCCCCTCACTCTCAGCCTCCCCTCTTCTCCAAGCTCCACGGTTGACAGCAGGTAAATAATAGAGAAAGTTTCTCTTTTTCTGGCCTTACGTAAGTCACGTAGGGGTTGGAATTTGGGAACTTGGGATTGTTGCACCGTGGACTCCCAATGGCTATGACCAGTGGCTTTTCTTTCAATAATTTTATCCAATGACATAGAAGGTTTAAAAGCCACAAGTTTTAATACTCAAAGGTTACAAATTAAAAGCAAAGGGCTCAAAGCCATTTGACATCCCTCGCATGGTGCACTGCGCAGAGGCTCTCAGCCTCTCCCTATCGTGAGCCAGCCTTTTATTTTTCTGGTCTCTTTCTTGCTCGTTTTTATCTCGGGTAGAAATTCGATTGTGTCCGTCTCTAGGGATTTTGAAATTTGATTTCAATCTTGTCAAAATCAGGGTCTTAGAAGCTAAAAATTGAAAACTTGGGTCTTAAAAGCAAAAGTCCTAAAGAACTGAATTCACAATAGATTGTTTTCCATTTTTTTAAAATTTGCAAACAGAGAAGTCAATTGTGTGGAGGCTCAAGTGTTGTTGCTATGTTGTCTTTTCAGGTTAATTTTGGGGCTCAAATTTTGCTTGGTGGTGGGCTTGTTTAGGTAATTTGTATCCTAAAGCCTATTAGAAATTTAGAAAATGATTCTATAGATTATTTGAAGATGGTTTTTGTGAATTGTTGGATATTGGAGGTTAGAGCTTATGTTGGTTCACTTTGTTTTTGTGAATTGTTGGAGATTGGAGGTCAGAGCTTATGTTGGTTCTGTTGGTTGTTTAGAAGATGTTAAAATTGAAATTGAATTTGTGAATTGTTCATTTATGTATTTGACTACTTGATATGCAGAACATGATGGTAACTTAGTAGACATGTAAATGTTGTCCATTTTGATTACTTGATATGCGAAACATGATTACTTGACAAGAAATCATATTTTATATCCATTTGTTTATCTCCTTATTAAGTTGACATTGGTCTTACCAGTTGCGACTGCAACTGTTGAGAGAGTGTTCTTTGCGATGAAGATTATCAAGACTGACATGCGTAATAAGATGGAAGATGACTGGATGAATGACAACATGATCATATACATCGAGAGAGAAATTTTTGAAACTATAGAGAACGAAGCAATTTTGCAACGTTTTCAGAATATGCAGTATCGTAGGATTCAATTGTCACCTTTCAGTCTCAGCAAATAATACGGTACATGTATTTTAATATTTTTAAATGCTTTTAGTCCTTAATTTTCGATATTTTAACTTTAAGAGATTTTTGCATTAGGTAGGAAAAAATTTTGAGATGTCATTTCGCCTTAGAAATTTGCCCCCTAACAAAAATTATGGTTCCGCCATTGATTTTGAGTGGTTTACATTTCTGCATTCTGGCTTTTCCTACGGTATAATTAATAATATAGCTTACAAAAAAAACATATAAGATAACAATGTTTCATTATTCGACAGCAAAATAAATTTTTCATTTAAAAACAGATATTTTGGATTTACCAGCCTGATCAAAGAAGGTAGGTGAAATCTCATATCAAGAGAAGTCAGTTTTTGTTGTTAATAGATTATTAAATAAATTTTAATTGTTGAGTGAATAGTGTACATACCCTCTCCATACACTTTTTATTTATTTATTTATTATTAATGCTTAACCCAGTAAAAATAATTAGCATATTCCCATGCTAGAAAGCATATCTTAAATGGACATCAAATACATACTCCACTAGCGCATTGTTGGGCACCTAATGGCCCTTCCCAAGCTTGTCGAGTGTAGTAAAAGGCGACCCTGTTTCTGATTCCCTTCCAGGTTTTGCAGCTTATAGGCACCAATTGGTCCCAAACTGAGGGGTTTTCAAATTTCAACCCACGAGAGAGAGCTAGACATTGTTTATGACTGGCTTAAGCAAAACAAGAGAAGGACCAAAGGGGTGGAGGAAAAGGGAAGGGAGCTGCCAAAAAAACAAACCAGAACGGGGCTAATCTGTCTGTGTCAGCTTTCATTATGCTGAAAAGCAATAGCCCAGATATTTCATTCAGCAGACAGGAAACTGGTTTTTAGACTTTGATCCACTCCAAGGTCAGAACTTGAAGTTACTGTGCGTTACAATATTGATCCTGGCCTTCGGACTGCACACTTGCAGTCCACTTTGACAGAGCTCTGTCCCAATGAGTTTCTTCATTAGACTTACCATCATTGTTGAAGAAGTAAGTCCAGCAGGCATATGACCTTTATGCTTTGCATATTCCTTGGAGCCATGGCCACTCAGCAACTAGCATGGATATCAATCATTGGAGCAGGACAAGACCTTTTTTTTTTTCCTTCGCAAAGCAGGACAAGACCTAAAAACAAAAAAGGGTTGCCTCTTGGAAGTTCAGTATTCGAGCCATGGCCACTCAGCAACTAGCATGGATATCAATCATTGGAGCAGGACAAGACCTTTTTTTTTTTTTCCTTCCCAAAGCAGGACAAGACTTTAAAACAAAAAAGGGTTGCCTCTTGGAAGTTCAGTATTCGAACTTTTGGAAGACAAAATGGAGATGCGGGGTATCGATCCCCGTACCTCTCGCATGCTAAGCGAGCGCTCTACCATCTGAGCTACATCCCCATTTGATTCTGTAACATTAATAAATTATTTTACTAGATATTTAACTTTCATAAAAAAACAAAAACAAAAAAAGCATGTTCTGCACGTTGTTTGTTTGGAAAAGGGTTTTAAATATAAGTTAAAAATGATTGAAAACAATTAGGAAAATCATTTTATTAAAAACCTTTGTGCGATTTGAGGCCTGCTTAGCCTAAACAGTGGAAGAACAGGATAGCAGATTTTGGTATATGTGATTTAAGAATACTTTTTCGAGATTGTTTTTGGGAAGTATGCTTCGGATCGTTAATGTATGTCAGAAGTCTGTTGGACGTAAACAGCACGTGACGATCTATTGATTGGACGAATATATAGGCATTTGGCTGCTGCTGCTTGACGCGTTGGAATCGAATCATAAAAAAATGGTCGTATTTTAGAGAATTTTTGAATATTTATGTTGCATAGTATTTTATTGGTGTTTGTGTAAAGTGGAGAGAGAAATGATTTGATTTAATTGTTTAATAAAACAATATTGGAGTTATGTGAAAAAATATAGAGAGAAAATTTATGTTGAATAAAAAATAAAAAAATTATTGGAGATTGTGTAAAATGTATTAGTGTTTGAATTCTGAATATGTTCGATGGTAATTTTGTGAATATACTTAAAAATATGCTTTTATGCAGCAAGCTGCTATTACGAAAGCCACGGTCAAGGACTTCAATGCCCTTTCAAGCGTAATTACTTATTTATAGAGTTTGATGAAGGTTAATAATAAAAACAAAATCCTTTAATCATATTTAAGAAAAATGAGATATAGAAACATGTGGAAATTAGGATAATTCACCCTTAGGATTTATGTTCACCATGGGCATATCTAGCCGGATTACTGTTTTTATTTCTTGTTTAGTATGTCAAACTTTTCATATTTCAATTTTTGGAGTTTAACTTTTATGAAAGTTTATGCAAAATTGGTAGAAATTTTAAAGGTTATAAGTTGTATTTGCATCCCAAAATTTTGATTTAATAAAATAATCTATTTTTATTTTGGAGAATATTCTCGAAATTTTAGAAATTTTGATTTTTTTTTAATATTTAAATAATATTTTATGTAAAACTTAAAGTTAAAAATTTGTATAGAATTTTAATTAATTTTTATTCTAAAAAGAGACATTAAATTTCCTTGAATCAATAATTAACTCAAACTCTATAAAGACTCCTTATTTGATATTAATTGTGAATTGATTCAAACAAGTGTCGATACAATCAAACCTATAAAGTCTCCTTAAGATTGCTGCCAATTGATTAGAGTGTCTATAAAATCAACTTTATAAAGTTTCTTTAAGATTAATTAGCTACCAATTGATTCAAATGAGTGTCTATAAAATCAACCTTATAAAGGGTATGTTTGAGAGTGAAAATTTTGGGTATTGGAGTTTGAGAAATATTATAAAGTAAAGAAATGTTACGAGAGTTGGTGAAAAAGTGAAGAGAGAAAAGATTTTTAATAAATATTATAATAATAATAAATTATATGATGAATTTTTAGCAGTAAACCTAAAATTTTGAGCCCAATTAATTGGGACTCAAACATGCTCAAAGTCTCTTTAAGATTAATTAGCTACCAATTGAGTCTCTATAAAATCAACATTATAAAGTCTCTTTAAGATTAGAGCCGCCCCTGAGTGGATGGCCGCTTGATCTTGCCTAGACCTCTAAGCTCGTTGTTTGGGATTCAAATAGCACCTCCACTCTGCTTGGCATTTGGGAGTTCTTGGACGTGCGAGCTTAAGGTCCGTGTAGAACCATGTGTGCCTCACTACTATGTACCGACGTAGGATCTCACGCTACGAGGGTGTATTCCAGGTTTAAGGAGAGCCCAGGGCAGCGCTTCCGATGTCATGAGCCAATTTTTCTCATAGGAAAAAATAATCCTAATACGTTCTTGTACTAATTAATCATAATATTAATTAATGCAGCTTCCTGCTCAGAATCGTTAGCGCCTCTCATCAACTAGAGTCGAGCTAGCTGCATGGAGATCACAAATGGTCACCAATGCCACATTGTTAGAACGCGGATCATAAGCGATCTCCTCAGTCAAAGAGAGCTCCACCACCATGGGCACTCTGGTTATAACCTTGGGTCCAAACAACAAAATGGCGCTCATCAATCCACAAAAGAAGAAAGATTTGCGATAAGATCTTTTATTTTCTTTTCTTTTTTGGTGTATGTGTTAGAACTTGAATCGCAATTAACCAAATATGATGGTGAACGCAGCGGAATTATAAAACAAAATTAACTTTACCTTCAGTCATCTTGCTCAACACTCGAACGGAATCTCTGCAGAGTAACTTTGTGAATCTAAATAATTCTTAGAGAGAGGCTCTTCCAACCTATGTCTATGTCTTACATCATGTACATGTTCTAAATGGCTAATCAGACCTTCCGTAGAGACAACGGGCTAACGAGCTAAAAGGCCTAATCAACTTACAAATTCAAACCCAAACAGGTGAGAAATGACCTCTAAAAGGGCGGAAAACCTACAAAGGGTATCACTAGGGCTGTGCATCGATACTGGCGGTGGGCCGGTTAACCGGCACTGCCGCCGGTACCGGCACCGTGTACCGTGCACCGGGGCCAAGCGGCACACGGATAAAATCAACAAAAAGAAATCAACAAGAGGGGCACAACCCTCTTGTTGATGCACAACCCTAGGTAGTACACTGATAAAATCAACAAAAAGAAAAGCAGACAGCGGAGGAGGACAGCAGAATCAACTGTTTGAGGAGATGAGTCGACCAAGGGACAAAATGGGTAGGCACTAGAGGAAAGTCGTCGGCCGGCCGACCACCAAGAGGGGCAGAAAGAGTTGTCGGGAGTCTTAGAGGCCAAGCACTGGGCACGTGCCCACCAAAGAAATGTACCTGCAACTCGAATTGGAGGAGAAAGGGGCGGGCGTCTATGCCTCCAAGCGTCGTTTGGTCAACTCCCAGGTGGTGCTAACGCAGTCTCCGAACGAGGCAGAAGTCATCCTCACCGATTGTGATCTCCAAAGGCCTACGAAATTTTTTATATCTGAGCACCAAATCCGCCGGAACAAATCCCTGAAAAAGGATTGGAAATGGGACTTTATTGGTGGTTCCAGTCACATATGACCAAATTAGAGGAAGAGGGAATGGTGGGGAAGGGGGACAGTTGACAATGGGGGGAGGGAATGTAATAGTAAAATCACAATCAATCAATTTGATTGTGAATGCAGCGGAATAATAAAGCAGGATCTTTACCTCCAGCCATCTTGCTCAGAACTCGAACAGAATCTCTGCAGAGTAACTTTATGAATATGAAGTATTTTAGTGAGGCTCTTCCAACCTATGCCTATGCCTTACAGAGAATGCATTAGATGGTATACACAGGCCTCTTATTTATAGGCTAGGTTAGGGACCCTCAATCTGTTGTAGATTTGAATTTGTTCCTTCCATCAAGGTAATTCAAATTCAAAATCAAATAGCAAATTCAAATTCAAAATCAAATAGCAAACTTTATCTAATTGGTTACAATTTGAATTCCAATTCAAATTCAAAATCAAATTGCAATCTTTATCCAATTAGTTCTAAATTTGAATCTGCTACAGATTCCATAATCTTATTTTAACTAACACCATAATCTTTAAAACTTTAAAAGATTATTTACATATGTCAATTAGGTCACCTTAAGGAAATTTTCTAACATTCTCCCACTTGACCTTGACGACATATGTCTTAATGGTGTCTGGAGTTTTTTAGTATGGCCAACTGTTTATGGAATCCTCCCACCCACATAATGAATGCTACACACGAATCATAGCGGTAAAACCGTAACATAATCGGTCGTCCCTTCCATGTATTACCAGCACAATACTCATTATATGAGTACTTTATGGGAATCAAAACTTTATGAATGAACTTCCTATAAGTCATTCAGGTCCTATTTTATTTATCTCCATAGATAACAATAAATAATAAAGAATTTGCGCAATAAATCTTTATTACAATAACTTCATGTCTGTAATTCAAAATTTGAGAGAAACTAAGTACAAAATGAATTTGCAAGCCCCATATGGTCCACATGACCTTTAAACTGTTTTACCGGTAAACCTTTAGTCATGGGATCAGCAAGCATCAACTTAGTACTTATATGCTCTATAGAAACAGCATGTCTCTTGATGTTTTCTCTCACACTAAGATACTTGATATCTATGTGCTTACTCCTGCTTCCACTTTTATGATTCTTTGAAAAGAATACTGCCGCAGAATTGTCACATAAGATCTTAATTGGTCTCTCAACAGACTCAATAATTTTGAGACCACTAACAAAATTTCTTAACCACAATGCCTGTGTAGTGGCTTCATAGCACGCAATAAACTCTGCTTCCATTGTAGAGGTAGCAACTATAGTCTGTTTGCAACTTTTCCAGGATACAGCTCCTCCAGCAAAGAGAAAAATGTACCCTGACGTAGACTTTCTGCTATCTATACATCCAGCAAAATCTGAATCTGTATACCCAGACACTTCTAAATGGTCAACATGTCTGTAGGTCAAACTGTAATTCTTGGTTCCTTGTAAGTACCGCATGACCTTCTTTGCAGCTCTCCAATGCTCCAATCCAGGATTACTTTGGTATCTTCCCAGTATACCAACTGCTAATGCAATATCAGGTCTAGTACAGACCTGAGCATACATCAAACTGCCGATTGCAGATGCATATGGTAAACCTTTCATTTGTTCTTGTTCCAATTCACTTTTGGGACATTGATCCAAACAGAATTTATCCCCTTTAATGATGGGTGCTACACTAGGAGCACATTTGCTCATATCATATCTCTCTAAAACTTTTTCAATGTAGGCCTTCTGAGACAGTTGTAATATTTTCTGTTTTCTATCTCTATGAATCTCTATGCCAATGACATAAGAGGCTTCACCCAAATCCTTCATTTCAAAGTGTTTAGACAGAAACTTTTTAGTTTCATATAGCAAACCCAAATCATTTGTTGCAAGTAAAATATCGTCTACATAAAGGACCAGAAAGATTACTTTACTCCCAGTGACCTTAAGGTATATACATTGATCCACAAGATTCTCCAAAAATCCGAATGAAGTAATAACTTTGTGAAATTTAATATACCACTGACGGGAGGCTTGTTTTAGTCCATATATAGATTTCTTTAATTTACATGCCTTCTGACTGTTATCACCAAACCCCTCAGGTTGTCTCATATACACCTCCTCCTCAAGATCCCCATTTAGAAAGGCTGTTTTCACGTCCATCTGTTGTAGCTCTAAGTCAAAATGAGCTACTAATGCCATGATTATCCTAAACGAATCCTTCTTTGATACTGGAGAGAAGGTTTCATGATAATCTATGCCTTCTTTTTGAGTGAAACCCTTGGCTACAAGTCTGGCTTTATATCGTTCAACTTTACCGGAAGCTTCCCTTTTGGTTTTGTAAACCCATTTGCAGCCTATGGCTACAGCTCCCTTTGGTAAGTCAACAAGATCCCAGACTTGATTCTTTGCCATAGATTCCATCTCTTCCTTCATGGCATTGAACCACAACATGGAGTTATCTCCATTCATGGCCTGTGAAAACGTATTTGGATCCCTTTTAGGTCCAACATCAAAGTCAGACTCTTGAAGGTATACAACATAATCACTAGGGATTGTTGATTTCCTTATTCTAGAGGACCGTCTTAATTCTACTTCCTCAACATCTTGCAGAGGTTGGGTAGACTCAGTCTGAACCTGTTCTGTATGAGTTGGCTCTTCTTGAACTGGTTGTGGTTCAGGATAATCAATTTGATCTTTCCTAAACACAAACATTCTTTCTCCAGAAGGAGAAGATTCAGACAACTCTTGTGCTTCTTTAAATTCAACCTTTTGGGAATTTGCACTAGGTTCAATATCCTCTAAAAACTTAGCATTTCCTGATTCAACAATCCTAGTATTATGTGTAGGACAATAAAATCTAAATCCTTTAGAGTTTACTGGATAGCCGATAAAAAATCCGCTGGTTGTCTTTGGATCTAATTTCTTTATATTCGGATCATAAATCCTCACTTCAGCAGGACAACCCCATATGTGTAAGTGATTTAAACTAGGTTTCCACCCATTCCATAACTCAAAAGGTGTCTTTGGGACAGCCTTGGATGGAACCCTATTTAAGATATACACAGCAGTTTTTAAAGCTTCACTCCATAGATACTGAGGGAGACTAGAATTACTAAGCATACTCCTTACCATGTCCATAAGTGTGCGATTCCTTCTTTCTGCTACACCATTTTGTTGTGGTGTACCAGGCATTGTGTATTGAGCAACAATGCCTTCCTCTTCAAGGAATTTCGCAAATGGACCACTCATTTGTCCTTTTTCTGTGTACCTTCCATAATATTCTCCACCTCTATCAGATCTTACGATCTTGATTTTTGTTTCCTTTTGATTCTCTACTTCTGCCTTATAAGTCTTAAAGGCATTCAACGCCTCAGACTTTTCATCAATAAGGTAGAGATACATGAAACGTGAATGGTCATCAATGAATGAGATAAAATATCTCTGACCATTGAAACATGGAATAGGAAAAGGTCCACAGAGATCAGTGTGTATGATCTCTAGAATCTTTGAACTCCTTCTGGCACCTTTAGTGGACTTGTTAGTCTGCTTTCCCTTTATGCAGTCTATACAATTGCCAAGGTCAGTAAAATCAAGAGTTTGTAAGACTCCGTCATTTGCCAACCTTTTGATTCGCTCAATGGAGATATGTCCCAATCTCCTATGCCATAACAAACCGGAATTCTCATTTATAAGCCTTCTCTTTATGCCAATAGTATGTATTGACAAACAATTATTCTCAAAGTTGGGATCTAATTTAATTTTGTAAAGACCATCAATTTTTATTCCACCACCAATAACTTGATTATTTCGAAATAAACTGAAAACTGAATTTATAAAATAAAAACCATAACCCAATACATCAAGTTTTGAAATTGAAATTAAATTCCTTGAAAAGTTTGGAATAAAAAATACATCTTCAAGATCTAAAATAAATCCAGTCTTCAAAATTATTCTGTAAGTCCCAACCGCTTCCACACTTGAGAACAATTTATTTCCAGAGTAAACTCGTTGTTCACTTCTTTTCGGCTTTCTTGTTGTGAGAAAACCCTGCAATGTATTCACAATGTGGATTGTAGAACCAGAATCAATCCACCAAGTATTGCAAGGAGCTTCAACAACTAAAGATTCATGACAAACAAGAGAGAGGAATATACCTTTCTTCTCGAGCCACTTTAGGTACTTTTGGCAATCCTTCTTCATGTGTCCTTTCTTCTTACAGAAGAAACAAGTATCCTTAGTGCCATTAATCTTAATTGGCACCTTGTTCTCCTTCTTGAAGTTGTGGACAACCTTGCCTTTCTTGGTCTTCCCCTTAGCACGAGAAACAAAGTGAGAACTCTCAGGTTTCTCAGGTTTCTCGAGTTTCAGCCTCTCTTCCTCTTGAACACACATAGTCAGTAAATCATTCACTGACCATTTTTCCTTATGTGTGTTGTATGATATTTTAAAGGGACCATACTCATTTGGTAGAGAGTTCAAAATTAGATGAACCAAGAATGAGTCAGAAATTTCAACTTCCAGAGTTTTTAATTGAGATGCAATGTCTCTCATCTCCATTATGTGCTCACGCACACTAGTTGAACTCTTTATTGATTTGCTTGACAGCTTTCTCATCAGGGTGCTGGCTAATGCCTTTTCAGAAGTAACAAATTGTTCTTCAACGGACTTTAAAAAATCCTTAGCTTTAATGCTTTCAGGGATAGAACCCCTAATGCTCTTGATGATGTGAGATTTAATGAACATCAAACTGAGACGATTTGATCGCTCCCATCGTTCATAAGAATAAATGTCCTGTGGCGTACTTGATTCCGTGATAGTGGGTTCCACTACACGGAGCGCTTCATCTAATTCCATACACCCCAGAGTGAAAAGCAAACTTTGCTTCCAGTCAGCAAAATTATCACCACTTAGCATTGGAACACGCAACGAACTATCAATTAGGGAAGAAGGAATAACTGCAATATAACCAAAGAAACATAAAACTACTGAATTGCTATGAAGTAACCATATTTAAATCAACCAATGTCAATTTAATAGTAAATTTCAACCTACCTATGGGCAAAGGTTGCATATGCATGGAATTTACTCTTTATTATTAAATCTAACAATTTTAAATATTAAGAATAAAATTCTCCGTACCTGTGAGCCTAAGAAAATTTTATTGTTAATACAAAATTTATTATTTTAATCTAACTAAGTCACAAAATTAAAAAATTCCCTGCGGGGAAAGTAATCAATTTTATAATTTAGTTACCACACGGAGATTAATTTCACTTTATGAAGTTCATATATTAATCTTGATGTAATCATCAATATAAAATTGGGATGTTGTGGCTCTCCGAAAATCATTATGATAATTACGACTTCATCAATATCCGTCAACTTTATAGATGCCTATTCTTAATCCAAGAATAAAAAAATGAACCAATCTTTAAAGTGAGACAATAGTATTTTCTAAAACACAAGCAGGGGAGCTCCCAGGTAAGTGAGGTAGGTCTGAGGACCTTTAAATACCAAGACTTGCCTTAGCCAGAACTGTCCCTGACCTGTATTCTTCGATCATACCCCATATTCCCACTAACCTTAGTAGGTTCATTTAATCATGCTTGGTCTAGGCATCATACATTTTATGCATGATCAACCTATCTATATAATTAGATTTTTCACATAATAAATCAAGCATAAATTTAATATTTCTAGAATGGAATCAATTAAACATTGAACATCATAATAATTCTAGAAATTAATGCAAGCATAAAAGTAAATTGACATTTCTAGAATTTAATCAATTAAACATTGAACATCATAATAATTCTAGAAATTAATGCAAGCATAAACTAATATTTCTAGAATTTAATCAATGAAACATTGAACATACAAATAATTCTAGAAATTAATGCAAGCATAAAAGCATAAAAGTTTTTTTTTTTTTTTTTTTTAAAAAAATTAAAATTAAAATTAAAATTAAAATTAAAAATTTAAAAATAATAATAATATAATCTGCCGGTCCGGTCCGATCCGACCGGACCGGCGGTCCATACCGCAACCCGCCCACGCGGGTCGCCTGACCCGATCCATTCGGGTCAGGGCTTTGGGCTTCAAGGGCCTTGGGCTGACCCAATGGTCAGTCCAGCCCATCTGGTCAGAAGCATTTTGGGCCTCAAGGCCCTTGGGCTGGCCTCCTGACTTATCCGGGTAGGTAACCCTACCCGGGTTACCGGGTCAATGACCCGGTCATCTTAAACACAGACCCGAAGGTCTGTGTTTGTAGCAGACTTGCGGCGGCAACTGCCGCCGCAACTCATGCAGCGGCCTGGCGTCCTAGGGGACGCCGCTGCACTGCCTGGCGTCCCAATGGACGCCGCCGCCTGCACCAGCCTTCGCCGGCGACGAGAAGGCCGAGAGCCTCTCATCGCCGGCAGCCTTTGAAGGCCACGGGTTTCTAACCCGTGGCTGGGAGAGGAGGCTCCTCTCCGGCCACCTGCTGCCGCAGGGAGGGTCACCTCCTCTGGTGACTCTTCATCTTCTTTGTTCAAGAACCAAAACACAGTATTTTACCATTCCAATGAATCAAAAAACTTGGTTTTCATGAAGATGTTTTATGAACATTTTGCAAAATCAAAACCCAAATCATACGGTTTTTTTTTTTTTTTTAAATATGCTTTTGTTTGCACCAACAACAACGTAGTGCCTTTTCCAATTCATAAACAAAGTTATGCAATATAACAGTAACTGAAAGCACACCGTGTAAGGTTTCAGGCATTAGCAAAATTGCATTGTCACCAAAAAATACAAAAAAAAAAACTTATACCGAACATAATAGAGATCCGGTCAAAGAAAGAAAAAAATTTCTTTTAAAACACTGATACAGAGAACCTTTAGCTCTTGATTCAAGCGACAATCTGAATTTAATCAGTAGATCGCTTCACTGAACAAGAAGCTTGAAGGATGGCTCCGATACCACATGTAATAGTAAAATCACAATCAATCAATTTGATTGTGAATGCAGCGGAATAATAAAGCAGGATCTTTACCTCCAGCCATCTTGCTCAGAACTCGAACAGAATCTCTGCAGAGTAACTTTATGAATATGAAGTATTTTAGTGAGGCTCTTCCAACCTATGCCTATGCCTTACAGAGAATGCATTAGATGGTATACACAGGCCTCTTATTTATAGGCTAGGTCAGGGACCCTCAATCTGTTGTAGATTTGAATTTGTTCCTTCCATCAAGGTAATTCAAATTCAAAATCAAATAGCAAATTCAAATTCAAAATCAAATAGCAAACTTTATCTAATTGGTTACAATTTGAATTCCAATTCAAATTCAAAATCAAATTGCAATCTTTATCCAATTAGTTCTAAATTTGAATCTGCTACAGATTCCATAATCTTATTTTAACTAACACCATAATCTTTAAAACTTTAAAAGATTATTTACATATGTCAATTAGGTCACCTTAAGGAAATTTTCTAACAGGGAATTCTAGAGATAATAGGCGCTTTACTCAACCTTTTTTTTACCTAAAACATCTGTGTGGTTTTGAACATCGTCTTCGTAATCTTAACCCGCAACATTCTGGAGTAGTCTCGTTTATCTCTGAAACTGCGGAAGATGAGACCGTAGTTTTGCAACTATTTTAAGCTCCAAAGACTCTTATATAACAAGCTGCAACAAAAGTGTAACTGCAGCCTCATATTTGCCCAAATGCCGACTAGTCAGATGCTTAGCACGTATCAGATAAACTAATGTTTAAAAAATGATACATAAATTACGAGGAATCTGCAATGGTTCAAAAATTTGGCCATTGGTAAAGACATCTAAAAGCATCTTTGGGAGCACAATATTCAGTAATTGCTTGTCATTGGAAACCGTACATCAAATAGAAGAAGAACAGAGATGAAGCTCACTTTGATGAAAAGTCACAAGACCATTTGGATTATGAACCAATACATAATAGAAAAGGTAGACGAGGATTTTTTTTGGGTAATGGATAGACGAGGATTGATATATACTATAATGTGTCCACAGTTGTCGTCTGCCCAATGCAAAGCCTCATTACGCAAAATACCTGTCAGATTGCACCGTCACTCCATGGTGACTTTCTCAATGTTTTCATCGTTTGCCTAGAATAGTTCCATTATGCTGATGATATACGCAATCTGAGAGGTTCAACCTTTCTTTAGATGCTGTGAGGGAGAGAACGTGGAGCTGGAATAGTGGACACAAGAAGCCATGACTATCCAATCATACTTTTGATGATAACAAAGAGCGACCTAACAATATTACAGCCAGTTCACCCATCTGTCAATGAACAACTGCTGACTCTTGTGTACCGGAAAATAGAACAAGACAATTGATAGTCGATTTCCATTCATAATTGCCCTTTCCTTTCCTTTGAGAGAATCTATCCTCCAATTTAATAAAAATAATATTCTGTATAAGATGACAATTATTCGATAAATGGAACACCAATCCAGAAAAAAACAGTAAGGGAGAAGAAAGGACTATTACATTCTTATTAAACAGAGGAGCCTTTTACTCAGTTTACTACTCAACAAGATACGGGTATTGCACCAGAAATCTTTATCTAGTTCCACACTAAACCT
Organism: Myrica gale; assembly: GCA_963930655.1. Taxonomy (NCBI): domain Eukaryota; kingdom Viridiplantae; phylum Streptophyta; class Magnoliopsida; order Fagales; family Myricaceae; genus Myrica; species Myrica gale. Next base: position 19,539,885 of record OZ005620.1, read on the forward strand.
CGCTGCTTCCAGTCGAGTACATCAAATTCGCCTGCGAATGCCAATTCCTTGATCAAAAACTGCCTCTCGCGGCTTAGAAAGGAAGAAGACAGCAAAATTATGACTGGTAATGATGGTTTTGATGAACACAGCGGGATCACATAAAGGAGCGAGGAGAGAACAGACCCACTAGACAACCAACCTTTCCCTACATGGCAGTTGTATTGACTTCTCAGTTCTCAACAGTTGCAGCAATTATTCGTAATGGTCGTTGCCTTTCCTGCTCCCCATTTCGTCTCCAAAAAGCCCTCCTCCACCAAACTTCAAAACCTTTTTGTATGTTCGGATAATCTTCACCCGAGTTCAAGAAACGATCAAACCAAGAAAGCAAAATATCCTGTTGCCAAGCTAGGGGCAGAGTGAGAATTGTGTTACTAAGACCCTCTTCAATTAAGTGACGATCAAGGCCTTTTGATGCCCTTCTCATCCACCCGAAATCATTGTAAAATGGCTCTAGCCACGTTTTTAATAGCATAAACCTTGCATCTTTAGAAGCCAACAACTGCCCCTTCCCAATCCCAACAAAGAGCCGTGCAGTAACTCCGCTAACCTCAAACCTATGAACTGCAGGCACTTTAGAATGTGCATCTGACAATTCAGATTGAGATGCCCAAGTTTTCAAAAAATCCTCAGCAATCTGCCTATCAATCAGAATATCCAAAATCCAATGCAAATTATCTGCTTGCCGTGCAATCTGATCCACATCTTGTAAGTCTGACCCCGCTGCCTGTAAAATATGGTGGCGAAGCAACTGCAAACATCCATCACAAGCCCCGTACAAGGACTCTTTGCGAAGGTCATTCTGGGACGAATTCTCACGGAGCATCTTGGAAACCAATCCTTTCATTTCTCGCCTTGCCTTCTCGTCTTTACCTTCAAGAACTACATGTACGAGTTTAAGCAGCACTTCTTCATTGTCATTACCATTCTCAGTTCCATTAGCAACCTCACCTGAAACTCTTCTCAAAACTTCTCCAGCTCCAACTCCGTCAAGGCGTAGCTCTGACAATAACGAAGCCACTTTCTCTTCTTCATCCTCTGCCCACGGGGCAGCTTCTAAGTACTCCAAGCAAGACAAGACTCCAGCATCAAACCCAATTGCAGCCGAGACCTAGACAAAAACACAAAGAGTTTAGGTCCGATTGAAATAGGCTGTTGCTTTGAAGAGGATCACTGGAAGAAATTGAAATCCTAGACCATTCACTACTGGGTTATAAGTAATAACTTCTTGTGACTTCAATAGAAGGGAGGCCAAAGGAGAAGAGGAAAAAGCCTAATTAGTTATCTCATCGGTCATATTTTATAACATTTTGTAGATGGTTAACTGATAACTCTAAGTCAGTTCTAGTTGATGCCATCTTAGAATGTTTGCATTGTGAGGAGCTAAAGACATCCTAATTTAGGACAACTGTATTGGATGGAAATACCTCTCATCTTCGTTGTCTTTACTTTTGGAATGATTGGCTAGCCTTTTTATTTCCTTTTGTAAAAAGGATTTCCAATGGTTATAGTCTAAAGAGCTTCTTAGTTTTTTGTGATACGCGAGTAAAACCTACACACTCAACCTCTACGGGCTTATGGAGAGAGGTGACTCCATTTGATTTGAAGACCATTGCAAATTTGATAGTTTTACCCCCCAAAAGCAAAAAATTGAGCACGAAGATTTTAGCCCTTTCGACACCCAAGCAGCAATTCCTAAAACCCATAAATAAATTTGTTGTTTCTCCTAAAAAACCTTAAAAGTAGAAAAGAAATAGTACCTTCAAGATGCCAAGAACTCTGGAAACATCCCCTTTCATTAGTTTCTTCCTCAAATCCTTACAGTACATCAACTTCAAGGTCTCGATGTAAATCTCGACGTCGTCGCAGTCCGCAATCTCCACGACATACGGAGACCCTCCTAGTCTTTGCGGCTTCGCCCAGCGCTCAGACAACTTGACCGAAAAGAACCTGCTGTGCGTGACCAGAATCTGACGGTGGAGGTTCACGGAAACACTGACTCCGTCCTTGGAGCTCAAGGTAAGCTTTATGTCAGTCGAGGTCGAGTCGTTGAACTGATTTCCGGGGCTGCGGGTCGCTAACATCTCGGAGATTCTCTGCATTGTTAGGGCTTGCTTGTCCTGGGGTGAGATTTGGGGAATGTGGGATTTGGGAATTGGTACGGCGGCGGTTTGGGGAGGGATATGGGTCCTGGAGTGGTGAGTTTCGGGCTCGCTAGCCATCATTTCGAATAGGGTCGGGCTGGACCGAGTCATTTTGTCGGGTAGAGGAGGTGGTGACATTGGGTTCAGAAGCCCGGCGGTGAGGGCGGAGTTGAATTTGTTAAAGCTGGAAGGGAACGAATCGTGGCCGTTCATTGCCGTGGGTGTAAAGTCCATCGCTGGTGATAGACTGCCCGGAGAGAATCGGATCCTGAAAGTTGACGACGAATCGGACAGCGAAGACGAGGAGAAAGGGGAGGCGTTATTCGGTTGCGTGTTCGTATTAGACTTAGTTGCACGGCGTGCAAGTTGAGGCGGAGGTGGAGGGGTTGGAATGGGCTTTGAAGCGGGGCAGCACCAGGGGTGATGGTCAGGCGAGACAATGGTTGGAGGGTCAAGCTTCCGTATCTGTTGTCCGGGAGAGTCAGTGAGGGCGGAGGCGGGGATGGTGGTCTCGCGGTACTTGCGGCGTTTGGGCTTGGTGGGTTGGGTTTGTCCCTTGATGTGGTGAGTACTAGTGGTTGTTGCTGCCATGAAATGTCGGCGTTATTTGTGCGAGTTTATTGTCTTGTAGTTGATGGCATCGGCGTAAGAGACCGGCACAGAGGGATAGAATTAAAAATGGCGATGGAAACGAGACAAGTGTTCGAGTAAAAGACACAAGAACATCAAATAGACTCATTCAATGCGAGGGAAAGAAGGTGGGAGATTAGTCCTAAATATCCCTTCTTTGTCAGTCTCAGATGAGGTGTGACGGTGTGGGGGTGGTGTGGGCGTCGAATGTCCCTACTGTCCTGTTGGCTTTTGTTTTTTTTGGCGAATTGGCTGGTTGAGGCTCTGCAATTGTCTTATACAATGGGGCGACAGAAGGAGAAATTGAGTGACAGTGCAAAGTGACCCCCGGGGAGAGACCCACAAGTTCACTGTTTGAAGTGTGGGATAAATACAAAATTTGTTAGGGTAAAAATTAAAAAAAAAATCTTAAATTTTAAATCTTAAAATGTATCAAATTAGTGTTGAAATTCTTCACAAAAGGATGGGCAAAATCACTAATTTTTTTATGGGTTTTAACAGTTTAGTTTTGGTACGAATTTTGTCACACCAAAATTTTATCATCAATACAATTTTTTCTCTTTTCATTTTTTTACAATATTTTTTCATTTTTATTTATTTTTTATTTTTTTACTTTTTATCGACTTTTTCATTCTATTCCTTTACCTTTTTACCAACTTGTATGAGCATCACAAACGCCATGACTGAGCCATATGACAACGTCTTTTATGCTGTCTTTTAAGCCGGTTCGTTATGGGTTGCTTCGATCGTTTGGGAACTTGGATTGTGCTGTGCAAGTTGTCTGTATTCATTTTTTGATCGTATCCTAATTCTTAGGCCTTTGCTTATGAGGCACTCCTGGTTGATTTCCTTCCCATCATCATTCAGGTCCTATTCTCGATTAAGACATGCTTTGTTCACGACTTGACAGTCATAGGAACCGCAGGACAGTGCAGTGATTGGACTTGTTTGATTGTCTGCTATAGACTGTAAGTCTGTAATTATTCCTTAGCAAAGCAATAAGAATTGATTGAGCTGGTTGTGTACCTTTTGGAGAAGCGGCTGCGAGAAACAACACTCGATCCAACTCGACATTACCCATGAGATTACTCGTTAAAAAGACGTGGGTTTTCCAGACTCCATACGCAACATTCCATTCTCTGCACATGGGTACTGCATATAAGTGCAAAGTTGGTGAACCCTAATGTCACACCATATGCCCATTTTCATTGCCGGATGTAAGCTCCCAATTCTTGCAGGCCAGTTTGATAGAAAATTAGTGGGTGGAGGACAGGATCAGGATCTCTCAGAAATTCTATATAATTGGTAAGTTGGAGGTGGAGGACAGGATCTCTCACCGTTGTTGCCTTTGCTTCTAAGCCGGTGAGAAAACGTTGACTCCCCTGTTGTGTTCAGGTACATTAACCCCTGCTACAGGCAAAGAGTGCCCCTTGGTTAGAGTGAAAGTTAAGGAGTACACTCAAATCACCTGGCACATCAGTTTGTTAAGCTTTAATGAGCACTAAAGGAGGAGGAGAAAGTGGGTTTTGGATTATATAGACTTTTTCACAACAGTCTGTGATGTCTTCCTTCTCTCACATTGGCGTTCTTGGCTATCTTATGCTCTCTCTCTCTCTTTTCTTCCGGGGTAAAATTTGAAAACCGGTCCACATGTTGCTCATCAATGGGGGATCCTATCTAGTCACATGGTTTATCTTATTCTATGCCATAATTTACATATGCTAAAAAACAATGATATATGATTATATATTTCTTGACACATAGCTAATATGTTTATTACTGCCCTTCAATCTCATGCCTCAATAAACATGTTAGTGCATTTTTGTATTGGCAAAATTTTGTGTCAAAATATGTTTTGATTGAGTTATACTTTTGGTCTCCACATTTGTTCAAGAGTTAGAGTTGATGGTCTATCCAAAGTCTTCATTACGTTCAACCAGCGTTCAACTAGCACTCGAGCTCCCTTGGAAAAAATTCAGACAAAGTCATCACATTTGACTGGCATTTAACAAGCGCTCAAGTGCTCAGTTAAAATTTCAGATATAAATATAAGCGTTCGACGAGTGTTCAACGAGCGTTCAAGCGACTTTCGACGAATTTCAAAAATTGCTTGGGCATCGTTGACTCATAGTCGTGGACCTCGTTGACTCATGGTCGGGGAAACGTTATTATGCTAGTGACGAGTGAGTAGGAGTTTAGAAAAAAAAAAGACTAGTGAGTAGGAGGATTTTGTCTTGCCTTGGAAGTTGAGAAGCGTATGTTATCCTTTTTTTACCTTTTACCTCAACTTTACAACTCACTTGCCACCACCAGACGCCAATGATGCCACATTGCCCTTTGGACATATGTAGATCCCTCGAAAGATTATAAACACAAAATTAGGTTGTTCATGGGTAGTGGTTGTCATTTTTATTAAAAAGCGATGAAAATGACAGTAGCTGTGAAACTGCCCACCGTTGGGCGGTTCACCGCCATACCGGTTTTTTTTATAAGACACTACGACGCCGTTTTTCCTTTATTAGCTTAGGGTTTTATGGTCTCGCCCCCTCCCTCATTTCGCGCAACCCTCTCTTTCAACCTCTCTTTCTCCTTCAACCGACAACCATTTTTAGTCGACAACCGCAACTCTCTCTCTCCTTCCCTCCAGTTTTGCTGTGATTTGCTACTGGGTTTGGGATTTTTTTTGCGATATGGTTGCGATTTGCTAGTTTTGTGGATATTTTTGCGATTTGGTTGCAATTGGTTTGTGGATATATTTTTTTGCGATTTGCTGTTGGATTTGTGGCTTTTTGTGCGATTTTTTGTGATCTCCAGTGTAGGTAGCAGTAACCGCTAATGTTACCGTCGAAACCGCCACCGTTAGAGGCCGGTTTCTTCCCTTAACGGTGGTGGTGGCGGTGAAGGGCTTAACCGCCACTGACACCGGTTATGCACAACCCTACACAAAACTTTTTGAATTTGTCCACTTGAAACCCATTGTGCCTATGAGCCGTTAGCAGTTCTCCTTCCCTAAAACCTTCCATTCTCTGAGATCTCCTGCAGATTAACTTTTTTTCCTATTCAAAGATCTTAGACCTTTTCTTCGACAGTAAAATGACTTTGTTAGTTGAGTTGATCGATCTTCCGGGCCTATGGAGTGGCTTCTGCTTAGGCACAGTTCATTTGGTACACGTTCGAGGAAATTCTGCAGATGCCACGGTCTGGGCCTCCATGATTGGGTCAGGCTAGATAGCTCAAGTCACTCGTTGTCATCCTTTGCATCTTCGGTTTAAAGCGGTCTAATTGGGCCAAAGTACTAAACATGGCCCATCAACATGCGGCCTCCAGATGGGTAAGACAACGACGGTAGTTGGCAATGCCGAAACAAAAAGACCCAGCTACTATGACCATTCATAGTTCTAAATGGAACTTTTTTGGCCAAAAGGATCCCATCTATGCCATCAAAAGCACTCCAGAAATGATATCCCTGTGACTCACCAGTGACCAGTCATATATAATAATACTCTGTTTTGTGTGTGTCTGTGTGTGAGAGAGAGAGAGAGTAGGAGACGATGATGGAGAAATGTGACATAATTATCATCAAGAGCTCGACTACAGTTATAAGCACTTTTGGTTAGGTAGAAGAACACCAGACATCCCCACATGCCAAGATGACCCACCATTCTGACTTATGTCTCTGCTTAATATCGTCGTTATCTTTCCATCAGCCTTCACAACGTGGAGTCTGGAAATCTCCCATTCACTTGGCTTTACTCAAGCAGGGTCCCCTTCACATCCAACTACAATGTCCAAGAAATCTACTTTTTAGACTCAGCCCAAAAGATAAGCAACAAGCTTTTATGACCAATATATTGTAGTTCAATCAAACAGAACTAATGTCGTGTAAAATATGCTCTTTCTCTCTTTGAATCAGTATGCTGTTTATTTTACTCCATCATCATCATTTGAATAGTTTTGGTATATTCTTAGGATCATATGAAGATCATTAATGTTGATTTCATAATTGTAAGTATTGAAGTCAGCTCCTCATCTAGTGAGATTTGGACACATACCTTGTTCAATAACGATAGGACATAGCTACGGTAGAAGTTGGCCTCTCAGACAATTAACCTTTTGGGTGTTTCTCCTTTTTTTTCCTCTTTAAATTTGAAAAGATAAAACCAAGATAGGTGCTCAAGATGGTCTGAGGTTGCAGTCTAGAATAGAGATATGAAGTGATAAGCTCGATATAGTCATGGTTGCGAGTTTGAGTTGGCCATGTTGCAAGTTTGTGCGCCTTTAGAATTTGCACTAGGAGAGGGACCTTTAACTGCAGTCCATAGAAAGTGTTTGGTACATGATTTGTGTCCATTATATTAGAAGCAATCCCCCTTTCAAGAAGGGTGAAGGCCTTTTGAATGGGATAACCCCCTGGGTATCACCTTTACAGTGACTTACAGAGTATAATGAGCTTCGCTCCATGAAGCTTCTTGATTGGTTACCTCTTTCTCTCTTTTGGTCGGTTGTATCCTCTTCAATTTTCTGTTTTCCGGAAAGCAAATAAGAAAAAAGAACCGTGAATAGGGTGATGTATCCTAAATGAGTAAATGGTACAGGACGGCAAGAGCGCCCAAGGTGTTGAGAATTGTGTAGTCTCACATTATCTAAGACTTTTGGGTTATAAATAACCCTCTTTATGTAATATTTTAAATATAAGTGAGTTAACATAATAAATCCAACTGGGTATTCCAATAATTGGATATCTCACTTATCAAGTATAAAATTTTTTTATTTCTAACATGGTATCAGAGCAAGTTTTTCGGCTTTAGTCCGGTTACCTCCTGGCGATCATCCAGCTTAATACCGGCTTTCTCCCGACTCAGTACCGGCAACCTCCCAGCTCAGTACCGGTAACTTTTTCGGCTCAGTACCGACAATCTCCCGGCTCAGTATCGGGGCAACCATTCGGCTCAATACCGACAATTTTTGTTATTATTTTCTCTGTAATTATTTTTGTAACTTCAAACTCAAGGTTTGTCTGTTTGTCCACCTTGAGTTTGCGGGGGAGTGTTGAGAATTGTGTAGTCCCACATTGCTTAGGCAATGTGGACATGTGAGACTTTTGGGTTATAAATAACCCCTTTATGTAACATTTTAAATATAAGTGAGTTAACATAATAAATTCAATTGAGTATTCTCATAATTGGATGTCTCACTTATCAAATATAGATTTTTTTTTATTTCTAACACAAGGGCCCACTAGCTTAAGTGAACCTAGCGAAAGCGATAATAATGCACAAGATATCATCACAATAATGAAGGATAGAGTTAAAAATGGCACTCGAGAGAGAGAATCCAACTCAGGAGACAAAGATCGGGGGGGGGGGGGGGGGGGGGGGGGAAACCCTCATTGTTGTACTGAGAAACTGGTGGATGAGGGAGTACTGACTACTAATGTAGTTGCCATTTAGTCCTTTTTGATTAGTACCCTCTCCTCATAAATTTCACGTATTTTCTGAGAGTTTTGTTCCCATAAATGAAACGTACGTGGATTCCTGTAAAAGGTTCTTCTGGGTGAGCTGTTCAAAAGCAAAAGCAATTCTACGGGTCAGGAAACCCCATTTGTCATTGGATCGGATTCATCGGAATAACCATTTTTCCTTCAATAGATGTCACAGATCCCTTTGTCCTCTACTTTGTGTTGCAGGCTTATCTGTAATGCTAATTTTTATACATGCAACTTGGAGAAAAACAGCAAGCTAGATCGTCTGTGTAATGCCCCTTTTGCCAAGTTATAACACGCCGCTGCATGCCCTGCTTTATCAGTTGTTACTGGCAGGCATGTGTGTAGAGAGAAAGAGTGTAGTACTGATAGCAATAGCAAACTTTTCAGAAGCAAAATCTAGAGAGATCAACAGCCATTGCTGATAATTGGACCAATAGGATAAAATATACCTATTTTCTAGGAGTATGTAGATGGCCGTAAACTTAGAAAAAAAAATGTAGATGGTATCGTGAATTAACACCTAGAAACGAAAGTTTGAGTTGAGATAGTATTGTGATTTTTTTTGTAATTTTCTATTCGAATTGTATGGTATAAAAAAAAAAGATACATGAGTGTAATACACTGTAAAACAGGATTAAATAGTATATGATATAAGGTTAACCTATTATATTTATCTTTTTTTGAATTACACGTATAATTTACATAAAAAATTATAGAAAATCATCACCTGTTGAGACAAGGTTCATTCTTTTTTGAATTAGAAGGAAAATTTTAAGCAAAAAGCCTACTTAAATATAATTAAATTAAGAGTAGTCCCAAATAACATTGGAGACTATATAATCTTGTTTGAGCCCTAATAATTTGGGCCTAAAAATTTAGGTTTAATAATAAAAAATTCATCACATAATTTATTATTATTATAATATTTATTAAAAATCATCTCTTTTTACTTTTCACCAACTCTCGTAACATATATTTATTTTATAATATTTCTCAAATCTTAATATACAAGGGGAGACATAAATACATTCACATGAAATGATTAGTGCTCCAATTTCCCAAAACAAAAAGGGCAAAAAAGGACATACGGAGAGAAAGGCCACGTGCTCCCTATCAGCCTCTATTTCATAGATGAGGCAATGATCAAACAGGGCTCTCACATGTCAAATTAAACAGGAGCCAGAGAAATCAATTTTGCATTGGCTAGCTCTAGCTTTTCAATTACAACTTGCTGCTAATACTGCATTTATAGGCATCCCCTTTGGTTCGTGGCCATTGTCCTGAAGCAAGGACCGTATCTGACAAAAGGTTGGATAAAAATTTGATCTTTTTCCATCAGTAGACAAGAAGTGATCTCCAGTTCAACTTAATGGCAGACAAGTACTGATAACCAGATATTAAAACTCGGAAGCTAAATCGCGTACAAATCATGTCTTTCGGCGCAACATGTCTAGAGGGGGCAGAGTAGAAACAAAACAAGGCTGAACACAGAACTTATAAATGGATTTTAATATGCGAAGTGGGAGAGGATCATGGTTGGATTTAGCTGTCCGACCGACCTGTTAATCTGAACCTAATGGGGCCAAATGCCAGAGAAGTAGCAGAAGCTAAGCCCCGTGCCTCATCTGAATTAATTGGGTTGTTTTCTCCCCTAGTAAAGTGGGTCTTTGTTTATGCTAAACTCACTGACATGTGCTGCTTTCACAACCTGGTCCTTCAAGGCCATTAAGCTATAGAGCTAGGTAAACACGTGCATCACGAATATTGCATTACCCGACAGATCAAAACGAAAAGACAAGCATGAAAAAAGGAGGGTTCCATATAAAAATATATGGGCACAAAATTCACCAAATTGATTTTATGGCCCGATTTGGGGAGTTCTTCGAATGATCAAATCCTTTTATTTTTTAGTTCAAAACAAGAAGATCCTATACTATTTTCATATCCTTAACATCAAATCAGTAATGATGTATATAACGGTAGAAAATTGTCATAGATTATTCGAAAACCCTTTTAAATTTCTAAATACTTTAAATTGCTAAATTAGCTAACAAAAGTAGTTTGTTAATTAAGGGTGTCACCCACACTAAACCCTTTTAGTGACATTAAATAGTGAACAAAATGAGTGTGATCTGGATTGGGACTGGCCTGCGTTGATAGAGAGAAACAATGAGACAAGGAAGGAAACAGAGATAGTGGTGATTGATCAGCGGTCTGGTCCTGGTGCTCGGGTGTGGGTGCGTGGATGGTTGCCGTCAGCCCAGTGCCCACCCCCCCTTTTAATAAATATATTTGTGTGAATCTGGACCTAAAGACTTTAGCCTGTAGGGTTGTTATTGGGTGGGACAATCTTGCCGTGGCCTTATCAGACACATGTCAGAGCAACTTGGTAATCGCGCAATGGTGCTGCATGGTGAACATTGCCAGCGGCGAGCCCCTGATGTTCACATCTGGTTCGCCGGGCCTCATCAGCCTCAGCCAATCTCCTTCATCCTCTCTCTCTTGCACTCCAAGGACATTCTATCTTGACTGAGTTGATTGGTTAATAGAACCTAGAAAAGTGAAAAGCCAAACTCGTGATGTGCAAATTGGCAAGATAAAAAGAGTATTATCATTTCATTCCGTTGCCTTTTTCCGGTGGATTGCTCAACTAGAGGGAACTGTCCGTCCCCTTTACAGAATACAATTTAAATAATAAATCTTTATTTTCTCAATTTAAATTTTTGAGATAAATGATAGATTTACGTGATATCAGAATGAAAGTCCTGAATTTGATAATTGAATCCTCATTTCACTTCACCTCAATTTCAATTAAATATTGTATGTGTTGGGTCTCCCACTTAAAAGAGAATTCGCCCTACACGTGAATGAGAGTATTAGAGAATATAATTGAAATAATAAAATTTTCTTCTTAATATCAACTTAAACTTTTGGGAGACGGAAGAACTCAATTTGGTCTAAACTAATCAAGCTGCTAATCTATCCATAGCCTACCAAATCTCACATAGTAAATAAGAGTTCGTTGATAGACATCCCAAATATTTGGGTTTAATCATAAAAAATTCACCGCATAATTTTTTATTATTATAATACTTATTAAAAATCTCCTCTCTTTACTTTTTTACCAACTCTCATAACATATCTTTACTTTATAATATTTCTCAAACCCCAATACTCAAAATTTTCACCCTCAAACATTAATTATATTTTTCTGGCCGTTTTTAACTAGATACGGTTTTTTTTAAAACCTTATTGGTTGAGATTCGAATTTGTTAACTTAACTTAATTAAATGGTAATATTAAGATTTTTTTAAGAAATACGACAACAACTCTAATTTTTTTAAAAAAAACAATCTCACTTGTCACAAAAAAATACCGCAGTAATAATCAAATTTGATCTAAATAAATTCCACTAACCAATGACACCAGAAAGACATCCAAATATCACCCACTGGCCATAGCAAATTAGTCTCTGATATTTTGGTAGTGCTTTGTTTTTTCTTTATGTCTAGCATGTTTTGTGTGCTTCACAAGGGACCAAAGTATGAGTGGTGGTACCATCAGCCCCTACTTCATCTCTAGGACTTTCAACACGATGCCTCTCCTATTTCCTTCCTGACCAATTATTTAGATTATTAATACCCAATAACTAATTCTAAGGCCCCATCTCATTCTTTTTTATGATTAATACCTAAGATAACCTTGTCCTTGTTCGGTTAGGAACCGATTATTACTTCATTTCAAGGGGGCCATAATCTTTCATAAATTATTCAATAATCTTGTAAATTTTTTTTTTGGTCCTCGAGTTTTACATCAATTTGAAAATAGTCATTGAATTTGTAAAACTCTTGTGGTTGTTTGCCAAAATTTTGGGGAATGTTTCTGAAATTTTGAGAATCTTTAATTTATTAAGATTTATTAGGGTTTATGAAAAGTAAAATGTGTATGTGTAAAAGTTAAAAATATTAAAGTGTGTTTGTTTTGTTGGAAATTTTCATACACCGAATTGTTGGGAAAATAAACATCACCTAAATACTATTAACAGCTAAACTGCAAGATCAACAAACTTGAGAATAGGCGGTGTTTGGATGCCAACACCACCTTGAGAGTTTTAAAATTTTGGTTTATATAAATTAGTGAAAACTTGAATAAAGTGATTATTTGAGTGAATTTTTCGTATTTATTATAATAAAAGAAAGATAATTTGATGGGAGATAACGGCCAAATATTTGGACACGTAGGCATTTCCTATAGATCTAATTGTATTTTTACCTAGCGGTTTTGCAAGGGTTATATGATTATTCGACATCATAAATAATAAATTAATAACTCGGAAGTTTACTATTTTTAGACTGTTACGTGTTCGATATGATTATATGACATCATAAATAATAAATTAATAACTCGGAAGTTTAGTATTTTTAGACTCTCTACCAAAATGAACAAAATTATATCTTTATCACACTTGATTATATATCTTCATTTGGTCAAGATTATATTATCCCGATTATTCCTGTTACCCAAACAAAGATAGTAATCAATTTAGTTTGTCTAACCACTAGATGATCCTAGCTTACCAAAAAAAAAACTAAAACTAAATTAACGGTCCTTACCTGTACAGCTGTCCTTAGAAGTCAGAGAGCCAAAGCCAGAAGGGATTAACTAATCTTACAGTACACGTTTACACCTGGAACTTACCCTCCCCAGTCCCCTATGCTGTAAAGGTTCCCTCCCAACTTCCCGTTCCTCCAGAGAGAGTCAGTGAGTCACAGTTAAAACGTTAACAGTATCTGCAAAAGCCTATGAATAAGACAGCCGCGAACAGTATCCCAACATCTGTACCCTGTCACTCTCCACGATCATCCGTCTCCTCACATGTCATTCCTCACAAACCTCAGACCTATTCATGACATTTCACATCCTCCTCTCCTTCTTATAACGCAGCCTCTCTCCCTCTCTCTCTCCCCCCTCCCTCGCTGGCCGCTGCATCTCTCTCTCTCTCCGCTGCAAAGAACAGAAAGTAACGAGAGGCCCTCACTACTATTCACAAAGCTCGCGGCTTTCACACTCTCTCTCTCTGCCATGGGTTTTCCTGTGGGCTACACGGAGTTTCTTCTCCCGAAGCTCTTCGTCTACGTACTTTCGGTTCTGGGTTTTCTCAGAAAGCTCCTCTCCACCCTGTTTCACTGCATCGGACGGTCAGATTTTTTCGAGCCCGACATTGCGTGGGTCGCAACGGCTTCTCGAGTCCTGGAATTCAACTCCATGTCTGCTGTTCTGGCACGGGACAGCCTGCCGCCGGTGGTGAGGTTCTCGGAGCTGGTGGATCCGCCCGAGTCCTGCGCCGTCTGCCTCTTCGAGTTCGACCCCGATGACGATATCCGACGGCTCATGAACTGCCGCCACATCTTCCACATGGGCTGCCTGGACCGTTGGATGGGATACGAGCAGAAGACGTGCCCGCTGTGTCGGACACCCTTTATACCTGCCGATATGCTAGGTGCTACCGACGAGAGGCTCCGGGCTTCTTTTCCTGACTTCTACGGCGAATATTCTCAAGTTACTGGTTGGTAGTAACTCTTAGTTCACTCAAAACAGAACGAAAAAAAGACCCCCAATGAAGAAAAAGGAAATTGGGGTTTTGGGTTTTTGGAGATGGTTCATGTATGTGTATACGGGGAAGCAATGATCCGTCTCTTTTTTCTTTTTGGTTCAAAACAGAGGAAAAGATATCAGATGATTGTGTACAGTTTTTTTCTCTGATATGATGAATCTTGAAAAAAATATGATATATTCTAAATCCAGTTTCTTCTTCTTTTTTCTTTTTCTGCACATAGATTATACCAATTATAATTTTGTTTGAAGTGTTCTATGAATTCTGGGATTTGGTGTAATTTTGGCATGGTTCAAGAACAGATGTGACAACGCTGGAGGTAGAGTGCCTTTTTGGCTTGGCATTTGATAACTTGTCAATGCAGTAAGAGAGTGACATGGCAAACGGTGGACAAAAATTGGAGAGTAGTTACGGATAATGGTCAAGGTAGACAGCAAATTTTATAAGAGCAACAACGTTTGTTAACAAAAATTTTATGTCTCCTAATATTTTAACACAATAAAAATTATAATATATCATCTCTCTCTATCACATCATTACTTTTCACTATAATAAATATTAAAAATCATCTCTCTTCTCACTTTTTCACCGAATCCAATACTCTAAAATTTTAACTTTCCCAAAATTTTAATACGCAAACATACGACTGCTAACTCAATTCAAATTTAATTATGATTTATTTAAATATATTGAAATTTCTTATTTCCTTGTGGGTTTTGATATTTAACAGCTTTACTTATATATATATATATATATATATATATATATATATATATTCTCTAATTTTGTGATTGTAAAGTGCAGTTAGAAATAGATAAGTAAATAGGATATATTATAGGATTTATATTGTCCGAAATCTTATATGGACAACACCAAATAGCATAGGATCTTGATGATATGTTTACCTATTTTCAAATTATACCGTTCATACAGAACAACAAATTACAAAAAATCTCCGGTCTTGTATTATCTATACTAGACAGCCCAAACATTACAACTTGACTTGTTAGGACATGCCACGAATGAGACTAAATGTTGAGGTATTAGGGTTGGTGAAAAAGTAAATATATTTTGTGGGAGTTGATGAAAAAGTGAAGAGAGAAAAGATTTGAGTGAATATTATAATGAAAAGAATGTTTTGATGTAGAAAAAATTATTATTTTATAATTTTTTAATAATGACTGAAAATGTTGAAGTGCTGAATTGTTGGGAAACAAACGCCACTGAAGGCATCCGAGGATGATAACAAATTTGGCTAATTAAAGGCATCACATCACTATAGTTTGGTTCCAGGAAATCAGTGAAATTACCGATTAACAGCAAGACCGTTTTTAACTATTTTACCAAACGAGTGAATAGCATTGTCAATCATATAAATTTAAATTATAATTAATCATCTGTAAAATTATTTATATAGTTTTAATATCAGGTAGTGAGAAAAAAAATATATCCAAGACACATCACCCTGATCCTGAATCTGACGAGAGGTAGACCCCAAAAGCCTTCAAAGAGCCCAAAATGTAGAATTAGGTAGCAGCCTTGAATGATGACAAAATATAGTGAGCAATTTTTCTTCAGATGATGACGTACCACACAGTTAGGGATTCTCAAAGGATGGTACCTAATTCTTCTAGATGTGTGTCTAAATTATATTAATCTGTTCTTCTTTTCCTTCTTGTTCTCTTTGTTTCCTAGCTGAAACCCCACATCTTCCTAGTCAAATGACTAGACCCACACAAAAACGTTTTCAAATTGCACTGGTAGACGCAAATTCCATGTCAATTGTCAATTGAGTTGCCTAGATTCTATAAATTATTTTTGAGGAGGTAAGGAAATCGAATTTTGGCATCCTTTCTTCTAGAGTACCCCAATTTCTCCTTCATTTTTTCAAGGAAGAAAGGAAATCATGCAAGGAAAACGCTTTTGATTGGTGAAGTTCATATGCATACGAACAAGGCTTTGATTTTTTTTTTTAAAGGGAAAAATATGCCCGAATGGCCAGAGCCCATGAGGTTTGGTAAACAAGAGGCTAATGACCACCTGCGTGGCTGAATGGGGGGGGACTGGGCAGGCCTGGATCAGACCAACCACGTCATGGTTGTCGTTGAGGTGGGTGCAAAGTGCAGGTGGTTTTGGTGCGGACGTAGGATTTTGGGAACTATTCAAATTTTACCTTCGACAACAACCATGCCTTTTTTCTTCTCTCTTTTTTGGCTTTTATTATTTTAAAATAGGAAAGCCCCACGTAAAGGGTAGTTGTTATTTGAACGTTAAATCAAAGGGGGGGGGGGACAAATATTATGAGCCCTTTGGATATGAATCCTGCTTTTCGGCTAAATGCATGCTGTTTGGGAGTTCTAAACCTCTACGCGAGAGCCTCTCAACTCTCCCATGCTCTCTACATTTCAAAGAGAATATTTTCTTTTCTTGTTTCTACTAAAGATGAAATGATAAGAGGGAGGGGTGACATTCTTATCCGTACAGATGAACGAGAAGAGTATACTCAATTGATAATGATGACCAAATTTTAAAGCGACGCATTAAACCAAACCCAATTGAAAATTTGCCACTCACCTTAAAGAAATTTCTTCCAGTTTACTGTAGGAGGAAAAATGCCTATACGGTCGACTAAAATCCTTAGAGAGCAAATCCCACAAGCATTCCTTGCAGTAGTTTCCTATAATTCCTTCTTTCCTTTCCTTTTTCCCTCCCCTCTTGAACGATTGCTTTGGCTAGGTCTCTACAAAACTGGTTGCATCACCTTGTTTTTAATTATGGATAGGGACCACTTTATTCTATGAATTAGTTCCAAATAAATTTTATTCCGTATTCTTGAAATAAAAAAGAATAGCATAATTCTAGATAAAAGATTGCAAAAATTACAATTTGCATCTTTCAATTTTCATATTTTTATAATTTAAATTATAAACTACTAAGTTGGCACATTAGAGTCTAAACTACCAAAAGTTTAACACTTCGCACCCATATTTTAATCTCAATGTTAAAATCAATTGACAAAAAAATCAAATCACAATCTTGAGGGCCAAGATGTAAACATGGTTTTATGGTGTAATATGTCAAATTTTAGTAATTTGAAGTGCAAATTGTAAAAAAAAAAAACAATAAAAAATTATGATAGTTTGAAGGTGCTGGATGTATTTCTCCTAAAAGTTTAGGATCTTTGCTTCTGTTTTGGCATTGGTATGTACGCATTCAACACGAATTGCTGAATGGACCACCAATATGAAGATTAACAAGCGATCCCACCTGAAGTCTTTGGGCCTGGTATTCAAGTAGGCTCTACACCGTCTTGTGGACTAGCTGGCCCATATCACCCGCATTGTACAGGGCGTACTTTTGTACTAATGGTTTATTCAGTAATGAAATTCCCATACTGTAGAAAAAAAGTGGACAACATAATCGCCTGGAAAAGAGAAAAATCTCGCCGGCGTTCAAACAAACTATTCCGAATTCAGACAACTTAAACAGTTCTGTCACGGTAAAATAGAAAAGAAAAAGAGAGCAAAACTTAGAAGAATTGTGAGCGAAAATGTTTCACGCCATTTACAAGAAACAGAATGTTCTAATTTCGGACACAGAAAAACTGAATGATAATAGAAGGCCAAGTCAGCTGCATGTTGCACCCATATATTGCATAAACTCAATCAATATACATAAGAATACGAACACCCACAGGGCATAGGGAGAATGATTAAAAAGAATGTGCGTAGAAGGACAAGAAGCTTGAATTTATATAAATTTGTTGTCTAATGAGCAATGACAAGCCAAATCACACACCAATATATCACTATTCCTCACTTTTTGTCAAGTAAACATCAAAGACGGATGCCTGGGCCTGATGTATTCTGGTTGATACGTATTTTGGAACTCAACAGTGACTACTTGAACATGGACATGTAACACCCAAAAATCGCCTCAAAGTGCAAATCAACTTGTAAAGTTGGAATGACATCACCTGGAATAGCCAGAAGCTGGGTAAGCAGGAGGAGGATAACCAGCAGCTGGATAGCCTTGAGCCTGAGGATGAGGTGGATAACCATAGGGCTGTCCATATGCGGGTTGAGGTGGATATCCAACGGAGGGAGGAATTGGCTGGTCAATACGAGACATCTGCTGCATGGGGGGTACTGCCATCACTGGTGGAGGCCCAAACTTTCCATCTCGCTTGTCCATTTCAACCTTGTGTTGTGTCTGCAAATAACCCCATCTAGTGAGTATAGAATTGTATTCCATTCAATCGAAAAAATGTTTTCCCACTTCCAAGGATGTTTTATCACTTTCATACCTGCATACATGCGCAAACCCTACACAAACATCAAAAACAGCGTCAGATCAGTAAGTTATTTTGGCCTGCATTGACTGAAAATGTTCCGTACGGAAAAGGAAGGAAGGCATTACGTGCAGTACACCAATTCCGACAAACAAGATAATAATTGAGAAGCCTCACTAATTTCCTCACTTCCAACAATCATCACAACGATGGAAAAGATGCAGGCAACTTGTTGTAGACAGAACAGAACATGAAACCCTAGCAGGACGAAATATGTATCAAGAGTTGCAAACAAATGAGTGAGTCAGAGAGGGAGAGAGAGAGAGAGAGAGAGAAGGAAAAGATGCATGCAATTAGTTGTAGGCAGAGTATGAAACCATGAAAACCAGACGAAACATGTATACAGTTGCAAACAAACAAGAAATAGTGAGAGAGAGAGAGAATACAATGATGCAATTATCACATTGCGTTGTCTGGATATTAAACTGATCTTGTAACAAAAACCGGGTTGAGGCCACTGAATTTCCAAAGCAGAGAAACACCTGGAAGATCAAACACATAATGATAATATCCTCAATTAGAAGAATAGAAGCTCTTTACTACTGACACAGATATTAAAATACTGTTGAAAAGCAATGGAAAACTTTTCTCTATTTAAATCGGCACCCTGAATAAATACTTACAGAACAATGATTGCTCTAGAAGTTTCCCATTCATCCGTAGCAATAACCAAAAGCAGGCAAATAATATCCAGAACTGAGCAACACTAAGGGATTAAATGTTCTAATCAGATAGATTGTTTTGTTGATGCATCATGCACACAGCCATATACTATGTGCTCCTCTATGGGGATCCAACATGCACCGCAATTAAATAAGGGGATTAAGGCAATGATCCCAGCTATCAGATTTAATTTCGGCCAGTGGCACATATTTATGGAGCAACATTAGGCCAATTGTTCTTTATCTAAACTATGTCAGACTTGGTCCAGATATTGAGGTTCATGTAGTCCTATATCTGCCAGATCTGGTCCAATTTTCAGTGATGCTAGGACCACTGACAAAGCAGTAGGCTATGTTGTTATGGTGGGGAAACAAAGAACCCTCTTCAGAAAAGACCAGGATCTAACGGAGTATGGTAAATCAGCCATTAAAGGAATGTTCTCCAATTTTAAATGGCTTTCAGAAATATACAATGCATAGATGGCATATCAGGTGGCCAGAGGCCCTTTGGTTATTTTGAAAAGCCTAAATTCCATTCCCTCCATATTTGCCTAGGTAATTAATTGAATATATTGGGAGTTAACAAGGGACACAAACTCAAACACTGTGTCTAAAGATCGGAAACTTTTAATCCACTGGTTATCTAAGTCAAGTCATTATCTCCATATCTACCTCAATTGCTAGAGAGAAAGAGCCTGTAAAACCAATAAGCATGCAAACAAACAGGATAAACAGCTGAAATAACAAGCATGCAAACTAAACTCAAATAGAATCCGTACCTCAGTGCATAGGCAAAATTCAGGACATTTGCTCTCCCCACATTTTCCACTACAGGGCATATAACCAGCACAGCATACATATCTACAACAAACCAAAGAACATGCATTACCACCAAACGGCCACCTTTTATCAAATCAAAAGGGAATCAAAAGAATCAATTACCTTGACATATCATCATAAAGAGCTCGTTTGCGAAGCAAGTATGATGCACACGGTGCACTAGAATGAAACAGGGCAAATTAGATGCATCATATTCTCAAAAATGCACTACATGGTTAAATACCATCTTCACTACAAATACAACAAATCATGATTTAGTTATTGACATAAAAATAGGATTTTCCATTTTCCTAAAATGAGGGGGGAGAGATCAATTTGATTACAGATATAGAAATAATCCAGGCCTGCTCAGATCCCCAATGCAGCCAAACTCAAAGCCAGAATCGGCCTGCTCGATTCGGCATTCGACAGCATGGCATTGGGGGTAAATCCTTCAACCCTAACAAGGCTGGGCTAGGTTCAGGGTTGGAAGGTAATTGTGATTTCCTTCAAACACCTATCTAGATGCTCATATAAAGAAATATTTTTTCAAAATAAAGGCAAAAGCATGTCTTACTGACAAAAAACAATTGGATCTTTTTCTTCTTGAGATGGCATTGTCTTTGTGTTAAAAAAAATGAAGAAGAGGACAACATATCTCCCCTTCTCCTTCCCTGAGACAGCCTTCTGCCTCTGTTACACTCTTCTCTCGTCTAGGCTGTCCTCTGCCTCATCTTGTCCTTCGACCTTCCAAGTCAACTCAACTCCTTTTCGACTTCCGCCCAGGTCAAAGATTAGGGTCAGTGATGGCAGCATTGAAATTTTGTTTTGGTATTTGTCAGAGCAGAAGCCAGAAAAAAGGGTTTCTGCCAACATTGGTGTCGATGTCTCCCTAACATATACTGATATTGTGAGGTAAAATGTCAAGTATGGACAAATGGCTAACAGATGTTTCCAACTAACCCGTATAGATTCCTATTCACGTGGAAGCCATTTGTAAGTCAAGATGTACTTACTTCAGTAATTCTTCATTACTCAATGGGAAAATCATGACTCAGGTCTCAACTTCATCAAATTGAAAATTAACACCTTCATTTCAAAAGCGAGAAATACACGAGAAGCTTCCTTTTGGATTTCCCTAAATAGTAATCCAGTCTCAGGACAGCTTGTGGTTTCCTTTGCTTGAAGCCAGAAGTTATACTAGTCATATTTCCTAAGAAAAGGAAAAAGCATGATTCAAAGGACATAGTACAGACAAATAAATAAATATATATAAGTTCGCATAAATATGTACATATGGACATAAATATATATGCATGCAATCATGCATGCATGCATGGGTAGATAAATTTTTCTAATGGTTTAGTTTAGTTCTGAAGTAACAATAATCGAAATCAGTCTGCAGCGCTAACGCACATTTGATATTTTCACTCAACTATAAATGTAATCATAATTGTTATTTTAAGTATAGCCCAGCTGCTTTGCTAGTCATATAAAGGTTGACACATGATAAAGATTGAAGAACACATGTAATAACACAATAGCGAAGTAAGGGGAAAGATATAATCTCATGTCACCCTAGGCACTGCTCAATAGGTAGGTCAGGGAGGCATTTTTCCAAGTCCCAAAAAATTGGAAGTCCCCAAAGATGGAGCCCTTTAAAAACAAAGGCTTTAGAAAATGGTTACTATTAATTAATGAGGGAAGAAGTAACCATGTAAGGGAAAGCGCGGAATAGTTTCTGAGAGGAGAGAGACAGAGACAAAGTCATATCCTGCTGTTTGAGAGAGAAGACAAAAGGACTTTAAAAACCAAAAACCAAAAAGAAGAAGAAAAGAAAAGCGATACCTTGCCATAGGACTATCGGAACGAGAAGGAGAAAGGAATAATGCCAACAGAGAAGGGCTGATGCCTAATTGAAGGCATAAGCAATCCAGTCCCAACTAACTCTCATAGATGGACTCTAATTTTTATTTGTCATTCACTTAACTATATTTATTTTGTTCGAGAATATCCCCATTCATAAGTCTGCGATCCACATCTCAACCTATAGCAAAAGGCCTTCTACACAATAAGGCAGATCCTTCGGATCCTGTTTCCAATTATTAGAATGCCAGGTCGCAGCAATCAAAACTAAAGTTAAATTAAATTTGATTAATTTAGTGCAATATACAGGTTACTTTAAACTTGTAGAAAATATAGATGTCACTAATTTAATCTTAATTTGCTGAAGGATCTTGGAAATGATTATTTCACATATATAATAGATCACTATTTTTTCAATTCAAAGTAAGTTTGAACAATTTACAAGTTTTTTTTTGTCTTCATTTGATTTTAAGAAATTAAAAAATCTTTCGATGACAAATGTTTGGAAAATGTTATCTTAATCAGAACTGAGATGCTAATGGTCTAACTCTATACCAAGAATTAAAATTATTAAAAGAATCCTCGGAACAAAAGTAAAACACCAATTGAAATCCTAAACTATATAAGGTAAAATTTATAAAAAATAATGAACTGCATATAAAAAAGATCAAAATCCACCACAGTACCTTGCCAATCAAAAGAAACTCAGTGACACATGGAGGAGGTCACGAATGCCATCTTCATTAAATTCCAAACTATTCACGGGAATATACCAAATACTTTCAAATGAGGCTAAAAGACCCAAAAAATTCAGTCAACCAATGTCAAGCCAAGTCAACCACTTCGTCTCTAATTCTCAAAATACCTATTATCTGATAAATCATAAGGGATACTACAATAAAAGCAACGGCGACTCAAAATTCAGCATACAAGGTATAGACAGAGAAACGAAATCATTAACATACTCAGACCCATAATACGAAACCGACAGATCGCGAACTTACCACAAAATGGAAAAGCAGCAATATTAGAATTTACATAATATGTGAAATATGGGTCTAACTCAACTCCAAAAGACGCCTTAAGGAGTGAGGGATGTCACAACCTTATAAGGAGCACATTGACTAATTTTTCTAGCAATGTGGGACTTCCAACACGCCCCCTCACGTGTGGCGGGAGGACATCCAAGCGAACACGTGGAAACGGGTGACGGTGGACCACAAACTAGGAATATTGCTCTGATACCATATTAGAATTTACATAATATGTGAAATGTGGGCCTACCTCAACTTCAAAAGACGCCTTAAGGAGTGAGGGATGTCACAAGCTTATAAGGAGCACATTGACTAGTTTTTCTAGCAATGTGAGACTTCCAACAAGCAATCTGCACACGCATTCACAACTTATCAGAACAAGAAAAGGACGAACACTCGCACATATAAAGAGGGAGAGAGAGAGTACAAGGAGTGTCAGCCTGAATGGTGCCCATGAGATCAGTGTGCCAGAGATTGCGGTAGCGCTGGCGAAGCTGCATCTTGTCCAGGTGCGCCTGCGATGCCATGTCCGTACAATTCTTCAACACCAAAGAAAGCCCCGCCTTTCAGATCTCAACGAAGAAGAGGGATAAGAGGAAGAAGTAGAACTCTATATAAATTGGTAGTCTTCGATTTCTTCCTTTTTTTGATAAGTCGTCTCGGATGAGACAAAATCACTCCGCGAAGGCCAAGACAAAGGGGTTGTTCGGTTTTTTAACATTCTCAGGATTTTTTGAATCCTGAGAATACACAAACCGAACATGTTTTTTAACATTACCTAAAAATAACTACAGCACGCGTACCAATAAAGTTAACATCACCTAAAAATTCTTAAAACACAAAAAATTCTCAAAATACTACTCAACCGAACATCCTCTTTAATACGTTTGAGCCACAATTATTTGGTATTATAATATTTATTAAAAAATTTCTCTTTTCACTTTTTCACCAACTCTTATAAATATATTTACTTTATAATATTTCTCAAACTCCAGTACCCAAAATTTTCACAGTCAAACATCCACTTTCAAATCTATTCTCATGCTCTCGTGGCAGTTTATAATTGGTGGGTGAGTGATGAGCGTAAATTTGAAAGTGATTCGTACAACCGGCAGCTTTGTGCTGTAAAAATGTAAAAGTAGCGTGGTTGTTTAGGAATATTTAAAAATTATAAAAGTATCGTGATTCTTTAGGAATATTTAAAAATTACGAGAGCTAAGCGTGAATAACAAACTTCTGAGTTCTATATAGGGCCACAGGCATAGCGGAAGTGTACTGGTCTCTTCTTGTATGTGTGTGAAAAAGTCATTTAGAGAGAGAGAGAGGAGCAATGGCTTTCCTTTGTCTTTTAGCTCTAGAAATCCCAGGCCTTGAATAAATAAATCAGAACCCAAGTGTCAGTTTTGCTTTGTGGCAGTTTCGGAGGCAAATACCCAGACAAAACAGCCACCGAAGAAAGAAACTGCTGCTATATTTTAGCAACAAATACTGCTTACTAGTAGTTTTTCTTTTGTCTGAGTTGATTTCCAATCAAGAAGGATTGGTTTTCAATGTCTTCGGATCTCTTTATTTTTGATGACCCTTTCTTCCGCCATTTCAGCTCAGACATGGTCGCCTCTGCTGGAGACCTGTCCTTCATCTCTGACTCACCCATTGATATATTTCAGGCGATTTCAGATGATCAAAACCCAGTTGATGAATCTCAATCCTTTGGCCAATATTCTCCTACACTCCTCTCTTCCTCTCCAAGTCAGCAACTAGAAAGTTTGAGCCTTTACCAGAATTCGCATGTGCAGTGTCCACCAAATGGTTCTGATTTCGAAAATGGGTTCGGGAATCGCTCTGCCTTGGAGGGTTTGGAGGTCAAAAATGAGGAATGTCAAATGGGTTTCGAGTCTACTTTCAACCAGTCCTTTGTACCTCACAGTTACAGCGGTGGGGCCGAAAAGGTGGCAAAGTTGATGCAGAGGAGCTATAGTACTAATTGTTTTGATGGCAAGCCTGGTTTTGTCGCTCAACCTGGCTTTGATACACTCATGGAGTCCTCAAATTTTCAGAACAAGGCCTTGAGCCCACCGGAAAATAGCTTCTTTGGCGGACAAATGAGGAGGGTTTGTAGCACTGGAGATTTGCAGGTCAGAACTACTCTCTAATCGTCTTTTTTTACTCTGTTTTTCAACTTATAATCTAATTAAGTTCTGTTTTCTTTTCCATCCTTCTCCAGAATATCAAAGCACCTCATACCACCCACAGGTCCTTATCTAGTCCTTTGGCTATAGAGAGCTCATTCATCGAGGAAGCAAATTTCAAAGTAGGGCGATACAGTGCAGAAGAGAGAAAAGAGAGGATTTCCAAATACAGAGCCAAAAGAACCCAGAGGAACTTCAACAAGACCATTAAGGTAATTAACACATACTTCACTTTCTCTTAGCAGAAGTTTAGAAATCCAACATCAAGATACTTAAAGAAAGTAGTTATATGTTTGATAACTCCAAAATAAATGCTGCTGATTTTATGTTTCTGTGTTGGCACCAGTATGCATGCCGAAAAACACTAGCCGACAACCGACCCCGTATACGTGGCAGATTCGCACGCAACGACGAAACCGGTGAGATTCCCAAGGCTGCATGTTCTTCGAGTATTGAAGATGACGATGATCTCTGGGTAAATCGTATTTCTACATTGCAATTTTTTTACGTAATAGTGATATTTGCACAGCTCTTTCTATATCTTTCTTCTCTGCGTAAAAAATTAACAAACACAATTATTCTGTTTTATGGATATCACTCTCTTCTTTGTTTTGGACAGAATCCATCTCTAACAAAGTCTTATCTTTGTATGCAGCTCGAGAGGTTTCACGAAGAGAGAATGGGACAGTTTGTGAACGCCAACGGGTATGGAGCAGCACAGTTCCAGTACTACGGTTATTAAAAACTGGAAGAATCTTTCAGCTTGGAGTATCTTTCTTAGGGTAGGTCGTCCGGACGACATGACCAGAAAGCCTTTTTGAGCAAAGCAACTCGCAAAGGGCTTTTTACAGAATAAGTCACCAGTTCCCACATGTTGGCACGTTGCCGAGGTTAAACTTGTAGTTGGCCAGTTATAGACTAGCGGGACTTTAGTTTCTGGTAGTGTTTTTTCTTCTTATTTATGGGGGGCATTTCTCGTGTCTATATGTATATTGGTGACCAATAATAAGATCAATGATTTCTTATAGTCCTTCAATGTTTGAACTGAGTAGTTGCTTGCCTAAAGCACTGCCGATGCTCCTTCTGTCTAAATTTTTCTAATTGTGCCCTGGTGGGTGCGCCATAGCATGAGCAAGTGACATGCATAACTACTGGACTACTAGAAAAGCTTGTTTCTTCGGAGCCATGCAAAAACTACTGTATCATATTTTCGGTTGTCTTCCAAAGGGTTAGCGTAAAAACTAATCAAAGATTAACAGCTAAATCACGAGATTAAAATAATTGAGATTTTGATGAAGTCTTATAGGTCAGTTGACCAAAAAACCTTTCTAGTAACAGCCCAACACATTGGCTATTGCTTGGAATCCCATGCCCCAGAAGGATGCTGTGATTCTGCATATGTTTTACTTACTAGTCTCTGAAATCTGTGTAAAGCTTGCCAAAGAATAGGAGGATAAAGAATTTCAAATTCAAAAGGAAGTATACTGTTGTGGTTGGGAATCAAGTCACTTCTTTTGTTAGCAATATTTTAGTTTTCACTTTCCTTTAGTCATTGAACGCTCTTGGATGTGAGACCAGTGGCGGAACGAAGGGGTAGCGGTCCTGGGCGGCCGCTACCCCTCAAGCCACTAAAAAAGAAATTTTATATGTTATATATATATTTTTTAAAAAAATAATAAGGGCCGCTACCCCTCAACTAGGTGACTAAGGGCGTGAGTGCAGTAGACGTAATGTATACACTCATCTCATTTGCAATTGGGCAGCTGAGAAGCTTTTTGCTGTGTTGTCCAGTGCCCACCAAAGCAGACTCTACTCACTCACTTGTGGACTATTCTACGGGCTGGTGAGACTATTCCACTGCAGAAATGTAGTTTTTGACTTTTTGTTGACTTGTACTATTGAACAGCAAAGTTTGCTGCGTCTACTGCACTCACAAGCTCTAAGAGGGGGTGTGTAACATTTCACGAGCATTAAGTACATATCTTTGTCTTTATACGCGTTATAACTAATATGGGGGCCACTTTTTTGCTTTTCTCCACAGCCCGGTTAGACGAGTCTAATTGAAGATATCATGATTAAAAGATGGAAAACTCAAAGGCCGAAGGCCATATCCAGCCTCCCCGTACTTGATGCAAAGAATCTGAACCTTTTTCCTCTCTCTTTTAACGTTTTGTTTTGTTTAAAATCAGGAACAAAGCTTACTTGAAAATTCCAAGTTGACAGATATTTAAACTCAGGTAAACTTGTGACGTACCCTAGGTGCAAACAAGTGTCTGAATCCTCATTTTCCTCAGACGATGAGGTAGAAACATCTTTTGAATCTGTGAGGGAAAACCTCGTCGCCAAAGGGTCGAATTCAAGGAAAGGTGACTTGGAGCTTCGCTGTACTTCCTCGAGCTATTCATAATTAGGGAGAGTGAAAATTAATGCGACAGAGATTAATGTTGTTTACAAAGTTTTCTGTATTACTCGAGTTTAATTCTCTCCTGTTTGCGCAGGGCCTCATTCTCAAGCTTGACCTTTTGTTCCTGAGGGCAAAATAGAGCCAAGAAGAGAAAAAGTTATCAAATCTCTTCACTCTAAAAATGAAAGGTTGCCCAAAAGATCAGGTCATTGACTCCTATAAAGATATTTTCCTTAGCTTAAAATATTCTCTTTGATAAAAATTTTGGAACTTCAGCAGAAAATTTTGTCTATCAATAAATGCAACACCTAAATTGCCAAAACAGTCTTGACAACTAATATTGCGCACCTCTTCCATAGCAGGAATTCTGCATATACTGCTAATATATGAAATAACCTCCCTAAAGCCTATAATCTGTAACGGAAATTATAGAGGCTATGTGCTTAATTAGATAACCACAACTTAAACCTGATTTTTGTACAGATCTTTATTGAGAACATCACTGAGAGACCTTGAGAACAATAAGTTTTTTAAGCTTTTGCCAGAAATTTCTTCCTTTTTTGCATAATATTGAAAAGGAGGGAGGGAACTTACCTCTGTTTTTTTTCTTTCCTTGACTACATCTGGTTTTGTTGTGCGAGTTTGAGAATTAAAATCTTGGAGTATCTATTCACCCGCTAGGGGCTAAATTATATGTTAAAGATCATCAAAAACAGGCGTAGCTACAAACAAAGGTGTAAAGTAAGAAAAAGAGTAGGATGCAATTGTCACCTATGTACATGTATTGTAATATTTTTAATGCTTATAGTTCTAAATTTTTGATATTGTAATTGTAAGATAATTTTTAACATTACAAAGGAAAAAAAAATTTCTTGTTATTTCGCTTTTAAAATTCGACCCCCCTGAATTTTGATCCTAGTTCCGCCACTGTGTGAGACACTGGCAAAAATGTCTTGCTTGTCCGATCTGTACTCTCTGCTTTATGCTCTGTTTTTGGCTTCTGATTGGCCATTGTTTAAAGCTCTTATTTTTCAGTACTACTTTGATATCTTTTTTCTGGTCAACCGAATAAAAATCTTTTCGTTTGATATTCCCATTGATTTATTACTTAAAGGGACTGAAGGCGAAGACAAAATCAAAGCACCCATAGAAGTAAATAATTCATTCAGAATTTTTTTCTCCATCTCTGTTACGAGAATTATATGTCCTCAACATAACATCCTGGATCATATTTTCCCTCGAACAAAAGGTTGATCATATAGTAAACCTTTCACGTAATATCTTGGTAATAGTAATGTCTTCATAATCCTTACTGGCTACTGCAAAGAATCCCATCTCACTTGTTACTTACTCATACATTCTCTGTGGAGTTTCCCAGATTTCTCACTCCTGTGGCTACTATCCATTGAGAGACTTACTTATTTGCAACCACACATGCAGATTAGAATAAGTTTACCTCAGCTTATTCTGAAATTTTTTTGACTGACAGCGGTAGTAATTTGTGAAGGGCAAAATCTCATCAGCACAGCAACCGAAACTTATATGTTGGGTTTTGATGCTGATAGGAATATAAAGCGAGGACTAGAATACAAGTCCTAGAAAAAAAGTGGGTTGCGAAATGATAGTAATATTCAAATGGGTTGAAGATGAATATTAGAGAGTTTCTTTGATAATGACATTTCAAGCATGGATTTCTGGTAGGAGGAATCAAATTTGTAATTCATTGTTTCCTAATAATTAAAATTATATAAATGGAAATTAGCATTTTAGTCCTTAGGTTTTAGACACTTTTTCATTTTAGTCCTTCACTTTCAAACTTCAAATTTTTAGTCCTTGGGTTTTCTTTTTTTGACAAAAGCACTCATCCGTCAGTCTGTCGTCCATATGCTTAACGGAACTCTTTGACACGTCAGCAAATTTAACACTTGGTGAAGCGGTCGACCGATATATGTTTTGAAATAGATCTGGTATGTGAGTTGTCGACTGGTACATGAAGAGGTCGACTGGTACAAATTTGTTGACGTGTCAGAGAGCTCCGTTAAACATATGGACGGCAGACTAACGAATTGGTGCTTTTGTCAAAAAAAGAAAACTCAAGGACTAAAAATTTGAAGTTTTAAAGTGAAGGACTAAAATGATAGTTTGAGAAAACCTGTTTTCTTTTTCATTTTTTCCTAAAGCATATAAAACTTGTTTCCAATTTATCACTACTACATCTTTGATACTGATGAATGAGTAAATCGTTTTCCGTTATTCACCTTGAATCCAGTTTCACTATATGCATGGATAACTATATGAAGTTATTTTCAATTTACATCATGTCACCTATAGATAGTTTGTCAACTTCAAAACCACTCGGTGCCTCCCTTCAATCTATCTTTGGAGCTCACCAACATATTGATGAAAGCCAATATAGTTCTTTTGCATCTTTTCATCCATCTTGGGGCCGGTTTAGATTCGAAGATAACCTTACTCGTGTTTCTCGCTGCATCCAGACACAAAGCCTTGTCATATGGTTATTAGTACAAAAGAAACAGACAATCAATTGTTTGCTCCCGATACTGATCTTCAGTCAAATATCCCTCATCACATATTTTTGTTAAAGCAGAGTTTAGTGGATGGATGCCCCTTTAGACTGTCTTTAGAATAGCTTGTTAAGCTTCCATGTCAATATTTGAGCAAAGATTCTCTTTGTTCTGAACTTTCGCCTCTATCACAGACGATCAATCCACAAAATCTCCTTTTTGCAGCTCTCGCTCTCTATTTGCTGCTTAGAAAGAAACCTGCCAACTATTCTCATGTAAATGTAACAGTGAAAACTCCTACCTCCATTAGTTTTTTTTTCCAAATTTCAAATCAATGATACTTGTAGATCGAGCAAGTTGCTCCTACTTTACAGATATTACTCAAATTTGCTTGGAAATTGGTAGCCACAAAAGGCCAACTTTCTAGCTTCATTGGAATATGACATTAGATAGACTTACAAGGACTTGGTTAAAGTACTATTGTACATTCATCGTAACATATTTGACTAGAAAGAAATGGTTTTTCGTTGATATACAGGAGATATATCTTAAGCAGTCTTAGAAAAGGCATTCTTCCTTAAAATTGCTTTTAAAAACATTCCTACGTACAGAGGGATTTTTTTTAGGGCATATTTGGATTGGATGCTGAGTCTGTTTTTTCTACCGTAGGATGAGTATCTAATTGACAACTTAGTGCGGCAAGGAATATGAAATATGGCCGTACAATCTTCATGAAAATATATGCCTCAGACACTAAACTGGGGTAGTAACACCTGGTCTTTCTCGCTCTCAGTGCAGCAATCGATTAAGCTGAAGAAAATAAATAATGTGGTAGTCCACCTGGATTTGACTCTTGTAACATACATGACATGCTGCACTAGAGGGACATCAAGTGGTTAATTCTTTCCCTCCCCATATGCGTCTTAATTTGCCCACAGCATGATCATGCTTATTCGTGTTTGATGGTAACCAAGAAATATATCTTTTTGTTTGCTCTGAGCTATTACATCTTCTCTCATGGTCAAACAGTTTCTACCCGAAATTGGAAAAGAACAAAGTGCATGTGTAAAAAGAGTGAAGATATTGTTTTTTTCACTTATGCTAATGTTACAAGTTTGAAAATGAGAATTTCATTCACCAATCTGAGATGAGTCAAAAGAATTTTGCAGTGCTAAAGGAATGCTTATGGGTTGTTTATGCTTCAAGCCTTTCTAGTGTTGTCAAATCGTTGGTCATAATGATGAATTAGCAATTTTTGTTAAGTGTTGATGTAGTGTGGACGGCACACCTCTTATCTAGAATTTCATCTAGTTTGTGAGTTTCTGACAGAAAAGTTCTTAAAACGAAATAATTTATCCATCCTGAAAAATCTTGTTTAGACCTTTAAAACACTAACACATCCCATATAGAGGAAGAGTGGAGAAGCATCACGTAAATGCTTTTCCTTTCCTTCCTTCTTATAGACCAAAATAGCACTTGACCACTGGTGGCTCTGTAAAGTTAGAGAGGAAAAAGAAAGTGAAATATGCGATACAACATATAGTAGGACTATTTCTGATCAGACCATGCAGGTTTTCAATTGCTCTAATCACACGGCCTTGAGGTGCCCGACAGTTCTAGTCAACTTTATTTCATGCTGCTTACCTCCATTTCATCAATGGCTTCCTCCCATCAAAGATGGCAGAATCAGTGATTGGTTTCGCTAGCGTGTGTATTGGATCCTAGTCGGTGGGACTCGAGCTAGCAGGAAGTAGCTCTTAGGCGACTTTTATTATTGGGTCCTTAACGGGGACATTTAATTTAATTGTTTTACATTATTTGTTTGTGATTTATATTTTGATAGATTAGGAGTTATTATGTTATATTAGGTTTTAGCCTATTGACTTTTAAGGTTTACTTAGGACCTTTTGTTCTCTATATAAGGTTTGTGATAACCTTAAATTATTTAGACTGAGATTATAAAATTTATTGGCAACTGCTTTTGCACTCAAATGTATTTTTCCCCCTACTTGACTTTATTCTTCTCTTCTTCCCTATTCTTTCTTGCTTTCTCTATCTCATTCCTATTTCTCCACTATATTCCGCATCAGTCCCAGATGACACGGTTTCATTGATGAAAGGGACGGAAAAGATGCGTCCACACTGTTGGGCACCTTAAGGAGTGTGATTTGTAACGACCATAAGCATAATAGTGTACGACATAATTTTCTCACAAGAAAAGGGAAGACAGGATTACCACTTGTGGAATCACTGCAATCATTTTGATTTTGAAATAGAAAGAGTACGTACTGAGAAACCACGTCAGTGATCAGCTAGAGAGGTTCGGGACAAATATGCAGAGGACAGAGAAGCTTAGAGCTTGACAAGAACTATGTAACCTGGACCATAAAAATTGCTTAAACATATACATATTTGTAATGGGAGAAATGTCTCTTTAATTCTTAGTACATGATGATCAGATGGCCCCATGTTTCTGAAGCAAGGAAAACTGCAACTTCTGTTGGTCTTAAAGGCATGGATTAGGAATTTCAAAGCTTCTATCTAATCAAACAACTGCTAGACTATTGTCTAGTTATTTCTACAAAAGAAACTCGATCAAGGCACAAATAAAGCTAACCTAGCTTGGTAAGGAACCCATATGTCAAGCGGACTAGCTAAGTGGCATTGCCAACAAAGGGACATATAATCTTGTAGGTTCATGCAGGTTGGAAGCATATCTGCAGGATGCCATCCCTATAATTGGAAATAAAGACTTGGCTCGAGACCGAGAAAGTCGTAACTTTGTAATCATTTTGTTCACTTGAATTATGGCAAAAAAGATTGCCCTGGTATTCGTGTCTGATTTTTGGCATTATAAATAGATGCTTGGTCAGAAAGTTCATTGTCTTCTTGACAGTTCGGCAAAGTCATAAGCATCGTCAATCTCAGCATCTTTAACCTTCCATGATCATAATTTGGAGCACATTCTTGTTGGGGAAAGACATGAACATTTCTAAGCAAAAGAACCCCTAGTGTGTATGTTCAGAATGACGACCTATACTTATGATCTGCTCTATCTAAAATGCTGATGGAACCCCGGCCCAAAAAGAAACAACAATAGCTAGGCATCTAATAAAAGGAGGTACAAAGACCGAATCTTGTCAATCTACAGCTCCCATTTCCTTTCCTTGCTCCCAAAAATCTGTAATTATGCAGTAAGGTGATCATCAGCAAACCATCTTCCTGATATGATAAAAATGTGAATGAGAAAGACGACTCAGCTTAATGGGGAGAGCAGTATAGAAAAGAATGCTTATTCTATTTGATCATAAGCACCCAACAACAATGATTCCAAAGACTTAACTTTTGACCAAAGCACAATGTTAGAATAATTGATTTAACAAACTAGTTCAATTTCCTATAATTGCACTGCTATAGATTATGAGATTAGTCGAGAGACACCTATTGGAAAGATACCCTGCAGAGAATTTTCTTGGGGGTGAGATATGTTAAGAAAACGAGCGATTGAAAAAGTTGTGTCGACTGCGCTGCACAGGCGGATCCAGGGGGTGCGGCCCTGGGCGGCCGCCCCCCATTGGATCTGCCAAAAAAATTTATTATAGGTAAAAAAAAAAATATTTTATTTTTTATTATAAGTTGGTATGGGCCTATGGGAGCCCGATCCCCATAGGCCCAGGCCAACCCTAGTTTTAAGCTTGCAGGGCCTGATTTTAAGTGTGTATTGATTGCCTCTACTTTCAGTAGCCTTGGCCGGTTAAAGGTGCCAGAGAAATCGTCATATGGTTTTTACTTGGCAAATGCGGACCTCCTTTTACGTGGACCTGGACCACCTGGTACTAGAGAAATCAAGTCTTTTGGGTTTTGTTTTTCCTGGAAATGAGTATACGTGTATCTTAGTTATACATGTTGTCTCTTTATTAATTCTTTCTTTTAGTTTTTAAAGTATTTTTTTTTTGGAGTGAAAGATTTGACAATTTGATATTTGCATCTTAACTAGACATTGTGAGGCAACTAGTGCTTTTATCAAACCTAATTAATGTATTTGCAATTGAATACTAACGATGGTAAATCCCCTGGTAGCCTATAGGACACTGGCAATTTATTGAACAATTTGGGCAATTTATAGTTAACAACAAATTCTCCATACTATTATAGGAATTATAATGTAATAATTCTCAGTTATTTTTGTTCATACTATTTTTGTAGTACTTGATACTGAAAATTCTAGTGTATATCCCCCTTGACTCTCAGCTCTCTCTCAATCTCATTATTTAGATTTTTGACGGTTTCAATTTTTGTAGGATACTCGAGATTTTACACTTGAAAATTGTTGGACCTTCGACCCCTAGTATGTCCCTCTATCCAAGATTATCTCTCTACAATTCAGTAGAAAAATTCATTTATTTAGTATGCTAAAAATGCTTTACGGTTTGAAACTTTGTGAGTTGTGAAATTGTTGGAGGATGAGATTGAATTGGTTTGGATATCTTAGGGCTATAAAGGTTTCTACCTAAAATTTTCTAATTTTTTTAATTTTTTTGAAAATAAATAGAAACCCACTCATATTTTTGGGTCCCGAATAGATTAATTAGCTGGTTTTTGTTTGTTTAGGATTTTTCATGCCTTTGAATTTCTGTGGAGTTTCTGCTGCTCAAACTATCATTTTCTGATATATATATATATATAAGATGCAAATTAGTAGGATCTAATTGTCACTTTCAATATTAGCAAATAGTACGTACTTATATTTTAAAATTTTTAAAGGTTTTTAATCCTTAATTTTCGATATTTTAACTAAGACATTTTTTAGATTACGTTGGAAATATTTTTTTTGTCATTTCGCCTTATATATTCGACCCCCTTCAAATTGGATCCTGGATCCGCCACTGCTGCGCTGTCCTCTTTTTCGTTCCAACAAAAGGTCTGCTGTTGGTTCATCGAAAATTCCATGTTTCAAAAGCTTATACTAATGATTTCGTAAAACACAGTTCGAAAGGAAACTCATTTTTTAACTTTGTGCACGAATGCTATGATTATTAAGCAGACCAGCTTTTGTTTTTTTATACTGTCCATCTTGCAGACACGAAAGAACCCGATGTCATTGATGATGAAACTTTCGATTCAGGAAAAAGGATAGGAAGAATAACACTTGAAGCTTTTTCCATTAGTTGAAACCACTTAGACAGCCATCTAACAGCTAGCAGTTTACGATCGAACTTAACTAATATAGTCGGCCAACTCCAGAAGAAAGCTATGGGAACGAGATACGCATACAAATTTCCAGTAGGAAATTGCTTTTGAAGTTCCACGTCTTCTTCCTTCTATTGTAGTTCCTCGTACGTCTTCTTCTTTATAGAGAAACTGATACAACTTTTGCCATCTCCTGGAATTTTCTCTTTAAGTAATTCTATCTGCTAAGTAATGGTTAGAGATGGCTTAAAGTTGACTAAACCGAAGGAGGATTCTGCCAGAATAATCGGCATAGTTTATTTATTCCAAACCTTTCTCTTATGATTTCGCACTCGGTCCTTCGTTACTGTATATAATATATATTTTATTCCACTTGTCTCCACTACTTGGAATTGGGAGTGAGGTCCCTGTTGCTTTCTTTATAATTTGTACAAACTCTCTCTCTCTCTCTCTCTCTCTGACTGTTTTGGCTTTTGCAATACTCATTTTATATCAGCACTAATGAGCAGTACTGCTCAGCACATTGTTTCTGGCTTGATTACTGATTAGGTGAATCCTTTGCCTTGCTGGGGGAGTGGCTTTTCCTTTTTCTTTGGCGTAGTGTTTTGTGTATAAGTTTTGATTATCAAATGTAATTTGTATAAACTAAGAGGGAAAGCTAATATCACAAAAAGTAGTCAAATGCTATAGTCTCTCCCCCCCCCCCCCTTCCTAGGTCTATTTTAGGCAGAAGAAATTCCTCCAGTTGTGAAGAATCAGTAAAAGTAACCCACTAACATAACTCTTTATATCAAAGGTACGTGTTTTACATATTGGTCCTCCCTCTCAACAACTTCCAGATGGTGACAGGCCTAATTCAGGGCCTTCAGGCAGCAGTACTGTAGCTGCAAGCTGCAGCCAAATGTTGAAGTTCAATTACCAGACGCTGCTTGAGGCAAAGCATACAAGTTCTACGGTCTGCTGTGACCGCGCAAATAGTTTTGTAAAATTGTTGTTGCATGGGGATCTGCATGTGGGCGCATATCGTATCCACTACCTCTTCGCACTACTTCCCAGGAAGAACAAAAGAAAAGGAACTTAGTTTAAAAAAAAAAAGCTCATCAAAACACTAGCTAGCTAGGAGCTTTTCAGTCCAGATTTCTTCATTTCACTAAGAAGAACGTACACTACCCCAACTGTTAAATATAGAACAGAGAAGAGATCACTTTGCCGTTTACTAATGTCTCGTATTTTCAGATTTTAAAAGTTTTTAGTGTCGTATTTAGTTGTTTTAGGGCTTACCTAGTCAAATCAGAGTTTCCTCCTATAACAATATAGTAACTTGGAAAAGAAGTAATTTGTCGCTTTTTTTTTTAGTAACAAGGAAAAGCTGTAGACCATTCTCATGCCCCGTCCAGAATAGACTTTGAGGTAGGTGGAGAGCACACTTTGACTGGTTAGAAAAGCACGATATATAAAACTTTCGGTCACACATACCCGCCAACAAGACGTGCACCACTTAAGTAAGGACACCTATGTCGAGCCGTTGCCCCGTCATTCTTTTCAAAACCAATTGGTGTCAAGTTCTCAAAACCAAAAATATGGATAGAACGTTTGCTACTCCAAAACGAAAACAGTTCACCTTCTTTGATTTAGCTCCAGTCCTTACGGTTCAATAACCATATTAATTAAGCCCTTACGTTGCCCGACTACAAAAAGAAGGTTTCTCCCATGAATGCATGCACTTTATCCATTATGAATTCAAGTTAAAACCCTCTTACAAAAAACAAAAATTGAAGTTTAAACCCTAATCAAGCACAAGAAGTATTGCAATTTTTTGTCAATTTCCTTACAGAACCAAAACTCTGCCATATAGAAGATAGAAATACATAAGAGGTTCTATGACAGTTCAGGATATATCTTCGTTACCCTCTTTCTCTCACCCAATCAGGGTCGGCTCAAGGGTAAGGCGACCTAGGCGATAGCCTAAGGCCTCACCCTGAGCAAGGCCCCGTGAAGAGCTTTTTTTTATGTTGTAGATGACTAAGAAAAAATAATAATGAGCTAAGAAAAAAAAGAATGATAAAATGCAATCTTTTCATATGTTTTATATAGTGAACTGTCTCTTTTTACTCATCCAGTGATAAATTTCTTCTAAGCCTCCCTTTACTTTCAAATTTATGAATTTTGCTAAAAAAATGCCTTATAAATTTCTTAACTGTGGAAGTTATGGGGCCTTGATGTTATATATGAGTCCTAAAAAAATAATGAATGGGGCCTTTAAATATTTTATATTAAAATTTATATAAAAAACTTACTGATTTATATGGCCTTAGGCCTTGAGGCCTTGAGCCGGCCCTGCCCAATATACACATAAACACACCCATTTAAGCCATTGGTTCAATTTTTTCATGCTATATACGAGAGAGAGAAACAAACAAAACAAAACCCGCTTGCAACGACAGAAATCTCCCAAGTGTTGCAAACAAATAATAAATTACCAAGAAGGAACCAAAATAAAAGGTAGTGTTTCGATCAAAACGTACACCCTCTGCACACCCAGATCAACAAGTTTCAAAAAGAAAACAAGAAGAAGAAGAGCTCACATCTGGGCAATATGGTCTAGCGTCTCCCAGTAAGTTTTTCTAAGCACTTCGTTTCAAACAAAAAGCACGGTTTTAACGGACATCTCCTTTTAGACGCACTCAGGCTCTCTTGTCCCAGAGTCAAGATTTATTAAAATTTGTAAAAAGTTTGAAATTTGTGTAAATGCTAAAAATTTTAGAATGTGTTTGGTTTGTTGGAAATTTTGATACCCCAAAATGTCACCATGATCCAACAAAACACACTAGGCATCACAAATTCGGTTCTTTACCAAAATAAGAGAGAACAAAATTTTTCTTTAGGTTCAAATTTCAGTTTGAATGCTTGGTCCTTGGCAGTGTCACAACCAAACACAAAAATGAATAAAACCAAGGTATTTTACATGAACAAGTCATTGTTTCCTCCAGATCGCATTAACTTTCCTGGAATATCTCAGCTGGAAACTCGGTAGATGAATATACGTTGCCTGCTTCATATAAGACTATACACCACCGAAAAAACCACCATCCTGCTTGATGGTTGTTCTTTTGCTTCTGGGATTAAGAAATTGTATCGCTCAAGTAAAGCGTCTTTTAAACAGATAATGTCGCTTTGCTGGATCCTTGGGCTTGCTCTTGATCAGGCCTTGACGACCATGTTTGCCTAGCGTACTGCATATGAAATGAAGTTCAGGATACAAGATGGAAGAGATGTGCCATTGTGCCAATGGGGGGGATTAAGATCAAATGAAGTAATATAATCTTCTTCAACGCTCCTCTTCCTCGCGAGTTAAGAAAAAAGAAAAGATGGGGATACCTGTACTCCATGTAAACCATCCCATTTGCACCGGACATAGCACTCATTGATCCCATAGAACGGCGGGCTTTATGAAGTGCTATGTCATCTGCATCTTCTTCTAATTGCTCCAATCCGACTGCATCATCACCAGCACTCAACACCTGATGTGCAAAAAGAAGTAAGAATTTCTCATTCAACAGCTGAGTTTAAAGTAGAAAGAGTAGTGAAGATAGACCTTTCCCAGAAGTGCCAATTGTTCCTGTAGACTGTGATAACTCAAATCAGCTCCTGAATCAGCTGGTGGCAAGCTTGTTATTACCTATCACAAGTAGGAATTCAATGCCAATCACTGGAGAGTTCACATCCAGATACAATTTTGACAGCTTACAGACAAAACAAGGAACAGAATCTTCAGTAATATCAGCTTATGTAAATTCAGCCAATACCCATGATTTAGATCTAAAGTATTCCCAGGTAGACCATAACCTCCACTTGTATTAGCATCCTGATCATAACTGTTTCTTCGGGGCAAAAGAATGATACACATCCATATGTACTGTTTAAAGGAGATCACAAAAGCCAGAAAAACGGCTGGCATAAAACCTGACAATATTCTCTACTAGACATAAACTAGCACTACATCCCCACAGGGTTGTGGATGACAATCTTTCTGCAAACTGTAATAAACTTGATGGTTTATAAACTATAATCTTTCACCTTAAAGCTATAACCTTGATCAATCAAAAACTGTTGCCTTTTCGTCGAGTAGTACATCTCCTGCATTCAAACGGATAGATGGGATATCAACAACACTTAACAAAAGGAACCTAAAAACTATTAAATCATTCAGACTCTAAAATTAGATAATCTATAATTGGCCAGTCTAATTACTCGACAAACCAAAAACAGGACAGAGGCATACCTGTGTATCTGTTGACACAAGGGAATAGAAGAATGCATTGTACTCCTCTTTACCTCCTGCCATCCTATCCTGAAGTTTGCCCTGTTGATCCAATTGAAAATTTGAAATCTTAAATCCAGTGGAAAGCATAACACTAAAATGAAAGTCCCGCACCACCGTCCAACAGTTTTTCATTTAAGGTTGTATCCTTCACACTCTTTCATAATGATGTTGAATAAATTAGAATTGCTAATTTGACTATATTACCAACTAGTAAAGTCAAGCTAGGACTTTATGCATAAGAGAATATGAAGACTAACCTTAGCCCTAAGAATACGACCCAGACGTTGCGCTTCTTGACGTCTTGAACCAGCATGCGAAGAAATCTGAATTATCACATTCGCTTCAGGAATATCTATAGAATTGTCACCCACCTGAAAAGAACACAAACAATTCAACACATCCTCTTGGAGTCTCAATTATTGTCTCAATTATTCAACTTTCACAAGGTACACCTTCAAAATTAAAAGGAAGTACTAGCAAATGCTGTGGACATAAAACATACTCCTGAATAGAGGAGGGTTTTTAACTACCAAGAACAAACAACAACAAAATTTAAACAAATTATGCAAGTCTATTGACCATATAAGCCATAATCTCTTGACCTCAACTCATGAGCTCACCAGACATCATGCACCCAACAAATTATAGCTATACAGTTGAGTATGTCATAACGAACTTTACATATAGTTCGATCATCAAGTTTGATAGTCTGAATCCATGAAACAAGGCATAAGCCTTTTCAAGTATCACAATTGTCGGAAACAAAGATAAAAGCGTTAATTGAGTACCTTAGAGAGGAAAATAGTGTTTACTTCCTTGCTCGTTTTGAAAGCGCCAAGAATTTTCGTCCTCTCAACATGGCTATACATCACAAACATAGATAGCCAGTATCAGATATGAACCAGCAAAAGTAAGAATACCACTAAAGAAAAAATAACTCCATCAACAACCTGGTCGCACCATAGATCATAGGTTTGCGTAACTTCATCGCATACTCTGTGAGTGCAAAAAGATTGTCAGCAAAGACAATTATCTTATCACCACGCTGCTGTTCATGAAATCTTATCAGAAACTCGCATGCCCTGAATTTATTTGGGTTCATCACATAAAGTGCCTGAAAGTGTAAGGAACATTACATTAGACGAAAAACAACCAAGTCAATATGATTCTAGACCCACCAGGGAACCTGCTGTCTTTTTATGAAGCAATTCACCGATTCAATTAGATAAAAAACAGAACTTGTCACAATGACAAAATAAAACCTGTCATGGAAAGCTAAATAAAGGACCAGAAGAATTGGCATGATGACTCAATGGCACTTATCCATTCACAATCAAAGATTAAGAGGTAACTTCCCTCAATGTATAACAAAAGATGCAGTATTTATGGGAGAACCTGCTTTTTCTTGGAATTCTCTTTCTTCAAATATTCAGCAAAGAACTCCTTTGTCATTGGACACCATACTTCAGCACACTGTACATTTGCAATAAACCCGCCTTTTACCAGATCCAGCCAGTTGGCTTCATACAATTTGGGACCAATAAGGAAGTTCAGATCTGTAATCCTTTCATCCTCTCTCACAAGCGTAGCTATAGTTGATTTGGTCAAAAAGTTTTCAGTTCCTAGCTGGAAAAGATAAAGGTTGGATATTGCAGACAATAAAAAAATACTAGACATACCGGTGAGCCCAAGTTTGCAGTGAGATTTGGTGAGGCTGATGACCTTTCGAAACATGAGAGCAGGAACCACATGCACCTGCACCAAAAGAAAAAGATGCACACACCACCCTGCTACACATAAAGCATATAAATAGTCTTGCAGGTATGAGGTCATGATCAACAAAGTGATAAGGATTACCTCATCCATGAGAAGCAATCCCCATTCTCTATTTCTTATTTCTTCAATAATCTTTTCAGATTCTTCAGACCTTTTACCACCAAAGGCAACCATGTTATATGTTGTCACAACCACCCCAGCATTGCCACGGAATCTTTCTTTGCTATCAGATGTGAAACGACAAAGTTGATCTTCTCGGATGTTTGACCACAGACGGAACTGGAAAGCCCACTGATCCACAGAAACAGCATTTGTTGCTAAGCAAAGGCAACTTTTTCTGATTCGACAGGCTGCAGAGACACCTACTAGAGACTTTCCGGCACCACAAGGTAACACAATAATTCCAGATCTTGCTCTACCTACAACAAAAATTTGGTAATGTCAACTGAAATTATGTCCTGTTGTTTATTGTAACTGTATAGATATGCTTATCTACATCCAGAAAGCGGCATGATATGGAAGGAGCTCAAGCAGTTCGGGAAGAGATTACTTCATCGATATGTTCATAGGCATGGCCACATATGATATAGATATTACGGTCGAAAGGGAGAAATTAAGAGTATAAAAGATTGAAAATTTGTATGTGGAGTCAAGCCTGAACAATGAGTCAACAATCTGCCTTAAGTATGACTAATCATTATTTTTCTTAGGCCAATTAATATACTAAGCTCAAGATGAGGCTGAAAATTGTAGTCACAATATGTGAACCACTCTATGCAGGTCCCACTGAAAGGGCAAATACACTTCAAAATAATATAGGGTGCGTTTGTGTTCAAAAATTTTATCCCCTCTAAAATTTTAACACAATTAAATATTACAATATAATCTCTCTCTCCCCCATCAAATCATTACTATTTACTACAAAAAATATAAAAAATTACCTCTCTCTTCACTTTTTCACTAAATTCAATACCTAAAATTTTAACAACACTAAAATTTTACAAAACAAACACAGCCATAGAGTGACCCAAGTCAAAATCAGTTAGAATAAGATACTCTAGGTGGAAGCCAACCTTACCGTTTCCAAACATTTTACTAAGGCTCTTTTCCTGATAGGGTCGTGGTTGTGCATGAGCTTTCAGTTCCACATCGAGGTCAGGGTTGACCTGTAGTATCAAAAAAGTAAAAGTTAATGATGAAGATGTACAATGCGACTCCAATTTATGTTGGAACTTGTGAAGGTGTTGCGTGTGCCTTCACTCAACAACATCCAAATTAAACTCAACATTCTCACAAAATACATGGCCAGGGAAACAGATGAGAACTTTAACTCACAGTATCATTTCTGAAGTCATACTCCTCCAACATGGGGTAATTCAATGCATTTGGCAAGCAACGTTGCTTTACATTCTCAACCTGTCAATTAGAGAGCAAAAATGTTTCAGACATAACTCCTTCGTGGAAAACCAGGAAGGATCCAAGTATGAAATTGATAGTTTTTATCCATTAAAAGAGCCTCAGCTCAATCTGAAGAAAGTGTTGTAGCTCATTTGGTGGGAATTTCTGAATTTCCAAAAATGTATGGTACTTGATCAATTATATATTTTGATTAATTGCTAGTGGAAGAAATGAATGCCCATGCCAAAATACTTATGCA
This sequence comes from Myrica gale, assembly GCA_963930655.1. Classification (NCBI taxonomy): domain Eukaryota; kingdom Viridiplantae; phylum Streptophyta; class Magnoliopsida; order Fagales; family Myricaceae; genus Myrica; species Myrica gale. Next base: position 19,582,594 of record OZ005620.1, read on the forward strand.
CGCAACATATAGAAACAAGCAAATCTGATAGATTTTACATTCATAATGTAAAAGACAAGCCTATGCAACAAAAATCCTTCAAACTACCCTAGAAAATAAGAAAAATAAATGAAGCCGTACATAAATTTATGGATTGAAAAAACAAATAAGCTCCAATTGACGTGACAGACTGGAAAGAGAATGACCTAAATCCAGCTGATATACTTCTATGCCAACCAGGTATATTACTGTCAGTTTAAAGAGCAAGGGTCAGAAATAGATGAAGAACCAGGCGAAGTAACCCTACGAACAGGTAAACATGGATCATGTATAGTCTAACACATATTCAATTCTGAAAACCGAAGCACACATTACCTGAGAAGGGTCAATTTCAAATGCATGACTTTCTTTCTCTTCTGCTGCAGCTGCCACTTCTGCTCCATTAAGCAAATCCTCATGACCAGTCCTAATTTCACCCAGTGCTTTACTAATTGTAAATCCATCAGTCCCAGTTGAACCCTAAACAGAATCCCCGTACAGATTAAATATTCTAGTGATAAGCATGTGCCAAAATATGGCATTGCACTACTTCTTGCATACGAAACGGAGCCGTTAAATATTGCACACAAACAAAACAGCAGTATCTGACAGCAATTCCTTTTGTTTTTTCCTCTCTCTTTTTGGGGTGTCTATGAACTCGAGAATTATATTATATTATTAAAATACAGAAGCTCATAGCATTAAAGCAGAACATGAATACTCATTGGAAATCATAACAGAATTAAACCTCCATATCATCAGAAACACAAGCATGCAAACGAACAATTGACACACAACTAGGAGCCTAGGACAGCATATGAAGCTAGAACATAATAACAACTGCAACAATCAAATCAGTGTTCACAATGGAGCAAACAAGCTAATTGTTAGAACAATTTCCCTTTACATCATTTATCGAAGTCTAAAACCAGTATCTAACTGGTACAAAGATACAGAGATCATCAGGGGTAAGCCATGCAGTGGAAAACAGCACATACACACCTGCCATTCACAAATTTAACTCTATTAAGAAACCAACCTCATAATTAATCCTTGCCCGGGCAATAGCTTCGTCCTTAAGCAACTTCTTTAACACCTGTAAAGAGTTTGGTAACACTTAGCATCACAACCCAAAAATCTCCTTATACATTCATAAACCAAAAAAACTAAGCATGATCACTAACCTCTGGAAACGGGGATTCAACAAAGTACCGATTCTTCTTAAGTACAAGCTTAACTTTGCCGTAATTGGCCGTGGAAGCATGGATGAAATCAACCATTTCTTTAGGCAGCTTAGTCTTTGATAATTTATTCAAAACAGCTATAATCGTTTCCGTTTCAAGACCAACTGACACCGCAGCATACAGGGAGTGTGGGGTCAGGTTATACTCGTGCATCGACTCCGGCCTACAAATCGAAAATCCACATTCCATAAATGTCCAGTGACCTGACAAATTGAGACCCACCAAAAATTACTCTTTACGCATTGGGTTTCAAATTTTAATACCGGCAGACGGGTTCCGCTATAGCGATAAGAAAATCGTAAGCTTGTTTATACAAAGGAGAGAAGGTTTCGAGGAAAATGCGGCCATCGTCGCAAGTCCACAGAGGCCTATTAGCATGATCAGGTTTGAGCTCCAATTTGCTGAGGTCCCTCTTTTTCCCTTCTCCCTCGCCTTGAATCAACCAAAATCACGAAACAAAACGAACCCAAATCAAAAATTTGCAAAGACAATAATCACAATTTGCACGAACAACAACGAGACAGAAAAAATAAAACCATCGCGGTGATCGTCATCGCTTTCTTCTCCAAAATAAGCGGCTTCGTCTTGAATAACTTTCCTGTGATCTTCCTTGGCCGAGGACTTGTGCTTTTTGCTGGGTCGGCCTTTGTCACCTGCAAAATACGAATTTGGATTAAAAAAAAAGCACATACCAATTTTCTTCAATAACTTCTCCTCTATAATATTTTTCTTCGAGCTTTGAAATTTATACTATACGCGACCTGTAATGGAAAGTGTAAAGTACAGTACCGTGGCCGTGCCCCATGATTTCCGATGGAGATTTAAGATGATTCTGTGCGAGATTGAGATGTGCTTGGTTTTCGGGGAAAATGACTTAACGATGGAAGCGACTGTCACCCAATCTGGTTGCGGATTCAGGAGCCGAGGTTTCGACTTGTAGAGGAACCGCCTCGAGTAGGACGCGATGATCAGTGGTCGCGTGAGGAGCACGTGCATTCGTGCAGACAATGAGACAATAATATTTGGGAGGCCGGAGTTTGAGCCACTGCTTGGGTTGGGTTTGACAACTGAGGCCCGGCCCAGTGGCTTGATTTTTTTTGGGGGGTAAAAACAGTGTGAGTAAAAGCGAATTGGTAAAACTAATCTCACTACAATATATATATATATATATAGAAAGTAGGGCTGAACAAAACCGGACCGCAGACCGGACCGGATCGAAAAACCGGACCGGATTTGCGGTCCGGTCCGATCTTAATTTTAAAAAAGCGGTCCAGTCCGGACCGGATTGAAGGACCGAATTTATCCGGTCCGGTCCAGTCTATACATTTTTGAAATGTGGTCTGGACCGGACCGGACAGCATTTCATAAATTTTTTTAAAATTTTTTTAAAAATTTTAAAAAAATAATAGCGCAGAGCTCTGCGCATTTTTTTTAAAAAAGAATTTAAATCCGGTCTAGACCGGACCGCATTTCTTGAAACCGAACCGGACCACATATATGTGGTCTGGTCCGGTCCTTTAATATTGGAGGACCGTAAATACGGTTGGTTTTCACCCATAATAGAAAGGAAAAAAAAAATCTGCTTGTATCTCTTCAATTACTAGGAATACGATTTTATTAACAAATAATAAATATATACAAGCTTCTAAACTAAAAAGGAAATGTAGCATTCTTTTTTGGTGTCATCAGCCTTATTCTTTGTACTCGAGATCTCTCTCTCTCAAATGGATGGTTGGTCTCTACTGTACTCTCGAGTTGTGTTCCTTAATTTTTTTTAATTTTGTATTTTACCATATGAAAAGAAAAAAAAGCATTCCCATTTTCATTGGTGTGAAAAAATACGTAAGTTATATGTTATAGAACGAGAAAATACTTATAATCTTGTCTAAAAAAAGATAATACACTTTTTATGGCTTGACACATTGTACCTTCCGACTTCCAACTATCAATTTTACACACTTTGAATCATCTATCAAAATTTTTTTGTCAAATTAAACTGGAAATGACGATAATTCACACGGCCAACTTTGTATGTGTTCGCATCAATCGAGTCATTCAGTTTAACAAAATGTGCAAAGTGTGTGTCATTAGTAGTAGGAAGGTGCAATATATTAATCTAGGGCCATCAAATTTGACATGAAAACTTGAATAGTTGGACAATGCAATCTTACAGGCTTTGCATTATCTATCAAATTTTTTAAGTCAAATTAAATTAAAAATGATGATAATGCATATAACTCACTTTTCATGTGTTCATGTTGATCGAGAGTCATCCAATTTGGCAAAAAAAAGTTACATACTATATAAAATGTGTGAAATTAATACTTAGATCATGTAATATATTAAAATTGATAGTATTATTATCAGAAAGAAATTAAAATTTGAAGGTGTTTCTAAGGTTGTGTTTAAGAAGTAAAATTTTAGAGTTGTTAACATTTTAGATATTATGGTTGATGAAAAAGTGAGGAGAGAGTGAAAAAGTTGATAAAAAATGGAAAAATCGGTGAAAAAGTGAAAAAAAATGTATGAAAATTAATGAAAAAATAGGAGAAAGAGTATTCTATAATGATAATAAAATTTTAGATGATTAAAACTTTGTTACGCAAACAGAGCCTAAATGTTATCCGACTTGATAATCTCTGGGCCCAATCGAACAATTTTGGTAACTGATTTTTCTCCAATTGTCCCGCAAACCTTGTCGCTGAAAAGCCCAAACTCGTTAAGGGTAAAAAAACAAACAATCCAACTGCAGCGAAAGGTGGATGGACGGACACAATCGCGGCCCAAGTTGTTCAAGACATCGAGCCAGTGAGTGTGAGTCCACGACCAGTTATCCGGCTCGTATACTAGTCAAGCATAACGGTCCGGTAGCCGGTTCGCCAACTGAGTGACTCGGGCTTAAAGCCAGAGTCATTTTCGATCTTAGCATTCCTGCCATTTCCGTTCTTCTTCCTCGACTCGCAGAGAAAGAAGACGAACGTACGCGGAGATGAGCGGCCATGACTCCAAGTACTTCTCCACCACCAAGAAAGGTGAAATCCCCGAGCTCAAAGAGGAGCTCAATTCCCAATACAAGGTGCCTCTCTCTCTATTTCTCTCCTTCTTCCTTTCTCTCTCTCGCTCTCTATAAACATGTACCTGTATCTATGCATTTATGTAGATGTTATGTGTCGACCTCTGATCTGTACCCATTTGGGTTTTTATTTGACGCATATGACAGTTATGTGGCCAATTGATATTAGTTGCCAGCAGATCTGTTGCTTTCGACTTGATTTTGCAGTCGAATTTCTTCGGATTTGACGTTGTGTAGTTGTCTAACGTTCTGGATTGTATAGATCATATACGCGTCTTATCTTTGTGTATGAAGAGTTTTCATCTCTGTTTGGCTGAGAAATCGTTGGTAAAGGCAGGAAAAATCTGTATTATTCTTGCTATCAGTACATTTCGGAGGTAGCTGAAGGTTCTTTTAGTTATTAGTTTGTTGATTGCGAGCTAATCAATTAGAGAATTTTGGATTATGCACCATGGTTGTGATTGGCATCTGTAGCATTTCCAAGTCTTTCCTCACGGATTAGACTTTCAAGATTTAGATGGGAATTAGAAAACCATAATGAATACAGCTTGATCTTCTATATGGTTTTTTGAGGGAGCACAGAAAAATTAAGAAGAGTTTGAATTGGTTTGGTTGTCACTCTAACTCTGACCTTTTTTAACAATTGGAAGTCCTGTTTCTGTTATTGAGTTTCAGCAATCATTTGTGGGCATTTGTGAACCCTTTTTAATTTTTTTTCATTTGCAAAACCTAGGTTGAGTTAAAAGATATTGCTTTGGGGTCCTCAGGGTGGATATAGAAACTACCTCTATGTTAAGGGTGTATAGTTACAGAGTAAACTATGAAGAGATAGGCCATTAAATGCGCCAGAATACTGTATTCAGCTTGCTGAGCGGCTTAGTGCTGGAAGGAAGACACGACTACCATTGGTTTTCAGGCCAAGGATGAATGTCAAAATTACCTTTAATTCAGAAGAATTCAAATTTAGAGTGTGAATTGAAGACAACGCCATTGTGTTCTGGTTAGCATGGCCCTAAGTAGCTTGGTGCTCCAAGTAAGAGAGGCTTATTGTGTAAGAGAGCAGAATATTGGGATCAGACCGGTAAACTTTGGCGTGGGTCCCATTTTACTAAGGAGAGCTAGACCTGTCTTGGTCTTGATGTATATGTCTATAGGAGGATTTAATTTGTAATGTTATGTGGATTTTGATGTTTTGTGCTCCATTTTGCTATAGAAATTTGTTGAAACTGTTCCCTGCTTACAGCAATTGGATGCTATCATTGTATAGACATGCTTTATCTCTTTCCCTGCAGTATTAGCTGCATATTAGGTGTTGGAGGCGTCTCCCCCCCCTGTAATTCTAAATGGCAAGCTTATGTAGCTATCGTTGTACAAACAATTGTTTCCCATCTGTGCTTCATCAGAGATTAAGAGACATATTCTCCTCTCTTTTTTAATATATGTTTTTTCTATACAATTATGTTATGCAGGATAAGAGAAAAGATGCTGTTAAGAAGGTGATTGCTGCAATGACTGTTGGGAAGGATGTTTCATCCTTATTCACAGATGTGGTGAATTGCATGCAAACAGAGAATTTGGAGTTGAAAAAGCTTGTGTATCTGTATCTTATTAATTATGCTAAAAGCCAACCTGACCTAGCAATCCTCGCAGTTAATACATTTGTGAAGGTAAGAGCTAGAATTGAATCTTATGCTTGCATAATTGAAATCAGTTTCTTCTAGTTCTATTATTGACCTCAAAATTCAGGATGACACCCCCGGAAATATAGAAACATCAATGCTTTGGAAATACGCATGGTTTTTGGGGGACCTCTTTGTAGAACAAAACTTATCCATTCAGGAGAACTGAATGTGTATTTGATGCAAAGAATCCTTGCTTCATTGGGTTAGAAGATGTCCCTTAATCCTAGAGATGCAACATCCTCTACTATAGTGAACAATTATTTTGATGTCTTTTCCTTGGAATGATTTTGATAGTGTAATATGTTTGACCTTTATGAGTATTTGTGCAGGATTCACAGGACCCAAATCCTCTGATTCGAGCTTTGGCTGTGCGGACAATGGGATGCATACGTGTTGATAAAATCACAGAGTATTTGTGTGATCCCCTTCAGAGGTGTCTTAAGGTGATTTAAGGATGGAATTCTAATCACAGATAAATAGTTCTTAAATCCAGCTTTTAACTCATGACCAGTCATATAGTCATTACTTATTTGACAATTATTTTTCACTTGCACCACGCCATTCATATCCCTGTTGCTTTCTGTGTTCTATTTCTTGAATCTTGGTCCAGCATTCTGAGGGGGTTTTTTTCTTGTATTGTGCTTTTGACAGGACGACGATCCATATGTTCGCAAGACAGCAGCCATATGTGTTGCAAAACTTTATGATATAAATGCTGAGTTAGTTGAGGACAGAGGTTTCTTGGAATCTCTTAAGGATTTGATATCTGACAATAATCCAATGGTTGTTGCAAATGCTGTGGCAGCTCTTGCGGAGATACAAGAGAATAGTAATAGACCCATTTTTGAGATCACTAGTCACACTCTCTCGAAGTTACTTACGGCGTTAAATGAATGCACAGAGTATGTTTCGTCTTACTTTTGATTGATAATTTGAAATATATATATTACTGACAACATATAAGCTGGGACATCAAGTTCATCTATCTATCTTGAAGTTGCTTAACTGCAGCAGATACTACAGTGCTTCTTTAATCAATTTCGTTTTAGTAACATGCTACAGAAAAGGAACTTCAGAAGTTTGAAAACAATATTACATGTCAAAGCTGCCTTAAAGTTTCTTCTCTTGTTGGTATCTGGACCCCAGTTTAGGGAGGCTTCTGTATCCGTACACTGCGTGTGCCATTCGTTACCATCCATTGCCTAGAGCTGATATTCATGTCTGTCTTGGATTTTGTTGTATCGGTGTTGTCAAAACCTCTCTGGGCACTTAGCTAGTGCGTTTTATTTGGTTGTGGTGTCCTTATTTTTCCTTTTTATGCCGCAACAACCTTTGGTTTGCTTGTCTAATATTGGTTGCAAAACCTTTTTGTTCAGGTGGGGTCAAGTTTTTATCTTGGATGCTCTTTCTAGATACAAGGCAGCTGATGCTCGTGAAGCTGAAAATATAGTTGAACGAGTTACACCGCGGCTACAACATGCTAATTGTGCAGTTGTACTTTCAGCTGTTAAGGTGGCATTTGTTTCCGTTGATTAATGAGTGTTCTCCATCCATACTGTTGCTGCTAGTGATTTCTTCAGCTTCCAACCTGTCAACTTCTTTTAACTGTCCGTCATCTTTTACCTTGTCCTTTTTTGCAGATGATCCTCCAACAAATGGAACTTATCACCAGTACGGATGTGGTTCGAAATCTTTGCAAAAAGATGGCTCCTCCTCTTGTGACATTACTATCTGCGGAACCGGAGATACAATATGTTGCATTGAGAAACATCAATCTTATAGTACAAAAAAGGCCTACAATCCTTGCCCATGAAATTAAGGTCGATCCTAGATGTCCTTGCAAACTTCTTGAATCCCATGTTTCAAGTAGAGCATGCTTATGCAGTGTTTTTTTCCATTTATAGGTGTTTTTCTGCAAGTATAATGACCCAATCTATGTCAAAATGGAGAAATTAGAAATCATGATAAAGCTTGCTTCAGACCGAAATATAGACCAGGTATGTTTCTTTTCTAGGAGTCACTGTTCTCAGTTTGAGTTTGCCCTTCATCAGAGATTTGATGCCATCTTGGTTGACCTTTTCGCAGGTTCTATTGGAATTCAAAGAGTATGCCACAGAAGTTGATGTGGATTTTGTTAGAAAGGCTGTTCGTGCTATTGGTCGTTGTGCCATCAAGTTGGAAAGAGCTGCTGAGCGATGCATCAGTGTATTGCTTGAACTGATAAAGATTAAAGTGAACTATGTGGTTCAAGAGGCAATTATAGTCATTAAAGATATCTTTAGAAGATACCCCAACACGTAAGTTTACCTTTCTATTTGGAGAGCCAAGAGCGGTATAGGAATGCTCTTGATAGCATTTTGGTGAACATGGTATATTGCTTTCAAACTTTGTCGTAAATCTCTGCTATCAATGCAGCTACGAGTCTATCATTGCAACACTCTGTGAGAGCTTGGACACTTTAGATGAGCCGGAAGCTAAGGTAGCGGTTTCTTCTGCTGGAACAAATCAGTCTTATTGAGCTTTCTATTATCAGTAGTTATTGATAGAAGAATATTTTCTGCCACCCCTAACCCAAAAAATCCCTCAAGGCATCCATGATCTGGATAATTGGTGAATATGCGGAAAGAATTGACAATGCTGATGAGCTTCTTGAGAGCTTCTTAGAGAGTTTCCCGGAAGAGCCTGCACAAGTCCAACTGCAATTGCTGACTGCAACAGTTAAACTTTTTCTTAAGAAGCCAACTGAAGGCCCACAGCAGATGATTCAGGTTCTCCTTTAATGTCCTACAAGCATTTGTTATATATTCATTTCGTATTTGGCTTTATTTTCCCTTCAGTATCCTTCAATGGAATTTTAGATGTCCACCATTTCTGGTTCGCAGATATTTTGAGTTGATTGAGCATGATGATATTTCAAGGGTATGGAGTTTTCTGGACTATAATTACTTTTGGAAATCCAGGTGGATCTCTGTCGTAGAGAGTATCTGAATCAACCACGTCATAGCTTGGAAAGAGGAGGAAAAAAACAAAGAAAAATAAACACTCATCTGAAAGAGGCTAAATCTGTGTGTTAACACAAACTGTTTTCTTTTATAAATAGCATTCACATATGTGACATTGTGCAATTGTGGGATTTTTCCTCCATCTAAGGTGCATAGTTTAGGTTCGATCCACCGTAGGTGTGGCATTTGTGGGGATTTAACTTGCCAAGGGGAGAAAGGAATATTTCTTTTATTATAGAGGGGGGGGGGGGGAGAAACAAAGAGAAAGAGGGCCATTTAATACAAGTTATAAGTTTACTTGCAAGAGGACATTCATGAAGCATGTATGCAGCCTCTATCTTTGGCATAAACAAAGAATTATACAAGGATGGCAAAAACCTCAAGCAATTTTTTCTTCTAAAAGCAAGAACGGTTCCTAAGTAGCTAATTCCTAATTCGAATGAAACTATGCCTTTGTTTGCCTCTCGTTACAATTTTTTATATTCATTCCTTGAGTTTGAGCTAGAATTTAATCTCTTTATTTTTTTTCTGTCATGTGGCATTCATTTGGTGGTTCCGGCTGCTTTTTGAAATGTTAACCTGCTTAAATTTGATGAGCCAAATGCTTAGGAGGTTGTATGTTCTCTGATTGTACTTTTATTGCGTGCGTGCTTTGAGCAGGCAAATCTTAGATTTATTGTGAAACACTTACATTGATAACCATGTTCGACAAATACATCATGATAGTGGTGTTTTAGTAGATGTCACTATTTCTGCATGGGTGGAAACAGGAAACTTAAGAACAACAGTCTGGTCTTAATATGAGATTTTGGCACCAATGAAGCTTATTAAGCAATCTTTATTGTAAACTTGTAGCTTTATTGCATCGGTAATGCGTATACGCTTTACAGTGTTCACAATTGTTTTGTGTTTACAGGTTGTTTTGAATAACGCTACTGTGGAGACAGACAATCCTGATCTTCGGGATCGGGCATACATATATTGGCGTCTCTTATCAACTGATCCAGAGGTGTGGTTTGCAAAATCAACTTTAGTTGCTTATTGATTTGATGCCCACTACATGGTCCTTGTATTTACTTGAGATAAAACTGGGAGCCCTCACACTTTTGCCGTATTTAGCGTTTCTACATCAAATTTTCATTGATTTTCATGATTAATCTAAGCTCATCAAAGCCTCATCATATTTGTATGAAGTTGGCTACTCTAATGTATGTAACCATTCTGTCTGTGCCTTTTTTGGGGTATAAGAATGCAACCAATATCAACAACTGTGGAAAGGACAGTGATGGTGCTAGGCACTCTGCCGTATCTTGTCCGTGAGCAGTTTAGCAACAATGGAATGACTGCATGCATAACAGATGATGTTGAAACCACAATACTAGATTGTTCATTAATGTGCTTATCTTTTATATCTCAGGCGGCTAAGGATGTTGTGTTAGCCGAGAAACCTGTGATAAGTGATGATTCAAACCAACTTGATCCATCCCTTCTGGATGAGCTTCTCGCTAACATTGCCACACTATCCTCTGTGTATCACAAGCCCCCAGAAGCATTTGTTACCCGTGTGAAGGCCACAGCCCAGAGAACTGAAGATGATGACTATCCTGAGGGGAGTGAAACAGGGTATTCAGAAACACCGTCTCATGCAGTTGATGGTGTTGCATCACCTCCAACGACTTCAAGTAATGTTCCATATTCTACTGCTAGGCAACCAGTCCCTGCACCTGCGCCTGTTCCAGTGCCTGATTTGCTTGGTGATCTGATAGGCCTTGACAATAGTGCTATTGTTCCTATTGATCAGCCCGTTACTCCTACTGGGTAAGTATGGTGTAGTTTGCCAACAGTCTTCATGGCGTCATAGGTACTTGTGACACAGGTTTGTCCTTTATCTTGGTAAGGGGGAAAAGGGCAGGGAATGTTGGAAAATTGTTCTATAATTTCCTGAGTCATCATGACAATTGTGAATGATTAGGAGTTAATGTATACTTCAGTGAATCGTAACATTGTTCAAAATTTTTATAGAATAGGTCTATGTGAATTTGATCATAAATTTGGCATGTTGGTCTTGCTTCATGAAATGATATTGGTTATTTTGTTGTCACGATAGGAGAAAGTTTAGTGTGTGTGCTCTAACTGGCACTCACTGGATTTTATGACCTTGATTGCAGCCCTCCATTGCCTGTTTTGCTACCAGCATCAACCGGCCAAGGTTTGCAAATCAGTGCACAGCTGACACGGCAGGATGGTCAAATATTTTACAGTTTACTGTTTGAGAACAACTCGCAAGTTTCACTAGATGGGTTCATGATTCAGTTCAACAAGAATAGTTTTGGTCTTGCAGCTGCTGGATCCTTGCAGGTAGTTAGTATATTCCTTTCTTTTTGCTGTTCTTAATACATGGTTGAGAACTTGAGCAGGAATGTCCGCTTTGGATTGTGGGCTTACTTCCAAGCCCTAATGTGAGCTTGGATGTCTCTGTTCTCCTCACAGTGATAATTCACAATTTATTGAGTTGTAAATTGATACCCTCCTATGTATTAGGTTCCACCTTTGCAACCTGGGACATCGACTAGGACTCTTCTGCCTATGGTTTTGTTCCAGAATATGTCTCAAGGTCCCCCAAGCTCGCTTTTACAGGTTGCTTTGAAGAACAGTCAACAGCCAGTGTGGTACTTCAATGATAAAATATCATTGCATGTGTTCTTCACGGAGGATGGGAGAATGGAGCGTGGAAACTTCCTTGAGGTAAAAATATATGTTTCATTTTCTTCCTTCAGTAAATTTGGTGGATTCTGCTGCTGTTAGCAAGAACAAATAAAAAGCGGAATAAAAAGAGAGAGAAGATTCATTACAAAAAGAACAAAAAAAGAGAGAAGAAGACGAAGAAGAGAGGAGAATTAAAACTTCACCTCACTTCTTTGCTCTTTCACGCTCCTGGTTAGTTAATTTAGGATGTTATATAGTGGCACTGTCCTCTTGAATGGACATGCTTTAGTCAGAGACATAAAGATATTAAAAGAACATAATCTTTACAAGCGGAGATAGATCATGATAGGAAACTTATCAGTGGTCACTGCATTCCCCGCCAATGAGCAGGGTAGGTGGCCGTCTTTTACTCGCCTACCAGGTGTTGTGATCTTTCAGGTTCATAGGATTAACGATGGAATAATAGAGGCAGAATGTTCACATGACCGAAGGGTAGCTAGAGAATCTTGTGAAATTCAAGAGATAGTTGCACAAAGCTTGTTAAATTATATTGCCTAGTAGTTAAGAACAAATGAATAAAGTATGCAAGAAGAGGAATGTGAAGGATGGTTGATTATGCGGTTGACGAAATCATCGACTCCAGAGATGGGGTAACCAGCCCAAGAACCAAAACAGTCTTGAGTCTCACACTGAAGTGGGTGTTAAAGGAGCCCTTGACTTATGAAACTTGGTGATTAAAAGAACATTTTCACTATCCGTGTTTAAATGTTGAATTTATTAAAGTCTTGATTATGGCAATTGAAATCTGATACTTCTCTCCATGATAGACATGGCGGTCCCTTCCTGATTCAAATGAGATCTCCAAGGACTTCCCTGGCGTTGTGGTGAACAGCGTGGAAGCGACTTTAGACCGGTTTGCTGCATCAAACATCTTCTTTATTGCGAAGCGCAAGAATGCAAACCAGGATGTATTCTACTTCTCCGCTAAGCTTCCTCAAGGGGTACCATTTTTGATCGAACTCACTACTGTCATTGGAACGCTAGGGGTCAAGTGTGCAATCAAGACTCCAGGTCCTGAGATGGCACCTCTCTTCTTTGAAGCCGTCGAGACTCTCCTCAAGGGTTGAAAATGCTTTTGTCGTAATGTGCATAATTTTACATTTCATTACTCCGGGTTTTATCTGTAAAATCTCAATTAGTTGTTCAGATTTTTGCTTGATATTTTTTTTTTTGTCTTCTCCGCAGTTGCTGTATTTTTCATTATCCTGACAGTTATATTTTCTTTAATTTGCGCGGTCTCTTGAGATTTTTTTTTCAGGAGTTTTCTTTTATGCTGAGGGATCAAATATCTGCGGCCTTTTCTGTTTTTTTTTCTTGCTTTCTCTGTACGATATTTTATTCTAATTAATATTAGTTAATATTAGAATAAAATAATAATTAGAATAATATTCTATTCAAATAATATCAAATTTGAATTGTATTTATAATTGTACAATTTTAATTGTATAAAATTATATTATATTTTTTATTATAATAATTATATATTATATTATTATTATAGTGTTATTATATTGTAATTTTTTTAATTGTATTATTAATTATAATAATTATATTCATATATATATATATATATAATAAATAAATATTTATAAATTTCTGAACTGTTAAAAAATTTTGTACCTCAATTTCTACTATTCCATTTAGGGCTGCAAACCGGATTTTCGGTCCAATTTTTGGACTGGTCCGAACCCTTTTTTCATTTAAAAATAAAATAAGTTAGATTAAAATTAAATTTTTTAAGTTTGTAATTTGTATTAAAAAATATATAAAAAATATTTTTTATTTCTATTAATAAATGCGGTCCGATCCGGTTCAGACCGCATTTAAAAAAATAGGACCGGACCACAAATCCTGTCTGGTTTTGAGGTCCGATTTTGTTCAGCCCTAATTCCATTATTCAGTTTCTGCGCAGCTTACTGCCGTTTAAGTTTTCTTTCTTGTTATTCTTGTTCTGAGTTACAATTTTCCGGATTTGTTGTCCGATTTTATTTAACCCTAATTCTATTATTCAGTTTCTGCACAGTTTACTGCCGTTTAAGTTTTATTTCTTGTTATTTTTGTTCTGGATTGCAATTTTCTACTCCACACGTATAGTTGTTCTGAGAATTGCTCTGATCCAGCTTGACTTAAGCCTCGAGCTTACCCGCCTAGGCGAGGCCCCTATATTTGTTATGATTTCCTTTATGGCTGTCTTCTCTATCTGTTTTGAAAAAGACGAGGACGACGTCGTTTCTATGGTTTTGATTTGAGCAGATGGTGACGTGGCATGTTGTAGTCCAGTATAAATGAGAGGGACACGTGTTTGAGATACATCACTTGGTGATTGGGCAAGCTGCTGATATGGCAAGATCGCCTTTTGCCAATTGGACGGATGATTGACATTAGAGAAAAAATGTGTATGAACCTAAGTGCTAATTTTTTTAGCATTTCAAAACCTACAAGAACTGTTTTGAAAATGGGTGATAACCCAGGAAATAAAAATTAATTTACCCATTTTTGTAAATTCTTCCACAAAAATACCAGCCGAAGCACTTCTTATAACTTATAAGTTCCGAATTTAGCCATTTAGAAAGAAAAAAAATCCGAATTTAGCCGGACTAACCCTTTTACAGAGAGAGAAGTCCAAGCTCAACTAATGCTAGGCCCGTGTACTTGCAAGTGCGAAGCACCGAATAGTCTCTCCCTAGTACGTGGTTCCACCGCGAACATCCTTAGGCTAGCATTTCGCAAAACTACCAAGCTGTTTAAGCTGAGACGCTCTTTCACTCTGTTAGGGCATACGAGTAAACTCGGCGACTCTCCAACATAAGGTAAAATCTTCGATGGCTTGACGTTTTCAAAATCACTTTCTTCGAACAAAAGCTAGGGCTTCGGCTTGGGTTTCTGGTTGATTTTGGTTCTGTTACTCGAAGGAAGTCCCCGAGCCTTTTCAAATTTTACGTGCGCTTGTTCAAATTTTAGGTATTTCGAGTGATTTCATATTATACAAGGCATGTGAGTTTCAGTTCGTTCTGTTTTTTGTGTGGAATTTTTGAGGGATGAAACAGGCAAGTCAGCTATGAATTTTCTCTGCTTGGTTGCGAGAAAATGCAGGAAATTTAAGCAGAAAAAGAGGGATAAAGTTTTTTGAATCGTAAATTCTCCATCATGTGGAATCTAGAGCTATGTAATGCGTTTAATCATTTGAGCTTAGCTCCTCTATGTGGCTAAGTTGTTTCGCGGTCGCGCACGTGCGTCTCTGTCAATTTGTGTGTCTGTGTTCTCCGGAAGGTAAATTTTTCCATACAGAAAAAACTTTTAGCTGGATGAAAACAGAGGCATGCATATATACATGCTATGTAAGATAGTCATAGTTTATGTTCAGTGAAATTGAAGGATGTCTGATATCTTCTTGTTTTTGTGCAATGGTAGATGTCACCCTCCAGGGAAGGGAGGTGAGTTTCTTTTCAATTCTTTTGTCCGTATGGTTCGATCTGTGAGTAGTATATGACTTTTTTTCCATATATACTCGTAGGTCTGCCTCGCCACGGGACTCTATTTCACCTGGCAGACGTTGTCGGTCAAGGTCGAGATCCTTGTCAAGGTCAAGGAGAAGTCGGTCCGGGTATGTAATTGTTCTTCATCAATTGAGTTCAAGTTTGAGTAATATATTTAAATAGGTGCATCTTTACCTAAATCTAGTATTTGTTTTATTCGATGACATGGCATTTGTGTAGCATTCAAGATTCTTTTTCTTTATGATACTTATTATTTATTTTTACTTGATAGTCGACTGTTTGTTGTTCCAGGAGTCGCGACTCTGTTGAGGTTACCAATCCTGGGAATAACTTATATGTAACAGGATTGTCCACAAGGGTTACAAGCAGTGATCTGGAAAAGTTTTTCAACAAAGAAGGAAAGGTATGGTAGTTGGTTGTTGCATGTCGTCTATTCACTGTAGCACAGTTTTGCCCTTTCTGTTACATGTTTAAATCAATATTAATTTGCAATGAGCTCAAAGTGTTGATTAAAAATGATCTGGATTCAACTTGATTCTTGTTGCTATAGTTTGTGGTTTCTTCCGTTGAGTGATTGAATTTGATATGTTTGTATTTGAAACAAACAGCTTAAATGCACTTGAATTTCTCAATTTTAAAAAGAGCTCTACCAGTGAGATGGCGGAGCTTTTAGAAAAAGTAACACCTATTATTTTGAATAACCTTGTTTCGCCTAATAAATGGCTTCCACATTAATACCTAATAGGTAAATTCAACATGATGAAGACACCATCAGGTTATGGGATTGTTTGCACTGAAATAGTGCTGGTGTTCATGCTAAGGGTGTCTAGTGTCCTGATAGCACTCAGGTGCAGTTTATTGTCTCTAGTATTAAAAGTGTTGGGTTTCCACGTGAATGGTCTCTTAGTTTCCATGTGAGTCCCAAGTGCTACTTTCTGGGCTTTGTATCAGTTTAATAAAGAATCACTAAGGTACCTGCTGCAACAGTTTCAAAACTATGGCTGCCAATTGAAACTTTAAGATTTAATTTGAAACTTTTGTCAAACTGTTTGGTGCTTTTTTAATGATTATTAATGTAAGTTCTGGTGATTAAAACCTTGAATAGAATGGTGGAATGCTGTAAGTTAAGAAGAATCAGCCGTCTTGGGGATTAATTTGCCATATAAGTGTTGCGATAAATTAAAGTAAATGTTGATGTCAGGTTCTGGAGTGCCATCTGGTTACTGATCCTCGAACCAGAGAATCCCGTGGATTTGGTTTTATCACTATGGAGACAAATGAGGATGCTGAGCGATGTATCAAGTATTTGAATCGTTCAGTCTTTGAAGGTCGATTGGTCACTGTGGAAAAGGTATTAGTTTCATCAAAGTATCTATATCATTGCTCTGTTGGGTGTATAGATTATTTCTGCGTAATTTTCTTTAGTATGTTCCTTTCATTGAAAATGTCGCATGATATGTTGTGGCAGCAGGTCTGGTCTGTGTAGCTCCATCGAATTCACAATCTACTCTTAACAGTTGAACCTATTCCTTCATGACATGAGTTCTGCATCGACATTCAAAACTGATCGAATCAAATTCGACTATTTTGCAGAGGGTTGTATGCCCACCATTCTTTTTCTTTGTTTAGTAATAGTATCTTGTCTGGTTTTTTATTTATTTCTTTTTTTTTAATATATAACCTGAGATACCCAAGACAAACTAGGTTAAGAGTACACACAATTCTTAGTCTTATCCTGCTTATTCCTTTGGAGGTGATGCCCTTTGTTACTTACGAAGGTGATAACCTTCAGTGCATAGCTGAATCATGCCATGATGGCAATTGTAGACTGTTACCGCTAGAAATATGAGTGTGAGAATACTCCTTACAGGTTTTGTATGGTTGTGCGCATCATTCTCATTGTTTTAAGTGGCAATTCTGAAATAGCTCTTATTTCTCCGTACACTGTCGGCTTGTTTTTCTACCATAATGTTATTTTGCTATTTGTTTATTAATGCAGGCGAAAAGGAAGCGTGGCAGGACACCAACACCGGGAAAGTATTATGGCTTAAGAGATAGTAGAAGAGGTGCCATCTGGAGTTTCTGTTGAACTCGGGAAAATGTGTTATTTTGTGATGTTGCACTTTAGTTCTTTATGAACTGCGCTGGTGTACATGTATTTATGGTTAAAAAAAACTCGCGTCACCAAAAAAAGCACTTAAAAATCTCTTTTATGTGCGTGTCTGGCACTTTCATTAGATCTTTATCTGTTACACTTGACATGGAACAATCTAGGATTCTATTTGATTGGTCAACCTTCTGTGTTTTGCTCTCTTGGCTGAACCCACTCTAATTGTGGAGAAGCATAAAATGGAGTTTGAGACGCAGGCTTATAGTAAAATCAGAACAAAATGCATAAGGATCTTTATGTTTACATTTGTTGTTAGGTCTGGCAGTCATCTGGATTCTGGAAACTGTCAGTTACCATAATTTCATTTCGAGTGGTGGGCATTTTGTTATGGGCCACTCCACCTAGATCAGCTGCTTTTGTAGGGGATGAACGATTCAAACCTGGCCGAGCTCCTCATCTCTCAGTTATACACTTGATCCTAATAAAGTCTTAAAATTTGATCCATAGTGATATCATTGGTCTTCACAGTCACTTCATTATGCATTTCATCAACCTTGTGATGCCCTTTTCAGTATGCACGGAATTATTAGGACAGCATATCAAGGAAGCTAGTTCTAATGATATATGCCCTCCCCCCTCCCGTCTTTTTTTGTTTCATGAAAGTAGTTGGACTTTCAATTATGAACCTATATATATAGCATGGATATTACCTTTTATCCATTGATGAATGCTGTAGGTGTTATTTGAACTGACCGAGGCCAAATTATGTATGTAGGGTATGGCCGTAGCAGAAGACGGTCTCGAAGCTATTCGCCTCGTGGGTGGCAAGAGAGGGATTCCTATTCAAGGGACCGGCGAGGAAGATCACGCTCGCCATATGGTAGGAGAATGGATGATTATGACTTGTATAGGAGGCGCAGGGAACGCTCCTAGTCAGCTGGTGGAAATGGCTACAATGGATAGAGAACATTGACCCCATTTACAAAGACTCAGCTATGTATCCGTGCATTCTACAACCTGATGTGGGCATTTCTTATGTTTTATGGGTTTATAACCACCTTTTTAGACCGTTCTTTCTGGTTGTTTATGTCATGTTCAACTTCACAGTTCTCTTATCAGACCTTCAAACTCCCTAGTTATACGCCAGACTGGGAAAGAGTTAGTTTCTTTCTGATTTGTCAATTTCTAGTCTCTTGGTCACATCACCGATTTTCTCTTGGTCCCATTGGTGGATGGCTAAGGATCAGGTTGAGCACATGGACGGTATTCTAGATGGTTCGAGATTTTGAAAAAAAAAAAAAAAAGGTAAAATTGTACTCTACCGTTGAAGTTAGTAATTTTTGAATGCACCTCTGGAGGTACTATTTCGGTTGGTCCTTTTGTCTTTATAAACTCCTCTCAGTTCTCTGAAAGTTGAGGGTAAGTTCCTAGCAAGTGCAGCAGTTTAGTCCATGGAGTAAACAAGGTATCCCCAGAATTGAAGATCGGCGAATGAGCATTATCGAGCTGACGAGCCGAACGTTGATTTTCAAATTCCATTGTCATTCTGAATACATTATTATTAATTCAAGCTCGTTCCAAAAATAAATTCAAACTTGATAGTGATCCATTATTTGTTTATATATATATATATATATATATATATAGTTGAGAGCTTCTGGTTAGTTGCCGATTAAATATCCAGTTGAAAAAAAAAACCTAACAGCTTACATAAAGTTAAATGATGATAATTTTAGGTGCCGGAATACATGACAATGCATAATGGCTTTACTGGATAAAGAGTGTCAAGTGGATACAGATTGGGTACATGTCCATTCCCTCCTAATAAAGCTCTTAAAGACCCAACAACAAAAGCTAAGTTTTAGGGTAACGTTTGCGGCCAATTTTCAAATTTTAGCCTAATAAAATAAATTATCTCCTTTTTCTATTAAATCACCTCTTTCCATACAAGAGATTTTTTCGTTAAATCATCTATTTCTATTTAAGTAGATATGAGAGTACATAGCGTTTATTAAATAAAATTTTACATTTTTTAAAATTTTAATATAATAAAAAATTACAATATAATCTCTCTCATCATCACATCATTACTTTTAACTATAATAAATATTAAAAATCATCTCTCTTCACAACCTAAAATTTTATTACTCAAATACAACCTAAAATTTTATTACTTTTTTTTACTTTTTACCAAACACACTTTAAAATTTTATTTTTACTTTTATCACGTATTCATCAACTTCAATATCACCTCGTTTTTAACACTAGCGACAAAAACTAATAAAATTTGACAATTTTTAAATCAAAGCTAT
This sequence comes from Myrica gale, assembly GCA_963930655.1. NCBI lineage: Eukaryota > Viridiplantae > Streptophyta > Magnoliopsida > Fagales > Myricaceae > Myrica > Myrica gale. The sequence goes on from OZ005620.1 coordinate 19,602,298, forward strand.
GTATCTTCAGTTTTTACAAAACTGTTCATCTATCTTGAAATCAAACGCTAGGTAAAATGTTCACTCAAATTATCTATCTTTATTTTTTCACAAACTCTCGTAATTTTAAAATTTTAATTTGCAAACACTAAGGTTACTTATATTCAGTTTACTTATTTAATTTAGCCCGTATTGTAAAGTGTATTCATTAAGAAATCTTTTATATTGAGTTAGACTTTCAATTTGCTAATTTTAATACACGCATTTGAATTAAGTTTCAAACGGAAAACATGCATATGCATACTTTCGAAATTGGTTAAAATAAAGACCTCTCTCTTAGTAGAACTGCTTCTCACTCTAGTTGTTTCAGTCCCCCTCGTCTGACCTCAGTGGCGGAACCAGGACTCCAGTGAAGGGGGACAAACTCTTAAGGCGAAATGACATCTCAAATTTTTTTCTAAGTAATGCAAAATGTATCTTAGAGTTAAAATATTGAAAATTAAGGATTAAAAGCATTAAAATATTTAAATACACGTATTAACATAAACTCTGACCTCCAATCTCAAACAATTCACAAAACCAACCGAATCAACATAAGTCCTGACCTCCAATCTCTAACAACTTACAAAAACCACCTTTCAACATCAACCAACAATCTATTTGATCATTTTCTAAATTTCTAATAAGGTTTTAGTATACAAATTACCTGAATAAGCACACCACCAAATAAAATTCGAGCTTCAAAATTAACACGAAAAAACAATTGAGCAATCTGCATTAAAGCAACAACCAAACCAACTAGACAAAAAAAAAACAAAACATAAACCAAAGTCAGTATCAGTGTACGTGACGTCGTTTTAGAAAACAAAGGGTGAATTGGTGAAAGGGGGCGGGCTGTAAGTGACGTCGTTTCTTTTTTTTAAAAACAAAACAAAGGGTGGAAGGGGGGGCTGGGCAGTGGGCTAGGTCAAAGGGTAAGGCCTTCAAAAAAGTAAAAACAACACGGGGTGAAACTTGAAAGGGGGCGGGCTGGGCAGTGGGTTGGGTCCTTTGACCTTGCTGTTGACAAATACTAATAATAAATAAAATAAAATTTTGTTTTTACAGAAACGAAGGGGTGGCAAGCGCCCCCCTTGCCCCCTTCGGTCCGCCACTGTCTAACATACCTCTCTCTTAGCAGATTTAAAAAGCGTGTGGAGTTTTTGCTCTTCCCGTTGGTTTCTCTTCCCTTGGGCAAGCTTTCTATGGGCGGTTCATGTGTGTTTTTCCTTTGTTTCCAGTCTCTTTTTGGGTCTTGATCCAGCGAGAAGGGTGGCTAGATTTAGGCATTTTGAGCCTCCGTAGAAGGACACGCGCACCACAGATGGACAGATTAGGCGCCAAGCTCTCATTCCAGACCGATTGGGTGGTGACCGGCCGTCGCGTGCACCTCCACGCACTGCTCACATGGCGGCATGTGCACCTTACGTGCATGGTTTACATCCCCTTTTTGTCGTTTTCTACCTTTTGCTTGGAGCTCTTCGATGCTTCTCTCTCCTATAATGTTTTGAATATTTTTCTCCGGTTGCCGCTCCCCCTCTAGCCTTGGCCACCGTTCTTTTGTGCTCTTCGGAACCTCCATGTTCTTTCTCCCTTTTGCAACTGGTATATGCATGAAAATTCTTCGTGGGAGTCGGATTGCCGCTTCGTCCGTCCTTCCTCCAGTGGAAGCCGCTGCCGCCTTGCGCGGTGATTGTGTTGGTTGTCCGACCTTTGTGATCTTTTGTGTTCTTGTATCCCGACCTTTCGTGGCCATTTGTGTTTGGGTTCTGACCCTTATGGTCTGTTTGAGTCTTCAACACTTGTTATCCGGTTTTGATTAGGTTTTTTTTATAAAAAAAATAGTTAAATAATTGAGAGGAAATTAATTTCCGCAAGCATGTAAAGGAAAAAAGCTTTGATTTGAGTCTCGAAATTAAGATATTGATTATGATATCATGATAATTTAAAAATTATAATAAAAAATGAATATTTTATTATTTAAATTATATCCTTAAAAACAAAACTATAAGTCATTTTTTTATAAGTTAAACTCAAACTTTTCTTTAAAAAAAAAATACGTTGGAGCCATAACCATAACTATCTTATTGATGTAGGGTTGCGGCTTAATCCACCGGTGAAAGGAAAGCTTCAGGGAATACCATATAATAATGGGGATATTTGAGGGTGAAAATTTTGGGTATTAGAGTTTGAGAAATATTATAAAGTAAAGAAATGTTATGGGAATTGGTGAAAAGTGAAGAGAGAAGATTTTTAATAAGTATTATAACAATAAAAAATTATGTAATAAATTTTTTATGATTAAACACAAATATTTGAACTCCAAACATTCCAATGACAGCTCGGCCGAAAAGCGAAAACATAATAATAAAGAAAGAAAGAGAATATTAAAAAAAATGCGGGAGAAAATACAAATGAAAGCTTGACATGTATTGCGGGCGTGGGGCCCCATCCTTTTGAAATCCTTTAAAAATCTGAAAGAGGGGGGGGGGGTTTCAGAGTGCGCTCCAGCTGCAAGTGGAAGGGCGGACTTGAAATCAAATTTCAAGTTTATGCAATTTTATTTTATGTCCCTCTATACCGATGAAGCGAAAGGGCGGACTCTGATTCAGTGATTTGATTACTTTTTTTTTTTCCCTTTGCTAGGATAAGATCCGACAGCTGTGTCCCTGACACGTATACGTCATTTTCCTCTCCTCTTTTCTTTGGTATCCGGTCCTACGCACGTCTCAGGCTTGGCTAACGTAGCAGCTCAGCTGTCTTCGAGCTCCATAATTTTAAATGACAATGATACCCTTGTATGTGATTCAGTCAAGGTCGATTAAGGAATAATTGCGTTTGTGTACCAAAATTTTACTCACTCTAAAATTTTAATACAATTAAGTATTACAATATAATCTCTTTATCCCCATCAAATCATTACTATTTACTACAAAAAATATAAAAAATTATCTCCTTCTTCAATTTTTCACTAAATTTAATACCTAAAATTTTTACAACACCGAAATTTTACAGCACAAACACAATTGTCGTCAGAACTCAAAACACCGTTAGGAAAACAAAAAAAAGTTCTCGTGGGACGGACCGGACAATTGCTGACATATGTGGATACGGAAAACCATGCTACGAGCATGAGTCAATTGTTGTTAGCGTAAATACACGTTTCAACAATTAAATTATGGAGTCTTTCCAAAAGATTTTGTATTTCGTTACATTATAAAATTGCTAATTACTGATTTTGAAGTTGTTTGAGTTCTAATATTTTTATCTTTTAATAAAATAATTATTTAAAATTATATTTATTTCTTACTAAATTATTATTATTTATAATGAAACATCATCTTCCGAGATGTTTGATTGCCAAATTTTTGACACTCCAAAATTTTGGACATAATTAAAAAAGTAAAAAATAATCTCTCCTCCCGCCAAATAATTATTTTGTATTATATTATTCATTCAAATATTATTTATCTTCAATTTTTTACTAACTCTCATAAAATTACTTTCATTTTTTTCACTAATCACATACTTCTAAATTTTAACAATCAAACCTTAACTATTTTATCAATATTTTTAATTTTAGCTTTTTTGTATTTGGTGCCAATAAAAACTTGTTTTTGCTAAGATAATAATAAAAGCACACTACTTTGATTTTAGCCCTTTTATAGTGTTTGTTTGTGGAAATATTAGAGTTTTAGAAATTTTAAGTATTGGAGTTTATGAAAAAGTACAGTATTTTATGTAAAAGTGAAGAGAGAAAATTTAATTAAATAGTATAATATTATTTTATAATTTAATAAGAATAAAAAAATTATTTTATAATTATTTAAAAATTTTGAGAATCGAAAATATTCAAACAAACGCCCGAGTAGAAAACAACGTAGGCATAGCTATTTTTTTTAAAACAAAAAAAAACTAAAGGCATAGCTATCATAGGTCCGGTACTGCGGTAAGATCAACTTACCAGTGTGCATGGAGCCCACAAGATCTGTGCCACCAGCAGCTGCTCCAGGAAAACGACAAGCAGCCGAAAGCAGCTCAAACCCTTACCCAGCCGAGCCAGCCGAACCATCAAGTTATCAACAAGAAAAGGGCCGAGGATTAAGAGACAGTAGACAGGAGTGAGAGCGAGGTAACGTACTCGGCTGGCAATGGACTATAACCGGTTTCACCGGTGCGCCAGTTATAAAGTTGTCACCGTACGGCACATGGGAGGTTTCCCCATGGCAGTTGGTAGGCATTTAATGTACTGATTCTTCTGACTCCCTCTCTCTCACAACCACGCGCTCTCTCTCTCTCTATCCCTACCAAAATTTGTTTGAAATGATTTTCCTCACTCCCAAGAAGCTCTGCATAGTTCTGCATTTTGCACTACCCACATTCACTAGAGAAGGAAAAAAAACTGTATGATTTCCCTTCGGTTTCGGCAGCTTGCAATCGGTTGCATATTGGGGTCCTCCGTTAATTCAAACAGGTATTTGAGAGCATCAGGAAGCTCCTCGGGGTGCTCTTCTTTGAGAGAATTAGTTTTCTCTCGGTTTTCAATTCTCAAATTGTATGTAATTTCATATGGTCATCGAATTTGATTTGTAGGAAAATTTTTAGCTGCTGATGTTATTGAGTTGAGATTGATTAGTTATTTTTCGGGTTTGATTTTTTTTTTGTTCCGTGTAAGTTGTCAGATTTTTTCGAGGTGATTTGTCAGTAATTTGTGATTTTTCACAATTTCGGAGGCAATAGAGAGTGATTAGTCGTGGAAGATTCGATTTTTCTTTTTTGTCTTCTTACCTTTCCGGTTCCCTAGAAAGTAATGGGAAAGCCTTAAAGCAATGAGAACTCCAATTTATTTCACATCTTTCAACGATTAATTTACGATTTTCTAAAATAATGACTTCTAGTTCATTTCCATTTCTTCACTTTCTCGGGAACCAAGCGATGTCTAAGGGTTCCTAATTTTCTTATTGATGGTGAACAAGGTAATTCAGGGAGCAAACTAGTAAACTGTTGTATTAAGGAACTTCAATTAATAAAATCGAAATTGATTTTGATTTTGATATTTTTTTTTCAGGTGCGGTGGTGGTGATGTCACTCTGTATTAAGAAAGAGCATAAGAAACCAATGATCTGAATCAACAGTGGGTTCGTCCATTCATTGTGAACAATCCGAGTCCGTGTAGGGATATATTGGATTCTCTATTCGTGGCTTATCCGCATTTAACATGTTCCTGAAAAATACGTGCCTGGCTTCTCAGGTCTCTCTCTCTCTGATAAGAAAAGCTCTCTTCTCTCTCCTAGATTATATCTGGATTTATGATGCCCTTTTTTGCGTTTCTTCTTCAGGGATCGCAATTGAAGCAAGGAAACTTTTTAAGTTAGACGGGCTGGGAAAGTTCGCTGTCGCTTTGCAAATTAATTCGAGAAGTTAGATTTGTGAAAAGAGCAAAACCCATATATCAGGAAGATTGTTTGGGTTTCTGGAAAATTTAGAGATTTTGGGGTCTTCAGTAGTGGAGTTGAAGTGCCGTGTATAGCTTTTTGCCTGTTAATTGGGTTCTTTTAATTTCTACTTTAGATTAAGAAAAGGAAAAACTAGAAGTGTACGTCAGAATGCTGGAACCCGAGCTTTGTTCTTCTCGGATTCTCTCGCCTTTTCGAGAGGAAAGTGGAGACGAGGAACTTTCCGTGCTACCCAGGCACACCAAAGTCATTGTTACTGGAAACAACAGAACAAAGTCCGTGTTGGTAGGTTTGCAAGGCGTGGTCAAGAAGGCTGTGGGCCTCGGAGGTTGGCATTGGCTGGTATTGCTTTATTCCTCTTAGCTTCATCAGTCCATTGTTTAATCGCTTCTTGCTATGAATATTCCCAGCTTATTCCTTTCAATCCCTGGGTACTAAGATTTCTATTTATCGTGTGTTCTAAAGGTCGGTTGCTTAATTGACGTGGAAACTAGCTGCCACGTCTAGGCCTCTTATCCTTTTATATGCTCGGTTTTTCTTGATTGCCTTATTAGTGTAGGACTTCACATGGTTAACACGTATACATAGGGTTTGAAGATTTCAAATCTAAGAGAAGATAAAAAGGGTCTCGAAATTGAGAAATGAGAAGGATTGTTTTTCTTCTGCCGCAAGGCCTGGAAAAAGGTCTTCCTGGATTAGTCCACTATGTCTGACAAAGAAGTTAACGTGGATTTATCGTTTTGTAGACTGGAGGTATAGATCACGAAATTAAAATTTCGTGAGCAAAAGTTATGCTGAATGCAGCTGCGTAAATTTTAATGAAGTGGTTTTTCTTTTTTCTTTTTTCCTTTTTTGGCATAGAATTTGAGTACCCTGTGGATTATTAAAATGGCTTCCCACTATCTGATAAACCATGCCGACTTTTAGATTCCATTTTACCCAATTTCAAAGGAAAAGAAAAGAATCTGAAGATTTATCTATATGCATGGGCTTGTAATATTCACCAATTTTTTTCCCCCTGATCATAGTACACCCAGAAAGAGAAAGAAGGAAACATCTGTTAATACGTCCAAAGAAACCTAAACATGCATATTAGGGAATTTATGTGTTGCATGAAAATTTTTCTCCAAAGCAGTAACTTCGAATTTTCTGAATGTTGCATGTGAGCTCTGTTTACTAGATTCAAAGTATTCTACATATGTATAGGTTTTCTTTTGGGAGGAGAAACGTAAGATATTTTGATGTTATCATTTGGAAAATCTAATGCCATATTTTGTACATCAATTTCATTAATGCTTTTTCTAATGTGTATCTAAATATGTATGGTTGTCTATGATGGCTGGAATTGATTTGTACTTTGTTCCTGATAGTTACTGCCCCCTGTTTATGCTTGTGGTTATAAATATTGGCTTTTGTCCCCTTCTGTGGTCTGTGACCAAAGTAATTTGTAAGGTTGCATATTTTGTTTTACAGGTTTTGAAAAATGGGGTTGAAGTGAAGCTGCAAAGGAATGCATTGAGTGTGCTGGAACATCCTAAAGAACATGAAGAAGATGATGATCATGACTATGATATCTCTAGCAGTAGTTCCGACATTGGTGAAAAGGATAATGACTTCTGTAAGTTATAGCCATATGCGATGATGTTTGGTTATATGGTTACTGCATTACATTCCAATTAAAGGGAAAGAAAGTACATTACAATGGACTTGATTGAAATACCATTTTGAGGTTGCTATTTGTCCCTTGAGCAGCTACGAGAATTGAGTTCCGCAAACTTGGCAAGCTGAGAATTCGGACAAAGCCTTGGATTCCATCTGCATCTCTGAAGTCAACAAATCGTGGCAGTTACAGAGAAGTCCAATCCATTCACGCACTTCAACCAGTAAGAACTTTGGAAACTTATGCATGAGTTTTGTTTGTTTGCAGCTGGCATCTAGCCTTCAAATTTTCACGCCGGTGAAGGCTTGAAAATGTTTTGTGATATTTGAGAAAACAGTAGCAAAATTTATAAAGGAGAGGAGAATAAATTGCCCTGTTTGAATCCGTCCATAGTTATCTTAGATGCAGGATCTGTTAATATTTGTGCTCTCTCAGGTGGCGGAAGAAAATATTTGGTTTGATATGAAATTTGATGTAGCACTTAGCAGCTGTTTGTGTGTGTGTCAGCGTTATCATTCTTCTTTCTGCAAGTCACGCAAAATGAATAATACATGCAAAGGTTCACGTGTTATCAGGCTGATAATTTCCTAATTTTTGTGGATAATTAGAGGGTGAACTTGGCAAAATTGCGTACAGACTCATTGTGGAGATATTGCAGATACTTCAACCTTGTGAGTTCTCTCACTGAGCTCTGGACCCACTTGATTTCCTGCTGTTTTTTTGTAGTTTTTACTCAATTCTGAATACGAATTGTAGATGGGCAGCAGTTTTAATCCATCAAGGGAGCAGTTGCTTAACACTGTGCAGCGGCATTTTGCCCAGGTTACTCTCCCTCCCTTGTTTTCTGTCTCATGCACATGAAAACATGCATACATGCACAATTCTGACACCACTTCTCTGATACAGCTAGAAGTGGACGAGGCGCAAGTGGTCCCTGAATTTGTTCATGCTGCCAAGAGTCTGAAGTCAGCTGACAAACCTGTAAAACGAGAATTCTAAATGTCCGGTGCCTGTATTATATAAATATACATATTAACCTTTTAACCATAACCTTTAGATCAGATCTAATTTGTAGGCTAAGATGGGAGAGTGGGTGGTTGGCCAAACCATACCAAAAAATCTCTCATGGATTCTAACCAAGTATTGCTTGAGGCTGATGCTGTTATTATTATATCCTTATTGACCCATCAGATATCTCACTTTCGACTATACTATTGGAGAGAACCAAGTGGTGTTCTGCTGGTTGTGGATGGCATTGATGGAACGGCATACATATAGTTGAAGCCATTAATATTTCATTGTGGTAACCTGCTCAGTTGACGATTTCTTTAATTGATGGTTAGATTCCGAGCGGCAAATGATGCAATTGATTTGACTCTAGCTAAAATATATGGGTCCAACTCAACCCGGGTTGCATATGTGGGTAGGGCGAAGGAGAGTTGTTTAGGTTAGCCACGTCTCTATTTTGATATTTCTTTTCAGATCTAAGTTGGGCTTGTTTATAAAGCCGACTCGGTGTGGGTTCATCATCGTTATCCAAAATAAATTGATCTTGATTTTACTATTCTAATTTAAGGTGAATAGAGCTTGTGTCGCGTGTGAACTTTAATACCCAGACCCTATGGGGTCGAAGAAAACGACTAGAACACTGATGGTGGGGAGAGTTGGAGCGGCTTTATTTTTTTGGGGCTAAGCTTGGAGGACATTTTTCAGGTACCTCCTACAATGACACGATTAAATGTAAAACACTACGTTGGAGATAGACCTGACCACCCTCAATTATACACGATGATGGTGTTGGTAGTTGGGCCAGGCTGTCTCCATTCGGAGTGGTGATTTGTGCAACAGATGGCGATGTTGATATGTGGAGAAGAGGATGTTACCCGAATTGCCCAGATGTGCCTCCCATTTCGAATAAAAGACAAGTACCTTAAAGTCGATGGATGCCTAACCCCTTTTGAATGCTTTATGGTGTGATACAGCCCACGCTGTCGCTTAGCTATTATTGTCCACGGCAAAAGATTTTGCGCAGAACAGCCCCGTTGTGATCTTCTTACTTTCGCGGACTAGCCGTTTGTCTAAGTGCATGATAGAACCCCTAGCCTTTGGAAGCGTTCACCTTTTTTTTTTTTTTTTTTTATACAAGCGTTCGTTTAAATCTTTATATTTCTTTGTATAATGTAACTGGTTTCATTGCTTATTAAAGAAAATAAATTTAAAAAAATCATATATTTTAGTTATGTTATACTTCTCTTTAGTTATTTATTAGCTAATTATAAGCCACTAATTTTATTTTACTTTTTCATTTTTTTAATGTATTTGTTAGCTTTAGAATTGACACTTCAATCACTGCCCTAGTTCAATTTGGACATTAAATTACACGAACAATTATCCGAAATGCCCTATATTTCAATTTCTATATTTATTTTTAATTTTTATTCATATAATTAATTTTATTGTTATAGGGATTTTTCAGTCAATTATGATTGATTTTTTTAAAACTTATGACACCTAACTAAAAAAATTTAAAATTATTATATCCAATTTGATTTTTACATAATAATGAGCCTACTATGATGTTCCTCAAAATTTTATATTCTCTCATTTTTTTGTGTGCCTGGTCAGTACTTAACTTATGGAGTTAATGAGGTTAGAAAGCCCAACAATGACAACCTCAGCTTGGATCAAACTGGACCCATTTAACTTGATATTTGAATTTCATTCTAGCCTTAGGCCCATTGCAAAGTTTAAAGTTGTCTAGCCCCTGGCCAATAGACGTTTAAGGTTATTTTCGGATTCACACGTTAAAAAAAAATTACTGCACTTTTCGATTAATTTAAGGCTTAAATGCATTGTAGGTCCACGTGGTATCACCTTTTTATAAATTGGTCCATGTGGTATGAGTTTGTACTAGCTAGTCCCTGGGTTAAAGCATCTTATAACAAATTAGTCCTCCCGTTAGATTTTCGTCGACCCACTTAACGGCCGAAGCTGACATATCAAAAAATCAAACGTCATCAACGAATGGGGTGATGCCGCATGTCGAGAGGCGAGCAGGCTGAATTGCTTGTGCTCAAGATGCTCGGGATGCCAGAGCTCGGTCTGTGCTCGAGATGCTCGGTCTGTCCTTTGTTGGTGCTCTTTCATTGGTGCATATGATGCCGCATGTACCCTGTATCCCGAGCAGGCCAGGTTGCTTGTGCTCGGGATGCTCGAGCTGGTGCTGCTAGGGATGCCGGGGCTCGGTCTGTGCTCGGGATGCTCGGTATGTCCTTTATTGGTGCTCTTTCATTGGTGCATACGCTGAAAATAATTCACGTCAGCTTCGGCCGTTAAGTGGGTCGACGGAAATCTAACGGGATGACCAATTTGTTACAAGATGATTACCTCAGGGACTAGTCAGTACAAACTCATATCACATGTCCAATTTGTAAAATGATGATACAAAAGTAGGCGCTGTAGACGTGGAAGTTAAAATAAATATATATTTATATTTTTAAGCGAAGGAGATAGAGGTTGAGATTTCTAGACTGTTTAATCATTAATTATCTCAAAGCCCTCTCTATTTCTATCTGCTAAAGCCTCTTTGGGCTCTCTCTTCACCGTTGCCAACAAGCACGAGTAGCTCACTCAGCCAATTCCTCTCCCTCTCACTTCCTTGAATTTCAATTCTTAATTTCAGTTTCGAATTCTATTCCCAATCCCGAATCGCACAGGTACGGCTCCTGCTCCCACAATTCCACCTTTGCGTTTGGAACAGACTATCCGAAGAATTCGAATTGATCACTTCCTCTATCGCTTTCAACCATATTCAATCTCCTTTCTGTTGGACTCTATGCAGCGTTTGTTAAAATCACAGTGGAAGCGTCGATTCTAATGCTTTTGGGTTTGCTCGCTTTGCCTGCTTTTCCAATCGGTTGCGGTGATGTTTGTTCGTATTCATCGCGGCCTTTTGATTTGTTTATGATTTTGTTAGGGTTTCTGAGATTGTACTTGATCGTTCATTGTTCTTATATCCAAATTTTCTATCCCCTCAGTTCCTTGTGGTTTTGCTGTGTGTTTCCGCTATTTGCACTTACCTAGTTCATTACTATCGGTATTAACGAATATAGAATAGGCCATATCATATCTTAAATTTAAGTATGCTGGTGTTGCTACTAATAATTGAGCTTTCTTCATGGTAGCTTATGGTTAGGAGTTGTTGAAGGTTGGATTGTCTAACTTTCGGATACTTCTTGTTATATTTGTATGATTGGTAAGGCTGAGAAAGTTCATAGTTCTTTTTCAACAAACTGAGGTAATTGAACGGCATAGAAAGGTATATTGTATTGTAGCAGTTGAACTGAATGAGTGGGGGTCATTTAAAGAACGGATACCCTTGATTATAATATAATTGATAATATAAATAATGTTTTTTTTTCAGGCCAAGTAGAATGAGAGGAGAGGATAATATCTATTAAGGATGGCGGTTTATGAAATACCGAAGCTTCCTTGGGATTTAGAGTACTTCTTTTCTGGTTGGCTTGTGAGTTAACTTCTTAGGGAGAAAGTATTTTCACTGTAGCCTGTAGGGTTTTGGTGCCAATTCTGGCATTGCCAAATTCTCTCTCTCTCTCTCTCTCTCTCTCTCTCTCCCTCCCCCACCCTTCCCCCAACCAAAAGTGAAAAGCGCAGGCCTGATCTTTCTGTATCTGATTCTTCTGCTCTACTTGTGCTTGTGGACGTGTGCTTGGACAAATGAATTGCCTAGATCAGTTCGGTAGTCCTGCTTTTTTTGGAATGGCCAGTGTACATGGGGTTGTCCTAGTGTATCATTTTTCTCATTTTTTTTAATATTTAATTGGAGGATTGTTGCAATCACTGAGTAGGATAGATGCCATGAAACTGGTTATTTTCGGCCTTGTAGTGCTTATTAAGCCCTCAGCAATAATTCTACTTCAGTATTTGTTTCTGCATGAGCTTGTGTTCCTTTCACTCTTCAAGTTTGTCTTCTACAAGTGTATGTGTTATATTGGAGATCCAGTGATAAATCTATCGTATGACGGTTTATCTCTTATACTGTAGGTTTTGGTGCTAAAGAAAGGGATATGCTGAACCAATGGCAAATGCTGATATTTTTAGCTGGGTAGTCGAGATAAATTAAAGGAAATGGGAGGTTGCTGCTGCTGTTCCTCCAAAGGAATCGAGCGCAGCGCCACACCAGCATATTATTATGTCAGTATAATCTTTTTTTTGTTCTATTGCGGAAATCTATAATAATACACCTATCGAGACAAAGTCCAAAGGTAAGTCTCATAGGTGGACAGATAAAAACTTGGACAATGGATTCTTATGCGTCCATGCAAATCATGGGTCTTTTATGATTTTCTATTTAGAATCACAATATCACAGGAGCATATATAGTCATGATTCTTCTTTTTTTTCTTAGTTGTGTATAGTTTTGTTTTAGTTCAGTGGAGAAGTGGGAAACTTTGGCAGCATAATTATTGTATGTAAGCACAAAAAAACAAAAAAAACTGCTTAAAAATACTCACTTACGAGCTAATTCATTGAGAGGTCCTCGTGGAAGATTACTAAAGTATCTTGGATCAAAGCCCAACCTTTGAAGCCCCGTGCACTTCTCTAAAAAATGTTGACTTCAGTGAGAGCTAGTCTTCTGTAATAATAAAAAAGCCAGACTAATATATTTGACTGAATTTCCTACAGTGTACATATTATAGTTTTTGGAGGGCTACCAGGTGGTGACATCAGCTAACATAACACTGAAGTTATGCCTTTAGTCTACATGAAACTTTTTTTTTTTGATAAGTATAGTCTACATGAAACTTTACTGGGGCCCCTCTGAGAACACGGAGGAGAACTAGCTCTTTTACATGGCTGATTGATTACTCAAATGCTTGTGTGGTCATCCAATGCCCTTGTTGGCTATATCATGATCCTCATGGTAGTGATTTTTTTCCTGCAGTACCCAAGAGCATTGGAAGAGCATGTGCCTCTGTCATCTGACCAAGGGAGTGCCTCTGCACTCTCTAGAGGGCTCCTAGTTGACACAAATCTGGATACATCAATCCCTGACACTTATAGACCACCTCCTGCACCTATGCCATATGATGTGGTTTTAGGGCGTCCTCAAACTCCACCTGTTGCTCAAGAAATTTGCAGCAACAAGACAGATGCTGCAGTGCAAACAACAAATTCTGATTCTGTTCACGAAACAGTTGGTGGCAACTGTCAAGAAAATTTAGCAAAATGTGAAGATCTCAAGGAACCAGAAAGCAAAGCGCAAACTAATTTTGAACTCGACTCTGCAAAGGGGTCAGAAGTTGAACTTTCAAAGTCGGCAGAAAGTGTTATTTCTGCATTGGAGGAAGAGGATTGTCCCATTTGTTTGGAAGGTGATTTCCTTAATGTGGCTTAATACAGAAAATTTTTAGCGTTATTGTCACAGTTACTGCAACTTTGACTTTTTTTTCCGTGCTCTCTTCGGTTTTGCTAGTGAAGATAATTGTGTTTTTGGAGGAGAAAATGCATTAATACTTTTCTTGTCTTGCCTGTAGAGTATGATACAGAGAATCCAAAAATTGCCTCAAAGTGCGAGCATCATTTTCACCTTGCATGCATTCTGGAGTGGATGGAAAGAAGTGAAACTTGTCCTGTGTGTGATACGGTCTGTCCAAATAACAACTTGCGTTTATTGTGTTTGCATGCAAAGATATGTTTTTTATGTTCCATACTGAGAGGGCTCTGTTATTCTTATCATGCAGGAAATGATTTTCAATCCGCCCATTGTTTAGAAAGCTAAGTTCCAAATCCTTTGCTGGTTGAAACATGGTCTGAGCAGAGGTTTGGTTATTTTGGTGATGAGTCATGTCCATTTCAGAAAGCACAGCGTCTTTTGTGCATGCCTTTGCTCTTTAAACTTAAGAAAAAAATAACAAAAAATTGGAAAGAGAAAAGAATGTAAATCTAGATTAGCACGACCCAATTTCTGAGGTCTACTTTACCAATGAACTCACCCTTGCTATGGTCTGTATGGTATGAGCAATGATAGTCGCATTAATTGTCGGGAGAAACTTAGTTGCCAAACAGAGACCTTGTAGGTGAGTTATTCTCTCTCTCTCTGGGTATAGTCTTCCTACGGGTCATTCATTCTTTGATGCGATTTCTTCTCACTCTGGATTTGATCCTGCTGCCGGGTTTGTTTATGGACAGGCTTTGCTTCATATGTACGTATATAGTCTTGTTTTGACATTAAAGTTTGTTTGATTTTGTCAACCTACGGATTTGCAGAACACAAATTTAGTGGTTTAACTTTTTGTATCCTCACGCATGTTGGCTTATTTCACAAGGTACTGAAGGAATTATGATAGTAGTAATGTCTCAGATTTAGTAGGGGATCATAACTTGCTAAGAGCTAAAAGAAGAGAGATTCTTTTTAATTTTTTTATTCGAATTGGACAATCTAATTTGAAAGATTATAAAGGATTATGATTTAATTCCTGTTTCTGTATTCATTTTGTTGGAGCTCGGACTTTGGGTTGTATGCAAGTAATTAGAGGGTAAGTTGCTCGGACAATAAAGAGTTTGGGTGTACTTTTGCTGCCAGCGGACCAGGACGTCCGTTAATTGCTCGAGCATGGAATTAATAATGGCATCCTTGGATTCTTCTGGTCCATTCAGCTCAAATATTTTATCGTTTTGAGATTACGATTTTATATTATATAAAAATAAATTTAATTATAAAAAATTATAAGAATAAAGTCGTTATTTCACTAAATCAAATAATAATTTCAGTCTAAATTAACGTGATCAATTCATTAATAGACAGAATGTAACAAAATTAATTGTCTAAAGTGCAAGTGTCAGAATTCGAATGAGAAATGCGTTTAACTTTTTTTAAACACAAAAAAGAAGAAGAAGCAAAACACAAAGGATGGGGCTAGAGCCCCATAATCACTCTAATTAGGTAAATTTAGTGGTAATAAAATATTATAAGTAAATTCAATGAGTGTAATTTACAATTTTGGTAAAAAAAATTCTTCATTTGTCAAAAAATAATAATTTTTAAGGGAGCCCAGATTGGGGTGGTTTACGTTTGCACCTGATTGTCATAGTAGGGCAAATTGCCTTTTAAAAAACGAGATATTCTCTACTTGTATATCCAAATTGAATAAATCAAACAAAGAAAGATGTCGCATGTTAGTTTCATAGCATTTTAGGTTGTCATTTTTAAAGTTTGGGATCACCCAGGTTTGGGTTCATAAGCAGTGACAATTGCCCTATGAAGACTCGCTTTCGCTACGGCTCCGGTGGGTTGATAGTATAAGTTTAAATTATTAAACACTGATTTTTTTTTTCCTGTAAGATACACTTATATCGACAGAAATTTAGAAGTAAACCCATCTATTATATAGTGTCAATTAAGTACTATTATATACACCTTCGAAAAAAAAGAAGTACTATTATAGACACAAGAGATATAGGACCAATCATATTGTCTGCAGGTCCATAAGCATATTACCATTTTTTTTAAAAAAAAAATTACTTTAAAAAGTTATATATATTTATGAACATCCTGAAAAGGGAAACAAATTAAATATTTTGAATTGGTGCCAAATGAGTATTATATTTAAATTTATTACCCATTTTACAACTTGGAGATAGGTTTGTAATGCTTAAGGTGATGTTTGGTAGAATCAAATTATTCACTTTTTAAAAATAAATTCAAAAAGTATAAAATTTCATAGGCAAACAACGAAATTTCTAAATTTTTTACATAAAATTCAATACTTTTTCATTAAAAAATTACATTAAATCTATTTTTTCTTACTTTTTAATGAAAAAATTAATCAAATCTTTTATCTCTTTATTTTTTAACAAACTCCAATAAAAATTGTTATATAATCAAACATTCTTAAATTTTTTTAGCCAACTTTTAACAAACCCCCATAAAAGTCAAACTCTCAAATTTTTCTTCTAAAAATTCTAAATTCTAAAAAAAAAATTTGATTGCCAAACCTCACCTAATCAATCGGGTTTCATTGACTTTTCTTCAACTCAAATGTATCTATCATCTTTAGAACATGAAATGATTTTCATAAATTGAATTTATTTTTTGTTTGTTTAAATGATAAATTTTATACAAATCAAAATCAAGATAAAATCCTAACAAATTTATTATTAGGAATAACAATTTTGTTCTCCGAAAATTAATAATATATCTAAAAATCTGTGTCATATAAAAAGACAACGACCATAAAGTACTTGCCAAATAAAAAACATATAACGCTAATTCTTCAGTAGATTTCTTCCTCCCTATGTTTAGATCTTCACGAAAGGTTGAGTAAATTGAAGAAAAAAAAACAGAGATAAAGTTATGTATTTTTTTAAAGCAAATTATACTTAGGGTGTTCGGTTTAGTTGTGCTTTGAGAATTTTTTATGCTTTGAGAATTTTGTATGTTTTGAGAATTTTTAGGTGATGTTAACTTTATTGGTATGCGTGTTGTAGTTATTTTTATATAGTGTTAAAAATGATATTTGATTGTAGAATTTTTTGTGTTGTGAGAATTCAAAAAAATCTTGAGAATACTGGTTAAAAGAACAGTCTCTTATTCTTGTGAATTGGGGTAGCTTTGGTATTTTACATTATTTACACATGTATATATATTTCTTAGCAGCATAAACAAGGCTTTTTTAATTGCAAATCTGGGGTCTTGGAGCTAATGAAATTTTCTCCTCGCTTGGGGAAGCATAGGTACCTACTCTTATTTTCTTTACTGCGTTTCTAGTTAGATCTTCTCTTCTTCTTCTTCCTTTTTTCTGTCAACTTCCAGCAATCTTTACTTTTATGTTCTCTCCTCTTGAAGGAGAAAAGGAAAAAAAAAACACAGAGAGGGAGGAAATAGAGAGGATTTCATAGGGGTCTATTTTTTTTGCTCAGGTTTTTTTTTTCTTCTTGAAACTCAGGGTGATATGTTACTTCACTGCTTATCTTGATCCAGTCCTAAAAGTCTATCAGGCCCCTGCTGGTCATAGACTATTTTGCTGCATATCTCTCTCTCCCTCCCTTCTTTTGCATCTTGAATCTCGATCCCACTTTTGTTCCTCCTCTCTGGCACCCACTAGGAGTTTCCTGTTTTTTTTTTCTGAGCACTAGGAGTTTCCTAAAGTGCCAACTGCCAAGCCTACACAACCTTAATTCGGGGCTGTCCTTACTCACCTTTTTGGTCCTGCTTCCCTCTGTTCCTGTCTTATTTGCCGCTTTTGGGAAGCATTTGAGGCAAGGTAGTCCAAGACCCAGAAATGAGGTAAATCTTCTGAGAAACAAAGGGGCATAGGGTTTCTCACCGTCCCATGCCCCCTTATAGAATTCACTCTCTTCCTCGTTGTTGTTGTAAAAATTCATTTTTGTATCATCGTTTTGTTAGTCGAACGTAGTGACAAGTTGTTGGGTGTGCTTGATATATTACAAGAGGCTAAAAAAAGACACAGAAAGAAACAAATCCAAGTTCATGGCAGGATGCTCAATTTTAACTAATGATGGGTCTGCCTTAGATTGCGTTGAGATAGTTAGTAGCTACCAACGTAACGGTCGTTGCCTTGCTACTGATAATCCCGAAAAAGATGGTGTTGATGATTCTCAAGCTGACTCTACGGATAAACTACGATGCCTCTTCGACCAGGTTCTTTCAGTTTTTCTGAAAGAGATTGGTAGTAGAGGTGTTATTAGGCCTGTTCCGGCAATGCTTGGTGACGGGCGGTCCCCGGATTTGTTTAGACTGTTTTGCGTGGTGAGGGAGAGGGGAGGATTTGAAGTGGTGTCGGACAAAAGGTCGTGGGCTTCTGTGGTGGCGGAATTGGGTTTGGATCTTAGAGTGACGCCTTCGGTGAAATTGATGTATTATAAGTACTTGATCGAGTTGGAGAAATGGTTCAAGCTAAGGTGTAGAGATAGGAAGCTGGGGAATGGGCAGTGGGGATGTGAGGGGACTTTTGGTTTGTTATCTTTGGAGCTAGAGAAAGAGTTTAGTGGTTTGTTAACCAATGGGCCGGGCAAAATGAAGAAAAAACATGTGGGAATTGTTTCATTGGAATCTTGCAAAAGTGAAACGTACATTGATATGGATATTGGGAAGATTGGATTTGATTCTTCAGACGGCAATATGGCATGTAGAATACGGGACATTGGTAACGGCCATGTCGATGCCGACAAAACTATTTATGATGACGACAAAGATGTTCTTAATGATGATGGCACTGATCATGTTATCCTGGATTCTAGTATTGCTGAGAAAGTATTTAATTGTCATAAGAGAAAGCGAGAGTCTTTGGCGGGAATGCTGAAGTGGGTGAACCAGATTGCAAAGCATCCTGGTGATCCTTCAATTGGGGTGGAGATGGAGCCATCTAACTGGAAGGAGTATGGAGGCAAAGAGTTCTGGGACCAGGCAATCAGGGCAAGGGAAGCACTGTTGCTAAGAAGGCACGTCAATCCAAAAACTGAAGAATCTCTCTTGGAGGTATGTTCATCCTTTTTTGGTATTTCTCCTTATGTTTTTTGCTTCTTCTTTTTTTGTCTCACATTATTAATGCCTTAAGCAGAATCAATGTGCATGATATGATGCCTGAGGTCCTTGCAGAATATCACAAAACAAAATCAAATATAAGATCCCATCACTTAATGCTTTGCCATCAAACCTGATCCTCATACCCATCTAGTAACTTGATTGGGACTCTTAACTTAGTGTCATATTTGTACATGATATGGCCTCTGTAACTATCATCCTCATACATAGTGAATTAAGCCAGGATATACTTGCAACACCAAAGTTTCAAGGTGGTAAAATTAGTTAATACTGAATAACAATCCATTAGGAGAACCATAAAAGATGTTTGCCCAAAAAGGAATCCAAGGAATGGAGTTATTGTGGAACATTTACGCTTGGCGAGAGACACTGGTAAATATTTTGAGTGGCATGAATCTCTATGTTCTGGACAAATTTCATGATATTAAATGTCATTACCTGTTTGAATGCTATGTCTCAACTCAATTTTAGGAGTCCTCTCCTAGTTCTTTTCATCCAACTTACAGCATGGTGCATTCTTTGATTTTCCATGCACCTTTTAAATCATTTTAGGCACTTCTATCAACCCCTTATATTGCCTTGATTTCATATGGCACTTTTGAATCTCACTCTTCCATTATTAATTGCTAATCTCACAGCATTCAGTTCTATGTGGTGTAAAATGTTGAGGATAAGATTTTTACGGATATGTCAGAATCATGCTAGATTTTGGAAACATTTATATTAAGCTCTTATCTTAAAATGGGTATTCTTTTGCAAATTTCTAATTGTTTATCTTTTCTTTTTTTATCAATATCTAAAATAGTTTATCTGGACTGACTTTATAGGTGCTAATTGTCCAAGTTTTTTTTGGTTGTATATGCTTTTCTGTAAAATAATCTCGTTATCTCGATCGTTTTGAGTCTTTGACCACTGTCAACAAACATAACTTGCAATAGTTGGATTTGGTTAGAGGTATAAGTTGTATCTATCCATACCAATTCGATATTTATTACAGACAAATTGAGTCTTATCCCGATTATTTGAGATCAGCTTCTAAGTCTTTTGATGTGGAAGAAAATATATTGTGCTCTCCTGTGGTCAAGCCATAATCACAGTTGCCGTTTATGGTTCAAAGTCTGACACGTGCCCTTTCTTGTCTTGATCAAAATGCGAGAACGATTGCGTAGATCCTCTGACCAGTCACATAATGCCACTTCATCACTAAATTGATGATGCACCATCCTTTCCTCCATCTAATATAAATAAGAGAAACAATGGAGGAAACCCGAACAACGCCTTTGTAGTGGTTGGTGGAGATGCTTGGTTAACTTAGCGGTGTTACAACTGTAGAATGTATCTCCAAAAAAGCATCTCTCACCATTAACTCAACTTTGATACCATATAAAGCTGCAAGCATCTTCCTGAATCATGGCCACAAGTTTGTGAAGGAATAAAACGCAAATTAAGAAAGCTAAACTTCTCAAGCTCCGACCTCAATCCTCTCATCTGCCAGCACAGAAAAATTGATTCCTTACAACCTCCTGTTGTAAAGTACCCTCTGAATATATAATTTCGTGAGTCCAGAATTCTATCTACAATATCAGCAAACAGTTGCCCGCTGCATGGGATAAATTGACAAACAACGGTAAATGTTAAGAAGGGCATAATGTAGATGTACTTGGACCCAATCCCCCACGTATGCACCTATTTGTCTCCAAAAATCTCAAGCCCTCTCTCTTGCTCTTCCTTCGTCTCTATATTTAGGGGGAGTGTTTGCTAGCCTTCATATATACTGGCTCAAACTCCTGATCCGTATTATAAAGGCTTTCAATAGCCTCCAATTACTGACATTGTTTTGATCTGCCAACTGTCTTTTCTATAAAGTAGAATTATTCTCGTGTTTACAGTGGTTTTTGTTGCATGGGCACAGTTTTTAATAGGTGCTCTATCTATTTGGTACGAAATAATATTACTTGGTCCATATTACGTTAACAGTCTGAATCAGAAGAGGCCAAAGATGCCCCGCTCTATGTATGATGATACCAGTGCTTCTTAGCCACCAGTCAGCAGTCCTGGTTGCTTGGTCACTAGGACATTAACAGATGCTGGTAATAGGACAGAAAGAGCTAGAGTTGAAGTAAATGGATTCTAAATATGTGTAACTTTTAGCTATCAAGTAAAGGGTCCATGATGAACGCTTTTTAATAGCTGCTATACTTGTTGTGTGTGTAATTATATTACTTTGTCGATTTCACCTTGAGAGTTTCCACTTGCAGAAAAGGCCAAAGGTGCACCCCTCTATGTATGAGGATAGCGGTTGTCCTAATCACCATTCCACAGAGAGGTTAAGATGCAGCGAAAGGGTTCCTTCTCTGGTGAAATGCCGTGCATGTTCTTGTTGCAATTCATGTTCAGCCACCCAAAGTAAATTTAGCCCGCACAAGATAGAGTTGGATAGTGATCCCAAGGAGCAAGAACCTGTTGCTGATGATATATCAGTCCCAAATACGATAGTTAGCTCAGCTGGGGATAATTCCCCTCAAAAGCAGGTTCGGGTGGATTCTCACCTTCAAGCTAAGGTCCCTGAATGGACTGGTGTGGTTTCGGAGGGTGACTCTAAGTGGCTAGGGACCTGTGTATGGCCTTTGGAACATGAAACGCAGCATCCGCCAATTGAAACAGATCCCATTGGGATGGGGAGGCTGGATTCCTGCTGCTGTCGGCTCCCAAGTTCTGTTGAATGTGTCAGATTTCATATAGCTGAGAGGAGGATGAAATTGAAGCGTGAACTGGGTCCGGTATTTTATCATTGGAAATTTGATCGTATGGGCGAGGAAGTTTCGCTTCAGTGGACAGCTGTAGAAGAACAGAGATTTAAAGATATGGTAAGGTCAAATCTTTGGGACAAGGCATTCAAGCGCTTTCCAAGGAAGAGAAGGGAAAACTTGGTGAGCTATTACTTCAATGTATTTCTTGTCCAGCGTAGAAGATATCAGAATCATGTGAACCCAAGTAGTATTGACAGTGATGATGATGAATCAGAGTTTGGATCTTTAAGTGACAGATTTGGAAACGAAGCATTGAAGGTTCCTGGCCTCAGTTTTCTAGCATGTTCTGAGAATAAGCAATGCACTGATTTTGAGTAGGCAAAGGGGTGAAATTGGATTTCATCACTGTGATCAGAGGTTTGATTTGAGCCTTAAGAGTGAACAACATGACTTTGCCCCTGGTCAAATTTCTGTAAAATACTTTTTTTTGGCTCATGTTCACAGATACATCTTCTCTCTCCTTCAGTTTTTTGTGAGATAAGACTGACTGTCATGTTTGACGCAATTTTGAGAAGTTATGCCAATGGTCATGAAAGCCGAGCTTTGGGTCTCTTGATCAAGTAATTTTGGTTGCCGCAGTATCAGTTCGCGACGCTGTACTATCGATCTGGATGCTGCATTGTGAATACTCTTACTACAGTTACTACCAGCTAGGGCATACCTATTCCATTAGATAGGGGAAAGAAGAGAGAGGAAGAGATAGAGGTTAGAATGGAAGTTGTAGTTTTGTACTTCTGAATCAAGTGCTCGATAATGTGAATTCTCTGTATCATGTTTGAAAGTTTTGGTGGTTCTTTTCACGTGCATGGTTTTCGATTTCATTAAAACGGGCAAATTGCATTTATTCCATCCTAAATTATGAGGTTATTTGTATGGTTTTTTTCAAAATTTAAATTGGAGGAATCAAGCCCTTAAACTACATAATCATTGTAATGCCTCCTTCTGTTAAGGTTCAACAATCTCTGATATTTTCAATAGTAAACTAACATGCTTACTAGATTATCACATGACGGTGTGTTCATTTCTTTAAGTTTAGAGGAGAATATATTTTTCACTTACGAATTATCACGTGTTTTGTATTTTGTACTTTAAATTGTATTTTATACTTTGTATCTTAAATTATCATGTTTGAGACATTTCACTTACAAATTACTATCCCTAACACATCGTATCATCCGCTGGTCAATTATGCCTTTAATGAAGTCAAGTAAGTCGTAATGTTTTGGTGTTTGAAATGATAATTTTATCTTCCTGGATTTTTTGATACTGACATTTTTATGATGGTAAAATTGTAATTTTAAAGATAGAAGAATCAATTTTAATTTTGACAAAAAATTATAACATAGGGTACAAATTAATAATTCGTGGATGTAATGTGATAAAAAATATAATTTCGGGTACAAACTATTAAGATCCTCATAGTTAGAAAGTGTAAATTATATATATTTTTTTAAATATATATATAAAGAAAAAAAATTTCATTGTTAATTTGGATCATTTGAGTAGGGCTGCACAACCGGAAATTCGGTCCGACCGAATTTCTAGTTGTGCTTATATGGAGGATCGGACCACTTAAGTGGTCCGGACCAGTTTCTTTTTCTTTTTTTCATTTTTTTAGGTTAATTTCAAAGGAGGAATGACATATAAAATGTAGAGTTTAGTTTAGGTTAAAACTAAATTTTTAAATTTGTAATTTGTATTAAAAAAATATTTTTTTATTTATATTAATAAATTCGGTCCGGTCCGAATAGGATCAAATTGTGAAAAAGTATGAACCGGACCGAATTTAAATCTTTTAAGAATGTTCCGGTCTGCTGTCCTATTTTATTCAACCCTACATTTAAGTACCTAAGCCATTGGTGGCAACGTGAAACGCAGGATAACGTAGATAATTAGACAAAGAATGTAGAATGAGAGATAGACGCCAAAGCAACGTGGAATCTGATGGTACAAGCAAGTTCTCTCATTATTTACTTATATATATATATAAAAGTTCTCTCATTATATTTAATTTGCTTATTTTATTTTATTTGTGTGCTACTAGAAAATTAGAAACCAATCTCTCAGCATGTTCAACTTTTTTCTTGGGGCGATAATCCACTGTCGATGCTTGTAAGACGGCCCATCCTAATTATGTTAATCAATATAGCTTCTTTTAGTATATAAATTCACATCTAAAATATATCTACTATAAAAGGTGCAAATTTGAGGGATTTGGAAGATAGTTTACGGGATTTTTTTTTATTAAATCAATTTCTATATAATGTCTTTAAGATTAATTGATAAGGTATGGATACAGTTGTCTAATAAGATTAACGTATAACCTGAAGATATGTCTCCCAAAACCATAAAGTTCTAAGAATCTTAATTATTGCTTGGAAGTAATAAAATGTAGAGGTCTATGTTAACCCCCTTTTTAAATATAATTTCCCCCCGAAAATTATATTCTATAGTTGCATCCCATGTCTTTAATTATATAGCTTTATAAATTAATTCGACCCTCAGAATATAATGTCAAAACATAGGCCCAGAAAAAAAAAAAGTCAAAACGTAGGGCTCACCACTCTTAAGGATTAAATTAATGGCTAGGAAATAGTTGGGAGCAAGGGCAAGAAAGGCAAGAAGACAAGATAAATTATCTCATTGTTTTTTATTTCCTTGCGGGCCACCACGACTGACCCAATTTTCTATTTGATATATTTTTCTTTTAAGTTTTTATTTAGTATTTGCCTAACTTGAACGGGAGAGGGTGAGTTTGTGTTGTAAAAATTTTGTGTTGTTAAAATTTTAGGTATTGGGTTTAGTGAAAAAGTGAAGAGAGGTAATTTTTTATATTTTTGTAGTGAAAAGTTATGATTTGACGGGAGAGAAAGATATTATATTATAATATTTTATTATTATAGAATTTTATTAAGTGGAATCAATATTTTGGGGCTCAAATCTTTGTTTTTTTTGTTTTTTATTTTAATATATATTGTTATGGGTAATATACCTATAAAATAATCATTACTCTGCCCACAGGTTTAAAGAAGAGGTAAAATTAGCACACGTTTTGACGAGTAATTATCTTCTGTACACGAGTTAAATGTTTCAATCTCTCAATTTTGCGATTTAAGTCATTTATCTTTTGAAAATCACTAATATATTATCATTTCAAATTAAACATTAAGTCAAACAGAAAATATGCAAAATGATCAAAATACCTCTTTACGATAAAATTTTAATACATAATAAGAGCTAAAAAAAGGAAAAGAAATTAAGGACAAAATCCTATTAGTCGGCATTAGATTAAAAAAAAGATGAAGCCTAAACTACCAGAGGAGCTACCGCTGGCCTAAGCCTACCCCACATGGTGTATTTCTTTAAGTGGTGCGCACAGTTATAATTCTATAGTTTGGTATGTGGTAAATTTAGAGCTTGCTTAATAGTGAAGCATCAATCATACGCTTATGTAATTCGAACTCGGTATGTCGAGAACATAAAAGGCGACCTCCCAACTATTAAACTAGCTCCGAGCCAATGAGCTACGGCTCAAGCAGCACCTCCTCCGTATAGGAGGATCCTGATCTGGGGTTCGAATACCCCCACCTCTCTCTCCTGACAGGCTATGACCTGAATTGCCTAAAAAAAAAAAACAGCTCCGAAAGGGCAGTTCCGCATTAGATAATTTTTGATCTTTTGGTATAAAAGTAAGCTTTGATCCTTCAATTGAGAGTAAACGACAGTAAAATTGGAGAGCAGAGGTTGGGAAATACCACTTCCCATAAGAGTTGTCAAATGCAACTGGCCATAAAAAAAATGACAAAACAAGGACAATGGGATAACAACAAGATTCAATGATAGCCAGCTCCCACTCACATCAGCAGAATAGATTACATTAAAATACATCTTTTGGTTCGTAAAAAAATTTCACCTTTTTCATCAAAGAATTTCTATTAAATAATTTCTATATTTTTCATATTTTTTAATAAAAAATAATAATCTACAATCAAACAAAGACCCTGTCGAAAATTTCTTCTAAAAATTTAAGATAAGGAAATTTTAGCTTGCTAAGCATTATCTAAATTTGTATAAATCATACTGACAGTTATGTACGACTGTGTTTGAGTGTTAAAATTTGGGATAAATACAAAATTGGTCCTTGTGCTATAAGCAAAAATCGATTTAGTCCCTGTGATATGAAAAACATCGATTTAGTCCCTGTGATTTCAGAAAGTGATAAAATTAGTCCCTGATGGAGGACCAATAACAAACGAAAATAGAATCACAGGGACTAAATCGATGTTTTTCATATCATAGGGACTAAATCGATTTTTGAGTATAGCACAAGGACTGATTTTGCATTTATCCCTAAAATTTTAGTGCATTGGATTTGGTGAAAAAATGAAGAGATAGATGATTTTTAATATTTAGTATAATGAAAAATAATGACGTGATGCAAAAAAGAGATATTATATTATATTTTTTATTGTTTTAAAATTTTATCTTAAAACAGCAGTATAGTGGGGGACAAATATGAGGATTTATTTATATTTTGGAAAATTAAGAATTTTTTTAATTAAGCCTATCAAATAATCATCATCTGACATCATTGCATATCAGAATTCAACCTAAAATTATATTTTATTCAAATGTCGAACATTTCAAACAGCCTGATAATATTGTATCCCACTAGGAGATGTTGTTTAAAAAAATGAGAGATTTAAGGTGTTAAAATCTTCCCAAAATCTCAATTAACTTTTTGACCCCAACAAAGTACAACAGTAACTGCGGACCTCAACAAGTTATTTTCACTTGAAAAGAGCCGGCTAGTTGCGTACACCTATAAATCATCCTCTCTCACTCATTGTTGTATGAACCGCTTTTCTTTGTAGAAAGCGCTCGATATCTCTTTCAACCTGTACACAACTTTCTCGGCCTCTCAACAAATCCCACGACCGGAAAAGGGAAAACTAGAAAATAAAAAAATGTCTTCCCCCAGCAAGCGTCGAGAGATGGATTTGATGAAACTGTGAGTTCTCCAGATTGTATTTCACTCGATTTATTTAAGAGATTTTTGTTTTTTTTCCACCCTTGTTTTCTTTGTTTGGTTTTTGTTTTTCCAATGTTTGGTTTGATGGGCGTGAACTAGGATGATGGGTGATTACAAGGTGGAGATGATCAACGATGGCATGCAAGAGTTCTTTGTGGAATTCCATGGTCCTAAAGAAAGTAAATCTTGATTCCCATATCTATTTTGTTCCTTTAATTTTCCCAGTGATCTGCACGTGTTTCTGCATAAAGTTGAGTTTTTAGCCTATTTTTCTCTGGGTATTTTTTTGTATTTATTTTATTAATATGGTTAATTTCTGTATATCAACTATGTTGACCGTATGAAAGCTGTTGCTGGCTTTTTTGAGTTACCTATGATTTGGATAGTAGTGGCTGGCTACGCATAAGAGTTGTTCATAAACTGTAGAGCTTCATCATAGGTTTCGATTGAACCCTTTAATGTAAGTTTAAATACAAATACAAATACTTGTAATTTATTTTAGATTCGGATGTGATTTGTGCAAGTTAAGCATCATTTCATGCCAATATTGATAAATGAGCTGTAAATTTGTTGTCCACTCTCATTTTTGTCAATGAAGATTAACTTCCCTGGTGTTTTTGCGTTGGATTATGGCATTCGAACAAAAGGAAAGGTTTTTTTTTCCTATTTATTGATAGATATTGTTTCATGGAATATGGCAGGTCCTTATCAGGGTGGTCTCTGGAGGATAAGAGTGGAGCTCCCGGATGCATATCCTTATAAATCTCCATCTATTGGATTTGTCAACAAAATGTACCACCCAAATGTTGATGAGATGTGAGTTAGCAGGATGTCAAAAACTCAGTCACTTGGCTTGTCTGAGTACAATTATGCTCTTTTGTAGAATATGCAAACTAGTTAATAACTCTGTTGTACTTCTGAGTTTCAGGTCTGGCTCAGTCTGTTTGGATGTTATCAACCAGACATGGAGCCCCATGTTTGGTAAGCAACTGCATTGTCTATCTTCTAATCCATTATCTGTGTTGGAGGTCCTTAAATGTTCTTTTCATCCATAGGTTCTACTTTCAGAAGCTGACGGTTTTTAAACATGTTTCAGATCTGGTTAATATCTTCGAAGTGTTTCTTCCTCAACTTCTTTTGTATCCCAATCCATCAGATCCATTGAATGGAGAAGCCGCTGCTCTAATGATGCGTGATCGTGCTGCCTATGAGCAAAGAGTGAAAGGTAGTAATCCTTCTCGAGTTTTGGTTACCTGGATACATAGAGGTGCAGGGAGTGGTAGAATATTTATCTCTCTTCTCACTAGTAGTTTACGCTAAAATTCTTTGGAGGTCATCAATGTAGGGGATTAGACATGTGATTGTGTTGTATGTCAAGCAGAACAACTATCCCTTCTTCATCCATGATTGTATGTTTTAATGTGCCGGGACATTAATGTTACATATTCTGTATTAGAAACTTTGCAATTTCACGTAGTCGTATGCATGTAGGGTAATGATAACCTATTCTGAAAGTTCTTGGAAAGTAAACAAGTGTATAACAAAGTAATAGATCCTTCTTTGGAGGTGAGCAGTTTTGTTTTGGGGTTTTCTAAGTATTGACGCTGTTGGCCGTATTTAACTGTGTCAGTTGCCAGGAAATGGAGAGATTAAATCTTTGGTAACTGTTGTAGAGTGTGGAGCTTAGAAAGTGTTGAAGATTGATTTCACGGCTGCTTTATAGGGTGTTATTTCTATTGAAAATTTTGTAGTCCCTATGTTTGTATATATTTTAAGATAAATGCGGTGCTCTACTTTATGTTGCATGAAGAGGGGTTGCAGGTTTATGGTTGTTGACCTGTGGAAAGACCATAAATATGACTATCCAGGTCCATTTTGTTGAGTCTAGCCATTGGATGACTAAGTTGAGAATATTACTGTTGCCACTTGATGGAACTCTACCATCCAAGCAATTAGAAGAGTTTGTGATCCCCAGGGGAAATGCATGGAAGCAGGATGCTGGTAAAACTATCTCATTGGCTCTTGCTATTGGCATTTCGGTTTGTCTTTGGCTAGAGGCTAGTAATTCTGGTTTCTCAACTTTGGAAGTAGGTTAAAGCTGAAAATTGTGTGTTCATTGGGCTAAGAATGTGCTTTGTTTATTCTGGTTGGAAAAATTTGAGGCACAGGTAACGCGTGTCAACAAACTTCTTATTTATTGATCTAAGAATGGTTTTGGCAATTACTAGTTGTTATTATGTGGTAATGGTGGCAACACTGTTACTGAAGGTTTTCTTATGGTACAGAGTTTTGTGAGAAATATGCCAAGCCAGAAGATGTAGGCGCTGCCGCAGAGGAGAAATCTAGCGACGAGGAGCTGAGTGAAGACGATTATGCTTCCAGTGATGAGGCAATCGCTGGCCAAGCTGATCTTTAGGGGCACAAGTGCTTGCCCCTTGAAATCTTCTGTCTGTACATGATAGTCAACTCCTGGAAAATGAAACCAACAAAAAACTGAAGGCTTTTGGAAAAATTCCTTCCCCTTCTTTGTTTACTTCCTTGTTTTCCATGGTGGTTGTGTAAATTATTCAACTACGATTTAAGGTTTCAAGAATTCTTTCAGCTGTTGGGACAAAAGCAGGCACTTCTTCTCTCTACATGTGCATTCATGCCTTGTACACATCTGACCTGTCCGGTCCAACATGGTTGCATGAGTGAGTGCATGAGAAACCTATTGGTTCATTCTTCTAGTGAGTCCCGAGTCCGCCATTTTTATGTTGTGAATATAGTTTGCTTCTTGGATTATATGGAATGCCAGTGATCCTGGATTTTTCGAATTTGCTTGAACAAAAAAAGTGCAGCAGATGAAGGAAAATTTGATGGAAAATGAGGTCTGACAATTTCAACAGCTGCGAGGATTTGGTAGAAACGTGCCGGCTGAATTAAAACAGGATTTGGTATGCTGTTTTCCTTAATTAATGAAGATAAAATGTCCTTGATGGTGATTCGAGCAAAGAAAATAAAAAGAAGTCAACCCTCTTCAAAGCCTTTCTTCAATCTTATGGCAAAGTGGATTCCAAATTATCTTGGCAAGTTATGTGATCCAAAAGTTCACACATCTTGGTTGCTCAAAAGGGTAGAACAATTTTTGTAACTTTTTCAATAAGCCTCCGAGTTTGACAGACAAGGTTCCAATATGTTGCAAAAGTCAACATCCGAAGTTAAAAACTGAATTTTGAAACGTTAGAAAAAAACCCAAACATTTATAACAAGCCTTTATCATTGCTATTTTAACTCCCCTCGTATCTCAGTGGATTATTACTGCTTCCTTGACCGAAAAACGGCTTCAAATTGAAACAGACGTAAATAAAAAGATTAATATAAATTTTGTACGGTGATAAGGCAAGATCGCCCTTATAGCTCAGTGGTAGAGCGTCAGTCTTGTAAACTGAAGGTCCGTAGTTCGATCCTGCGTGAGGGCATTTGTTTTCCCACACGTGTGGAGGTCTTTCCTTTTATAACCTTCGGTCCCACTGGCACACCGTGGTAATTTTGAAACTGTAAAAAACGTGGGGGGCGTTGTCTCATCGTAAAGAGAGGAAAAGAAGCCCATACCACGCGCCTAACCTTCCCTGTCACATCAGGCGGTTAAAACTGACACAAAGTACAGCAGTTACAGTCACAGAGGGCCCACACCACGCGCTGATTGGGACACCAACCTCTCACATCATCCTTCACAGAACCAGCCCACCAGTTTCTTTATCCGGCAAGTTTCTATTGGAAGTTTTTTTTTTCTTTTATTTTCTAATCGAAAGCTTTTCTTTTTAAGGTTGGTGCCATCTTCTTTAGCGGCCTCGTACTGTTGTAAACAGAAGCCCTCAAACTAGCAACGGCTTCGTAAGTAGTAAGTACTTAAGGTACGAGGGAACGGAACCGGCGGGATTGTTCTGGTCCACAATGTGCATGTGGATGATGGATGCCACAATTTTTTTTCCTGAGAGCTATGTACGCGGACTCAACCTTTTCCTTTTCTGATCTGTGGTTTGTTGCAAATCTGCAATAATGGCAGGGCTGCTTTTGGGCTCTAAGCAGGAATCGATTTTGTAGGATTGGTATAGTCTATAGAGGTTTCTTCCTGCGTTAACGTTGATGGTTGGTGTTTGATCCTCGAAAACGATTATGTTTTTTTTTTTTTGCTTTTGCGACCCAAAAGCAATCATGTTCTACTTTAACTTTTCTCTTTGGGAGGAAAGTTGCCAGCAATCATGGTTTGGTTGAAAAGGAAATCGTCACCTAGAAATTTGAAAGAATGGAGGGAAAAAAGGACCCCAGAAGTGAAAAGGATAGTAAGCTCCGGCTGTTTAGAGGAATGACCAAGAACATTTCCAATTAACCAAAAGGTAAATTTAAGCTCCAGTTATTTTTAAGACGTGGTATGTCTGGTATGTCTTCATGAGCAGAGCATGGTTTCGAGATCACTCATAGATGGGACGTTTCAACATGAAACGAGTCTGCCAAAACAAGACCAAAACCCTGGTCATACTGCTGTCTGACTGAAAAAGCTATTTAAAAAAGGAACAAACAAAAACACTCCTCGTCTCCAGGACAGTGTTCTCAAAGAATATTGCAAAAACAAAGGGCCATATTGCTCCACTATCTTGGAATTGGGGTCCATGTCAGCTTTCTCGCCTTTGATATTACCTGTTGGGTATGCTCTCTTACAGCAGTGTGGCTTAACCCCTTCCGACAAATATTCCCAGAAATGCAACCTGATGCACAAATATTCCCAAAATGAAATAAATGCTGGTACTGATTTTAGCATAATTCAACACTCAAAAATAGTTTCAGATGCATCTACAAACCAGTATGCAAATCATTATTTTTCAGACCAGCATACCAACCTACCAAAGATTATGTTACAAGCATGCTTGTGTTACAGGTGATCAATAGTGATTCCAGCATGTGATCAATGTCAGGTTGCAGCAGCATAGAGGCTATTGTATTGAACAAATTTTCAACCGCTATAAGGACAAGCAGCTACAATAGTGGTGTATTTGAATGTGAACCAAACTGAGAGTAGGAGGAAAGCCACCGGTCTCTTCCTCAGTAGCCTAAGAAAAGTGCATGAGATTAAATGGAACGTTGTAAAATTATACATGCATACTAGAACTTCAAACCAACTTCAGTGACAACTTCTCAAAGAATCTGTCAGAATGGAATCCAGATCATATCCAATCACAATCACAAGAAGGACCTCCTACACTTCTTATCCTAAAAAGCTATATCACATTAGACAAGGAACATTAAGGCTGTGTTTGCAAAACTCAACATTTCCAACATTTTATCTCTCTCCTAATAAAATACTCCAATATAATCTCTCTCTCTCCCATAAAAAAATATAAAAAATTACAAAAACTATAAAAAATTACCTCTCTCTTCACCTTTTCACTAAACCCAATACCAACACATATTCCCATACCCAACATTTTACAACACAAACACAACCTAAGTAAAGAAGCCACGTACAATTTTCGAAAACTAACGATCCACTGACCCATCAACTGTTTCCCTAAGGGTTAAGAGAATAACTTAAGACCAATTTTTTAAGTAACTTATTTTAACACCCACTTATTTATATCACAGGAATACTGAAAAATAAATCAGGTCTCTGTTCACAATGAAAAGAAGCAAAATATGTGAAAAGGGAAATAGATGAATAAATTCCTCTTGAAGCCGAATGAGGTACTATTGGTTCGGTAATTATAGGAAGGGGTACTCCATGGAGAGGTTGAGTCGAGACTTAACTGCGTAGTAATGGGACCTACCATCTGGGCACCCCAAAGAAGCCCTTGGGACAGTGTCATTACCTTGGGTTGTTTTTCTTTCTCCCTACCATTTAACCTAAAAGTGGGAACAACTACTTTGTAAAGACTTCTTCCCTTTCCCTTATCCTAGCCATTTCACTAAAAATAACTAATACAACATCATACACAATATGTTCAAAATTTTCCTGCCAGACAGTTTCATGCACATCTATGCTCCTAGTCTCTATTAAACAAACCCAATGCCTCAAGTAAGACTACTGCCAACTCAGGTGAGTAGCTGTAGCAACTGAAAAAGCTGGTGGATGAGCCAGCATATTTTGAACCTCATCCAACTTATTGTCGGGCTAATATGGGACACATCAGCAGCACCGGGACTGGCCTTCCTGCACTTTTCCACAATGTGCCTCACGGTGACAAACCATGGAGACTTGGATTTAATGCTATTGTAACTCATTGCCCAAATAAAACTGCTATTTATCTTGCACGGTCATGTTTTAACTTGGTATTAAGATAAGGTAATGGAATAGAGTAAATGACCACCATAAGATCATCAGTTCATGGATAAATATTACTGGAAATAGATCTGAAAGTTTCCTAAACAAGCTCAGGTAAGTCTAGACCCATTCTCCAAATAAAGGACAGAATTCGTAGGTAACTCTCTTGCATTGCACAAGAAGTAAAATTAAGAAAATTGAAGAAAATAGAAAGGTGACATCAAAACTTGAGTAGACAGATCTTAAGAATTGAACCTGGCCAGGAAATCTTGGCAATCTTTCTAAATTTGCTCCTGCCATCGGCCAATTACTGATTTTCGCATGAACCTGGGGTAATCACTAATGGAAACTGTATCAGTATATTGTAACTATAAGAATGTTCTTGCATGAATGCAGAATTTTAGTATTAACTATACCCATTTTAGCGACCCTAATTAGGAAAAAACAAGGAATCCTGTGCAATTTCTCCCCTGTTAAAGTATTCACTCTGCAAGACATATATAACAATTGTAGCCAAAAAGAACAAATCGTATGAGGTACTACAAAAGTCTCCTCACTCTGTCTTCCGAGTATATATTTCTTGAGTTGTGACTGCTTTCATTTTGTCAATAGTAACAAGTCATTAAACACATGTTTCTTCTTGTTGGAGAAACTCCGGGAATCAGCAATAAAGTTCCCAGCCTAACTGAACAAGAAAACCAGCTGAAGCAATCACATAGCAAGATGATGAAAACCCTAAATTTGAAGTACATAAGCCAGCATAGGTGTTCATGACTGTAAGTTATTGTTATAAATATATAATCTAATTGCACACCACCGGCTCCCATCTCCAAAAGAAGTGAAATGATAAGTATCAAGCTTCGTGTGTAGAACAACCACTTCCTACATTGTTGATGGGAACCAAGTTAAAGAATGGTATTAGATAATCAAGAGACTGCACTGCAATACCACAATCAGAGTTTCAGTCTAAGTATAATGTCCTATGAAGGAAGCTCCAACCACTGGAGGCACAAATAACAGATCAATGCAATCGTCCAGCTACAGTAGGTCTCAACCTGATAAACTTTGCAAGTAGCAACAAAATAATTGGCCTTAGTGTCTCATAATGCTACATGCAAATATGTTGTCTCTATCCACAGGGCTCAGCCATGTGGCCGTGACCAAAGTGTTAATAAATGAGAAATGCGTGTGAAGCTTGTGAAAATGAAAAAGTCAAGCTGAGGTCGGTAACGAAATTCACATGAATTTAACGGAAAGGGGGAAATTTTTAGATATGGAAAGGCATCTGACTACGACTTAATTATATAGGAAATTTCTCTGAAAAGTATACACCACTTTTATTTGCGACCTTTGTATAATTCTAGAATGAACTTTTGCTTACAAGAAATATAGAACCTACGGTGAAGTATGAATTTGAACATTTGCAAGAAGCCTGGTCAGTTTGCTCAGAGTTTCACGAGCAGCTATTGTATCTGGATGATCTTGGCCACAGATTGAAGTTCTAATAAAAACAGCCTTCCTAATTAGATCATCTCCTATATCAAATTGTTCCCCTCTTAGCATTAGCTTGGCCCTAGTTTCCAGCACGGTGGCTCTGCAAAGAGCCAAATCCTGCCAAAGGCAAGGATTCAACTGAGCATTAGTCTGGATGGGCTTCCAACAAAGAGATTTGTCCAACCATTTCTCAACTGGGGTAATAAATGCTTGGTCTGCAGCTTCCAAAGCATCAGTACATAGCCGCAGAAGTTCTAAGGCAGCACTGCACCGAGAGAATGTGATGAATGTCCGGATGGCAAGAGGCAAAACCACTTCTTTGACAAGGAATAGCAACTCAGACACCTTGAGCTCAACAACTACAGGGTCATGACCAAATCCAAACAGCAAGAAACACGCTGCCCAGATATGTTCAGAGTGCTGTGCTATTGATCCACGACTGATCACAGCTTGAACCATTGCTTGTGCAGCTCCATTCACCCCTCTTTTGCGAGCATAAAGCTTGATGAGCTCATTGAACTGGATATAGCCTTTCTTTGTACTACTTCTTGCGATATTAAACCTTAACAACATGGAAGAAGCTTCTGCTTCTGACCTTTTTGTGTACGATGACGTAAAACCACAAGTCAAGGAATGCAATAAATTCCTCCAGAATCCATTTCTGTGATGTTTTTTGGGTATCTTGTGAGCAGCTAGGGCTAACAGGGAGACTGGAATTGCAGCTGGGGCAAACCAACCACTTGCCTGGACCATTCTGGTTGCCAAGCTCATTGGCCCATCAGCGTGATCAAATATTGAGAAACATACCTCAAAGAGTTGCAGAAGGAAGGTGTTTTGCCTTAATGGATGACATTCTCTACTGCTCCATGACAAGTCCTTCAAAGGCATTCTTTTAATGGCATCCAACAGCCTAGTTGGAGTTATTGGTAGCTCAGACAGTATTGCACCCGTTACTGCAAGCCCCAAAGTTAATCTTCCAACTTTGTCCTCAATAACCCTTAGGGCATCAATTTCTGGAATTGGGTAGTCTTTGACACTTCCCTGCATTAAAGTCATTGCCTCAATGCCAGATAAGTATGAGAGTTTCAAAGGCTCCAAGTTCATCACACGAGGAAGGCACGTGGATATTATTATGTGGGTCTCTCCGCCAAAACGAGGAAGAAGATCCATTACCAATTTGTAATCCCACCAATCCTTTTCACTCTCTAAGTTATCAATCACCAGTAAAAAGGGTATGTTTCTCATAAGCTCTTTCCGAACTCTAGAAATGGCTGCCTCTTCATGCTCTTCGAAGCCTTTTATTCTGCTCTTCTCTGAACAATTTTCAATGCCCACGTCAACTTCCAAAAATGACCAGAGGTTCAGATAATTCTGTCTGATATACCTGCTTTTCCCACCTACCCATAAAATCATCTTGTACCTTTGTTGGTATCTGTATGCAAATTCCAGAAGAAGCTCTGTCTTACCGATTCCTGACTCTCCCGAAACGCAAGCAATTCCTTTCCCATACAAAATTTTCATTGATCTTTTTCTCCTTGGATATCTTCGACCACCTTTGGACCTCTGTTGGTGCTGCCTTTGAGGAAGACCGGTACCTTGCATCTCAATCTCCTTTTCTGACTCCTTCCACACCACTGGTTCTTTCCCCTTTCTACTGCCACTCTCAAATTTCAGTTCCCTCCTTCTCTCCTCCAAGAAACTGCTCTTATTCCACCCAATTGTCAAATTCTTTCGCTTGGGTCTAGCTTTAAGTTCAAAGTAATCTATTTCTGAATCTCCTGCGACATCACCAAAAAGAATAAATTCAAGCTCAGAGAGTTCTTTCTTCCGGCCAATGAAATTTGCATTTCGAGCGAAAGGGAACTCCTCTTTCTCTACCTTTTCTCTCCATTTAGTCAATCGTTCTATAACACTTCTCCTTCCTAACTTTGTTGCTAGTAGTGTAACAGTCCTCAATATGCAATCTCTCCAGTTACCATCTTGAGCTTCTAGTTTCCACTCATCAATCCGAGAGAGGCCATTGACAGCTTCTTTCCACTCCTTCTCCAACCCTCCATACAGAACCCACAGCTCTCCCCCAAGTTTCTCCCACAGCTCTCCCCTCTTCTCAATTATATCCCTAACAAGGCAATCACCCGGACTTAAGTCAAAGAATATCGGGACCAGATTCTTCTTCCCTGAAAAAAACCGCAGCTCCTCAATAGTATATGGGTTCCTGAAAGACTTTCTTGTGAGAACTATGATCCCAAAAGAAGAGACGTCCATAGCCCTCTCAACAATTCCATGTTTGCGAGAGCTCCTACACCGGGCTCTATCAGATACAAAGCAACTTATCCCTTGAACCTCCAGCTCGGCACGGAGCCAGTTAGCAAACCTAAGTAAAGAAAGTTTGCGTCCATGCAGACCTATGAATACGTCGCAGCTCCTCATTCTGTTAGCGGAAAGTGAAACTGAAACAGCAGTAAGTGAGGTTTGGCAGCCACTTGTGTGTGTTCTTTGCTTCTCTCGGTGTCTAGAAAACCCATTTTCCAGGTCATGGTTGTAGCTAGATGGAGTGCTGTTGAAAATGCCAGTTGAGGAAAATATGAGATCAAACTTATGGAAATCAGCCGAATTACCAGCAGGATGGGTTGCTGATATGTCTGACAAGATAACCTTGATATTCTCCAGAGATTCAGGTTCTGGAAATCCTGAACTGCAGCTAGGAGGATCAACAGTTAAATGAGCGTTATCACAACGCATGTCAGACAGCGTTGACTCTAATAAATGACTTGTGGACGATCTTGGTGAGAAGAAGGGTGACTGGTTTGCTGAAAAGAATGCGGAAGATGACGACGACATATTCCTTAAAGTCATAGCTGGTACGGACCCGAACCTGGAGCTATCTTCCCCGTGTTCCATATCACACAATTTACTGCTATTCACAGATCAATTCCTGCGCATGCGCTAGGTGTGAGAAGCCACTCTGAAAATAAAGATTAAGCCTTAAGTCAGTTACATATCTTCTTAAACGGTAGAAGGAGCCAAAAATGCCAGTACACTAAAGAGTGTCAGTAACTATTGTTTAAAATAGAGTAGAATGACAAATACATCTTAGCAAGAGATTGTTTTATACTAAAGAACGATGACAG
Organism: Myrica gale; assembly: GCA_963930655.1. Lineage (NCBI taxonomy): Eukaryota > Viridiplantae > Streptophyta > Magnoliopsida > Fagales > Myricaceae > Myrica > Myrica gale. The sequence continues at coordinate 19,639,784 of OZ005620.1, forward strand.
CAGAAATAAAAAATCCAATTGTACATGCTACAAACAAGTGTGAGCAAACAATTAGCAGCCTAAAAAACTTACTGACAGGGATAAATCTACCAGTAGGCACATATTGATCCTAGAAAGTGATTGCACAATAATAACAGAACTACTGGATATCTCTCAAAATTGGGAAAAAGCCAAAAGGTACAATGTCCATATATGAGGAGATATCCAAAGATGCAGATGAATATGCCAATGAGTATCTTATGTAACTTTAAGACACCGTAGACTGATCTATAACAAACTAGTTCATGCAAGGCATCAGACAGGAAAAGAGAGATACAATACAGATCTTCTTGCAAAACTAGCAAGTATATTACACAAGCACATCAAAACCGTATAGCCAGTTTGTTGAGATACTGTCCTCACAGTAAAATCACAAATAGAAAAATAGGAGATCGGCAAAATCAACAGAATGACTCATCAAATATGGAAAATTCGCTCACATACCTGTGCAACCTTCTCTGCCTCCTCAATCAGGGAAGTCCATGCATTGAAATCTAGAGAATTGGCCCTCACAATGCTCCACGGTCGATCTTCTTCAGCAGACATGGCCGGTACTACAATTAAAGAGGAAAGTTAAAACAAAAAATATAAATCACACACTGATGACTATCTCCGACATGTAAAACAATGAACCTGTACTTGTTTTTTTTTTTTTTGGTGCATGTAGTTTTTTAAGGGTTAGGACACATCCATCTAAAGTCAGTCCAGATGACTTGGAGATGACGTCTACCATAATTGGTTCCATGTACTCTTTCCGAGCAATGTGGTTCACTTCATACAGATTTGGAATCCCTTGGACTTCATTTGTTTGCCTCTAAGAGTCTTCCACAATGTTCGGAAAGCTTTCCAAATAAAAGCAGTTTTCCACCACTAATTCATTGTGGAAAATGGATGGGGATCTTTTGCAATTTCCTATCCGGATTGCACGGTGCAATTCAGAGAGAAATAGACACAATAAAGAACCCTATACCATTTAATGTTGCCCACGTAAAGTTTCGAGCATCATGAGCCCTACAATGAGGTTAATCTTTTGTGTCTATTTCTCTCCGAATTGCACCGTGTAATCCGAGCAAGAAATTGCAGAGGATCCTAATCCGTGAAAAATATAATAGGGTGGCTTCAGGATAGGCAATCAACGAGGCGCAACATAAATGCTTATGGCATGTAAAAGCCCTCCCTTGGATATGCTCCCATGGGGGCTAGCTGATTTTATGCCTTCATTTCAGGCATTGCTCAAGTACTTACCTATGTAATGGGGAAATGCCTCGTGCATTAATTAGGAAGGTGAGAGCATCTATTTCCAAAAAAAAAAAATAGAAAATGAACCTAATAAAAGAAGGGTTAAACAATTCAACATCAACTGCATCCGGCTAAAAGATCTGAGTTATCTATAAACCAACAATAATTAAACACTGCTTAAGTGGAAAAAAGGGGTGATATGTTAATATGTGTAGCACTTGAAAGAAAAAAATGTCTCCACAAAGAGCCATTCTAAATTAATCTACCTTCTTCACTCTTGTTTTAGCAGACCTAGGCAGACTCTAAAAGTACTATCATGGTCAACTCCACCAAATAGGTTCTTAAACTCGGTTACTCGATGGACAAAACTCTTTAGGGGGAAATAAAGCGAAATATCCTCTGTGAGCAATGCAACTGAATATTCATGGTAGGAGCGCCTAAAATAAGGATCAGAGAATTAAAACTCCAATAACTAAAATGGATGGAACCAAAAGAGTGGCAGCCAAAAAAGTTGACAAATTCACGCTCTGTAATCCATATACCTAATTTGAAGAAACTATCCATCTGTGAACAAAAGCTACCCAGTTCCTAAATTTGAACAAAAAAAACTACAAGCGCATCGGTAGAGCATTAAGTCATCATTTTTAGAGCATTGTAGATCTAAAGGAACTCTTCAATGTACAGAGATGCTTTAAACAGAGATTGACGTCCCAATTGAACAGACTACAATGACATTCTCATGGTAATTCAGATCTGAATACTTACTAGGCTTCAAATCGCAAGCATGGTCTCGGTAGATTCCATCCAAGAGGCTTCAAAATCAACCAACCGAGTTCCTTGAAATGAATGATAAATCCAAAAAACTACGCTTACTTCCAACCCAAATCTCTGAGCGCTCTCCAGAATCAGTAGAATGAACTCAACCAACCTGCAACAACAGAAACTGTCTTTGTCAGAACGGATATTACCAAAAAAACTCAGAAAGGAGTATACTACAGGATTGCTTTACGCCAAAAGGCCATGACCTTTCAATCAAATGGAGAGATTTTGACAATGAGGGAGCCCATTGCTCTCAATTAGCAACTAAAGTAAGAAATATCAATTTTAACCATTTGCAGATAGATTGGAGAAAGCCCCATTTTCAGAAAACGGCAGACAAACAGAAGATTTCAATGAAAATGAAAGCAAAAGTGGACTGCCTTTTAAGAGAAAAGAAAAAAAATATCTTTAGGTTTCAGACCCTCAAAAAAGACAGAGAAAGAAATAAATCCGAGTTCAGTACTAGGCTCGATGCTCGATTTTAACTAATGGGTCTGCCTTAGACTGCGTTGAGATAGTTAGTAGCTACCAACGTAACGGTTGTTGTCTTGGAGTCTTGCTCTTGCTACTGATAGTCCCGAAAAAGATGGCGTTGATGATTCTCAAGCTGACTATACGGCTAAACTACGATGCTTTTCAACCCGGTTCTTTCAGTCTTTCTGAAAGAGATTGTTGATAGAGGCGTTATTAGGTCTGTTCCGGCAATGCTTGGTGACGGGCGGTCCCCGGATTGGTTTACCCTGTTCTGCGTGGTGAGGGAGAGAGGAGGCTTTGAAGTGGTGTCGGAGAAAGGGTCGTGGGCTTCTGTGGCGGCGGAATTGGGTTTGGATCTTAGAGTGACGCCTTCGGTGAAATTGATATATTTTACTCGATAAACAGCGGTGACAGCACTCCAGTGAGCCAATCTTTTCCCCTATATTATAGGTATTTGAACGAGTCGGAGAAATAAGGTGTATTGTAGAGATAGGAAGCTGGGGAATGGGCAGGGGGGATGCGAGGGGAATTTTGATTTGATATCATTGGAGCTAGAGACAGCGTTTAGTGGTTTGTTAACCAATGGGACGTGCAAAACGAAGAAAAAACAAGCTCGTTTGAATTCGATAATGTCTTAACTCTCTCTCTCTCTCTCTCTCTCACAGTTTTCTCTATATATTTTCTCTGTCTGATACAGAAAGACTCTCAAACTTTGTCTGAAGCGGAAACCGGACCCAAAGAACGGATCTGAATTCTGACGAGGGGAATGGTGGGGTTAGACAGTAGGCTCCACCCCCCATTTATACCCACTGTAAAGTGCAGAAAAAATCCACTGTGTTTTCGGCATTCTGGATTCACTTTTTATTTTTTCGAACCCTTTTGGGTGTTCGGTCACTGGCGTCTGTTGTGGTGTTTAAGGTTTTACCAAAAAGATTTGCTTTACGACAGTGGGGTTTTACTAGGACAGTGGTTTACGAGGGCAACCGTACTGTGTCTTCCTTTCCTTGTAGCGTTTCAGCATACAATTTTTAAATCACCATAGATCATCAGCATATAAAAGACATCCATATAGAATTTGCAAATATTAGTTGTTTTGCCTTATTCCAATTGTTTAGTGCACTTCCACGAGAGATCAGTGAATGAAATAATACTTCAACTTAATGTCGTAATATTTTTAGAATACAAAGAGAGATGGAAAAAACATATATGTAAAATTATTAAATTTGTCTAATGATCCAATTGGTCCGACATAGTGATAAAGATTATGACTTTTTGCGTACTCCTTACAATTAACAAGAGTATTTGTAACCCTTAATGAGGGCAATTCTAGGTATTTTTTGGTAGAATCAAAGTTATAATCACCTTGAAACTGAGATTATGATTTTTTATAATTTTCTGCTCAAATTATATTATGTAATTAAGAAATAGATAGACACAATAGATAAACCTCATTATAACGCTCACGCTGTCTGAAATTTTATATGGACAACATTTAATAATGCAGAGTTCACTTATTATGTCTATCTCTTCTTAAATTGTATCAATCAATTTAGACAAAAAATTACATAGGATGTTGGTCTCTTAAAACTAATGTGATATTGTTGTCATAGCATATAGTTTAAAAGTGTATCCTCCGATGTAGTGGGCTTTAAACGTGCGTGCTTGGTTTAATTTAGGTACTCATGATTAAGAACAACACCCCCTCTTTAACTTTTGACCAAAAGATAGTGAATACTTAAAATCTTACTGATGTAATGGCACTTAATTGATGGGTTGGCTTGGGATTGAGTCTTTGAAATTTTTTTCCACTGTCTTTTTGCAGGTTAAAACCATACAAAGGAAATGATGGTTCCATAATATAATGCATTAATGAAGGTTAAAACTTAAAACCAAACATAAAAGAAAGATATTCCTAAAGGTTCCTTGAAAGGGACGGTGGACCATATCCAGGTAAATACGTGTGAATCTCACATGCTAGCTTTATCCATCCGTAAAATCATTGCTGTCATAAGATAATATCTCTATCTACCAAAGGACTGTTCAGTTGACTTAGCAATCACATTGGATTTGGCTCTTTCAGTGCCAGTCCAAAACACTCTTTTGGTACAACTAGTGAGCACATGCTACCATGTGAGACCATACACAAAAGGATGGCTCTGATCTATTTATATCCATGTTCTGCATGATATCAATGGCCTAGATTGCGACTGTCTCGCTCCAAGAAGAGAGAGAGAGAACTCTTTTGAGTTTGAAATTGAGTTGAACACAAAACTACAAAACCACAACTACTCCTGCAGCATGGCCCCCACGTATAGTTTGTAGACGCGAAGCATGTAAAACATACAAAACATAGAAAAACTTCAGCTAGTGTTGGGATTGCTCGAATCTCTCAAAAGGACAAACAAAGATTTGGCCTATTTTTGCTGTAGCATAATTATGGCAATATGTTTTCTCTATCATTTGCCTTCTACAAATGACAAAGAAGAACACATCGCAGCTCAAGTGGACCCTGAGGAATTCGATGGTCACCTATCACCATCACAAAAATCTTTGTAGTCAAGTCAACTCCAAGTGCTACACACTTGTCCACTTTATCAAACAGAGCCAACTAAACATCGAAAATTATGTCAAAACTAAACCCCATAGATGGATGATGTCGGTTTTTGTTGTGGGAGATGAGGCACCAAAAAAGTCTCCCAAGCAAGCGTGCACCCGGAATCCACCTGGAAAGTGTCTGTTCAAGGTCACACTGATGCACACTCGGCCTCCTCACTACTCATAATGAGGCCCATTATCAGGAACCTGCTGCCTAGATTCCTATTGGGTTTTCAAGTTAAACACGACCTAGTTGGCTAGCTTATTAAACTAATTCCCTTAGGCAAAGATATATTTATATAAAGCCCAATGGCTTTGGTTCAAAAAATTAACCCTTTTAGGCACTCCCTAGTTGCTCTTCCTTTATGCATATTTTGATGGAAGACAAGTAGCCAAAAGAAAACAGAAAGAATTCCATTAAAAAAATGTATGCATAATGTAAAGAATACTGTTCCCCATAACCCTTTTCACAACTGTGCATGTATTTTAGTATTGGACTTTTGACACGTGGACTCCATGGCCAATTATTTTTAATGAAGTCGAATATGACAGTACGGAAAGAATATTGTATTAAATAGTTTAAAGTAATGGTCTTGTATGTCTCTTTAGAAACCATATTTAACTGTAGAAAACCAACTCTAATTACATACGGGCAATTTGGTTTAGTTGTTTGAGGAGTATAAATGGAAAAGATTAATATATAAGCCTTGTATGAGAACAAAAGGGTCCCTCAAAAGAAACACCTAGAACCATTTAGGTCAAATTTTCAAACTCTAGTGTATAGTGCAAAATGTTCAAGAGCCAGCTAACCTGCATTGGGTTTACATCGATCTGGTATATTTCAATCAATGAGAAAGATCTTGATTTCTGGACACTTTAAACCCACGAAACAAGCAAACTTCAATACAAGAGATGGATATCAAATTTTGCTACGTTGACTCGACCTCTGAGAGCCATCCAAGGGTTTCAACTTGGAGTTTTGGAAAGAATTTAAACTCTGCAGATTCCTGGTTGACCGGATTTTCTCATTAGATGCCAAACATGTAGCGAAAACTGGCTGGGTTTATCGGGGCAATTAGATCCATTTCACATTGCAGCATGTTTTCTGAAGCCAAATACTCCTTTTCAGATGAGCTGTTGACTCGGGACTTGAAGCATGTATTTGGCATTGCAGATGAAAAAGGAGAGCAAAGTTTCCGTATAAGTAATCTACTTTGTCATAGCCATATTCAGTGCCACATTTTTTAGTATGCTATTTTTACTGTCTCTTGACACGTCATACATGGATCAAGATCCCCTAGTAATCTAGGTGAGAGATTAAATTTCTTTAAATTTCAACCGTTAGTTTTGAAATTATTAAATAGTTGAGATACTGCCATGTCAGTACTTATTACCTTTAAAAATCTGATATAAAGACAAGTAAAAAGAAAATATTAGGTTGTATTATTAATGGGAAATGCTAATGTGGCAAGATTCTAACCATCGAATATGTACACGGTGGTTGAGACAAGTAACAAATCTACTGAATAGATTACCCTAAGAACTCCACGTGGTGATCTAGCTCGTGTCAAACACCACAAGAACCATATGATTCTCAGGTATAGATGGCAATTAGATATTCTTTTACTTTTGTAACTATAAACTACTAATTGAGTTAAATTTTCCACTTCTCCAGATATAGGTACCGTTATAAAAGAGGTGGATTTTCCCTTTGGAGAAGCAAAGAATTAGCTCACATTGGATGTTGAGAAGATAAGAAAAAATCACAGTTTTGGTAAGTAGCTTTACTTCTTTTTTTTAGCAAAAATGGTGGTATGGGACGTAACCGACTCCTCTCGAGCAGCCATAATTATAGAGGCTGCTTCCACTTGCTGCAGGTGCTAGATTGAGCCATAGTTACCGCAAAAGAAAGGAACCTACTACAACTCCACAAAGTGCAACTAAGAAATGCGGCAGGATGATTGGAATCAAGAAACTTCATCTTTACCCTCACTACAAGTGGACCGTATTACTAGTTGGGCTACAACTTCGGTGGGCGGTATGGAGGTTAACAGTTGAGCAGCTGAGCTTATTAAGCTTGCAATTCACCAGGGATTATGCTTTTGGACCATCTAATACGCTTCGTCGTTCATCCATTGTCGGGGCACGGCCCACCAGAATGCATGTCTTTCAGGCCAGCCACTTTAAACCGGGCCACAGTATGCCCAGCACCTTTAGGGCATGCTGCGGCTTTCATGTCAGCTCACAGGCCTAATTTGTGACTCCTTTATTGCGCTTGAACGCAACGGCAATAGTGTGCTGTATCACTAGACACTAAACCGTCACGCTATTGGCCGATCTGATTCGTTTTTTTGAAAAATTATTGTCAGAACTAATCATCGAGTTAGGTGTGATTGAAAACATTAAAATAGAGTCTATGGAAGATTAGGCTTATCAAGTGCAAAAACCTTATAAAATTTTATATTAAAGATTAAATTTTGAAAAATATATATTGAACAAAATGTGATTGAAAACAAATTTAAATATAGTTTACGAAAGATTAGGCTTAACAAGTGTAAGATGCATTACAAAATTTTAGATGGGAGATTTAATTTTGAACAAAATCTGATTGAAAACTTTAAAATAGAGTCTACATTAGATTGTGTTTGTCAAGTATAAAATGCCTTTCCCATATTGGGAGGAGTAAATCATTTTTTTAATTCTCTTCTCTTAATCTAATTTAAATATAAAACTCCCAAAATACTAGATAGACTTCAAATCAAAGTCTACAATATAGAACCAAATATCTTGGATATAGGTAGAGTTATTTAAAAAGTTAGAGAAGTATATGTTACTTTAGAAATGTCGCTATAGATAGTATTTTTTTTTTAATCAAAGGCACTTCATAAAACACTTGATATAAAAAAGAACTTATTTTTTTCAGTATATATAAAATTTTAGTATCTTTAATATCAGCCTCGATAAGATAATAGATAATAAAATTTGAATTTAAATGATACTTAAAAATTAATTATAAAGGGGTAAGGGTCAGTTTATAATTTATATAAGATGTAGCCTCGCAGGGGACAAATAATATATATATATATATATATATATAGAAGATAAAAAATATCATTCTTCCACAGTTCTGACTTCACTTTTCGTGGGATCCTGTCTCCGCGACTGATCGTCAAAGAAGGTCAATCTCAAGCAAGCAATTCATCTGACCTTTCTTGTAAAGTTAATATTTTTGTCTGCTTGTTTCACTGAAACCACTCTTGTCCATTGTTTGAATTATCCATATATCAATATAAGGAGCGGCAGTAACTCTTTGTAGCTCTGTTTTTTCTGGGGATCTCTCTCTCTGATCTAGGGTTTTGGGTTTTGACCGTCTGGGTCTCGTCCTCTTTCACCGAAGTTTGAGCCCTTCAGAGGGATTTTTATAGGCGATTGATCATTAAACAAAATAGTGGTTATTGTAATGCATTTTTTGAGGCTCTTGGATTTGAATGGCTCGGTTGGTTCTGCCGGGTAAAGGCTCGGGTTTTGCGAGGACGGGTCTATTGGGTTTTATCTCCCCTGCTCCTGTGATTACTTATATCCCATTTCCTTATTCATGTTTGTGTAACGTGTGTGAAACAATGGAATCAATTTCATCGCTGTTATTGGTTACCGACGTTATTTTCTTTTTTTCGATTATACTATTCCTGTTATTCTACAATTATGTTTATTGGCGCTATCGGAATGATTTTGATGTCCTTGCCAATCATTAACATTTTATGTTGATGCTATTTACAAACGATATATCTATGTGTATTTGAGTGTGCATGCGAATCTATTTTTATTAATTTTTTTTTCTTTTTTATTTTCTAAAAGTTTTATAAATAAATGTGTTGGCTTGGATTGTGAATGACGTTGGATTAAGAAATTGTGTGCCTTATAAGCTCACGAAGTAGGTGGTGGATTTGTCATATATCTATCCATTTGGAAATAATTTATGTAATGTATAAGTTAGGTATAATCTATACAGATATTAAATTACATTTTGTTCATTAATGCCCAAACATTTTGATTTTGCGGAGTGAGGTTGGTTCTGCTGTTATTTAGAGTATGAATTTTGAGAAAAAAGAACAAGGCTACCATTATTGTTGAGTCGGAATACTCGTTGATGTTCTGAAGTCTTCCACCAGGTGAGGGTTTAGCTCATAGCATACTGAGGGTTGGGTACATTGTGTATGAGTACTTGAAATTGAACCTTGTGGCATTAATTTCATGTCTTAAATTTATGATTATTAGTTCATCATAGCTAATGCACCTGGATAAAAGGTGTGATCCGTCTCTTGCAGATTCAGACCAGATGCTTTGTTAGTACTTTGGAGAATTCTGCAAAAAACATTTATAGATATAGGCGCTTTCTTACTTCAGAGGTTTCTGCTCTCTCTCTCTCTCTCTCTCTCTCTTGTCCCCCTCTCCCAAATAAAACATCTTAAGAGTCCACTAGCTTCCAATTGTGCTAGAGCTATTTTCCTTTCCCCTTGTTTGAATAAAATTTCATTCATTGGAAAGGAAAGAAGATTTAAAGTTTGAACTTGGGAAAAAATACAGAACCAAGGTTTCTGAATTCTCATTATTGATTGTTGTTTTCAGGCTTTGTGTCCAAGTATTCGTCGCTTGTCTTATCTTCCAGTATCTGTAAGTTGCGGCAGTTGAATTGAAGCTGTATCCTTTGTATGTCTGCACACGCGCACATGTAATGATATCTTGTATATGGTACCTCAATGACAATTAAGAATATGTAGTAGTTTCTTATGGTCATTTTTTTCCTGGTCATTTGCATTCCTCGACCTTATTTTAGTGGGCTCAACAAGCAAATAGGAGGCTGATCTGTTCAGTTGCCTCAGATACCTTACAAAAGCCAGTTGAAGAACCGACAATGGATATGCCAAAAGAAATATTTTTGAAGGATTACAAGAAGCCGGATTACTATTTTGATGCGGTAAGCGAATAGTTAACAAAGGAAAATGTCTAGGTTAGAGCTTCATGTAATGTGTTTGTGTCATTTTCTTCTGTCTTAGCATACTAATGGAATTAACACTTCAGGTGGATTTGAAATTTTGTTTGGGTGAAGAGAAAACACTTGTTAGTTCAAAAATAACTGTGTTCCCTAGAGTTGAAGGTATGTTGTGGTGATTCTTCACAGATTTACTATTGGGCATTTGCCCCATTCTTCTGGATTATTTCATGCTTATGATTCTTTATCCCTTTTGGCAATATTCCTTGTGAAATAGTCTCTTCTTCCCCTCTTGTGCTGGATGGACAAGATCTAAAGTTAGTCTCGATTTGGGTCAACAGCAAGGAACTGAAGGTATGTGATGTCTATCCTACTTTTCCTAGGGCCTTTTAAGACAACCAAGTAGAAGACTTTCTAGGTGTCCAAACTCTGCTATTGATTAAGTTTGTGTTTTGAACTCTTAAGAGGAAACTCAAATAAAATTAGTGGCCTAAATGATATACCTTTTCGTACCATCCACATGCCATGAAATAAGGTTTATATTCTATGCTTTCGTCATCCTAGTGCTTTTTGTTTGATTCATATATTTGGTGTGTTTTCGGGGGATGGGGGACGATATCATTTAGTTATTTATGGTTATCTTATTGGTACTCATATTATTACCTTTTCTTTTCTTTTTTAATAGGAGGGTGAATACCAGTTGGGTGCTCGCCATCTGACACTCCCATCACCACCAAGTGGGACATTTACTTTGGAAATTGTTACCGAGATATGTCCTCAGAAGAACACATCATTAGAGGTGAAACATGCTTTCTCGAGTACACAAGTTGTTTTACAATGTGGATCTTTTTTGTTAGTGTCATTAATAAAATTTCCTACAGGGGCTTTACCAATCATCTGGGAATTTCTGTACACAATGTGAAGCTGAGGGTTTCCAGAAGATTACATTTTATCAGGTGGGTATCTTGTGTGATTACTTACCACAGTAGCCTGTAATAGGAAATTCTCATCAAACTTTCCACCTTATTGATGCCTCCCCTCTGCAAACAGGACCGTCCTGATATAATGGCAAAGTACACATGCCGCATTGAAGCTGATAAGTCACTGTACCCAGTATTGTTGTCTAATGGAAATCTCATAGAACATGGTGACATAGAGGTAAACGTCACTCTCTGTGCCTTAACCATTTATGTAGATTTCTTATGTTACTCTTCTTTATTGTTCTTTTATTCTTTGCTGCAGGGTGGTAGACATTATGCCCTTTGGGAGGATCCCTTCAAGAAGCCTTGCTACTTGTTTGCCTTAGTTGCTGGACAGTTGGTGAGCAGGGACGACATGTTTATCACACGTTCTGGTCGGAAGGTCTCTCTAAGGATCTGGAGCCCTGCACAAGACCTACCCAAGACTGCTCATGCCATGTATTCACTTAAGGCAGCTATGAAATGGGATGAGGATGTCAGTTTCAGAACATTGGATCTGATTTTCTATTTTGACCTAACAGTTATGTTGTTGATCATGACTCTAAAGCCTACTTTCCTGTCATGCAAATAGGTGTTTGGTCTTGAGTATGACCTGGACCTCTTTAATATTGTGGCTGTTCCAGATTTTAACATGTAAGTTGTTAAATTTTCAAACAATGTTGGTTATGTAATTATTTGTTTGGTATATTTGGAGAACTATTGTGACAAATATCATATCTTATAAGATCTCTTTAGTACTTTACTCACGCAATTTTTTGCTTCTGAATTGATGAGCAGGGGAGCCATGGAAAACAAGAGTTTAAATGTATGATTTTATTTCAGTTAATCTTAATTGAAGTCCCTTTGATCTTTTCAAATTCATAATCATGCCTAAGTTGCTTTTTTGTAGATATTTAATTCCAAGCTTGTCCTGGCATCTCCAGAAACGGCTACAGATTTAGATCATGCTGCGATCTTGGGAGTTATTGGCCATGAGGTTTGTGATTAGTATCTACAAAAGAAATGGTGTCTTTTATGTTGTTCTTGTGGGTTTAATGTTCTTGACTTTGGTTTGGTATTGTGTCTACCATGCAGTACTTCCATAACTGGACTGGCAACAGGTTTGCTCATATCCCATTAAAAACTCATCATTCTTTCATGAAATGTGTCTCCTGTGTGTCTTGTTTCCTAAAACAGAATTGTGTTTTTCCGCTTGTCGTCTTTGTACTATATGAATCTCTTCATCTTGACTTGGTTCTAATTTCAGTTATGTTGGTGTTGGCTCTTGATCTCCCAATTATGTTATTATACCTGTCCCTTTAATTCTTTTAACCGTACTTTGAAACTAGTATTCTACTGTTCATTTTGGTTCATAACTTGCATCTTAATGGTTAACATCATCTTTGAGTATTCATGTTCACACTTCAGTGAAGAGTTTATTATATAATAATTGCAGAGTGACATGTCGTGACTGGTTCCAGCTCAGCCTAAAAGAAGGTCTCACTGTTTTCCGAGATCAGGTATGGCGTTTTTGTTCCTTATCATTGAAGTGGTATCAATAACTTCAAAATCCCCCCCCCTCCAAAAAAAACCCACAACAAAAAGGGGCCCTTGGTTCATGGAGCTTATGGAATGTTTCTTCGCTTGTAGGAATTTTCATCTGACATGGGAAGCCGTACCGTAAAGAGGATTTCTGATGTCTCAAAGCTTAGAAATTACCAGTTTCCACAGGTCTCTTTTGTTTTTCCCCTCATCTATTCATAATATATTTCTGTAAATTTTAAACAGACTTGTCCATTCTTTTTAGGTTGTCATAATTGTTTTGTTATGATTTTAAACCATTCAGACTGTAACTCAGTAGAGATGTATGCCTTTCTAAAATGGGCGTGCCTTTAATGTTTTATTTATTTCTATTGTAAAAACATGCAACATTTAGGTGCTAATAGTTCTTATCCTGGTTTTTCAGGATGCTGGTCCCATGGCCCATCCTGTGCGGCCACATTCTTACATTAAGGTCAGAATATTTTATTTTATTTTCCCCCTATTGTTACCTCATTTTCGAGTCATAGACATATTCTGTGGTTTTCATGGATATGAAACTTTTAACTCGTGTTCCTTTTTTTTCCCTCCATGACAGATGGACAACTTCTACACAGGCAAGTTTGAGTTTTCTACACGAGTAAACAGAGTTTGGTCATGTTTGCATATATTGTTTTGGAGATTTTCACTAGCATTTAACTTTTGGCTATTTGACTTTCTTGTGCATCATGTTGGGTATGATACTGATGGGGCCTTTCATCAACTTCAACGTGCAGTGACGGTAGGATTTAGCTATTTGTATTCACCTTGTAGTTCTATTTTCTTATTTTATTTCCTAGAGAGGTTTTCTAATTGTTCTTTGATTTATATTCCTTTTACAGGTGTATGAAAAGGTTCGACTTTTTTTTCTTAAACCATGAACTTCCTCCCTCCTTCTCTCTCTCTCTCTCTCTCTCTCTCTCTAACTTGCTCTCTTTGGACAAGAGCTATTGTTAAGTCATCAATTGTTGGATTTTATGATCCAATTATCAGGGAGCCGAGGTTGTCAGGATGTACAAAACCTTACTGGGGAGTCCAGGGTTCCGAAAAGTAAGACTTCTGAGCCTGTAGCTGATGACTTAATGTCTAATTCATCCTATAAAGCTACACATCTTTGGGAAGCCGGATTATACAAGTTTCCACATTTCAGGGCATGGATCTTTACTTCAAGAGACATGATGGGCAAGCTGTAACCTGTGAAGATTTTTTCGCTGCTATGCGAGATGCAAACAATGCTGATTTTGCTAATTTCTTACACTGGTCTGTGTCTTCCTTTAATTTCTTTTGACTGTTCTGTCAATAGTAATTTACCCTTCGAAGTTCAATTACAGGTACTCCCAAGCTGGCACCCCTCTTGTCAAAGTTGTGTCATCTTACAATGCTGAAGCTCATACTTTTTCTCTAAAGTTCAGGTGAACATTTTGGGATTTGTTTTCTTCTTTTTTTGGTAACCAATAATGATCTTCCTAATTGGTTGGTGATATTGTTAACTATTATGTTTGATGGGGGCTTTCTACAGTCAAGAGGTACCCCTTACTCCAGGGCAACCAGTAAAAGAACCCATGTTCATTCCTGTTGCAGTGGGCTTGCTTGACTCAGCAGGCAAAGACATTCCTCTCTCCTCTGTGTATCACGATGAAACATTACAGTCTATCGCAAGCGACAATCAGCCAGTATATACGAAAGTTCTTCGAGTGACTAAGGTCAGATCAGAAATTCTATTTTCGTTTCTTACCTTTTTCATGTTTCAATGAAAAAAAGGTGATCTTTTTAATGTAGGTAATTGATAGAATGCCATTAAGGACAAGCAATTGTTATTCTGTTACTAGGAAAAGAAGGGATAAAAAATCTTGCAAACCTGTTGACATAAGTTGTGGTGTTTGAATGTTAAAATTTTGGGGTGTTGGAGTTAGAAAAATGAATTTTTTTTATTTATTTGTAGTGAAAATGAATGATTTGATGGGGGGAGAATTTTTTTTTGTAATTATTTTGTTAGGGCCAAAGTTTTGGGTCCCCAAACACCACCTCATCTCTAATGCTATTCAACCATGACAAAAATATTACGTCTTTCTTGATCAGAGACCATACTACTAAGCCATTAGTTCATATCCTACTTATCAAAAACTATTCGCTTATCTTTTTCAATAAAGCTTTCCTTATAAAAAAAAACTATTCGCTTTTCTTTGGCCTTCTCTACCAGGGACTGCATTGCTAAGCTGTTAGTATATTTGTCTATTCTTTTTCTCTTTTTTGTTCACATATTAAGATTTTTTATGCTTGTGTTTTGGAGTATGCAGAAAGAAGAAGAGTTTGTGTTTTCTGATATATCTGAGCGGCCGGTTCCATCTTTGTTGCGGGGTTATAGTGCACCTATTCGTCTTGAATCTGATCTCACTGACAGCGATCTGTTTTTCCTTCTTGCTCATGATTCTGATGAGTTCAACCGGTTTGTCTTCCTAAATGCAGAGGACTTTTTAAATTTTGTAATTGAGCTATTGGTGGAAACTCATTAACATGATTATTTTTGTATTGTAGTTGGGAGGCTGGACAAGTGCTGGCACGCAAGCTGATGCTTTGCTTGGTGTCTGATTTCCAGCAAAACAAGCCATTAGTTATGAATCCAAATTTTGCTGATGGGCTCAGAAGCATACTCTGTGACTCGAGCTTGGATAAAGTATGATGTGTCATTTTATCCTTTCTTCAGATTTTTGTGTTTCAGACTTTGTCAAGTTGCATGCGCTGGTAACTCTATTGACCTTTGACTTTCCAGGAATTTGTTGCTAAGGCTATAACTCTACCTGGTGAAGGGGAAATAATGGACATGATGGAGGTTGCCGATCCTGATGCTGTTCATGCTGTTCGTACTTTCATCAAGAAGCAGCTTGCCTTGGAACTGAAAGAGGAGTTCCTCAGCACAGTATGTTGTCTTCCCAGGAGTTGCATGAAATATAATAAATTAATTGCCTTTTCTTTTTCTGGTTTTTAGTTGCCTATTGGGGAATAAAGTTCCTGTCCTAATGCTTCACAGGTTGAGAAGAATAGGAGTGCAGAGGAGTACGTGTTTAATCATCATAATAAGGCAAGGCGTGCTTTGAAGAATGTTGCTCTAGGTCTGTATTGTTTTCAGTTGTATGTTTATGGTTCCCCTTTGGTTTCTTCATCGACTGATTATATCTGTTTGTATTTCTGTAGCATATCTTGCGTCGCTTGAAGTTCCCGAGTATACTGAGCTTGCATTGCATGAGTATCAGACTGCCACAAATATGACTGATCAATTTGCAGCTTTGGCGGCCATAGCCCAGAACCCCGGTAAAACTCGTGACGATGTCCTAGTCGACTTCTATAGCAAGTGGCAGCATGACTTTTTGGTAATTTCTCTGCCGAAGTTCTCTTTATTTTCTAGAATGAGTTTTTGTTTGGTGTATGAGATTACATGTTTTGTTTTTATTGCTTTTCATGGAGGCAACGTATGGGCATTCTCTAGCACAATGGAAGTGCTAGTCACATCTGTATTTTAACTTGAAGATGTCTATTTAGGTTTACTTTTTATAGCTCATTTGAATCATTCCAGTTCCACCTCGAAAAGTCTCAATGTTGGACTCTGCTCTTATAGAGCTTATTTGTCATCCTTAGCCTTTCCCACTTCATATGGGTTTTTGGTCATCACATCATCACTTATTTGGTTAGCTGTAGACATAGTTCCGGACATAGCTTATTACGTAAAACTTTTTGCTCTTTTGGAAAGTAGAGGGATATCCTTGATAGATGTGATCAAATTGTTTTGGAAGCATCTCTGTTGTAGAAAGATATCTAAATAATAATGTCCAAAATTCCAAAATCAGCTTTGTGGCAAGATTGATGTAATGATTCATTCCAGAATAGTCAGTTGTTGATGGTGACAGTATGCTTTGTGGGTAGGTATTGCTGTTAGCCCATAAAATTGATCTTTATATTCCGATACCAATTGATTATGTTCTCAAAAGTTTCTCTGGGTTTTGAATAACTGTTGGCATCCCAGATATATGCTGGGAAAGTTTCTTTGCGTTCTGTCTCACATTTCCTCTTTTCTTCAGGTTGTGAATAAATGGTTTGCCCTTCAAGCAGCATCTGACATTTCTGGTAACATCGACAATGTTCGGAGGCTTGTAAACCATCCTGCATTTGACCTGCGTAATCCAAACAAGGTGTATTCGCTCATTGGAGGCTTTTGTGGGTCTCTTGTTAATTTCCACGCCAAGGATGGTTCAGGCTACAAGTTCTTAGGAGAAATCGTGCTGCAACTAGACAAACTAAATCCTCAGGTTCGAACTTATTTTGTTTTTTTTTTACTACAATTCATGTCATTACTGACATCTAACTCATGTTGTTTTTTGTCCTTGTCATGAATTGCAGGTGGCATCCCGCATGGTGTCGGCTTTCTCTAGATGGAGGCGTTATGATGAAACCCGGCAAAACCTCGCCAAGGTAACAAACTATTGCTTTTGTTAATGTCGCTTCTCAATTTCTTCATTCTTTGTTGTCCACAAGATCCATTGCGGATATTCGTTGAAACCTTTTTGGGGGTTCTCTTAATATTTAAAAAATCCCTGCTATCTCAACAAGGGAAGTTATGATGTCGCAATACCAAGTCTAAGTCATTTATACACTATACGAGTATCACTGGTTTCATGTTCATCTGGGAACAATGGACAAATACACCACATAGGAAAATGTTGTCATTGTTGATAAATACGAATTCAGCTCTGGATTTTGAACTATTTTGCTGAAAACGGATTGGTATTTTGCAGGCGCAGCTGCAGATGATCGTGTCTTCCAATGGACTGTCGGAGAACGTATTTGAGATTGCCTCAAAAAGCTTAGCTGCTTAAATTTGTTAGTTGTGTTGGTTGAAATAGTGAAAATAAATAGTTTTTCTGGAATGTTTTGCTCCCATCTCCATGAGAGTATGTGCTCCTCCAGTAGGAACACTTGGGTAATGAAAAACTGTTTGGCTATGGAAAATCATGTCCATTTCTCGACAGTGGTGCTGTTTATTGCACATTACAAGTATTATGTTTTTTTCATGGAAACACCCTTACCTGTGCAATGTCTCTTTATCCCTGAATGCGTGGATGAAGCCCTCAAAGGGTGACAAACAATTCCCCCCAGACCGAAAGCCCATTCATTACCTATCCCCAGGCCATTTACACTTTTTTCAGTCCAGCGCAATGGAGTTCCACCACTGCAGATACCACCATCGGATTAGGATGGTCCTGAAGGATGCTGGCAAGTTTGGCATTGTAAGAATGGAATTTGAAATATCTCCCGAAAGAAAAGACAAAAACAAAAAACAAAAAACAGGAGTATTTAGAGCGACATGATAGAATCTAAAAAGTTATAAATAAAAAAACCAGCTCAAGAAATTCGTAAATTTGAACGACGTTATTGATTTGAATTCAGTTGGGTGGGTTATGGTGTGATTAAGATTTTTTGTAATTTTTTGTTTGGTGTAATTTGAAAAGAGAAACACAATAGGTAGACTGTTTGTTTTGTTTGAAATTTTATATAAATGCATATATTTATTATTCGGTAAAAAGACACAATAAGTGAATTTTATTGTAGGATTTATGTTACACAAAACAATCTTAAATAAGAATATTTAGATCGATTTGTAGATCATGGAAATCCTGTTTATATTATTACCAGTGTTTTTTTTAGTTTTCAAAAATCAATTATTCAACTTAATCAATATCGAGATGTCCAGAAGCATCCATCAAATTTTTTAAAAAACAAAAATTGCTCACAATACAAAAACGTTGTTCAAAGCTGTTTCTTCATTACTCTGGACTCTCCCCAAAATTTTGTCCAAAATTTCTTCTCCCAAAATCCTTCCCCTCAAAAATCTGCCGCGCCGTTCTTTTTTACTCTCTCCACCGCTGGCCGACAAACCACCTCCACTCTCTCTCTCTCTCTCTCTCTATATATATATATATATACTCTTCTGTTCGTTTCAGATTTGCGGGTAGGTCACTTTCTTCATCTACTTCATATTGATGCCATAGGTTCTTGGGCTGGTCATGGTGTTCTATGTGGTTGGAATTGTTTCCAGCCTCTCGATGTTGGGTTGCTCCCTTCTCTGTTACGCCACGACGCAATCACCGCCGCGAAAGGACATTCCGGGTGAGAAACGTCTCAATTTCTGAAATTTTTATGTACTAGGTTTGTCTTAAATTGATGTTTATTTGTTTTGTCTGTTTGATCGAGTTTATTTCTTTTGTCTGTATGATCGAATTCATTGCGTTTGTTTCTTCCTAATGAATAATGATTCCAAGGAATTTGTTTGTTCTTTCATATATTACTTTTCGTTGGAGATTTTGTTTTGTACGTTTGTTTGATTATTATAGCAAGTGAGGAGGCTTAACAAGTTGTTTATAAATTGGTTTCTATTTCCTGAGCTGGGGCAAGTTTTTCAGGCACTATATGCATCCCCCAATAGATTTGGATTTGCTGGATTAATAAGTAGTATTTTCAGTATAGATTTTTTGTGGTATTGAATTTAAGACAATGTTTATGTTATTTTGGAATATTGGTGATTAACTTTTTCCCCTATCACTTCCCATTGCTACAGCATGGAAGCTTTTGTGAAGAAAATAAGTGGTTCAGAGATAAAAAGCTAATTGAATTGTTGAGTAGGATCTGAGTAGCAAAGATGTTCCTATGCATATTTCTTTTAAGCAATACACGAAGACAATTAGTACACGGAGCTTTCTTCAAGTATTGATGCAAGAATTGTGAATAATTGTTGATTAATATGTTACTGGATAGGTGAATATTAGTAGATATAGAAAATTGTTAAAGATTTTCATGTACTGTTGCCCGAATGGATTCTTACCAATAAGAGGAAGTATGAACTATTCCCCGTTTGTTTCTTCTATTTTATTGTGTTTTTACCACAAGTTTTTGCATCCTTTCTTATATAAAATTTTAGTTGTTAGGCATTATAACTGTCACTCATTTATTTGTTTGTTTGTTTTTTTGAAGTGACGTAGTTTGAAAAGCATATAACAATAAAATTTTTGAACATGTATCTTAGAATCTCTTTGACGATGGAAAAAAAGGAGAAAATAAAAAAATTGAAACCATGCTTGTTTTAAAATAAACCATTGCAATACAGGTGACTTGAAGCTACTTAATTATTTAATTTGAATCTGCAATTAATCTTCATTTCCCCTATTTTACCATAATTTTATTGTCAGGTCATGGACTTGGTTTTGCAGGTTGTTGTAGACGCCTCATATTAAACAGTCAATATCTCTACCATTTTGATAAACAATTTCTTGCACGCAGTAAACTTTTTTAAAGAAAACATTAAGATAACATTGGGACCCAATATCCCTACCAAATTCATTGACAGTGTCATACTCATCTATTGATGGGTTCTCAATTAAGTGTATTTCAATACCAAAATTGTACAATCTGGCTTCAAAAATTGACAAGTTAGTCCCATCAGGCAAAAAGACAGACTTTATGGACAAATGATTACATTTGGGCAAACCTGATTTTAATACTCAAAATATTTAGTCCCTCATTTTCTTCTTAGTCTCACTCTTCTCCATGGAATTCTTCATCTGCACGCACAACAAATAAAGCTATTTAACACGTTATAACAAAGATCAAAATATATAGACATATAGACATCATAGTATGCAACTCCAACCTATAGATTGATTATGTTCCAAAATCAAAAAGATCAAATCCAAGAGGTCCAGGCGCCAAGTTTTGAGATCCTTGCAAATTATGTACATAAAATTATAGACAGTACTCGATATTTTATACCAATTCTAAAGATATCATATGAATCCCATAATCTTGATAATGTTTTTTCTTTTATTAAATTACCTGTGTAGCTACACTATCTTTAGTACTAGTTACGTAGCAATGATGAATATCATATACTGGAGGCAATGATGTTTCACTTGTGTTCAATATATCTTCTTGCGTTCCTTGGCAAGACTAATTTTTTTTTTTTTTAAAGTGTTTCCAATGTGTTAGAAAAGCATGAATACAAATAATAAATGTGCATATATTTTTAATAAGCAATATCAAACATAAAGGTAAGAAATATAATAAACTTGACTTTTTTTCTATTTTATTTGGGCTTTGTGTAACTCGGTTGATTCTTTGTTCTTTATGAGTTCTTCGCGGCATTTTCTGTTGGAGACATCTCCTTTTTTTATCGGTGGCTTCCCTTTACATAACCAACTAAGCACATTTTAACTTTCCAACAAAGATCAATATATGATAGCAATTAATACTGCAGTTTTATTCGTGGCTTGTGTTGAAACGGACGGAAGAGTAGAGAAGGAAAGAGGGTGAAGGTGTTTTGTTGGCCGACGGTGGAGACGATGAAGATGAACGGCGCGACAGATTTTGGGAACAAAAATTTGGAGAAGCGTTTTTGCAAGTAATTTTTATTTTTTTAAACTTAGGGGGCGTTTGTTTCCCAATATTTTTACTCCTCAAAATTTCCAAACAATCATAAAATAATCTCTCTCTCCTCATTAAATTATAAAATAATATTATACTATTCAATTACATCTTATCTCTCCTTACTTTTCCATAAAATACTATATTTTTTCACAAACCCCAATACCCAAAATTTCCAAAACCTCAATATTTCCACAAACAAACACCACCTTAATGCCACGTTTCAAGAAAATAAAAAATAAAAAAGTGGCGCCAGCGTGGGTTAGAAGTCGGTTTTGAGTAGAGGGTATATAATTTTCAGCAAAAAAAAAAAAGAGTAGAGGGTATATAATTGCTCTTTGACCGAAGTGTTTTTTTTTTGGTTAATGACTTTTTTCGTCCTTAGGTTTTGACCCCTTACCAATTTCGTCATTGGGTTTTCTCATTTATCACACGTAGTCCTTGGGTTTCATGGTTTTGTCAAAATGGTTCTTCCGTCAACGAATTACCCAGTCAACTAACGGCCTACACGTCATCACCAATCAGCCAGTGACACGTGTCCTTTTTAAATGTCACGTCACTTTTTTGCCACATCAGAAAAAACAAAAATAAAAAAAAATCGTCAAACTTAAAAAAAAAACCCTCCCTGGAAGGGGTGACCGGAGCCACTAGCCTCCCTTTGCTGGGTGGCTCCCGGCCACCCCTTCTAGGGGGACCGGGGGGAGCCCAGATCTGGGCTCCCCCCCCCCCCCGCGAGAGGGGTGGCTCACTGAGCCACCGGCCTCCCACGATGGGGATCATCGCGGAGCCACCCATCGCGGGCGGGGGGAGGGCTCCCCCCGGCCTCCCTGCAAGGGGGGGCGCGAGCGGTGGCTCGATCAGCCACCGGTCCCAGGGAGGCTGGTGGCTCCGGTCACCCCTTCCAGGGAGGGGTTTTTTTTAAAAAAAAGTTAACGATTTTTTTTTTGATGTGGCAAAAAAAAATGACGTGACATTTAAAAAGGACACGTGTCACTGGCTGATTGGTGATGACGTGTAGGCCGTTAGTTGACTGGGTAATTCGTTGAGGGAAGAGGACGGAAAGACCATTTTGACAAAACTATGAAACCCAAGGACTACGTGTGATAAATGAAAAAATTCAAGGACGAAATTGATAAAGAAGCCAAAACCTAAGTACGAAAAAAGTCATTAAACTATTTTTTTCTAAACCTTTGACTAAAGTGCTTGCATCTCCTCATCTTCGTAATTCACAACTTTTTAGGCGGCATCACCGAACATAACTGCCGACTTCGTATGAACGTGGCACTGTATGGTTGGACCTTTTTTTGTTCAGCTTTCCACATGACCGTCACGTTAATTTGACAGTCTCTGACAACCTTGTATAATCACAATGGGATTCCATCCTCAGATAACAGGTACGATGATACCACGTGAACCCACAGAGAGCCGTACGATATTGTGGCTTGCTCTCTTGATGCTCACAAAAATCATCACCAATCGTGCAGTCGATGTTACATCACGTGTCCCGGCCCTATACGATACCAGGGGATGGGCCCACTCTGTTCCCCCAAAACCGGATCCCGAAAACTAAACTACCAGTTACTACGTCGTTTGGTGCATGGGCCACGTGGACATGCGCTTGGTACTTTGGTCAGGCTGTTTGCAGACAGTTTTTTGTTGCAGGTAACCAACCACGTACTGGCCGATGAGCTAAATTTAGCTCAGCTGGCATGTCCTCTTTTCGGGAGGGTTAGGTCTAGAGTCGAATCACCCCCTCTTCAGCAGGTTAAGTACTGCTTTACCATTTGCCTATATATATATATAAAACTAACCACGTACTGTACAAAGCCTAACACATTGGACCATTCTGCATCTCACAATAGTCATGTGTTCCGTACGAGGGAGGATATACATATATTATGCTGAAGTGATAAGTCAAAGTCTCTAGCCTAAATTAGGTCTAAGTGCTTTTCCTAATTACCAAACAGATTTTTTACAAATAAAGAATAATATTTTGTGACTTTTAAAGTTTGATTTGGGTGTTAGGAGCAAATTTTCTAAAGCTTTTCATCTTTTGTCTATGGAAAGTTCAAGCAACAGGAAGAAAAAAGAGGCATATAATGAAGGTTGAAATTTCACCCATGTCTTGATTGGTTACTATCTTTGCAATGATGATCAGAGATTGGGTGAGAATAAGACCTTTCCTTGTTTAGATGATTACCCTCTGGCTCTGACCATACTTTGAATTTATAATAATATGGCCTAAAAAGTTCCCTCTCAAATCCTTTTATTGTCGAGAAGTCAAGCATAAAGGAAGGCAATCTGCCTGATTTGAAGCTGCCCCAGATTTCCTCTCCTTCCAACTTTTGCCCCTAGCCCATAGTTGATAGTTCAATAGTTGAAATGATAATTTTTAGGGTTAAATGCATGTCATGCCCCTGTGGTATGCGGTAATACCAAATATGCCCATGAGGTAAACAAAGTCCTTTTCATACCCATGAGGTAAACATTCAGGAGCAAATATGCCCTTTCATACCCCTGAGGTAAACATAACGGAAAGACATATTTGCTCCTGAATGTTTACCTCATGGGTATGAAAATGACTTTGTTTACCTCAGGAGCATATTTGCTATTACCGCATACCACAGGGGCATGACATACATTTAACCCTAATTTTTACTCTCAGACGAAACATATATACAGTGGATAGATCTAAGTTCGAATCTTACTCTTTGCAAGTAAGTCTTTGACCTAAATGGTAGATGAAGATACATTTTTCATCCACATATTACCATTAAATTTGTACTTTGCACCCTAAACTACCACGTTTGAGATTTACCATTACGTTCCCAATCTAATATGCGTGCTTTTCAACTGTGCTAGATTCTTTTCAGTTGGGAGTAACAAATTTTCCTCATTTTCAAAAAAAAAAAAAAAAAATTGTTGCACTCTACTTTTTTTGTGTACTGAGCTCGAGTTAACTTTGATCTAGTATTGACCCTCTTGATCTCTGTTTAAACCACAGTTCACCCTGTTCTTCAAGTTACCTACCAGAAGTAACCCCTAAAATAATGCTTTAGTGTTGTTGGGAATTTAAAACTTGCAAGTAATTGAAGCCACCCACACCAAGTCACAAGTTAACAATATTTATTATTTCCGGATAAATGAAATTAAACCCTTTAAAATCACAGAGGACAAGAAATGGAAACTCGTGGCTGATGAAACTAATTCCTGGTCCACCTTTTTCCTTCCATCCAAGGCAAAAAGAAAGCGACAGTATGAAATTGAACCTTGCACTTCTTTTTGACCTATAAACTACAAAAATGGATGCATGTAGTAATTGGTATACGACAATCATAGTTCCCAAAGAAAGTGGATTTTTTAAAAAATTTAATATAATAAAAAATAAATAAATTATTTCCCAAAATAGAGTTGCCAATGAACACTGAGAATAAACCATTTTTAAGGCCTTAATACGAAATTTATTTCACAAATCAAAGCTTTAAATATATATATAAAAAAATCCTCTAAGCATTACTCTTACTTTAAGCCTTGTTTTGGGGTGTAAGAGCCTTAAGCAGCCGCCAAAACTGCCTACCACTTGTACTTCTTTGGGTCAAAAGTAGCTCACTACTTTGCAACTCAAGCCCTTATCTGGGGGCAATCATAGCTTGTTTGTATAAGAAAACAAAAAAGTATTGTTTGGATAGTCATTCAATTAAGTATTTAAAAAAGCAAAGCATTCAATCTAGTGTTGTATCTTGATGGCACATAGTTGACATTTGCATATACGAGTTGTTTATCATCCACTCATCAAGTCAGTTACATATTCAAATATGAACCAATGACATCAATTGCACACTTATTTATTAGGTGACACAATACTTCAAAATGTTTTTTTAGAATAAATATATTTTTTTACTCTTTATACAAGAGTAGCGTTGTTACATTGAACCTTTCAACTACTAATGTTAGAAATTTTGCATTGTTAGACTAATTTTTACGTGAACACAAAATGAAGTGATTTTTTTTTTACTTTGTGAAACGATGGTTTTATCCTTTTAAAACAATACATACCAAAAAAGATGTGGAGACTAAATGGTTGTTTCACACACCACAAATCACTTTCTGTCCAAATTTATGAAGAGTTTTGAAAGAGGGTGCAAAATGTCTAAAATTAGTAGTCGATAAGTGCAATATGACAAAAATAGTAGTTTGAGGTGTAAAAGGATAAAACCATCCCCCTCCACCTCAACTTCATATACCTAGTGGCGGAATCAGGAATCCAATCGAAGGAGGTCGAACTCTTAAGGAAAAATGACAAAAATTTTTTTTACTACATAATGCAAAAAAATAACTTAAGAGTTAAAATATCAAAAATTAAGGACTAAAAATATTGAAATACACGTACCGTACTATTTGTTAATACTGAGAGGTGGCAATTAGATACTACGAGACTGCATATTCTGAAAACGTTGTAAAATAGTTTCGTTCACAATAGTTTCAAAAAAATTTCTCTCGATGTATACCACCAAACTGTCATTCATTCATTCATCTCTTATCTTATTACGCAAATAAGTTTTAATAAACTACATCGCATAAAACACTCTCTCAACGGTTGCAGTCGCAACTGGTAAGACCAATGCCAACTCAATCAGGTGATAAACCAATGGATATAGAGTGATAATATATAATTCAAATAGGGGTCTCAAGTAGTATCTTTGACACATTAAATTCACTAAATATCAATTTTTAACAATTTTTACGCCTTTAAAAAAGATCCAACTATCAAACTCGTATCACAATTTGTTTAATTGTGTAAGTTGGAGGGCTCAATGTGTGAGATTGATAATTTAGACCTTATTTCAAATTACATTGATAGTTAAAAGAGTCGAGAGTTACGTTGAAGTTGTTGTCTTAGTGGTCCAAATCCGGTCCGGTCCAAACCTTTTAGGAACCGGTATGGACCGAACCATACATGATTTATTAATAAAAATAATTTTTTTAAATTTTTTTTTATAAAAACTTGAAACTATAGAAAAAGAGAGGTGTTGGGGAGAAGGAGAGAGAGAAAACATAGAGGGAGAGAGAGATAGGTGTTGGGAGATAGAGAGAGACAGAGAGAGGGAGAGAGAGGTGAAACGTGAAAGAGAGGGAGAATGAGACAAAGAGGTGAAGGAGAGGAAGCCGAGAGGGGTAGTGGCCCAGTGGAAGTGAGAGAGTTGAAGAATTCAATTTTTTAAATTATCTCCTTATCATTTATCACCAAAGACTAAAGTTCCTAACAGATAATAATTTCTAAATTTAAAGAGAGAATTAGGGAATTCAAATTCAAATGGAAATAAAATCTCACCTAAAAATTATATCTCTATTACCAATAATTTTTAATTTACATTTAAATTCTTAATTTGCATTTAAAGAGAGTGAGAGAGAGCCAAGAGGGATAGTGGGAGAGACTAAAGTTCCTAACAAGTTAACAATTTATAAATTTAAAGAGAGAATTGGAGAATTCATATTCATATTCAAAGGAAAATAAAATCTAATCTAAAAATTATCTCTCTATTACCCAACAATTCTTAATTTTATTTAAATTCTTAATTTGCATTTAAAGAGAGAGTTGATAAAATTGAAATTGAAATGGAAACAAGATCTCACCTAAAAATTCTCTCCCTATCACCAACAGTAGGTTATATTAATTTATATAATAATATGATTCACGAAAATTTGTATTTAAAGAGTTCAAATGAAAATAAAATCAATTTTGGATTGACTATATCTCATATTGAAGGATAATTTTAAAACGTCTATTTATTAATATTGATGGTTTCTTTCAATATATAGTCAACTAATTAATTAATAAATATTTTATTTTATAATTGATCACAATGTAGTTGAAAATTTATTGATGGAATTTTTATTTGCAATTGATGTATTTAGAAATGCATGAATGAAAATTTTATTTCGATCAATTTAATAATGTTTAAATTTTATAATTGATCATCATATGAGATCTAAGGTGTTAAAAATATTTTTTCATTCCTTCTCTGTCATATGAGATTTAGGGTGTTAGAAATATTATGCAAACCATATTTGGGAAATTCAACCGGACTGTTTTGGACCGAACCAAACCACTTATAAGTGTTTCAGTCCTTTAATTTAGGCACAATTGGAAATCCGGTCCAACCAGATTCCTGTCCAAAAATCAGACCGAATTTTCTGTTGTACAATCCTACAATACAGCCACTGTTTTATAACTCATGTGAAGCTTCTTCGTTCCCAATATATGAATAGATTGTGACAGGGGTATGTATAGTTCGAATGACACATCATTCTTCACTTATTTTAGCAAAATTATATTGAGTTACATTGAAAAGGCGGGCGTGTGAGCCTCCACGCGCCTTCTAGTCGGCTTCTACAGTGGACAAAGATGGACGCCAGATGCTGGAGAAGTCATCCCGGCCGGCATGCTCCAAAGACCTCAATGTGTGCCTAAATCTAAGCTGCAAGTTCACCGGAAAAAAAAAACTCCCAAAAGATGATCGAAAAGAGGGATTTTTTTTTTTTATGTATCCGGCCACAAGAAATCAGTACAAAAGGGAGGGAGCTGGGAATAGCTCCTCTGGAGAGGGCTGTGAGGGAGGGGGCAGTTGAGAAAGGGTGAAGGGATTCTAGAGATAAGTGCTCTCTAGAATGAGGAGTTTTCCCGATGCATACTTGAATTGTTTTGCTCCTCTCTCTTTCCAAGATCAAATAATTCCCTGTTTTCATGCACAAGAACATGTGGTGAAATTGATAGGCCATGACAACAACCATCAAGCTGCCCCATAAAGTCTAGTGCTTATTGTGTTGCGTGAAGTATCTAATTGTGGCATGGTTGGGTGGACCCACGACCTAATTAGGAGTTGATTGGGCCTTTCATAGTCGTATATGAGCAAAATCAAATCAAATCGTTTTCCTAAAGAACTGTAAGAGAGAGAAAAAAAGCTCCACAGAAAGTAAATAGGCCTTTTTTTTTATAACTCTAGTATGAAACCGAGTGAATCATAATATGCAAAAGTGCCAAATGCGAACCCAGAAGAGAAAAGCTACCCACAAAAAGGCCCTTTTGCTTCAAATACATCTCACCACACTGCAGTACTTCAGGTCTGAACCACAAAATAAAGTAGGAAAAAAAAGGTTTAGATGCTCCTTTTTCCAAGTGCTACAGAGAGAGAGGGGCTTTGGGGCATCAATTTCAGAGAGATTATTAACAAACTTACAAAAGGTTGCGGGAGTAAGTGAGAAATGGACCAGCCGTGCAAGTTAGTTTAAAGTGGTGGCCGGTAAAGGAGGAGAATTTTGGAGGATGGGCCCAATCCTAGGCAGTGGAAGGTGCTGTGCACGAAAGCCATCGCGAAAGTGGATGTGCACACGTGCACATCATATTTTGACAAAAAGCCTAAAGAAAGGTGGTTTCCTCGGTAAGACAAATCTATTACAACAGTAGGCTCTCTGCTTGGGTTACAGCGACAGGACCAAACTACCCTTAAGAATGTTTTTTAATAACATTAACATAACATTTGTTAAAAAAATTAACAAAATTAAAATTTTATTTTTACAAACACCCTTAAATTTTACTTTAAATTTTATCTTTTTTTTTCACCAATTTTAATACCACATCTTTTTTAACATCAATACAAATTTTTTATTAAAATTTAATAAAATTTTACAAATAAACGCATTGCAAGAGATACTCAAATAAACATTTATATCTCTCAAAAATAGGGAGAAAATACAAAAAAAAAAAAAATTAGATTAGTCATGTCTATATGAGCACAAATAGTTAAGATTAAAAAAGGTGTCAATTTAATAAATTTAAGGCTCGACGATTACTAAATGAGTGTAAAAATTTAAATCATATATTAAAGAGTCGACTGCAATGTATATGAATATAAATAATTTATACAATATTATCAAATTCAAATTCAAATTCATATTAGTATGTGGAAGTATAGTGTATAAAAACAATTTAGCCACAAAAACTTAAGGTGTGTTTGCACCAACAATATTATCCAAAATATTCTCTCTCCTAATAAAATACTACAATATAATCTCTCTCCCATCAAAAAATATAAAAAATTACCTCTCTTTACTTTTTCACTAAACTCAATACCAACACAAAATTCAATACCAAAAATATTTCAACACAAACACAACCTTAATACTCCTAATTTTTGGAACTTCTATGGATAATTATGGATATGTAGGGTAATTGCGTAAGACAGGATATATGTTATTAATTAGCTATCATAATCCCAGGTCGTCGATTATCACATGTAGAAAGCAAAGTCATTGCCGTGTTTGACCTCAGAACCGTTTTTTTTTTTCTACGCGACCTCTGAAGCGTTGCTTGCACAAGATATTCTGAGATCTTATTTTATTTTAATTTTTTTTTGTCTTTCACTTTTAGATTTCTTTTAGTCCTCAGAAATCCCAAGTCCTTCACTTCCTTGCTCTCTCCATTTCCTCGAGAAAATTTTGACGCTCTCTCGGCGCAGAGATTCCGCTTTGGTGAATGAAAAACGGCGACTTTGAGTCATAACTAGGTGTTTCTGATCGAGAAAAGCGGAGATGAGAGGTGCGAATGGAGATTCGAGGGCTGTAAACAACGCTTTGGAGACTATAAGCGCTGCTGCTACTGCGATCGCATCGGCTGAGAATCGTATTCCTCAAGCCTCAGTTCAGGTAATAATCTTACCATGGTAATCAATTTGTTGTCTTCTACCAATAAAGTTTGCGTTTTTTTTTTCCTGTTTTAATAGAAGTCATTTGAGATTCAAATGCAATTTTTTTTAAAAAAAAAATATGTACAACTTTGAGGTTGGAGATATGAGATCTGTTTCATTTTGTTTGCTTGCATGTTTAACTTCGTGTTTTTTTTTAAGAAAAATGGTCTCGTAATGATTGTTAGAGATTTCATTTCAGACTCTCTTTTTTTGGTTGGGTTTTCAGTTGATAATGATCACGAACTATTTAGTTGGATTTCCAGGAACACAGAAAAGCAGCTTTTTCGAGAGGAAAGAAAATTACGTAAATTCTGCTTTACAAAAGCTATGGAACTATTTCCTAAAGTGTGTTTCGAGATTCTTCGGTGTAGACTTGGAAGATTGACTTTTTGATGAGGAGGTCTGCGGGTTTGGTTTGGGCTAGATGAGTTTCGGCAGCTTAAGAACTAGTTCAGATTTGGTACTTCACGAATGTGGAGGACTAGTTTGATGTACTGGGGTTTTGTTAGAGTACGTCCCTGAGCATTTGAGTTTTTACAGTTGTTGCTCATTTGGGTAAAAATTGCAAGAATTTATTTTCCACTGCTGGTAACTAAAAATCGAATTTTGCCCAGAGCATGAAATACGTTTCTGTTGAGGCAGAGCCACTATTGTGGTGGTTGTAATACAGAGACAAATGCTGAAGAGTTGACAGGAAGGCCCTGATTTGCTTCTAGTTGCACTCATTTTATAGGATCTACTTATTAAGGGAGAACTTTGGGGTAGAATCAAGATAGTGGCTCTTCATATAATTCCTTTATTTGATTAATTCATTATTATTAGTATTGTTGTAGATGAGGTTTCTTCCAGTGTTATAGTGATAGGCTATAGCTTTTGGGCTAAAGTTTCTCAAGCTTTTGTAAGTAGGGGAGTTTTCGACGAAAGGTCCTCTATTGGAGTACTCTTGCAATTAAAATTTAAGCATGTAGATCGTGTTTATGGAATACATTTCTTTTGAAATGAGTCATGGCGTGCAGGGTGGGGCGTTTGATTGGTGTGCCATAGTTATCACACAGGCCAACCTCCTGCAGTAGGGGTCAGTTCCTGGGTGCACACATAGAACCTGATGTTGAAGGTTAAAAATGGTTTTTAATTTTCGGAGATGATAGGCTTTGGTGAATTTGCATATTCTCTAGTTAATGGCTGCTGTCATAGGAAGAAAACGAGAAGCAAGTCCTAAATGCTTGGAAAACCCTACCAACAAATTAAGACTCGTACTCAGAATAGATTGAATCTAACAAGCATGCATTTTGATCTCTGACAGTTTTAAGCTTTTCCTGTTCTACCCGTGGCTTTAAAATGCACCTGGCAGTTTTCAAAGTGGTGATTTTTCTTGCAGTACTGGAAGATGGGAAGGATAACGTGCATGCCCATGAGATGTGTGCAATTGCTTACAAATCTTTACTCTTCAATTGACCCAAAGTTCTGCTAGCTGTAGAAATGACATGAAATGTCTTATTCTAACATCCCTCAGTTTCATGGTACAAAGATAGACGAAGGATTTTATTTTCATTTCCCTTTGGGGTGGCTTAGTTTATGTATTCTAGAGGCTGGAACTTATTTAGAATCAGATATCATTTCAGTTGATACTAAGGGGATTACTGGCAATGTTTTTTCTTCTGAAGCAATTGTTTTCGCTCACAATCTTTGGCCACATGCAGAAGAGAAGATGGGGCAGCTTCTGGAGCATATATTGGTGCTTTGGATCTCAAAGTCCTAAAAAGCGGATGGGGCATGCTGTCGTTCCTGAAACAACACCGTCGGGAACTAATGTTTCTGCATCTGAAAATACTATCCAAGCAACTGCAGCAGTACTTCCGTTTGTTGCCCCTCCCTCCTCTCCAGCATCTTTCCTTCAATCAGAACCCCCTTCTGCTACACAATCACCAGTAGGTTTATTGTCACTTTCCTCTATTTCTGCAAGTATGTACTCCCCCGGGGGTCCTGCCTCAATTTTTGCAATAGGCCCTTACGCCCATGAAACCCAGTTAGTCTCACCACCTGTTTTCTCAACCTTCACCACAGAACCATCAACTGCTCCTTTCACTCCGCCTCCTGAGTCAGTGCACTTGACTACACCTTCCTCACCTGAGGTGCCATTTGCTCAGCTTCTTGACCCCAATTTTGGGAATGGTGAGGCTTGTAAAAAATTCCCATTATCCCAATGGGAATTCCAGTCTTATCAACTTCACCCTGGAAGCCCAGTTGGTCAGTTAATATCCCCAAGCTCTGGCATCTCAGGTTCAGGTACCTCATCTCCTTTCCCAGACCATGAAATTTCTGCCGGTGGTCCCCATTTTCTCGAGTTTCGAACAGGTGACCCTCCCAAGCTCTTGAGCCTTTATAAGCTGTCCCCTCGTGAATGCAAATCAAATCATGGTTCTGGTTCATTGA
Organism: Myrica gale; assembly: GCA_963930655.1. Classification (NCBI taxonomy): domain Eukaryota; kingdom Viridiplantae; phylum Streptophyta; class Magnoliopsida; order Fagales; family Myricaceae; genus Myrica; species Myrica gale. Next base: position 19,672,120 of record OZ005620.1, read on the forward strand.
CACCAGATGCTGTAAGGCCCACATCTCGCGATGGTTTTCTTCTAAATGGCCAGATTTCTGAAGGTTTTGCACGCTGGCATCCAGACAATGGAAGGCGGGTTGATGAGGTTGCTGTCAACCGTAGGGTCACATTTGAGTTAAATGCTGAAGATGATAGAAGATGTGTTCATAAGAAGCCCTTGCCATTGGCTGAGGCCATATCTGAGTCCCTAAAAGATGTAAAAAACGCTGAAAGACAAAATCCTACTGAAATGGAGAACTGTGATGCGTGCCGTGTTGGTGAGACCTCCTATGCTGCGCCAGAGAAATCTCCTGACGATGGGGAGGAGGCAGAGCACCACCAGACGCGTCGGTCCATCACTCTTGGCTCTGCTAAAGAATTCAATTTTGACCATACTGATGGAGGAGACTCGTTTAGGCCTAATGTTGGCTCCGACTGGTGGGCAAACGAGAAGGTTGTGGGGAAGGAGGGTGTACCAACAAAGAATTGGTCTTTCTTCCCAATGATACAGCCAGGTGTGATCTAACTAACTAGTATACTGTATACATCTTGCTAGATGCCTCCATGTTCGTGGAGAATGGCAAGAATTGGCCGCATGACATTGGATTGCAGACCAGTTGGTTGTAACCTAGCCTCAGAATTTGCTGATTTGAATTGTTGAGAAGTTTCAGATTTTAGTCGAAGATATACGACATGACTGACCCAGGTATGGTGGACTTTTGTAGTTCCTGGCCTGAAGACAGGCATACATTGTCTAGACCTGTAGGGATAATGTGTATATATTTGTTATTTTGCAGTGCTTGAGGCCGAAACAAAATTTGGCAGCTGCCTTTAGTTGTCTGTGTCATCGGCCTTTTCATATGTAGTAGTATAAATGGCAATATAACAGCTATAATTGTAGTGATAATATAGTAACAGTGCTCTCAGTGGTGAATTTTGATTTCTGAAGTATGCTTTTCTTGACAATACCAGCTTGAATGAAATCCATTGGAATGCTTCTGTGGTATTAGTAAATTTTTATTTTTTTTAACAAGGTGAAGCGCGGGGAATTCCGACAACACACGACTCGAGAATTGACGCACCTCAACACGGGGATGAGTACAAGTTCTGTCATTTATAGGGAGGAAGATTCATCTGAATATGATTCAGATTTACTCCCCAGTACAAATTTGGGGATCACGGCAACTTTTACCCCAGATGCTGTAAGACCCAGATCCTTTGTTGGTTTTCTCATCCTGCAAGCAAAGAATTGGATACTGGAGATGCCGTTTGTCAATTTTCCATGCGTTGATTGGGATCACGTGTGGCTATGCCATTGTCATTTGTCTTACTTCAGACATGAGACAACCTCATGCCATAGCCCATCAGTTGAGTGCGGGGAATTCCGACAACACACGACTCAAGAATTGACGCACCTCAACATGGGGATGAGTACAAATTCTGTCATTTATAGGGAGGAAGATTCATCTGAATATGATTCAGATTTACTCCCCAGTACAAATTTGGGGATCACCGCAACTTTTACCCCAGATGCTGTAAGACCCAGATCCTTTGTTGGTTTTCTCATCCTGCAAGCAAAGAATTGGATACTGGAGATGCCGTTTGTCAATTTTCCATGCGTTGATTGGGACCACGTGTGGCTATGCCATTCCCATTTGTCTTACTTCAGACATGAGACAACCTCATGCCATAGCCCATCAGTTGAGTGTCTCGTGGAACTACAACTACTCGTAAATTGTACAATTATTGGTTTCTAGATTAAAATACAAATAATACTTCTTCTTTTTTGTAAGCAAATAATAATTCTTTTCAAATTGTAAGAAATAACAAAACCAACTACTCCAACTCCAAGCACACCGAGGGAAAAGATTCCACTACCTGCAGCCGCCTCTGTCCAGGGTTTTTCTTTTGGTCGAGCCTGTTTAGGTTTCAGACGTAAGCCCTCGCCTCATGAATCTGCTAAATATTTTGGTCCATCTTGGACGGCTATTAGCTTGCAGTTAGTTGGAAATTTTTCCGACTTTATTTAAATAAAAATACCCAAGAGATCCATTCCCTCTACCCTCTGGATGACATGAGCCTCCACGCCAGCCCTTCTTGACTTCCAGGGGGCTGGGGCAGCCACGGGCCCCACCAACACCACCGAGGGTTCTGCTTTATAGTTGCCCATCTGCTGTCTTTCTCGGTCAACATATTTTCCCCACTCGACAAATTCCTGGTGCATTTCTCTCTGCTAAATTTTCGTCTGTTCTCAGTTTCCAGGGCTTCTTTCCTGTGGTAGTGCGGGGGATATTGGAATATGCCACCTTTTGTGGGCTCATTGCCGAACGGGGCTGGCCTACCCAAACCGGAGTCTAACATAGTCACTCTCGATGTGGGTGGTCAGATCTTCCAGACCACCAAGCAAACCCTATCCCTTGCCGGCTCAGAGTCCCTGTTTTCTAGAGTTCTCGACTCGCAATCCGGCGCACCGTTCATCGACCGAGACCCGGAGCTCTTCTCAATCCTCCTTTCGCTTCTCCGAACGGGTAATCTTCCGTCCAAAGCCAAGGCTTTCGACATCCAAGACCTGATTTCTGAATCCGAGTTCTACGGCATCGAACCCCTTTTGCTGAATTCGCTCTCGAACCCGTCTCAGTTCGACGCGTTTAACCTGGAGAAGTCGCTGGTTCTGGCGCTTAATGGCCGCGATTCGCCGTCCGCGATTGCTACGACGCCGTGCGGGTCAATGCACGTGGCTCACGGCAGCAAGATCACCTCGTTTGATTGGTCGTTGAGGAGGAAGTCAACAATTCTGACCCAATTCACGGCGGTTGATTCTTTGCTGGCGATATCGCCGTCCGTGGCGGCCGCCGGGGCTACCGATTTCTCGGGACTTCAAATTCTTGATCTTCAAAAGGGGTTAGTGAAAGAGAGCTTGAATTGGGAGAATATGACGAGGTCCAGTTCGACGGTGCAAGCAATCGGGTCCTCGCCCGAGTTCCTATTCGCTAGTTTCGAATCAGGTCGCCGGAATTCGAATTCGATTATGGTTTATGATTTGCAGAGTTTCAGTCCGGTGACTGAGATTGGTCAAAATGAGATTTATGGTGCTGATATTGACTCTGCATTCCCCGCCACAAAGTTGAATTGGGTTTCGTGTTATAGCTTGTTAATGGCATCTGGCTCTCACAGTGGGCCTTCAGGGGTATTGGGTAGCATCAAATTCTGGGATATAAGGTCGGGTAATGTAGTTTGGGAGCTTAAGGAGCAGCTTGATTGTTTTTCAGATGTGACGGTTTCAGATAATTTGCCAGGGATTTTCAAGGTTGGTGTGAACACTAGTGAGGTGTTCTTCGCGGATTTGCGTAATTTTGGAGCTGAGAATCCATGGGTTTGTCTCGGGGATAAGAGAAAAGTGGTGAATGGGAAGAAGGAAGGTGTTGGGTGCAAGATTGAAAGTCATGGGAATCAAGTGTTTTGCACAAAGGGAGGGAAACTAGAGCTCTGGAGCGAGGTAGTGTTGAGCTCTTCAAAGAAGAGTGGAGATATGTCTGGGAACAGGGATTTTAGGAAGAACTTTTTGGGGAGAGTGAACGACATGGGAGGTTCCAAGATAACTAACTTGGCTTTTGGAGGGAACAAGATGTTTGTGACCAGGAAGGATCAGCAAAATGTTGAGGTGTGGCAGAGTTCGGGGAGGGGATTTTGATCTCAAAGGGATCAATTGGGATTAGTAAATGGAGATTCACTGAAACCAGTCAGAATCTTTTTTTGTCCCTGTAAATTATTTCATTGTTTGATTCATTGTGTACTTCATGGACGTCTATTTCTTTGGACACTGAAAATGAGATCAACTCTCGATGTACTTTTTTTATCTTTGCTTTGACTTCTAAAGTATGTCTGCTTTTTTATATCATCAATGAATAGGTGCAAGATTTGGTGGCTTATGAACCGACGGGAATGAAACTGGGTATATTTGGTTATGGTAGGCAATATGAAGACTGCTTCTGATTTTTCTTAGCATATGAAATTTTGTTCAACAGAGAACACAAATTATTTCATGGTGCTCCTTTTTTGTGATAACTGGCCTTACATTTCGGTACGTGTATGTACTGATATTGCTATGGAGAACTGTATGAATCGATTCCTCCGCTATCAAATTTCCTTTTTTGCTAGTCTCACTATTGGATCCTTGTTCTGCTCAGATGTTGCTTTGTTTTACTGACAACATTCACAAGAACAGACCTTTAACATTCTGTTGTCGATCCTTTGTATATCTTTAAATTTATTTTACTGTCGGATTGACTTTCTAATATTTTAATATAGTAGAAAGGTTTACGTAAACTGAACGGCATATCTACCTAAGCTGAATGTAATCTGAGAGTTCTGTTCAAGTAAAAACGTGGATTACTCAACGACTCTGTTATTATTGACCATGTTAGTTCTTTGTTTCCTCAATTCAGATTAAGCTTACACTTGCAGTGCCTCCATTCTACTTCTTTGTTCGGTTTTGGGCTGTAAATTGTAATGCATGCAAACATTATTGCCTTGCTACAGCTGTCATGGTTGCTTGTGAACCGACCGCTGGCAAACCTGAGCATGGAATTGCATGTTGTTTTGATACATTCATATCCTACTTAGGACCTAATGCCGAGCAAGATGCCTTGCAATCATGGCTAATCCCTATTGGGAACTCGAGGGATCTCTTTTCAGGACATTATCTGTAACTGTGTGCGGACACTGGCAGACATGCACACAACCCAAAGGGAGCAGGAACTGCTGGATCAAATATGGAAAATTGCATAATAATTGCCAAAACTAGACCAAAATGTGGGTTCCAACAGGTACACAGCTTTTATACCTGCAACTGATGTGGGAATAAGTCATTGGAAATTGAGGTGGCTTAACTATATATCTACTTTGAGCTCCAGTGCCTGCAGATTAATTGTCAGGTACATCTATTCATCCAGTGCTAATGGTGGAATTACAAGCATCTGCTTTGAAGATCCTCTTCTTTATCTTTATCTTTATATATATATATATATATATATACTTATTTTATAGGGGCAGTGCACAAGTGATTTGTTGTGATCATTGCAGTCTTCCACAAGGAAATGTCCAGATCAAATATTGTAAAAGGCCATGAGACAAACAGGACAATTGAATTCTCTGAGCCGTCCAGTCTCCTACCACACACCTAAATCACTACCAATTTCTTTGGAGGTTTCATTATCATCATTCATAAATGCATTAAAAAATGTTATTAGGAGCCAATAAAGTGGTTACTCCCAAGTGTATGGAAGTGTAGTCAGATTGATTGATGGCTATGCCTCATGTTTTAGAAGTCTAGATCAGGAGACAATCCCCATCGTAAGCTAAATCAAGTGTAGTGTAGGGGTGGGTTCATGACCATAATTAGGTTGCAACTTGAAATCTAACTATTCCGTCAGGTACTTAAATTTGATCAACAAGCTTACCCAACTCCCCATTTCCACGAAGAAAAGCAGCCCCATGGAGTTGGTTGAGTGATGTTACCTCGCAAAAAACAATTGTTAAAATTTAGGAGAATTTGACAGGAGCAGATTGCAGTTTTACAGAGGTTTTTGTAAAAAAAATGATTACATTTTTTAAAGATATTTAATTATAAATTAATTTTCCTTGTATTTGTATAAAGTTGTACAAAACGATGATTTGATGACAAAATAAATAATAGAGTTCCGTGAAAAAGTATATATATATAGAAAAATTGATAATTTTTTTAAATGTATTAAATTTGTATGAAAAGTTGTTAAAGGAGATTATTTTTTTTTTTTAAAATGTAGACATTATGTTGTGATTTTTTTCTATTTTGGAAAACATTTCACTCAGAAGGTGAATTTTTTTTCTTCATTCGAATATCGCCTAAGTTTTGGCATATGAATAATGCGTATGCAAACATCCATTATATCCTAATGTTCTTAAAGATCACGAAGGAGATAACTAAGAGGACTGAGTGTCTGCCATGGAGGTCAGCCAGCATGTCAGGTGCCTTGAAGGAAGTTCGGAATAAAAATGGTAGGATTCACTTAGAATGGAGACCACTGGGCCTTAAAGAGCTAGTCCTTCTTCCCTGTCCCTAGTCTGGCAAGTTGGCCATCACCGACAGCCCAGAAGGGGAAACTGAGGAAGGAGATAACAGATACAAGGCTATGGAGGTCCCAATTCCTCCAAAGGTGTATATCAAAAGAATAGTACATACCGTCTATGGTTTACCCGTGTCGGCAGTGTATGAAGTTTAATAAAAAGAGAGAAATTGATGGATGTAACTTGTTTTGCAGGCAACAATTACAATTTGGACACCTATCCACGTTTAGATTGACTTGGTCTAATATCCGTACAAATTAAGTTCAATATCACGATAGATTTTAGAGAGACTTACCAACTTAATTATTATCCTACGTGAATTTTTTTTGTACAAGTAGTGTGGTACCCAACCCATGCTTAGTGTGCTACCTAATCCATGCTTTAAGGACTAAGCTACCATTTGAGCGATTGGGGTGGATTGAAGGATGTAACTTGTGCTCCCATGCAAACTTACAGTGACAGCTACACAGTTGACAGTACCACCTGCGATGACGACAGTTGACAGTACCAGCTTGCCATACAAAATCAAAACCGAAAATTTGGGGGTTTTGTTGGTTGGAAAGATGGTTGGGGCAATCATGTTGCAGAAAAAGCAAGATGAATAGGTTGAGGCAGTAGGTAGCCATACTAAAGTCCTCACACGCGATGTGGCCTCCTTGTCCTGCATGCTGCCATTACATCAGTACTGCTCGTCATCCTCGTGTTGTTAGTCCGTAATTAGCGTCTCTTTACAAAAAAAGAAAAAGGAAAAGGAGCGCACATAAATATAGTTAAGAGTCATAATGATTAGGATCCTGTCACTAATTAGGGTTGTCCACCTAACCGGTTGGATCGGTCAATTTAGACCGAAATCTGACTGATTTTGGCCAAATTCGGCCAAAATCGAACCGATTTTGAATAAATCGGATCGAGACCGGTATACTCTGGTCCGGTTTCGGGTTATTCATGTGGAAAATTGAAACTGGACCGGAGTATACCTCTTCAAATCGGCCCAAAATGGTATGCCTCAAACCCAAAACCGGCCCAACATGACATGACCCAAACCAAAAGCGGCCCAAAATGGCATGACCCAAACTGACCCAGACCGAACCGGTGAAATTGGAGACCGGACCGGACGGTCTGTTAGAATGGTTGGTCCGGTAAACACCCTCCACAAAATGACCTGTTTGGCCGGTTGGACCGGACCGGCCAATGGACAACCCTATCAGCAATCCTATCTATATATACCGTCTTAATTGACTGAACAGATGATAGAATCGGACAAGGTTATCAACTTAATTAGATTTTTTTAAAAAAAAAAACATCATTTATTTTTAACGTACGGTAGCCTAAATCTTTATTAAAAAAAACAAATAAGAAGTTGTGACCTTGTTTTTCACGAGGCGAAAACCTCAATGTCAATTTTTACCCCCCTCCAAAAAAAAAACAAGAAAGCATGTACATGCTCAAAATTTAATAACTTAATTGTTGTATTTCCTGAGGTCTTAGGTTATTTTCCTTTTTTCTTTTTAAATTTATTTTGAGTCAATGGTAAGTTATATATAAGGTAAAATGTAAATATTATACATGCGTTTTTGGTAAAATTGGTTTTAAGATCTATGTTTTCAAAAAATTTGATATAGGACTCGTACAAGCAGTATTAAGTGGGAATGAGACTTCGCCTGATTTCAATTTGCGAGTTCCACAGTTATGGTATTTATATATATATATATATTTTTTTTTTCTTATAAAATAACATTTTAAATATGTAGAAACTGTTTTTTTGGCAAGTAAATACTATATATATACTGCTTTTTCTCTATCATAACAACTCAGTCATTGATATTAGGGAGGTTTAAAGACCTTATTTACAAGCTCTAATATGATAATCAAACTCTACTTAAAGACAACGAGGGGTCAAAATGTCATTCAAATATTCATAAATGATAGACAAACCACAAAGGGCAACAAGCTGAAAGAACTAAAGAAAAAAGAAAGACGACAGTAGAGGAAGCGGTAAAAGTGGCAGGTGGTTGAGAAGAGCCAGAATAAGGAGAAAAATGATGTGTATGTGAGATGCGTGCAGCCCCCACGCACTCCTGGCTAAGGCTGACCGGAGCACCTAAAGACAGGGACATCAATAGGGTGAAGCTTCAGATTTGGCCACTGAATCTAAATTTGAGAGAGAAAGAGGATGAGCGCGTGAGATCCACATGCACGAGTAAGAGACCACACGCTGGTTGGTCAGCTTTGGTCTCGAGTATAAAGTGGCATCTATTGATGCAAAATCCCTTAGATTGGTCGTGTGCACCAGAAACAACTATAGATATCGAGATCTAGCCTCCAAATTCGCTGAAAATACCCTAAAAAAAGCCCAAACAATGAGGTTTATTAGGCGGTTTGACTACAAGGTAGCAAGAGAGGGGATGGGAGGAGTTGAAGCTCCTCTTGCCGCCAACAATGGTGGTTGGGGAAGGGGGACAAACGAGGTGGAGGGGGATTCTCAAGAGGTCAGAGCCCCCTCTCTCTCTCTCTAGAACTGTTAGGGATGGAAATAAATTAAAGAAAAATAAGCACATATATTTTTTTCTATCATAAGGAAAAAAATACGTATCTTTTTTTTCTGAATAAACTATAATATTAACTCAACAGAAATCACGAACAAAGATGCATATCACAAAACCAGATATGCTCGGGGATAGATGAAGAAGAGAAAAAACCAACACGGTTAAAACTAGCAGCCCATTGCGCTAAACGATGAGCAAAGGCGTTGCAACGATGAGGAACCCAAGCCACTTTCCACTCCCGACAACCAGCCAAACTCCCGCAGATGTCCTCCACCAAGCCCGAGATAGCCCAGCAAGAGGGGGGCTCTCGAGACAAAATATCAGAAACCAACACCAGCGAGTCGCACTCGAAAACCACCCGTGACCACTCCTTCGTCCGAGCCAACGAAATCGCTTCCGACAAAGCACAAGCTTCCCCAACAAGGGGGTCCATAGCAGCTAAACGTTCCATGTATGCGATACAGAGGGAACTACTAGAGTCTCGAACCGAGATAACTATGTATGACCCATTTGATTGGATGGCGACATCCGAATTAATCTTCAAACAGCCCGGAGAAGGGGGTTGCCATCTACGGCCAGCCTCCTTATCCACCAACAACCGGCTGGGAGTGATGCACCACCTTGTTACGAGCTTCCCAAACTACATCCATAATGATGGCCGCGTTGAGTGCAAATGCATCCAGATCGCTGCTCCGCAAATTTAAAATCCTATCAGCATTCAAAATGGTATAAACCAGATCAGACGCACTCGACATAGGTAAAGACTCCAAGCAAATGGCCCAAAACGATTCCCTCCACACTACCCGAGCCACCGAGCAAAGGAGAAGTAAATGAACTCCGGCGTACTGCTGAATACTGAGAACAATTGTAAAAGTGTTCGACCCCTGGTTCACTAAACGACACCGTAAAGACCGGTACTACAGATGAATAAATGTTGGTGGGCTGCTCACCGAACGCAAAGGATTTACGTGGGAAAAGTAAGACCCGGTTAACAGCAAAAGAAAGAGAAGAAGAAAATAATCGACGCAAATGGGCCCTGATTTGGTCATGTCCTCGTAATACACTCAAAACATTTCAACACTACTCCCTTCCTATCTTTAACACGCACATCTATAAAATTCATCAACTAATACCTTTCATTTGTACTCCTCCATTCAATGCCATAATTTAAAGTGAAAAAGCACTTTCCTGCAAAATTAGGTGAGCTTGTTTTCACTTATTGCGAGAGAGAGCAAGATCATACCCAAAACACCCAAGAGAGACATGGACTTCTATCTAGAAGAATGGAAAGAGAAAAAAAAGCTTGGTAATGGTGGGCATATCTTATTGTTAAGCTATGTTTTGCAACCCATATTTACAAATTACAAGCTCCATGCACGTTTGTTAATTTCATCAGATTATTCTTCTGTTTAGACCTTTAATGGAACTAATTCGGGACTCTTTAAAACGTAGATAATTATTCCTTTCCTGTCAGTTTTCTTTTTGTCGTTTTTGGTTGGGCAGCAGTTGAGGGGTTTTTCTTTCTGTCTTCTTTCCTGGACAGCTGTGTTGAGGATGACATAGAAATCAAGGTAGATGATTGCCAAAGAACAGGTTATCGCCTTGCCCCACTGGTATTAGAAGGAACAGCTATTGGGCTTCTATGACTATCCACTGTCCCGTTCTCTCCAATAGGTGCCATTCTAAGTGGGGGGAGGGGGGTGGTTTTACCTTAATACCTTCAACGACCTCTGCCGGCATTAATGGCAGTTGTCTTAACAACAGCCCGGGCTTGCCATTAATTGCCTTCTCTTTCGTTGCTCGCCGACGCTTATAAAGTACTTTTACACAACCTTCTTTTCCATCATTCATATGCTTCTCTTTCTTTTTCAGCTCCTTTTTTTCTCAGGTCACCTCCATCTTCCTCCCTTCACTTGTTTCTGCACATTGCGAGCAAGAACCATTTATCTGGTTCTTCCTTTTCTCTTTCAACAATTTAACCAAACATGGTTTGCTTGTTCATATGATCTTACTGTGTAAACAAAGCTTAGATGTGTCATTCTCACAACATATTCAATCCGGGTTTTGTTCCTCAAGTCCATTTTGACCTGGGTTTTGTCTTTTACGTTCATTTGTCAAAGTTTTAGCCCTCACGTTTGCAGGCTGCAGATCCGAAAGTTACACCTCAACCACATTCATTTCTTGTTGGAGTTGTTTTTGCCTTTTGGATTTGGTGTTTCCCCGGCAAAAGATACAAGAAAGGGTGGCTTTCCGGTGATTGACAGTACAATTATTTTACGACGTTCGTCAGGTGGGGTTCGCCGATCAAATGGAGATATCAACGGCATTAATGGTATTATCAGCTATCGCGGCGTATTTAATGTGGTTCAGATTCATCTCGCGGTCATTAAATGGACCACGTGTCTGGCCTCTATTTGGGAGCTTGCCCGGGCTCATCCAACACGCTAACCGGATGCACGACTGGATCGCGGACAATCTTCGTACGTGCGGCGGCACGTACCAGACCTGCACTTTTGCGTTCCCGTTTCTGGCTCGGAAGCAGGGACTCGTGACGGTCACGTGCGACCCGAAGAATGTGGAGCACATTCTGAAGGCCCGGTTCGACAACTATCCAAAGGGTCCCAATTGGCAGGCTGCTTTCCATGATTTGCTCGGCGATGGGATTTTCAACTCGGACGGAGACACGTGGCTATTTCAGCGAAAGACTGCCGCACTGGAATTCACCACCCGGACGCTGCGCCAAGCCATGGCTCGGTGGGTGAGTCGGGCCATCAAGTTTAGGTTCTGCCCCATTCTCCAGACGGCTCAGCTGGAAGGAAAACCGGTTGATCTTCAGGACCTCCTGCTTCGGCTCACATTCGATAACATTTGCGGTTTGGCGTTCGGTAAGGACCCAGAAACTCTATCTGCCGGGTTGCCCGATAACGGCTTCGCTTTGGCTTTCGACCGAGCCACAGAAGCCACGTTGCAGCGCTTTATTTTGCCCGCAGTTGTGTGGAAACTGAGGAAATGGCTCCGGCTCGGAATGGAAGTCAACTTGAGCCAAAGCCTGGAGCACATCGACCAATACTTAACCAACATCATCAATACACGTAAGCTCGAGCTGGTGAATCAGCAGCAAGGTGGCAGTGGGACCCCACACGATGACCTGCTTTCAAGGTTCATGAAGAAAAGGGAGAATTACTCGGACGAATTCCTCCAGCACGTGGCGCTCAACTTCATCCTAGCTGGACGTGACACGTCATCAGTCGCGTTGAGCTGGTTCTTCTGGCTTGTCAGTCAGAGCCCAAAAGTGGAAGAGAAAATCCTCACCGAAATCTGTGCCGTCCTGATGGAGACACGTGGCAACGACCCCTCAAAGTGGGTGGAAGAACCCCTGGTGTTTGACGAAGTTGACCAATTGGTATACCTTAAGGCGGCATTGTCCGAGACCCTAAGGCTTTACCCATCAGTGCCACAGGACTCGAAGCATGTAGTTGCTGATGACGTTTTGCCCAGTGGAGCTTTTGTGCCGGCAGGCTCATCAATCACGTATTCCATCTATGCAATTGGGCGCATGGAGTTCATTTGGGGTGAAGACTGCCTAGAATTTAAGCCCGAGAGATGGTTATCCCTGGACGGCAAGAGAATTGAGGTACAAGATTCATATAGGTTTGTCGCCTTCAATGCAGGTCCAAGAATTTGTTTAGGGAAAGACTTGGCTTACTTGCAAATGAAGTCGATAGCCGCGGCGGTGCTGTTGCGGCACAGGCTCTCTGTGATAACGGGCCACCGCGTGGAGCAGAAGATGTCATTGACATTGTTCATGAAGTACGGCCTCAAGGTTAATGTGCAGCCAAGGGACTTGAAGCCTATCTTTGAAAAGATATGCAGTACTGGCGATACCCGCGGTAAAGATTCCATCCCTATTGGTAACTGTGACGAGGTTGTCATGGAGGCCGAGGTTGCTTAATTAAGGGATTGTTTGGTTCTGGTTTATTTTTGTTGCATATAGTGATGCATATCAGAGTATTACAGTTCAAATATATGTATTCCGGGATTCATCACGACAGAGGTCTTCAACTGCTTCAATTCGATCGGTGGTGGAGCTAAAACGAAAAATGGAGGGTGTCTGTCATGGCAAATCCTGATTGGCAAATTTTTATATGTAATTTCTACTACATATAGTAGAAGAAAGAGGAGTGGAGTGTCAAGGTTGCATAATAAGCAGAAGAATAGAGATAATGTAACCAAGATCTTCTACTTTTCTTCTTCATTTCTTATGAGGAATTGGGTATACTTACACCCAATAAACGTTGAGAAAAAAATCATGTATTTGGACGTATACATAACATAATGCTGGAAGTCATGAACAGGAGGTGAAGTCCTAACCAATTGAAAGAACTTGAAAGAATGGCAATGGCGGTATACCAAATAAGAAAAGTGACCTTTGGGATTGATGGGGTTTTAGGGTTCCTATTGTTCATTTTGAATAATGGCTATGGCAATTCATTTTTCTTGCTTGGTGTGGTCAGTGGCGGAACCAGGACCAAAATTCAGGGGGGTCGAATTTTAAAGACGAAATGACAAGAATTTTTTTTCCTTTATAATGCTAAAAATTGTCTTACAATTACAATATCAAAAATTAAAGACTAAAAACATTAAAAATATTGCAATACAAGTATCATGTTATGTACTGCGACTGAAATGTGACAATTGCATCCTATGATTTTACATCTTTTGAAAATGTTGCAAAACGACTTCGTTCTCAATATCCATAAAAGCATCATGCTCGATGTACACTACACATGTGGAGATGCAAAGTGAAGTCTCCTGTTCACAATCTCCTCTTAGCCTCTTCGAAAAAGTTATAATGATTTTTGTTTTGACTCTTGAAATATAAACCCTTAAATCATAGAAAGATCTATAATAAATTCTCTTTAGCTCTTTAGAAAAATTGAATTAAACCCTTAAATCATAGATGATAGTCAATTCCACAAAAGCAAAACAGTACAACAGTTGTCAAAATTTCTTTGTGCGATGTCTATAAAGCAGAGGCAAGTCATCATACAACAAATTTCTTTGGTTTGTCTAGGTGAAAAGGGGGGGGGGAAGGCCATGTGATGACCACTAGATTCTTCAATCTTCGGTTTTTTCTAAGCAAACCTACATCTGCTTTAAACTTGTCAAAAGTAAATCATTATTATAATAATTAATAATTATAATCTAAAGATTAAGAAAAATTCAACTCTCAAGTTAGTTGCTCATTCGGCCAAGGAAACTTTCATGAAAAATTCATCAACATATCTCACTATCCCAGCACTTCCAACAGGCAACAACCCACAAAATTCAACAGCATATCCCAGCACTTCCAACAACCCACAAAATAACAACTCACAAAATTCACACATTTCTAACTCACAAAATTCATAAAATCCCTAATTCATATATCTCTAATTCACAAAATTCATAAAATCTCTAATTCACATATTCTTAATTCAAAAAATTCATCAAATCCCTAATTCATAAAATTCATCAAAAAATCACATCAATAATTAAATTTGTTTAATGCCTTTTTTTAACATGTTTATTTAACATGTTTATTATTCAGTTCATCCCCCTGGATATTGCCATTGAGCTAATCAAGGAACTAGTTGGCCGGAGTGGGCCCACGAACGTTATTGCTTGAGAATCCGACGAGCTAGGCGCCAATCGTTTAGCATATCTTTCCATATTTTTTTCATAATATTCCGAATAATTAAACACGGACTTAACCAACTAGTATTTGTCCTATTATTGAGTGCTATTATATTGGCCTGGGCCTGAGCCTCAGGGGTATCGGGCTCAGGCCAATTTATTTTTAAAAAAAAAGTAATGCAAATTTTTTCTTTTGATGGCGTGAGGGGTAGCGGCCGCCCAGGGTCGCTACCCCTTCCTTCCGCCACCGTGTGGTACACCGTGGTTTCTGCTTTGCTTGATCATTCTTCTAGAGAGGGCTCTGCTCCCACACAGCTTAATGAAAACAATACCTATCTACCACTAAGCTGTGTATGTGGGATATAAGGGCCCTTGTGCAGTGGAAGGGGATTCCTGCAATTCGGTGATATTTCGAGAGAGAGAGAGAACAGAAGGTGGGTCCCGACCAGTACCCACCTCCTGCTCTACCTCTCTCTCCAAATTGCTGACTTTGCAATACCTTAAGTATTGCAGAGGAGCCGGATCCGCAGTGCAGTTTGCCCATGAGGTCACATGTTCAATCTATGATTGAGACACTTGGATAGCTTGGAAGATGGGGTGTAGGCTCCTAGGTGATGGTTCTATGACGGGAACCATTTCACCCTTCTGTCGGGATGGGGTCGGGACCTGGGCGGGAGCCCAAGCATTTCCTTCTATGACAAAGGCAATTGTGTTAACACTCAAATCATATCCTTAGGGAGCGTCTGTCTTTCTCAGTCTAGGTCCCTAAGGTGATTGTTCTTTGATAAGGGGTACCTGTGGACATTTCTTTTTTCCCACCTACTCTTCTTGTCTAGAAAAAAAAAAGGAAAACAGTACCTATCTGGGTTAGAACAAGCTGCAGGTCTACTCCCATGGTCACAAGGCGACTAACCTCATTGGTCCGACACTGATTGATCCTATGGTATAATGTACTTTTCTCGATCTTGGTCCCCGCAATAGATAGATTATTTTCCCGTTTATAGTGGTGCGTGAATGCACATCAGCTGCATGCGTAATTGTCTGGTCCATATTTCGTTTCATGCTTCCCATTCAAAACAATTAAAGGTAGGTGCATATATATGGCCGGATTATACCCCACAAGAACTCGATCGCTGATTGATAGACCTTATAACGAATTAAACAAGCAAACGAATCAAAGTATGTGCTTTGTCTTTCCTATTTTTGGGAGAAGAAGTAATTAACTGCTCTGTCTTTCATGATGGGGCTACCTATCATTTAAGTGATGCAAAGAGAATGGCAGCGTCGATTCCTCTTCGACAATATATTTCCTGTATAGTTTTCAGTTTTCTACTTCTAGAAAATATCTAGAAAAACTAAAGGCAATAGGTCATGGGAAGTTAATTTCAGTACTACTCGCGGCTGAGAAGTAGGTATGTAAATTTAAGGGAAAATTAGACGAGCGTTAATTAACTCCACGACCCATTAATAATTAATTTGATCTTACTAATTATGTTAACTATTTTTCAATTACTTTCTTGTCTTTACGTGTACGTGCATCATGCATGAACGTGCTTGTGTTCCAATGAAAGGCGACCAACGCGGTTAAGTGCCACGTGGCAGTTGAAAACACCAGACCAATTAGAAAAAGCCCAGTGGATCAATGTCTCCACGTTACAGTTTCATTAATTTGTCTCGGGGTGAAAATACAGCATTCGATCTTGAGCTTAATTATATAATTAACATTCCCATCATTTTGGTGGGAGGTAGATTTTTAACCACGCATAGACAATGTTTTGAGCTAGGCAGAGAGAGAATATCCCTTCTAATTCTTTCTAACTTTTACACTATCTTTAAAGAGAATTACACGTTAATTCCACATGTACTATCATTATTGACAATTCTTTCTTTTAAACGATCATTTTTTTGTAATGTCTCTTTTTGTGAAAGATTTAATCATTAGGATTATACTTAGGTGTGACCTAATATAATTTGAGGGAAATTTTTTAAAATTTAATCCTGTTTAATATAAGGAATTAAATAATTAAACTCTTAATCTTTTCTTCAATTTAGGTTCACTATCAATGCTTTGATTAGTTATTAGTTCTATATTACTACAACTTCAAAAACAATTCATGGCTCCAAAAAAACCATGGTTTGATTAATTACTATCAAATGTGAGTTAACCATGGGTTAGGTGCGTGGTTTTGGTCATTCTCTACAGCCAGTTGGATCATTGTTTTTAGTGGGTATGTAGATCTAATCTGGAGACTAGAGGAGGCTAGATTGGAGATAGAGAAGATGAGGGCTACATGCGATTTGGGTTGGGGGATTCTCTATTGATTATTTGGGTTGCAATTTTGATTTATTTTTTTTTTTAAGTTTTTACGATTTGGTTGAGATTTGGAAAGTTTTGGAAAGTTTTTCAAATTCTTGGCAAGGAGATTTTCATGCCAATGCATCAGATTTGGGTTGTGATTTGCTATTGAATATTTGGGTTGCAATTTTAGAAAATTTTTATTAGTTTTTTTGCAATTTGATTGAGATTTGGAAAGTTTTTCAAATTTTTGGCGAGGAGATTTTTATGCCAATGTGTCAGATTTGGGTTACAATTTTGGAAATTTATTTTATATTTTATGCAATTTGGTTGATATTTAGAAAGTTTTTCAAATTAGTGGCAATGATATTTTCATGCCAATGTGTCAGATTTGGGTTGGGATTTGCTATTGAATATTTGGGTTGCAATTTTGGAAAATGTTTTTAAGTTTTTGTGATTTGGTTGAAGTGATGTTGGTTTGGAAGAAATTTGTAAGATTCTGATAAAATTGTGAATATTTAGGTGATGTTAAAGTTATATTGACATGCGTGCAAAAGTTGTTAAAAGAGATTGCTGTTATAAAAAAAAGGTAATAAAGTGTTGTATTGGAATACATGTCTTTTGTGATGTTTGACATGTAAATATAAAAGTATGATGCAAATCCTAAAAAAACACTCAACCGAACATGCCCTGAGATTTGGAAAAAATTTCAATTTGTGGTGATTTTTTCGAATTTGCAGTATGGTCGACTGCGACAGTCATCGTTAGGTGCCGGTTTCCTCTCCTAACATCGGTGGTAGTGTCCATTTTTTGAAAAATCGCCTATAGGGGTGGGGGTAGAAACCGTCACCGCTTATACACAACCCTAATGTGAATGAAGAAACATATCTTAGGAGTGATAGAATGTGATGGAATTCAAATCTGTCACGCGATAGAAAATCATCTGGATGTGTAACTTGTTTGTCTGAACGATTTGCGTGATGAATCTCAGAATTTATCACACAAACTCTTTTATGACGGGCTTACAGTGACGAATCGGGTAATAAATTTTTGTTTTCGTCACCCAAAATCTTTGGTGTCGAATTAATAGCTTTTGGTGACACATTTTTTTTCTCACCCTTAACCAAATTTCTTGTAGTGGCTAGATTTTAACAATGGGGACAAAATTAGAAAAAAATAGTAGTTTAGATATTTAATTGTCAAAGAGAATATGTTTAGGGCATATTACAAATATCCATGATAAGAAGAGGTTTTTCCATTCTTTTACTTATTCATTAAAAAGAGAATATCAAATTAAGAAGAAAAATCCAAAAAGACAATTCATGCAGTTATGATTCTCGTTGTCAACATGAATAGGCTCAAAATCATTAAAGACAGAAAAAAAATAACGAAGAACATATGCTCTTGACGTGTACTGCATTTATATCGTTTACATTAATTCATAGAACGTAGAGTTTTCCAATCCATCAACGTGTGGTACTTGTCTATGCACGCTGGAACTCTTCAGAAAATCCTATAAGTTTTAACAGTTTTGTACTGAACTATTCTCTTCCTTCTTCAGTAAATGCAGTACTGAAAAAGAAAGAAGTAAAGTCCCAAAAATGATTCTTCCAGATATTATGTTTTGTGGTCAACTTTTTCAGGGACAGATCAGTTGACATATAAACTTGGAGCAATTATGAAAGCTTTTATATATATAGATGCACATGGCCGGCAACCAAACCAAAGAACAGATAGATTTTGGTCCAGAAATGGCATCAAGAGCAATATTAAGAGGTTTCTTAGTTGTGTTGTATCTGTCTTTGACTTTCGCTTACAATGAAGGAGCAGAAACTGTGGAAGATCTAGAAATAGATATGCAACTCAAGATTCTCAACAAGCCCTACGTCAAAAGTATCAAGGTCTATATAATTGCTTTGTTAATCATTCTTTTTAAACTCTTAATGCTTAATCATTCCATACAGAACAACTAGTTCTTTTGTGAGCTGATCACGGCCAGGTGTCTTTCGCATACAGACTGAAGAGGGTGATATCTATGATTGCGTCGATATCTATAAGCAACCGGCCTTTGATCATCCTTTGCTAAAAAACCACAGCATTCAGGTACCGTAAAACCTCATCTCTTAATATGTATTATATATGTATATCTCCATTAACATTTCATTTTGTAAATGGCCTCGTACTTTGCAGATGAAACCTAGTTCTTTTCCGAAGGAAGTGGCAGCTGCAACTTCGTCACCTCATTCACACAAGTCTTCTGCAGTAGGGTTGAGTGAAGCCTGCCCACTTGGCACCGTTCCCATCAGGAGGACTCGAAAGGAAGAGTTACTATGGGCCAAAGCGTTTAAGAAAAACTCTCAGTCAAATGCTGCAGCACCCCCTCATTCAGACAAGTCTTCTGTAGTAGGGTTGAGTACTGAAGCCTGCCCACTAACTAACACCGCTCTCATCAGGAGGACTCGAAAGGAAGAGATCAGGGCCAAAGCGTTCAAGAACAACTCTGATCAGTCAAATGCAGCAGCACCCCCTACCGGTTTTCATGTTCGTGATCGGTTTCTAATCAATTATATCAATTTGACTTGACAATTTTTTTTTTCTTTTTCCCTTCACTAATTGTCAATATTGGTAAAGGGAAAGAAAATATATCTTAATTTAATTCTTTGACGTTGTTTGTAGTATGCAACAAAAATATTACCGGGAGATCCAAGCAAACACTATTTGGGGGCCGCCGGACTACTCAACATACAAAATCCAGCAGTCACAGTTAACCAATTCAGCCAAGCATTTGTACAGCTCCGAAGTGGCGTCGATACCCTTCAGTTTGGATGGATGGTAATGGAGTACACCAGACGCATCTCTTGGTTAACGTTCTGAAAGGGTTTTTTCATAGCAATCTTTTCCATTTTTCTTTCTACCATTGATTTTGTTTATCAACTTCTTAGGTAAATCCAAAACTATATGGCGATAACAACACGCGGACCTTTGCCTCAATGGCGGTATGCCGAGGAATCTATTTTTTCTCGAACAATTTCAGAAAAGAGATATCATTTTGTCTAACTAAAGTACGTCATTTTTCTGTTTTTTTTTTCTCTCAGGCCGGTGACTACGGTTGTTTCAATACGCTCTGCACAGGTTTTGTGCAAGTTAGCCAAGAGTTTCCTCTTGGTTATGTTCTTAGGAACATTTCCGAATATGATGGCGAGCAATACTATGTTAGAAATGCGATCTTCAAGGTAAAAGTTCTTGCATCAAATCTCTAATTAATTGTATGACTTTGTTGGATTTCCTCTCCTTTCGTCGATGTACTTATTTGTGTTTGCTGTGCTGATCATAGGATCCCAAATCAGGAGATTGGTGGCTTGCACACGACGACTTTGAGCAAACTGTTGGGTATTGGCCCAAGACCTTGTTTTCCAGCCTATCGTCTTCTGCCGAGGAAATACAATGGGGTGGTGGAGTTCACACTGATGTCATTGCATCCAGTCCTTTCATGGGTAACGGCCATTTTGCAGAAGAAGGCTTTAGGGAGGCTGCTTATATAAGAGACTACCAGATTATAGATGAGTCCAACCAACTGCAATTTCCAGATGAAAATGTACTCCAATATCTCACAGACAGCCCACATTGTTACCACATATGCCCACTCAAAGGACTAGACCATGCCTTCCTCTATGGGGGTCCTGGTGGATACTGTGAGAAGCAACTGAGCTGAGCTTAGATTTGGAGACTATGGGGATCTAAGTTCAGGGCTGCAATTTTGAATGGATTTGCAATAAACTGTACTGGTTATTACTAATTTCAATAACATGGCATATTTTGATAATGAAGCCAATAGTATTACTTTATGGCTTTTGGGATGTTTCAAAAACTGTAAACCTGGATCTAATGGCGTCCTGTTCTTTTGTTTCAAAAACTGTTTTGCCTACTCGAAGCACCTTTGAACTTTAAAGTAGGCCTCATTCATTTCACTTGGTGAAGCTAGAAAGTGCCCACCTTAGCACTGAAAGGATAGATTGGTGGCCACTGGCAGCTACCTATAGCAAGTGGCCCATGTGTCCCACAGCATTTAAGTTGGGCCATTTTACTTATCAATGGCTAACTCTGTTCTGTTCTGTTCGGTTGGTCAGAAGAAAATAGGGAGAAAAGAAAAAGAAAAAGAAAAGATAAAAAATAATAAATACAATTAATGATTCTAATATTTTTTAAATTATAAACTACCATCTTGGTCATATTGTTTTCATTAATAATTGATTTTAAACGTTTTGAATCTTCCAAGAGTGGTCTTAATCTTTAGTACTAACATTTTTTACGTGTAAAATAACAAGTTTTTTTTTATATGATATTGTTTTGATGGGATAAAATTGTAATTTAAGAGACTCAATAATTACTTACAAATTAACTTAGGATTTGAACAGATTATGTAAACTGTTTAAAATTAAAGATATGTGATATAACGTGACAAAATATAATAATTTAGCGTGTAAAGTATATAATTATTGTAATTTGAAAAGTAGAAAATTAATTTATAACTTCAAGTTCCTAATTTACTTTTAAGTTCTCTTTGTTACTTTTTTTTTTTTTTTGGTAAAAAGGATAAACCATGTAAGGTAGATCACCTAAGTGAACTCACAGAACGCACACCTAAACACTAGAGAGCTAGTGCAAATCCATTTATACCTATGAGGCTCCTGCTTAAATAGTTAAGCTATATTTGTTTTGTTTGAACTCCAATAATTTTGGCCCAAAAATTTAGGTTTAATAATAAAAAATTCATTACATAATTTTTTTATTATTATAATATTTATTAAAAATCTTCTCTCTCTTCATTTTTCTCACCAACTCTCGTAACATATCTTTACTTTATAATATTTTTTCAAACACCAATACCCAAAATTTCGACCCTCAAACATCCCCTAGTGTCTAACCCATATAAATACAGATAAATCCTAAGTAAAATTTTAATTATTGGAACAGACGCGCAGGTCTATTAGTTTTTTTTTATAGGCAATTGGTAGAACAGAAGAGAACCTACGGGTATACAGGGATTCGAACGTGAGTACTAACCCTCCTCAAAAGGAGGAGACTGAGGAGTTGCCAGTTGGGCTAAAGCTCACTGGCGATCGAAGGGTCTACTGGTTTCTTTTTTATAGCTGTTATTTATTAATTTCATTATTTTCATATGTTTCAGTTAATAATAGCTGTCAAAACTTTATATCGCATAGTATTAGTCTTAACTCTTAAGACTTCAACGCGTAACTACTGTTTTTCTTCTCTTTCTCTTTTTTTTTTGGATTTGATCACGTGGGTGGGCCTGTAAACAATAGTTTATACCTAAAATGATCCCTATATATTATAATCCAAAACCCACCCTTCACGTCCGACATGATTAAGAACATATTTAACCACGAAATTGTTTCCAACTTTTGGATCACCTCAACCGAACCCCTGAAAAATCAGGTGGAAGCTTCCCTGTCGGATCACATCTGGGTGTCTCTCTGCCTACAACTTGCAAGTCCACCGGTTTCATGCCCAGGAAATACAGACACGGGACATGACCAGGCGGCAGAAGGCATAGACCGAATAAGGATCTTCAACAAAGACCACAATTGGTGATCAGAGAACATTATGGATGGTGGCTAGCCATGCTCAAAAGATCATGGCACTTGCCAGTTCTGGTTGCAGGAGCATATCACTAAGGAGAGGTCATTATTTTCTTCGAGGGCTCTATCAGTAAAAGCAATTCAAGAGATGAAAGTAGCCATGCCCATGATCATACATACCAAAATATATAGATAAGTTAGAAATTTTTTCCCACCCTTTTATTTATATATAAAATAGAATTATATACAAAAGTTACAACCCAAGATGGGTGGCCTAGTAGTAAAACCACACGTATATTAAGTCATCTCATCTAAAGATAAGTAGATGCGTCTTCACTAGACTCCCGACAGGATAAGATGAGCTATAACTCAATTCTTCTTTCACGAGCGTCAACTATCGTTTGCATTAGCACGATGTCTAGATCTTGCATATTTTAGTTTTGAGTAAAAAATAAGCACTACAACAAATTAGGGTTTTAGCGACGGGTTATTTCATTGTTAAAGGGATACAATTTGGTTGCAAAAACGCTATAGCGACCATATAAGACCGTTGCTCAGTAGTCGCAACTAAACCGTTGGTAAAGACTTTTAGCGACGAGAATAATACTTTGTTGCTATTCAATAACTATAGCAACAAATTATATCGTTGCTGAAGTTCAATCAACTTCGTCGATATAAGGCTTAGTGGTCGCTAGACATGGCCACATAACAATGAATAATTTGGTCGCTCAAGCTGAAACTAGCGACTTATAGATTACGTCGCTAAGGTCCATTTTAGCGACCAAGAATGATAGTTGTTATAGCTAACAACACCGACGAATTGTATATATAGCAAATAGTGGTACTAGCGACGCATAGAATGCATCGCTAAAGTCATCGCAAATAGTAGTACAAGTGACGAATAGAGTACGTCGCTAAAGTCCATTGGAGCGACGAATAGAGTACGTCGCTATAGCTAGCAACACCGACGGATTGGACATGTCGCAAATAGTGGTATTAGCGACACATAGAATATGTCGCTACAGTCCATGTTAGTGACCAATAATGGTAGTCGTTATAGCTAGGTTCACCGACGATTTGGATATGTCACAAATAGTGGTTGTGTTTATGTAGCTGATTATGTTATTGCCTAAAAACATTAATCTTAAAATGATTGAGTTGCATCCATAAATTAATTGTACATTAAAACAAGAAGGAAATCAATTTTAAGGTAACAAAAACCATGCGATTTTATTAAGATAGTCCATACAATTAATATAATGGCAACAACAAGCTTAATATAACAACTATTTAACAACCCAAAAGTGCCAAATGTATACAATTAAATCTAGTTTGATTTGGCCTTTGAATGATGTACACATGTCAATACACATCATGAAACTTAGAAAAATTACTCTTGTGGAGTAATTACTCTTGTGGAGTAATTTTTAGCAACGAACCAATATTTTTGTTGCTAAATAGCTAATTTAAGCGAAGAACTTAACATTTGTCGCTAAAAACGTGTGTTTTGCTCTTTAACGACGAAACAATCTGGTCGCAAAAGAGTACTTTTAGCAACAAAGTTGATATTCGTAGCTAAAACACATGTTTTTTAACATTTTAGCGACGAACGAATATTTTCGTCGCTACAGAATATTTTTAGCCACGAAATTGATGTTGTCGCTAATAAATTCGTCGCTAAAGAAGTATTTTAGCAGCGAAATTAATATTCGTCACTAAAAACAAAATTTAAAATCTTTAACGACAAACCAAATAATTTAGTCGCTAAAGAGGTATATTTAGCGACGAACTTAGTTTTGTTGCTTATAAGTTAGTCGCTAGAGAGCAAATTTGTTGCAGCGAAGAAGGAAAAAAAAATATGCAAAAAGTTAACGTACAACTCTACTAAGCTATGACCTAGACTCCAAAACATTATAAACAATTAGAAATGACTTTAATTTTGTTGAATGATTCCCCCTTGTCTTACTAGTAAACCCCAGGAAGGTTCCAACGGGGTCTCTGTCACTGCTGTTCTTTTTTCTTTTTCACCTCGTTTTCTTGTGAACAAAGGACCTTAGGAAAGAACCGCAATTGCGTAAAGCATGACGATAATGGAATATAAATCGCCGTTAAAAGTACAGCCGTCTAGGAAAGATCCAATGCTTCTCGTACGACTTTGCTCCCATGTTCCTCTGCCCTACTCGTTGAACCAAATACGACCGTTAACATCATCATCTATCAACTGACGGTCACGATGAGCCAGTCCCACGTTGTTTACTCATAAGACATAAATCACGCGTCTCAAACGGGTCTTCCTGTTTTCAATAATTATTCACTTTAACGTTTCAGACACACTAAAAACTAACATTTTTTTTAAAAAAAATATTAAACTCTCTCTCTCTCTCTGAAAAGTGTTTCTATCTATGAATCTCTCTCTACTCTTCCCCTCCTCCCTCTGTGCCTTTTCGGCTTCTCTGCTTTCTTCTTCTTCTGCGTTTCTGACACTCCGAGCTAGCCGCTGGTGACAGAAGGAGGGCGTTTTGGAGAGCTGTACATATACACTGTACCGTGAGTATTTGCTAGGGCTTTTGTGTTGGTTTTGGTGGTTAGAGCTTGAGTTGAGCTACAACGGTTACTAATTTTGATATAGTTTATACTTGGGTCTGTGGGCGTTTTTTAACTTGAGAAGTGTAACTCAGTGTGTTTAAAGGAATATTTTCTGTGCTTTTGTTGCTTAAATTGCGAGTAATTTGGTGTAGCCAAGATTGATGTTTTTAGTCTCCTGTGATTTGGAAGACGGGTTTGTTATTTTAGTCATTTGTTTGTAATTTAGTCTGTGGAAAGCAGATTGTTTGCCTGTAGATGCTGATTTTGGCAATTTGCTGGATTAATTGTGGTTGAAATGAATGGCTTAATTGGTAGATCTTTGTTGAAAGGGTGTGTTTTGGGTTCTCGAGCTTCCGTATGATAATAACTGTGTCAAATGGATCTGTTTCAATGATGATATGTCAGTGTCTAATGTACTAGAGCAAATGATTTTGATGAGGATATATGTGTTCTTGAAGAAGCTCTAGATGTCAAAGAACTGATTGGTGGGCATGCTTTCTGGAGAGGGATTATGACTTGCGAAACTGAAGTTTGACATCAAAACCGAAATAACATGAGTGACAGTTGAAAACCAATGTATTTAGGTGTGACTGGTTTTCAGGGGTTTCATTGGTTTATGCTACTGAACTTTTTAGTAAAATAAGGGTCTGTTTTACTGGAGCTGATAGTTCCAACGTCAAAGTTAAGTATTCTACTCTTGTTTCCACATATTACAGCTACAGAAAGAATCTCTGTGGTTAAGAAGTAAAGCCAGACTAGAAGCTTTATCCACTCTTGTTGTAGTATGACCCATTATGGTTTGAGGATGTTCCAACTGTTCTGTTGGCTTGATGCCTACCCATTTCGAAGAGATGTGTTATTCCTAGCAGAGCATTTGGTGGCAGCCGATGGTTTGTCATGACATAGGGATCTTAGAAGAATGTGTTAACTAGTGAAGAAAGGTACTAGATGGGTTAATTGTTTGAAACCTTGCAATCAAGGACAATTTCTTGGCAGTTTTCTTTCAAAAGGTTTGTTCTGGACAAAACAGATTGAAAACCCATTTCAATATAGGAATTTGCATTCCATTCCATAGGTTTTTTATTGACATAGTTTGTAACGACCCAAGGACAAGCACTAGCCACATCTGTGCTTTGACTTCAAAATGACTAGTCAAGGTTGATTTTGAAGTCAAAGCACAGATGTGGCCAGTGTTTGTCCTTGGGTCGTTACAAATGGTATCAGAGCGGTCCTAGTAACCACCAATGTGGGCTTGGTGCCTTGACGAGGACGTCAAGGGTTTATGGGGGGAGATTGTGATACCCCGAATCCCACATGGAGTGAGAGAAGAGAATGAATGAGTGATTGGTTCTATAAGGGCCAAGTCCCACATTGGGACCTTACTAGGTTTAACTGGGCTTTATAATGATCCAAGGGGCTTCAAGAGCAACCTTGACTAGTCATTTTGAAGTCAAAGCACAGATGTGGCTAGTGCTTGTCTTTGGGTCTTTACATAATACCTTTGACTTTATGAATTTTGCAAAGTGTTAGGAGCTCCAGCCGCATCCCAAACCATGCCAAAGTATACCTCATCTACCTTTAGGGTTACCAAACAATCAATGTGCTTGGAACTGGAAAACAAACATGGAAAAGTGCATATTTGGTGGACTTCCCTTCTATATAAGGGATCGAAGGACATGGGTCTGTAGTGGGGAATAGAGGGAATTATCTTTGAGACCGTGCTATGTTGCTGTTCATTGGTTGCATTCTGCAGCTATGGTTTGTTTATTCATATCTTATAAGTTTACAATTTGTAGATCTAATATTTGTTCCTTTTAGTATTGGTTTGGGTAAAATTTTGCCATTTATCCTTCTGTACAGGCCCTTTACAGTGCCATATCTTCTGAGCTACTTGACTCTGGTTGACACTATAGAAAAGGGCTGGCCAAGCTGTCTGTTCTCCGTTGATGAGGAGATTTTGTGGATACGGGTATCGTACTAGACCTCATAAGTATTGGCACAATATCAGGTCCTAATCTGGTTGTTTACTTGGTGTACCTGTTATGGCTTATCTATAACCATGAGTGGATTTTAACTAGGGAGTTGGCCTTCTGTATGTAACCTTGTGTCCCTGTGAGCCTCTTTAAGTTTGTCACATAAGTATGCCTTCATGGTGGGGAAAGTCTTCATCCAAAGAAGTAAAGAAGAAATCAAACAAGGAAAGCTTCATTGATACAATACACCGAAAATTTAAGAGTGCATCTGAGGAAAAGTGCAACAGTAGATCAGGAGTGTCTCGGAGGCATTGTAGTGACACTGTTTCAGAATGGGATGCTCGATCCAGGGTGCCTTCAAGATCACCCTCACCTTCTAAACATGTTTCACGGTGTCAAAGTTTTGCAGAACGGCCTCATGCCCAACCACTTCCACTTCCCGGGTTACAACTCCCTGGCATTGTGCTTACAAACTCAGGAATCAATGCAACATCAAAAAGAGGATTTGACAGAGGCTCTAAGCCACATATTTTGCCCCTTCCAAGACCTGGATGTACCCCAAACAAGGCAGAGCCTGCAGACGCTGAGGCTGATATAGTCAGTCATTCTGTTTCTAGCGTTAGCACCACCGATAGTGATGATCCATCTGATCCACGTCTCCTTAGTCCCCTGGCTTTTGACTATGAAAATGGAAACAAAACCATCCTACGTAGCCCCTCCCAGTGAGTCTACTATTATGTCACTAAAAATCAAAATGTATATACTTTTTTGGCTTGATGATGGACATATTTGCTATGAGATGAATCATACTTATATATGATCTCTACCCCCTACCCCTCAAGTTTTATACCTGACAACTTTTTATTTATCTTTATTGAAGCAGAGTGCACAAGGATCATTTCCCTGCTGTTAATCAAAAGAACGCAAGTGACATATTGAGACCAGCTAATCTTCTCTTCAACAATCACATTGTTCCTACATCAGGGAAAAGGAGGGGATTAAGTACACAAATGCAACATTTACAGATTCCTCCCCAGGGTGCTTTCTATAGTGCTCCTGACAGTTCAATGTCAAGTCCTTCCAGGAGTCCGATGAGAGTGCTTGGGCCTGAGCAAGTTCCCAACTCTGGTTACTGGGCAGGAAAATCTTATCCGGATATACCCTCTGGGCACTGCTCCAGTCCAGGTTCAGGTCATAATTCAGTAGGGGGTGATATGTCGGGGCAGCTTTTTTGGCCGCACAGCAGGTGTAGTCCTGAGTGTTCTCCAATTCCGAGCCCCAGACTGACAAGCCCGGGACCGAGCTCTAGAATACACAGTGGTGCTGTCACCCCTCTGCATCCGCGGGCTGGAGCTGCCACTGATTCACCTACAACACGACCTGATGATGGGAGACGACAAAGCCACCGGTTGCCCCTTCCCCCCATCACCATTCCAAATTCTTGTCCATTTTCTCCTACATACTCAGCATCTACAACTCCCTCAGTTCCACGTAGTCCTGGTAGAGCAGAAAATCCAACAAGCCCTTGTTCGCGCTGGAAGAAGGGGCGCTTGCTTGGGAGGGGTACATTTGGACATGTGTATCTTGGTTTTAACAGGTCTGTACCCAAAAGGGTATGCCTAACTCTTATTTCAAATCTGTAATTACATATAATACCGTGTTTATTCCTCACAACCCCATGGATGATACACTGATTTTGTCTTCCACAACTTTAGCGGTGTAGATAATTACAAGAGATTGGAATCAGTGGTTATTCTTAAGGATTGGATTGTGCATGTTAGCACACATTCATCCTTTTTGTTGTTGTTATTGAATCTAAGAGCGATGATGTTTTCAGACTATAAATTGATGTTCTATGATTGATCGCATGTCATAAAGTGAAGTACTCCATGGTTTATAATTCTCAATTTCACTAGAAATTCTCGTCTGCATGTCTCATCTGATGTGATTTTTGGCCCATAGTGAAAGTGGCGAGATGTGCGCTATGAAAGAGGTAACTCTGTTTTTAGACGATGCGAAGTCAAAGGAAAGTGCACAGCAGCTTGGGCAAGTATGTTTTCCTTGGTAGATTTGGCAGAAATTTTGTAGAATAAAGCATAGAATGCCTACTTCCCTTTTGAGGAGTTTGAGGTAGATTACATACTTATCATGGTCATGTGACAGGAAATTGCCTTGCTAAGTCGATTGCAACATCCAAACATAGTACAGTATTATGGAACTGCAACAGTAAGTAATTTGTGCCTTGTAGACTAATTTTTGGATACTATTTGATGCATGAATTTCTTTTCTTTTCTTTTTTATTTTGGTTTTGTCCACAGAAATGCTAGACCAATTGAGGCAATCGGTGCGAAGTTGTACTTATTTTTCTGGTTTCTCTTTTTTTATTTTGCAGATAGATGACAAACTATACATATATCTAGAGTACGTATCTGGTGGTTCCATCTATGAATTGCTTCAAGACTATGGTCTGCTTGGTGAAATTGCTATTCGCAGTTATACTCAACAAATTTTGTCAGGGCTTGCATATCTGCATGCTAAAAACACTGTCCATAGGTGAGTTTGGTTAAATATAGTACCTAGTTTGATTGTTTTGAAATATTTCCCGCCCGTTAGTCATGTTGGCCCTTTTGGTTTCATCATTTTGGAAGATCATTTATGCTAGTTAGTATAATGTAATTCTGCTTAGGGACATCAAAGGAGCAAATATTCTGGTAGACCCTTATGGTCGGGTGAAATTGGCAGATTTTGGGATGGCAAAGCATGTAAGAACATTCTCCTGCAGTTTTTTGTCGTGTTTTGTGAATCTTATCATGCCATAAAATAGTAACACGTGACACACCAGTTGTCGTTATTTCTTTTGTCGATACAGTTAGTTTCAAACATGATGGGTAAATTGATATGTTCTGTGGGGGATGAGAAGAATCTGTAAACGTTTTCTAGGAATTATGAAAGAAGAACAAATGATTCTGTTTCCAACATGAATTGCCAATTGGGCACACAACAATCAGCTTTTTGCCAGATGTGAGTACTCAGACAATGACTTCTCGGTTCTAATAAAATAAAGTTTTTTTGAAAATAATTTGCAGATCAGTGGACAGTCGTGTCCATTATCATTCAAGGGAAGCCCCTACTGGATGGCACCTGAGGTCAGCATGGTTTGTTGTCACACTCGTGTCACCATCCTTTTTTATGCTTCCTAGTAGTTGTTTTTAGTTGTGATATTTGTTTAGGTTATCAAGAATTCAAGTGGTTGTAATCTTGCCGTTGACATATGGAGCCTTGGATGCACTGTGTTAGAGATGGCTACAACCAAACCACCATGGAGCCAGTATGAAGGGGTTAGTGCAAACAGGATATAAGGCTTATTTATTGTGAAATTTCTTGCATTCATAGTGTGTATTTAATATACTAATACAAGCATTTTTCATTGAGAGCTGCCTGCCATGTCTAGATTGTTTGACATGTTTTCTCTCGTGTTCTGTGCCTCTTATAAGGTTGCCGCCATGTTTAAGATTGGAAATAGCAAGGAACTTCCTGAAATTCCTGATCATCTGTCGGAGGATGGAAAGGACTTTGTCAGATTGTGTTTGCAGCGTAATCCATTACATCGTCCTACAGCTTTGCAGCTACTGGATCATCCTTTTGTTAGGAATGCTGCACCGCTGGAAAGGCCCCTTTTTGGTGCTGATCCCTCAGAAGCACCACCTATCCTTACAACTTCAGTGAGATCTCTGGTATGAGGATTTTACCCCCTCGGAAGTCCATGATCAATGTTTTCATCGTTGGTGCATGTGTGCATTTTTTTAGTACTGATTCCAAATTAACATGATCTAATGGTGGATCGCGAATAAGCCATATTATGAGAAATTGGCCGAAACATAATTTAAGAATTTCCAGTTGGCAGGGGGAGCAAGTTAGTAGTTGCATCATTTTCTTTCTTTTGAGTTACATAATGATTCTACGAATATCTTCTTTCTAATTCTATCTATTCTCACAAAATCAGGTTTTAAGTTAAAACTTCAGTGCCTTCAAACCTCATATAGTAGTTGGTATAACTGTATTATCTAGAAACAAACACTTCCATTATTTCCCTAATCTCACGTGGTTTGCTCGTTAACTTCCATAACTCAGACTCGGGAATACAATTATTGTAGTGGTGGTTAGGATTGTATGTGTTTGTATATACGTGGACTAGGTGTGCTTGTGAGAAATGATACTGTGATGCCTTTCAATTGTATATGATCTATCTTGTTCCTTAACTAAAGAATGTCTTGTAAACTTAATGCTGGTGAACTCATAGGTGTCTTTTTGTCGGTCTGCCTTCAGTTTCCCTTTTTTTTCCCTGGCAAGATTAGTTTTACTGGTAATAATATAAACAAAATATATCAGGAGGGGTTGATCATCCTCGACATTAGCACCAAAGGAATCAATTCAGTGCCAAATAAATCCATATGAGCCAGAAATAGACCAAATAATCAATCTTCCTGCAATTAATAGCTGGTTTTCATCTTTCAGGGCGTTGGACATGCACAAAGTCCTTCCTGCTTAGACTCGGAAGGAGCGGGTATCCATCTGTCTAGAGGCTCAAAAACTGTTTCAGGAGCCAGGTTCTCTCTGACTTTGATCACGCCCATGAACACTTGCATAAATGTAGTGTATTCCTGTATCATCAAATGTATCCATGTAGATATGGTTGACATAGTAACAAGTTGTGAAGAACTAACAGCACCTGAGTTGTCTCCTGATTATGTCATGGGCCATGTTACAACCATTACTTCATCGTTTGGTCTGCTAAATTTGTTCACTTTTTCCATCTGTTTCCAGTGATGCCCATACACGAAGGAACATATCATGCCCAGTTTCTCCTGTTGGGAGCCCTCTTCTCTATCCAAGGTCACCACAACATATGAGCAGGTCACCACCACATATGAGCAGAAGAATGTCCCCATCTCCTATTTCCAGTCCTTGTACGACATCTGGATCGTCCACGCCCCTCACTGGTGGTAGTGGTGCCATCCCATTTCATCACCCAAGGCAGCCAACAATGCACCTACAGGAGGGGGTAGGAATGAACCAGAGGGGCCAAAACAGTTTCTATGCCAAAGGCAGCACCCCCTATCATGATCCAAAACCTGACCTTTTTCGAGGTACTCCACAAGCTTCTCATGCCTTCCATGATCTATTGTCATCTGATAACGGTGCTTCTGAAAACCAGATGGGACGGCCTTTCCATGGGGACACCAGGGAATTGTATGATAAACAGCTTGTTTTTGCTAATCATGTGTCTCAGCAGCTCCTAAGGGAACACCTAAGGCAAAATTCATCAGTGGAACTTAAACCCAGCTCACCACTTCCCAGTCGCAACATCGGAATCTGATTTACATGAGAATCCTCGACAAGAGCAGGATTTCCAGGCATGTCAGGCTCTTTCTGATGCTTCAATGGTGTCACACTCATGATCGATATCACCAATAGTACTTAGGAAATGAACTTGGGAAGTTGTATCTTTTGGAAGCCTAAATGGCAGGAAAATGTGCTCAACAGCACATGGTTGATCTGTTCAAATGGTAAGCACTATTGGTGGCAGACAATATAGGCTTTTATGGCTATGTCTTCTCGTTTGGCGTTGAGTGAAACATTTCACCCTGCATTTTCTGTGTTCTTATGTTAACTTTGCTCACTCCATAGACCCGCAAACTGATCTGAGCACAAAATTGTTAATTTTGCAGAAAAGAAGATGGCCTCTAAAGATCCAGCACTCTGCGGTTCCTTGCAAGGAAGATCGTTTATGTTTGTGTAAAGAATGTACATTTTTACCACACCTGGAAAAACAGAAAAGCTGTCAGAGATACCACGATGTACACTGTTAAATATTCTTCCATTTTTCTCCGTTGGAAGGTGGGAGAAATGGTGGCAGTAGCTAAGAATCTTTTGTACAGAAAGGTGGGGGTTAAATCAGTAATGATTTTGAGTGGATGGTAGTTGAGCATTTGCCAGCCGGTTCAACCAATTCTATCATTCAACGGCAGCTTAGCCCCACTTTATAACTGGCTGTCATGTTGATACGGTTGTATGTACATTGTACCTGCATCAAATTGAAAATTTCTACTTCATCTCGTATGTCTGCTTTCAGTGAGGTCTTCTCATATTAATTCGTGTTGCACCCTCGTGATGATTGACAACTGTGACCATTAGGATCGATAGCAAGCCTAAAAGAAATCAAAAGGTCTGCATACAGCCATTCAAACTGCGAATGCTGGAAGTAAAACCAACAGGCTTGAGCCTTGAGATGATGATCATTTCGGCTTTCTATGGACTAGTTCGGAAGATTATTCAGGCTAAGAAACCCAAATAAAGCTCAGACGGTATAAAGCTGTGGTAGCATCAAACATTGATCGGATTTCTGCCCCGCTGAATAGAGTTTATAAGTCTTTGCCTTCCTCCTGTGAAGGGAAAGAGAAAAGCCAGAGATGCATATTAAAGCTAGCCAACAAGTGCACATGTTTTTTGTTTTTCTGGTCAATAAGCCCACATGATTTAGAAGTGCATCGATCATCCAGAATATCCATGTGGGGGGGGGGGGGGGAATCAGATGCAATCTTTCATATTGATACTTAATAGAACATATCTCTAAGAATAATATTCCTGGAACCCTTAGGGTCTAGAGTGATTTTCCAGATCGCTGGGGAAAACCTGTCTTTTCCTGACTAGAATAGTAATCAACAAACCTGATTACGATGTCCATAATTCCTTTGGAGAAAAAATTGTTCTATAAAGTCTGTTGGGGCCTCATTTATTTATTTCTGCAATAGAGACTCATACATGCTTTCCCAGCATGATTTTGATCGTTGTGCAATTTTTTCAGTCTAAATAAAAGTTCCTAACAGTCTTTAAATCTTTACCTAAAAGATCCCTACTTTCAATTTTCAACCATAATTGTTTTAAGACCTTACTAAAGACGAGATAAAATAATGTTTACAGGTATTTCATGAAGTACTCAGAAAAATGAAAAGTAACACATTACTCATGATAACTCTTAGGAGGAAAGTATCATATAGCCCACGACCAATCTGCATATAGCAATGTTCACTATTCAGATACCCAGAAGCAGAAAACTCCAACAGCTTGACATGACAGAAGTATTTCATAATTTTATTTTACAATGCAATCAAAACCAATGCAGATGTGGAAGAAAAGGGAAGTATTGCTTATATTCTTTTCTGGGTAAGTCTAGTATTGACAATAATAAGTTATTATTAAGGGATAAATACAGTTTTCACCTCTGAATTTGAAAAGTTTGACATATTACACCTTAAACTTTGAGTTTCAAAACATTTCATGCTTAAACTTTTGACATTGTACAAATTGCATCCTTCTCGGACGGAAAATAGCGCACGAAATCGGCACGTGATTTTTTGGCCTGCAATTTTACATTTATACCGGTCACATGCGTCATTTTCAGTCTAAGTTGGAAGGAAAATTTGACAGAAGGGTGCAAAGTGTAAGATGCTAAAGAGTTCAAGGGTGAAATGTCTCAAAATTAAAAGTTTTTTTAGTGTAATTTGCCCGACCCCCCCCCCCCAAAGTTTAGCCTTATTATTAAACAACCACAGGCAAACGAAGGCCAGTAAAAACACAGCAGTTAACATCAATGATCAAACTACTTGCATACCTTGATAAGCATATACCATATGCCTGTCAAACAAGGAGTTGATGCTGACAACTTCGCAGTGGCGGAGCCAGAAACCCAACTAATGGGGGGCAAACTTTTAAGGAAAAATGACAAAAAAAATTTTTTACTACTTAATGCAAAAAAATGTCTTAAGAGTATAAATAAAAAAAATTAAGGACTAAAAACACTAAAAATATTGAAATACATGTACCGTACTATTTGCTGATACTGAGATGTGACATTAAAGATTAAATTATTGTTGTTCAAGACACCAATAGAGAATCAACTAATCACACAAACAAAAGTATTTATATATATATATATATATATATATATATATATATATATATATATATATATATATATATATATATATATATATTCTTTGTAAAACAAAACACATAAATTAAATAAAGTATTTTCAGCAATATAACTTTTTACTTCCATGAATGAAGTACTTATTTTTGTTGCCAGAAAGGATGTGCCCTATGCTCAATAAGTCCTGCTGAATTTGTTGGGATCTGTAAAAAGAAAACATAACATATAAATGAGAAAAATAAACAATTACTGTATTTCTATTATTCTTGAAAGAAACAATAGCAAATCGAAGCATATTGGAAAAAGAAGCCAAATTATCCAAAGTTCAAAAAGAATCCAGGTTCCAATGGCATAAAAATACTTCTCACCCTTGCTATAGTTTTTTTAGTGTGACAGTACTATTGAACACGGGCTTCTCAAGAGTGGAATCTCTATCAACAATAAAATAACCCGAAATTGTAAGGAGAAAATACATACTTGGTAAATGATAATAGAAAAAAAATTTGGACAAAAAGTTCAATCTTAACATCCAAATAACTATTCTACTCCCCTTACAAAATGAGAAAACAGAAAAATCGTAGTTCAAAGTGTCCATTACCTGGCTAAATTAATGACTAAAATTTTGAAGAAATAGATTTATAACTTGATCCAAACGTCACAAATTACAATGGAAAAGAAGTTCCACCTTTAGAGAAAGACAATTAAAAACAAGTTAATCTCATGGGCTATGAAAAAGCAGACCTAAACAAACAAAAGATAGATGAAAATGAGTCTTACTTCAACTTTGGATTTTCATAAATTGTGGAGAAGTCAGACATATAAAATTAGATGATGATAGTGACAATAAAATGATATAACCAATGATTTTCTAGTAAGTAAAGATGGACACGCAACACACTTGAATAATTGAATTATCACTTATCCAATAAGAGCACACCACCCCCTTTCTCAATATTTGTGATATCCAAATTCTCAACCAAGTCCAACATAAAAGACAAAAGAACAAAAAAAAGCAGTACTAAAATAGTGAAAACATTTATTTCAATTATTACAACACACAACGATTATCAGGAATCAGGAGAAGTATATGAAATATTCGTCGCAAAATTCACAACAACGTCGACAAGTTAATATAGGATTTCAAATTTTGACATAAATAAATATCTCTCTGCTTATTCTTTTAATTTGATTTTGAGGTATTGGGCTGCTTGGGTTTTAAGGGGGGCGGACTGATTCATCTAGGCAGGCAAGGGGGGCAAGCATAATTTTTATTTGGCCAAGGGGGCAAACCTAATAAAAAAAATAAAAAATAAAAAAAATACATGTAAAACAAATTTTTGGGGGGAGCCAACCGGGGCAATGGCCCCGGTTCGCCCCCCCCTCCCTCCGCCGATGAACTTCGTTACCGAGTGGCATTTCATTTAACTTTGTCATCATAATCAAAATTTTCGTGAGACAACTAGAACATAAGAACAGCGAGGATTTGACCAGAAGAGTGAAACAAGATAGCTACTGCATGACGATTCACAAGAGCCAGACTTGAGCTTTAACAGGTTCACAAATAATATGAAGCGTGGCAGTAGAAACAGATCTAGGCTAAACTGGTTGAAGTTAACCGGATATGCCAATAATTATAACGCGCTTTAAACAACTAGGTCCCAAGACACGAGAATACCTCTACATTCCAAACAAGGATTTCATTTCTGGGTAGCTCATCCAAATACTCTTCAAATGTCAATGACCACAGCAGTTTTGCATGATCATTTTTTTTCTAGGCAGTTTACATGGATCATTTGCTTGGCTTCTATGCACAGTTTTTGGAGCACAAAGATTGTCCTACTGTGAACTTCCACTTCAACCTAAGCATTGTCTATACATTTCAGTATTACCACTTATTAAGGGACACAGAAAGCGCAGGACTCAACCCAATCTACTTTTGTTCGCTCAAGCTCAAGCTGAAGTCCCACAATTTTCTTGCCAATTCTGCATCTTTAGCCTGAGCGCTCGGGTTCGCTTTGTTACTGTCCATGAAATATTCACCACTGACTCCTTTAACTTGACGATGCAATGCCACATACAATTGAGTCGCTGCTCCCTGCAACCATGCAAGTGAAGCAGTTTTAAGGACATTTTGTTAGGATTTGCATGCCAACCCTCTGGACCATCACTTATCCAAAGACATACTTCAATACGTACCTGATGCACAGTTTTAAGCACATATTTACCAATTGTACTTGCAATAACTGCATCAAGCAAAAGAGTAAAAGCGTTAACATAAAACCAGGCAATTTTACCTTCTATGTAAGAAGTTAGGAACATGCTGATTTGATTAAACATATCACTAGTTTCCATATGATTTTCAGGTGGAAACCTACAATCGCAATGAATACTTGTTCTTGGAGGCATTATGCAAATAACCTAAATGTTTTCATCAAACAGAGCCCACAAAAGTTCCATAACTTCATCAGATTTGTGCAGGTGCAAATTAGAATACCTGAAACCTGATCCTAATAAAAGGACCGTTGGAATTAAATTCAGCCATTCACTTGCTCCAAATATGCAAGTGTATCTTTGAACAGAATGAAGTAAAGTGAAAGGGATATGATGGATTTCCCAAGAAAAGGAAGTATATGGCTCACCAAGCTGACATGGTGCTGGAGGACACTAGAATTTATGATTTTGTATTTGATCCTCCTTAAAGTATATTTCTTCAATGCTTTAATGTATAGGCAAAGGAGAAAAAAAGTGAAGTGAAATGGCTCAGGAGCTTACAATCAATGAAACTATGGTAACGCAGAAGATTTGTTGCAATTGCTCCTGGATGAAGGGCATTAGCAGTTATCTCCACCCCTTCTTCCTGTTAAAGAGAGGGAAGAAACCAACAATTCTGGATTATATTCCACCTCACATGATATAACGACTACATGGAATTCTGAACTGAAAGAACAAAATAAAGTGAAGGTCAAAAAACTTGATATCACTTCAGTCCATGTGGAAGATTTTAATCTTTCACCATGATCTCTGTATTGCATGAAATGGAGGTGATTTTCAGTAATTTATCACACCTATAAACTACCAATAGATTTTTAATTTGCACCCACATTAAAATCTAGAAGTTCAAATTTGACGCATGACCAATTTTTTCGTTGATTTTAACAGTCAGATTTTAATATTGGGCCAAACTGACAATTTATTAGTCGTTTAGAGGTACAATGGACCAAGATTGACAGTTTGTGGTGCACATTACAACGGTGGGATAGTTAAATGCATTTTTCACCACACAGAACAGTGACAAATAAACTATCACTGTTAAAGTCAGTATATTTCTGGTGTGATGATTACGAGCACTTAGGTCACACTTCTCCACTTCCAATGGGGTGTGAATAATTTTGAACACTTCATTTTATTTATCCCTACTCCTCTACTTTTCCAGATATTTAGAATTGGGATCACAATGAAACATTAAAAATTTAGAGAAGCATATATATCTTCATACGATTTCATGTGCTCCACTTATGCATGACCTCACCTGGAAGGACCTGGTGTCACCAAGACATTTGTAATGACAGCATCTAAATAGGAAGACAACCAAATATTCAAGTGGCAATGCTTTAAAGAAAACTATTTCCCTGACTCCCCACCATGTTCAGTGACATTTCTTTGTCTTTGGAAGCTATTTATCCTTTTGTCGGCAACAGACATGAAAATGTGTGGCTTGCATAAGCATTTCTCTGTTAGGTAATTCAGAAATTGAACAAATTTTCTCAAACCTTGTTTAGATTATCAAAAACAAAAATTAAAATAAGAATTTTCCTTAAAGAGGAAAATCCATTAACAGGTACTATTGTCTCCCCACCATGTTCAGTGACATTTCTTCTGTCTTTGGAAGCTATTTATCCTTTTGTCAGCAACAGACATGAAAATGTGTGGCTTGCATAAGCATTTCTCTGTTAGGTAATTCAGAAATTGAACAAATTTTCTCAAACCTTGTTTAGATTATTAAAAACAAAAATTAAAATAAGAATTTTCCTTAAAGAGGACAATCCATTAACAGGTACTATTGTCTTCCTTTCTGGAATTAATAATTGATGGCTTATATGTATTCCAGTACCTTCAAACGCCTTGCAAGCTCCTTAGCATGCAATATGTTGGCAAGCTTTGATTGTCCATAAGCAAATATGCTGTTATATCTGTTGAATCAAATATAAAGTTACAGGAAAGACATTACAATTTATTAGCACCACAACCATAAAACAATGCTACTTAGAGGCCAGAGTCATCAAAGCAGTCAGTCAAAGCTTTACCCTGATTCATCATTGATTTTATCAAAACAAATTCCTTCACGATACGCAAACCGGTGACCCTCAGATGCTAAAATAACAATCCTTCCTTCCTTGCTGCTTTGACAAGCCGTATTTTTCATTGTCTCCAATAGCAGGTTTGTTAGAAGAAAATGACCTACAATGGTAGTAAGATAATCCACTAGGTGACTAGAAAATCGCAAGGCGTAAACAAAAAGAATGTTCTCAATTCCCAAAAAAATGACTTTTTAAGTTTTACATAGTGATTTTTTTTTTCAGCTTCCAAAGAAAAATTGTGGAAACTCAACAGAAAATTTCAAGGAGCAATACAACTGTTAGGAGCAGCATTTTGGAACCTGGTACAAGCTTTATTTATCAGTAAACAAAAAGAATGTTCTCAATTCCCAAAAAAAAAAATAAGAAAAATGGAAAATTAAGTAGCTAAATTCCCTGCTTCAAAACTGTCATCATTGCACCCCAGAGATCAAAGAAGACTTTGTGTAACATACCGATGTGGTTAGTTGCAAACTGCAGTTCAATGTTGTCTTGGGAAAGAGTGTACGGAGATGCCATCACCCCTGCATTGTTACTTTCAAGCAAACACCAGAGAGTTTCACTCTTATTGTTAAGCTACGAATCTAAATACCGGACTGAAACAAAAGCTTTGCTCTGTGTGTTTGCTTCTCTTGGGGTCTTGGGGTTTCTATTATAATGAGTTCAATGAAGGAGCAAATGGAACACAACACAAACTACTATGCTCAGCAATGCATGCAAGCATGTGCAAGTAGACACATGATTGCATCACAATGAGGGCATAGAATTTACTTAATCACAAAGGATCCAGCTTAGTGTCCTTACATGAGAAGATTCAGTGGAAGGCCTGATTCAGCATAAGCTGATGCAAATTTCCTTACTGATCCCAATGAACTGAGATCTAACTCCATGACCTCAATCTTAGCATTGGGGGTTTCCTTAAGTATTTGTTCTCTCACGTTCCTACCAGCATCCATATTCCTGACAGCCATAATGACATGGACACTGCGCAATGCCAGAACACGTGTTGTCTCTGCACCAAGGCCACTTGATGCTCCTGAAATTCAAATCAACGTGATGACTGAAATATGTCCAAATGTGTAGAATTTACCAATTGCCCCAGCCAAAAACAGGGATACAAACAATCAGTATGAAGTCAACATGTCACTGTATTTGTGTAGGATACAACAGAAAAGTACAAAGTAAGAAAAAAAATACGAGGAAAATTCCTATCTAATCGGACAACCAACAGTCAAACATTGCCGACAATTTGCTTACTTTTTTCTGAAACTCGCCAGTATAAATAAAGAAGTTATGATGCCATAAGATAACCCTGAAGTCCTTTTAGCTAGGTCCAAAAGCTTCCAGCAAAAGTGAAATAAGTTCATTAGTTATCTTGTCTGAAAACAAGAAACTTGTTGGAGACCAACCAAGAAAAAGTTCAAGGAATAAAAAGTATAACAATCTAAAGATTTATGAAGAAACAATAAATGGGGAAAAGCATTCCCTCCTAAATTTTGCTATAATTCCTCTTAGAAAAAAAGACGAGGAAAAGGTAATTAAAAAATATATGTTCTTTAAGAATGTAAAAGATAAAACACCAG
Organism: Myrica gale; assembly: GCA_963930655.1. Lineage (NCBI taxonomy): Eukaryota > Viridiplantae > Streptophyta > Magnoliopsida > Fagales > Myricaceae > Myrica > Myrica gale. Next base: position 19,712,831 of record OZ005620.1, read on the forward strand.
ATCGATATGTAGCAAGACTAACACAAGTGGTCGAGGGAATTTCTGAATGAGCAACAATTATAAACAGTACGATTATATGCTAGAACTAACCAAACAGCGTCCAATACTTGTTTTTTCTGAGTCAGCTGTCAAAAGCTTTATTATTCTCTTTTATTTTCTTTGGGATTCACTTCCCAAATAGGATGCCCATTTAGCAGATTAATTTCCTGTGCTCACCTTTAGATGGTAAGCGAGTTCTAAAATAAGCATGCACATGGCAAACACAAAACACCACCGTAATGAAGACTTATCACGTCACTTGCCTGGTATTAGTACAATACATGCTCAGGTGCCAATTTTGAGATCTTAATGAAACAGTTCCAAAAATCTTGCATGAAACAGAAACTAATTTATGTCGAGGGATCAGGAACAGGATTAATCAAGAACTACTTCCAATGAAGCAGAATACCAATCAATGATAACCACCGTAGTAGAACGTAAAGACCAACTCGTCTTCCATCATGAACTTGCTCGGTTTTATCCACTTCCATCTATTTTATAAAAACTCATGAATCCATGATATACACAAAGATACCATTGCAAAAGCACCAAAATTTATATTCTACGAGGCCCTTTTCCTCACTCTCACATGAGAAAAATTGAACAATGTTTGGACACAAAACAAAATCAAGATAAACGGAAAAAAGACAACTAAATCGTCCTTATTTCGTCAAAACGATCATTTTTTTAAGCCCTTCTCATTTTATTTTTCCTCTTCCCAAATCTAGGCCCTTAAATCATTGGATGCTAAGCTGAAATGCATGAAAGATAAACAAGACCACTAACACGGAACAAAGAACTACCAATTTCATCCGATTAATTATCCAGGAAGAAGAAAAGGCACAACTCTGAATAGTATCTCCCACAACACAAATTCCCAAAGAAAGAAAAATATATATGCATCAGCTGAATTAGGGGTGTCCAACAGCCGGTCCGGTCCGGTTCGGTCCGGTTTGGCCGGCCAAACCGGAACTTTATCAAAGTATATAGACCGGATCGGACCGGACCGGTTATATGACCGGACCGGTTCGGTCCGATTTCCGGTTTAACCGGTTCGGTCTGGGTCGGTTTGGGTCATGCCATTTTGGGCCGGTTTTGGGTTGGGTCATGCTATTTTGGGCCGGTTTTTGGGTTGGGCCTTGCCATTTTGGGCCAATTTCCGGTTTGGGCCGGTTTGGAGAGGTATACTCCGATCCGGTCCCGGGTTTTCATGAGGGTAACCCGGAACCGGACCGGAATACACCGGTTTACCGGTCCGGTCAACCCGGTTGACACCGGGCCGGTCCGGTTTGGCCGGTCCGGCCGGTTTTTTGGACAGGCCTAAGCTGAATAAGAATGATGCTGTTTATAAAAAAAAAAAAAAAAAATAAGAATGATGCCAAACGATAGTACACTCAGATCAGAGGAAAATACCTGTAACAATGGCAGTGAGACCAGCTCCATCAATTCCTTGAGTAACTTCTTCTGCTGTGGAGCAGGCTGAGAACCCAGATGGCCCTTTCCAGCCAAAAATCCACATCTTGTCGGAGATAATACCAGCCAAACTCGACCAACTTTTGGCCAATTGTCTTAGGGGGCAGCAAGTCAAACTTATAGCCAACAAATTTATTGACGTCCTCGAAAAAACAAGCGATAAAGTTTTTATTCCACTGAGGTCCTCGAGCAAAATAAATTTATTTGAAGATCACGAAAAATAAGAAAACAAAACAAAGCTGCAACAAACTTGTGTGAACATGTCCAAAAATAGTTGGGTGTCCCAACTGGTATGGACCATAAATAATTAAGGGTGAGCTTGACTGGAACATACTTCACCTATGGAATAGCCGTTCGATTAGGGTGGATCTTGTGGTGCCATCTGGTACCAGCTATTTGCGGCCATTTTTGTAACCAACTCTTCATATGTTATACCATATTAATACACACATGAAATCCAGACACTTTTTGTGTCATATAAAAACATCCCACAAGAAGTTTGGCATTGATGTCCCAGATGGTACTCAACAAAACTTATATTAAATAGAAGGGTAAGGCAATAGAAGCAATCATTTTTTTGTCATCTAGCCCACGTACAAAGAAATGGGGATTTAATAAAATTCCGTGCAAAACACACAATGATAAAGATTTTCTCATTTGACAGTTTTTGTGCTGTTGCTTGATGAGAGGGTACAGTGTGGTCTTAAACCTCTAAGTCCAAATAAAGTTCAAAAATACTCTGGCTCCCCCAATAAGCCAAATGGTTTCTATGTCCAACAACATTTACACAAAAGCATCTCAGCCCCTACAAAAACTAATCCCATCAAGCTAGGAGTCCTTGCTTTGGTCATTGGTTGTACGGATACACCAGATTTTTGTAGTAAGGTGCTCGCCCTCAACCCCATTAGTAGGGGTGTGGGCTTACTTTTTTTGTTTTTTCTTTTTGATCAAAACACATCTTCAGTTTAAGACCGTGAAATTAAAGTTAGGCAACACCAAACGCACTTGCAGAACGCGCAAAAGTAAAACAAGACGAAAGGCATGATAAAGTTTCATTCATCCTGAAACAATCATGGGAGATCATAACCAGCGTACATCCAAGTCAGATTTTTTAGTTGCTCAGGTGTAGTTTAGGTGGTGTTGGGCTGTAGAGCTGAAAATTGTAGGGTTTGTGAAAAAATAAAGATATTTGATGAGATTTGATGAAAATGTGAGAGAGAGAAGATTTAAATTAATATTATATTAAAAAATAATAATTTGATGAGAGATTATTTTATAATTTTTTAATCAGTGTAGAAATTTTTTGAGGGATAAAATTTTCTACCGAACACCACCTTAGTCTCCTGATAGGAGCTACAGCCATCTTGATTCCTCTAAAATCCACCTTTATCATCTTTGGGCCATTAGGCCCCAGAGAAAGACACTGCTTAGGCTTCGGTCTCATACTCCTCGGATATCATGACTGTGTGAGATCCATCATCCACGTTTGTAGTTGCATGGCCTAGGTAAGCAAAACATGGCTCAGTCGCAGAATATGATCAGTAACCTAAACAAAAGAGAGAGAAGGGAGGGTAAGGAAAAGAACATCTAACTACCTCCAATGCCTCTAATGATTTGTTGTACAGTTTGATAATCATATCTAAGACTATTTTCATTTTTCCCGAGATGAGTTATATGGGCTGTCTTTTGAGAAGTAAAATTTTTCATTTTTCCCGAGATGAGTTATATGGGTCTTTTTTAGAAGTAAAATTTTTAGTATCACGAAAAAAATTGAAGAGATTGATGAAAAAATAAAAAAGAAGTATTTTGTAATCACGATAAAATTTGAATCTGCTAAAATTTTATTAACCAATCAGAGCCTAAAGTGAGACAAAAAGCTTTAAAGCAGATGTTTCTTTTCAAATAATGTCATTCGTCAATGGGCCAATCAATAGAATAGAGAGAGTGCTCAAGAAAATAAAGCTTTACTTGATGGCCTCAGCGGCAAGCGGCCTTATCTATCAGTCCTAATTAAAGAAAATGATACATACGCAGAAGGCAGCCCGTGAGTATCATTCGAGCATATATATATATGCCATAAAAGAATTCTCCATTAAAATCTGTCACAAACTTAAAACACAATTTACACACATTGAAGGAATCGCTCTGATAATACACAACAAAGAGAAAAAAAGAGCGAAGAAAATAAAAGTAAACAGAGATGGTTTGAGCTACAGAAGAAGGAAGAATCTTAAGCCCTGGCCTTGAAAGGAATGGCTCTAATGACTATTTGGTGGTACACAGCAGCAAGAGCAGCTCCAATGAAGGGTCCCACCCAGAAGATCCACTGTTTCAGCAAAGCGAGATTGATTAGATTATATTCTCATCCACTCAAAAGCATAAAAAGGGAGAGGTTATTGATTATTGCAAGGTTTATCTCAAAATACTCACTTGGTCATCCCAGGCAAGGTCTTTGTTGTAGATAATGGCAGCTCCAAGACTCCTTGCCGGGTTAATACCAGTTCCTGTGATGGGGATGGTGGCCAAGTGAACCAAGAACACAGCGAAGCCAATGGGAAGTGGTGCCAAAATCTGCAAACATGATAAAACGCTAAATCAGGATTCAGACTAAGACTCGAACCAAGAGATTTGAAGAAGGAAATCGACTCAATGCATTGCTATCCAGTAATATATATGTACATCGTAATCAGGCAAATAACTTGTACGCAGATAAAAGAGAGTAGCTCCACCACAACCATTTGCCCCCCCCCCCCCCGGTTCCTTACAATCTAGCTGTGCTATTGTGCTATCCTCCACTTCGAAACAACATCCTCCCGGCAACCAACTTGATTCAAATGGGTATTGGTGGATTCAGGTTTTATGGGGAGCAAAACCAGATGAATTCTCTAGTAAAACTCAATTTGATCAAACAGTTTTACGAAACAAACGAGACAATGGAATTGACCAATTTTTTTATATTTTGAATTGACAGGAATTTGATACCACAGTGAAAAAGTAAGAATACTATTTCCACTAAATTCCTGCAATGTCAGTATGAAAAAGAACGATGCGGCAAGCTAAATATTCACTTTTAAAGAATCTAAGAAAAAAAAATTGTCTGCGTGTCTACTTCTATGAGGGTTTGTGACTTGGGAGAAGCAGTCGAACAAACAAAATTCAATTAGAATCTTGAAAGTTAAAAATATTTTATCATCTCAAAATTATCGACCATGCAAACAACGGTATCTTTGTACCAAATTATCCACGGCAGTGTATTTTGTGGGCATGTATGTGTACAAGGGCCGAAGACGGAGGAAAGGAATGAATCGGAAGTTGTGACTCATCATTGTTGTGTCCTAATTGGGTCTATTGTCCACGAAAGAGTAGGTTGATAGTGAACATAAATATATCATCATAATTAGACCTATGGGTGATACAACAACGTAAATCTATCAAAATCCATGGTCGATAATTTTGAGATGGTCGTTTGTTTGCGATGATAGTTATCTCTCTAAAACAAAGTGGATGAGAATCAGAAGATAAAGGCATTAAAGATGCAAAAGAAACCAACAAAAGCCTGAAGGACCCCACGGTCGTATTGTAATATGATAATTCCTATGTGGTGGGTCAGACACCCACGAGGTCTCACCTAAAAAGCACCCCACACACTCCTAGGAATCGGACTGCACAGCTCATGCCTCATGCTAGAACTTAAAATCAAACGAAACCCTCTATAACTTATCGGAAAATGGAAAGAACCTAGCAGTATCAACAGCTATAACCAGAGTACAAGTTAACAACAGTACTTTTTAAAAATAGACCACTCCTAGGTCTGGAGATCATCTAAGGTTGTGTTTTAGTGTTAATATCTTGGTCGGTTAAAATTTGGTATTGTATTGGGTGAAAAAATGAGGAGAGATCATTTTTAATATTTATTGGAGTGAAATGTAAGAATATTGTAATCTTTTTAGTGTTAAAACTTGGGGGGGGGGGGGGGAGGGGGGGTTAAATTTTACTAACTAGCCAAGTTTTGTTAAGTTTGGGAAAAAAATTCTTATTTTGAAAAGAAGGCAGGCAAAAAGGTAAGGTGAGGGAATGATCAAAAACCAACAGTAACATCAAAAGAAAAATTAGAACAGAACACAAGGATCACAATCTGCGTGCGATAAATAGGGGAAACCTAATGAAAATAGTACTTTTTACCAGGCAAGAAGAAAGAGATCATGAAATCTAGGTCTACAGTTTAAGACCGTGAAATTAAAGTTAGGCAACACCAAACGCACTTGCAGAACGCGCAAAAGTAAAACAAGACGAAAGGCATGATAAAGTTAAGAAAACATAGATATCAGAGAGCACATACAGGGACGTGAGAGTCTCTAGCGCTTCTCTTAGCATCGGTGGCAGAGAAAACAGTGTAGACAAGGACAAAGGTGCCAATGATCTCAGCACCAAGGCCATCACCCTTGGTGTAGCCATGGTGCACATAGTTGGCTCCACCACCCAAGGTCTCGTACAGGTGGTTCTTATGTAAGAAGCCCTTCACAACACCAGCTCCACAGATGGCTCCGAGGCACTGCATGACGATGTAGAATAGAGCTCTTGTGAGTGAGAGCTTCCTTGCCAAAAGGAGCCCAAAGGTCACAGCTGGGTTGATGTGTCCACCTGTAGCAAAACAAGCACAAATCTTTGGTTAGTAAACACACTCCTAGGAAATATTTTAGCTTCATAGCCTTTTTACAGGAAGAAATCCACTGCAGCTAGAAGAACAGTACGAGCAAGTGATGCAAAGAGAAAAACCCATCAAAGAAGATCATGACACACCAGAAAAAGGAGAGGCGAGGAAGCTAACCTGAGATACCGGCAGTGCAGTAGACAAGGGCAAAAATCATACCACCAAAAGCCCAAGCAATTCCTTGGATACCTACAGTGGCACACTTGTTGGTGGAGTTGCTCACACCCATCACAGTCAAGATGGTGATGTAGAGGAACAAGAAGGTGGCGATGAACTCTGCAATCCCAGCCCTGTAGAAGGACCATGAGGACAGCTCCCCTGGCTCAAACAAAGGAGCTGGGGGTGGCTCCTTGTAGTCCTTGTCTGTCTGGGCTGCTGTGCCCAAGGGCTGCCTCTCTGAGTACTTGTTTGCTCCAAGCTTAACATCTTCTTCCTTTCCCTCCATAGCTTCACTACTTTTCAGAGCTTTTTCTCTCCTCTCAAAAAAGATACTGTGTTTTCTCAACCACACTAGTAGGTTATGAAGGAAGAAGGTAAGGTGGTTTTATAAAGAGAAAGGGGATGGGGGGTCTATGATTTGAAAGCGGAAATGGGCTGTCTTGTTACAATTATTTTACTTTTAATCAATGGGGTTCTTTCTAAACTATTATAATCTTAATGACGGTATTACGGGATAGGGGTTGTTCTGGAAAGAGCAGAGGGATGTTGACAGGTTATGGTTGGTCTCTATGTTTTGTTCTTATCCTCTCCAGAGTGTGATCTTTTTCTATTATGTTTTCTCCATGGCTTTTTTAAATTTTTTGGTGCTCTTGGCCGGCAATTCTGGGTCGTCTATGATCCTGGGCCACCGATCATCCAGGTAATCTGAATTAAAGAATGTCCGGAAAAGAAGGTGAAAAAAAAAGTGTTCTGGTCACATGTGGTCAAGCGAACTTCAGCGCTAAATGTAAAGTGTGTTTTTTTCCTTCGGCAAATGGAAAGGGTTTGCGGGAGTAATTGGTGAGAGAGTGAGAGAGTGAGAGAGTTGCGTGTTCCGTTCGAGACTCGCACCTTTCTTTCACCTGTTACTACTCTCTGTAGTCTGGTCCAACGGAAAGCGACCACGACCGCGATCCAACGGAAAGTGTGTTGTTTTGGGGTGGGCACTATACTGTCGGATTCGTAATTTAAAATTTTGATTACGGTAATAATTAGATGTCTATTTTTAGGGGATGTTTGTTTGCTAAAATATCGGGGAATATTCTCAAAATTTTGGGAATCTTTACTTTATTGAGATTTATTAGGATTTGTGAAAAGTGAAGTGTGTAGGTGTAAAAGTTAAAAATTTTGGAGTTTGTTTGGTTTGTCCGATTTGTTGAGACCCCAAATATTTGGGGTCTCAAAGGTTTCAGTCTCACAGTTATCAGAATTCCCGTAATTTCCATAACAAATTTTTGCTACAGGATGTCGGAATTATTAAGGCTGATTATGGGTCAGTTTGACCTAAAATTTCAATTTTTTGAGCTTAATTTTTAGACTTATTAGTTATTACATAATTGGGTCTCAGACTTGATTTTTTAGACTTCCACAATCAGGTTTTTAAATATGGTTGTGGGATCCAATCCTTTTTATTCATTTACATATTACAATTCTATAATTGAAGATTGCATAAAATTAATAAATCCATACATACATGAATGAAAGAAAAATGATACAGAATTACAAATTATAAATTTACATTTTGAAAAAAAAAATCTACAAATATTATAAATTGGATAGTTGAATCGAATGGAATAAAATATTGGTCATTTAATCAAAACATCACTATCATATGATTATGGTAGAGTTAGTTTTGTATGACCTTTTTATTTATGCTCATAATATTTAATGACCAACTACAAAAGATTGGTTATTAATTACTAATTTAAATTTTAAATAATGCATAACATAACGCCTAATTAATTACGTTCCATTTTTTCAAAACAATGAAACATCATCATATCAAAATGATCAACTTTACAAAATAATGGGACTGGACCGGACCACTTATACCATCCGGTCCTCCATATAAGCACAACCGGGAATCCGATCGGACCGAATTTTCGGTCAAAAAATCGGACCAGATTTCCGGTTGTGCAGCCTTATCTCTGGATCAATCACTTTTTTGTCTCTTGTGAAAAGATCACACATGAGAGACGGTTGAGAAACTTTCCTCTTCTTTGGGAGAGGTGGTGCTGACACATCAACACTACCCCAACTTGAGGAGTAAGCTCCTCACCAATAATAGGAGAGGAAGCATCCGCTCCTACTTGGGGGTGTGGTGTCGGTGAGTCAACTGAATGAGTAGAGGATGAAGTAAACGGATTCATCTGAGAAAACAAAAAGTTTTGAAAAAAAAATTGTAAGATTTTTATTCCCAAAAATATTCATACTCTAATAGTTATTTTAAAACTGCATAATAGTCATTTAAAAATATAAAATAGAAACCAAATATTAAAATAAATTAAACATACTCATACTCTATTTACTAATAGTCATTTTAAAACTAAACATTTTTTTCTAAACAATTTCAAACAGATTCACAACATTTCTAAACATTTTCAAACAGATTCAAATTAAATATATTCACAATTTCAAACATACGTGAATAATTTCAAATTAAATATATTCATTCCTAACATATTCAAACAATTAAACAGATTCATTTCTAAATAATTTCAAAATAAACATCTTCACAATAGAAGTTATTTTAAAATTAAACATACTCTAATTGCTAAACAATTTCACAATCAATCAATAAATTTTCAAACAGATTCACAACCTTTTTGAACAATTTCAAACAATAAAAATAAAATTCAAATTGCATTATAATATATATACTCATATACAATCAAATAATCAATCAAGATTCAAGCCCACTGCTCATCCTCTAATTACAAACAGATTCACAACTTTAAACAAAATCAAATCCTCCAATCAAGTTCATCCTTCACAGTTTCACAACTTAATCTAATCTATACTCTACAATAAATAATTAACTAAATAAGTGAACAAAATTGTTACCTCAATGCAGTGCACCGACCACACACGACACAACACAAATTAACAAATCACAATCTGTCAATCTTAGAACCTGCACTAAAAAAATTATTAGTTAACAAACAATGAAATGAAGAAAAAATAATTCTAATGAAAATGAAAATGAAAAAAGAACTAAAACTTTAAACAAAGAGACAGAGATGCCAGGGAGGGCAGAGGCAGAGCTGTTAGAAATAGATAGAGAGAGAGAGGCTGTAAATGGCAAAGGGCAAGCAGCCTTGGCCTTCGACAGAGTCACGACAAAGGGACTGAGAGTATGAGAGTGAGGGAGACAACAAGTCAGCAACCACCAAGACCATAGAGAGTGAGAGATTAGAGAAAGAAAGCTAAGCAGTGAGAGAGTGAGAGTGAGAGACGTCAATTGTGAGGATGGGGAGTTCGGGCCCTGGGGATTGGGGGAGGGTTTTGAAAAAAAAAAAACCAATTTGGTTTTTTTATTAAAAAAAAGATGGTTCCAGAATTCTGCTCTGTTTCGACGGAATTATCAATACCAATACTGACACCGTAAATTTTGTAAATCCTATATCGACTCTGATTTCGGTTCCGGACGGCATACGGTGTGCAAAATCGATACCGAAACTGACGGAAGTTTTGCCCACCTCTGGTGTTGTTTGTTACCTGACACCATTTGCACTCTTTTTTTTAAAATTTTCTCTGTTTGGAGTTAAATTACACTACACTTTAAATATAGGGATAAGGAATAAGAGAATGTCATTAATTAGTATTAACAATAGATTTAAAAAAATAGAAGGAAAAAAAGCAAACTTTGACTAAATATGGCGGAGAAGGAGCTTCATTTCTGCTTCACTGCTTTGGGAATATTTGCAGCATTTGTCCTGAAAATGTTAGATTCATACATTTTGGTAGGATTCACATTCTATTTTTTTTTTATAATCCAAACATCACAAAATACACGCATTCCATACAACATTTTGTTACTTTTTTTACAAACTACAGTTCTTTTTAACAATTTTTACACGCATTCTAATACAACTTTAACATCAATTAAAAATTCTCAAATATTCAACATCCTACAAATATTCTGGAAACGAACCTGCCCATTTTTTAAATTTCCGCCCAGATGGTTTTTGATATATAAAATTTTGAAATATAAAAATTGATAATAAAAAAGTAATGAGAGATGAATTTGAAAGAATTTTTAATATTTATTATAATAATAAATGATTTTAGGATTAAAAAAATAGATTCTTTTGTTAGATTAAAATTTTGACGCAAAAGGATAAAGTGGTCATTTAAACGTCAAATAATTAAAAAGCTTGCACAATTCCATTATTTCCTTTATCTTTTTCTACTTTCCACCCTCGCAATGGTGTTACAGTTTTGGCGGTAAGAATTGGGGCAATCGCAGCCACAGATGGTAGGTCATCGAGAGCGAATCAGACGACCCAGGAAAAGTGGCCGTTTTGTGACCGTTGAGAAAGTGACAACCTTGTGCTAGCACGTGGCAACGGCTATATAATAATAGACGGTACCTACTGTTACAACGTTAAAGCATTCGTTTCTTTTTCCCCCGTGCCGTTGCAGCACAGTAGTGTGTAATTATAACCGGTACCTGGTCCTCATCCCCTTATCCGTTATAGCTTATCTTAACCCTTTTTTTTTTCAATTGATAAAGCTGTATAAAAAGTATCTTGTTTCACTATTTTCTACTGATTAATATATATACTTTCTTTGTCAATATGAGTTTAAATCGTAAACATAAACATATATATATATATATATAGAAATTAGCTTGTTTCAAATGTTGTTTTTGCTAATTAAATTTTAAATCAAGATCCTTATAATTCCTTAGTCGAATTTTACGATGTCATTCACAAAGAGACAAAGTAAGTATTAAAATATTGTAGAGTCTATTTTATCTAAAATTCAACACAAACATCGATAAATAGTATAATAGTATAAGGCCCACTTAATTTATCTATCTCTTTAAAAATTACACCATATATTTTAAATAATTTTTCTATTTAAATTGTATAATACAATTGAGAGAGAACTTGACATAATATGTAAATCTGGTAGTTTTAAAATATGTAAATTATTTATTATTTATTACTTAATATATTCCTCTCCTCGTACTAGTCAATATAAATAGATAATTGATTTTTTTATAGGGAAAAATACACTTTACACCCATAAAACTACTGAGTTTGTGATACATTGCATCATAAACTATCAGTTTTGACACATTGCACCCTTCAACTACTGATGTTAGACACTTTCCACACTAAATTACTCACCTTGACACATTGCATCTTTTAACTACTAATGTTATACACTTTGCACCATCCTTCTTACAATAATACCTTCGAAATTTAATGAATTGACAACATTATCTTCAATATATTCAAATTGCGTCACGGGCACTATCGTCATTTTAGTCTAAAATTCTAATAGAAGATACTAGGTGTCTAAGATTGATAGTTAAAGAGTGCAATGTCTCAAATATAATAATTTAAGGTGCAAAATGTAAAACTTATTCGTGTATAAAAAATATTTATATTATAGATCGAATCAAACGACTAGTTATATCCTTTTTCATGTACTCAATGCAATTTACAAGTCTTTTGCCTAATGCTTAGGCACACATAGTGGAAGAAACAAATTGGATCTACTAAATTATTGTCTGCATCCACTATATTATCTTGGCATTAATAATTCCAATTTTTCATAAACATTTCATGATTTCCATGACCCAACATGATTGTCAAAGAGAAGATGTGGGACAATATGCCAGTATTTGCATTTCCATGTTCTCCACTTGCTAATTTGTGGGCCTTCATCCTCTTCATTAGACTCATCCTTTCAGCTTTATATTTGAAAAGAAAAAAAATTGAGTAGCCAAATATGCTTGACAACTCATACTCATGGGGATGCCCTGTGGGTCCTGTGCCCTTCAAGATCACATGCAGCCCTGAAAAAAGCCTTATCCAGTCAGAGAGAGAGCCCCGCCAACCATTTGGAGACGTTGAAAGCAACAAAAGCTTTTTTTACACCCAAATAAAAGAATAAAGAAACCAGGGGCTTTCCCTCACAGGAGCGCCCAAACCTCTGCGCTGCGGATTTGGTGGCAGTCTTGTATTTTTCTACTTTTTGTACGTGAGGGTGGCCCACATACCGGGCCCCCACCCCCCACTGGACCATTACTACTAATTTGCCAAATGGTTCTCGAGCTGATGACCAAAGGCCCAACTACTTCCTCCCTTCAACAAGAAGATGCCTTTACTGTTTACCGATGCTTAACCTTTTTTATTTTATTTTGTTTTAAGAATTCAATTATTTGTATTTTCTACCGTGCTTTTGGTGGCAGACGATCTTCTTCTATATATATACACACACAGACGGCCTATACACACACACAGACGGAGTCACGGAGGCAAGGGGAAACAGGAGCCACCGCCCTGGCTCTCCAATTTTATTTTCGCACCTAATTTTTTATTTTTTACGAGGCCCTCCATCTTTTAAAAATCGGCCCGTCCCACAAGAATATACTTGTGAATGTTAAAAATATTCCACTTATGTGTTCATTTGTGAATATGTTGAAAATATTTCATTTTTGTATTATGTTTTTACTAAGAATATATATATATATTAGTTGGTGCTTCATTGGTGTCTTGAACAACATAAATTTTTAGTATTTAATTTTTAGTCCTTAATTTTTGATATTTTAACTCTTACGACATTTTTTTTTGCATTGCGTAGTAAAAAAATTAAATGACGATTATGTCCTTCACTATAACTTGCTATTTTGCTTTTTTAAGGCATAATCATTACTACCTTCTAAAAAATGTCAAATGGATAATTTGTAGGTACAATGTTCTAAAAGTTTAGGATGTAAAGTGCAAAACAATAATTCGTGGGTGAAAAAATTGTATTTTTTCCTTTTGAATCTTTTACTTAATTATGTAGGAAATAGTGATGTTTGCTGTATTAACACCTATAATGTAATTTAATACTAACTACAGAAAGCAAAAGAATCTATTACAATTATCTAAATTAAAATGGAGAAAACGATAATTCATTACATTTTCAATTAGAACATTGCTTGATCAACCCCCCCCCCCCCCCCCCCCCAAGTATAAGGGTCAAGTCTAATTTTCTTATTAATCAGCCATCCAAAATGTTAAGATAAGAGACTATAAGTCTTTTTCTTATATTAATCAGTAACTGGTATAACCCCCATCTTTTAGGGACCAGGCTCCTCTACAATATCTAAATCTTAGGTATTGCAGAGAGAGAAATAGGTGAGAGGGTGAGAGAGAGTTGTGGGTCCCGTCCGAAACCTACACCTGCCAGAGCATGACTCTTGACCGAATTGCAGAGGAGCCTGGTACATCTTTTAGTGGGTAGTAACGGTCAATCTTACCCGTAACCCACTGGCTATTTTTTAAACAGAGGTCCAGTGATCAAAAGCATCTCTCTTTCGAATATTATGAGCTGTTGCTTTCAGCTCGAAATCATCACATCGATGGCTGACGATGAACTTTACATTCTCGTCTATCTCATATTAAAATTTGCCAAAAAATTTGACTTTCTACTATCTCCTAATAGAAGCAAGCTTAATTAATGGCAGATTCTTTTCATGAACCTGGAAATCTCATTTCCTGAGTACATGGTCTGCTTGCAGTTACATCAAATTCTACGAGATTTTTGTGACAAGTTTATGCCCCACATATTCTCGTCTCTGCAAAGATATTCGGGCATATTCTTGTTGGCTAAAGATTCCAAAATGCCCAGTTGAAATCCACAGGAAAACTGAGGGACTTTTAGTTGGCTGGCCTTTCACAATCAGGCTGTCCAACTCTTTGCAAGTCCTTTGGATTTTGTAAAACCAATGACAGCTTAAGTGTCATTTCACTGTAAGTGCCAAGATAAGCTGGCGTTATCGCAGAGACAATGTCAAAACACTGAAAAACGTTAAAATGGCATACCATTATTGATTGAGAACAAGCCCCCCCCCCCCCCCCCCCGCGGTTTACATTACGGGCGACCAAGATAATACATTGCTACCAAGTTATGCTAAGAGGGTGATATTTACCAGATTCCTAATGATACATAAATACAAAAAAGTTCCATCTTATTTCTCATCGTTGGCTTCATCGGAGTGATGGAGTCGGAAGTGCGGACAGGGTCTTTCCGGCTCTCCCCTTGTCCACAGGACTCTCAGATCGCCTCTCTTCATCCCCAATGCTAGAAACGTCCCTGTATTTGCATAACTTTGTCAGGGAACTGCAGAATAATACCAAGCAATTTTGCAATCCAACATGGTTCTCAAAACTAACTGTTACAAAATAATTACCGAGGGTGAATGGGACGATGTAAAGCAGTGCTGGTTGGCCATGTCCATCCATCAAGTTCAATGCCACGTATGTAATGAGAAGACCTGGGATAGATATCAAAAAAATGTATGTATGACGTTTCCAATTTTTACTTGTTTTTAAAATTTTAAATCCCTGGCCATATGAAAGACATGACGATAGGCTATAGCGATGAAAACTGATACCATAGTTTTTTGAAACCTAGTGAATGACGACTATAAAAAAGGTATTATTATGAGATTATGAGAGGAAGGAAATTTGCCAATTATTTCTTACCTAATCCATATGCAAACATTGCCCACAAGAAGTACCCGGCTCGTAGACTCTTATTTGCCAGAAAATCATATCTGCAAGAACATTCCAAGATGTTGATCATCTATCTTTTAACGTGTCAAAGTATTGATCGGATTAAGAGCCCAATAATAGGAAAAGAATCACAAACAGAAAAGACAGCAATAAGGATTCCTTACTGTTGTTTTACTAGTTAAAAGCATGCTACAGTTGCAATTATGAGCTGAATGGGGAAAATTGAAGATATTTTGAAATCTCACAACTATCTATGCTTGGAATTTAGTTGTAAGAACTCGAATTTCTTTCCCTTTTCCAGCATGTTCTAGGTCAAAAGAGGTGGTGCCCTTCGAGCATTAAAAATTAATAAATGAAGAAGAAATCAACACTCCAGGGAAGCACAAGAAAAAGAGTTTGCTCGAGTGAAGAAATTCATTGCAATTCCTTATCTTATTCTTCTTGTTCCCATTTTTTTAGAATTTGCCAACTTTATAATTCAAATCAATAGCACTTCGTATAGATCCGTATGCCTAGAACTCCAAGAAAGCTAGACAATTCAAACGATTTGATTGAGGCCACCCAATCTGAAAACAACTAAATAGAAACATAAAAACAATTTTCAAAGCCCAAGGGAAAACTGCCAAGGTTGGGCAGGACTGGAAAGAACAAAACTCTTTCATCGGTTAAGCTGGCAAGTATAAAGCAATGGGAAGAACAAACTCTCGCAAAGGAGGAAAGGAGCTTTGACCTAAGAGAGAATGCCATTAGCAGTCCAGGTAAAAGGATGTCACCAAATCCTATGATGCTGTAACCACCCCAAGGGTCAAACATGCGTGGGATCTTCAGTAGCATTGGGATACCGTCCTCTCCACTTTTATCACCACGTGCAACCTGTTGAAAGATGCAACTGATTGAATGTACTCCTCCACATTTGAAACCCTAGTAGTCTAAACTATTCATCATTATCTACAATAGAGTACGCTTAAAATGACTACTTACCACAATCATCACACTTTCGTGGAACAACTTCTTAGAAACAAACACCCAAAATATGTCATACAAGAAGGCACAACTGAGAAGAACTGTACCCACCTGATCAACAAGTTATTAAGAAGCATGTCAGAGGAATAATAACTGGATTGCCAGGCCTGTCAATTTCATCTAAAGCTTTTGACATGAAGTAAAACTAATCGATAATGAAATAGTAAACTATAATAAAACTCACTAATGATGTCAATACTCCTATCCCATATTAGAGGGAGAAAGGCTATCCCAACGTTGATGACTAATTAAAACTATCTCCATTACACAAGAGGTGATAGCTCTTTCTTTTTAGGTTGGCCCAAAATAAATGACAGGTTCCAAAGAATGAGAGCATTTATTCTTTTAACTTTAAAATTAGCCTCAAATTTGAACCCACCATTCTTTAATCATCTTAAGGAACTTTAGGAATAATGTTATATTTCTTAAGACGTATATTGTATTTAAAACTTTCATCTACTTCAAGAAGGAAGGAGTACAAAGATACAGCATTGGAATAGAACTATAAACATCCAAAATTAGGAATGTGACTGCCTTCATCTATCTAGGCTTAAACTTTTCAACATCCTTTATTCATTAAGGACAAAATCATGAAACTTCCAAAGTGATGCAGAATGATAATACAGCATAAATAGATGGCTTTGAACTTAGATTGGACTACCATTACTACCATTTAACAAAAGCAAGCCAGTTCCAGCAAATACATTGATAACTTAAAAAACTTAATCATGACAGGGGATGAGTCACACTCCCATATTGATACCCTCGCTTTTGTCATCCGCTTACTTTTTTCATCACGCTCTTTGAGCAAACTTTCAAGTGTATTTGCTATACAGCAACATATATGGAAACCGCCCACACAAGTTTTTGGGTATACACACCTACCAGAGCCAAGCCTGGCGAACTGTTATCTGGTTTGTGTTGTGTTGTAGCCTACTCAAAACGGCTTGCTCAGCCAACAGAAGAGCTCGATTGAGATGACTGAAAAATTGATCCTCAGCTGTTCAGAAGCAAATTGTTCTCTTGCTTCTTATTACTTCTTTTTCTAGAAGCTCTATCCTGTTATTTATCTCCTTAATGACCTTTAGAAGGAAAGCTCTCTCATCTTTTTATCATTTCAAAAATTTCTTACTGGCTTAAAATATTTTTTGCATGGATGGTATGATCTTAACTTCTGGGGTCTGATAGCTCTTTCCAATCAAGTTATTGTCACACTTCCAGTAGATTATTCGATGTGATGCGCTATCAACAGGGAAATTGTACACCCTACACCACCAGCTAAACTCGTGAGAATTACATATATTCCCTATCAGCCAAAAGCTCCTCCCCGCCTCAGTGCTCTACAGGTGGCAAACACAACAAATCAATATGCAAAATTTAAACCTCAGCCTTTACTTGGAAGTTTCGAGTTGACAAATCATTGTATTTCTATTGTTGGTATCACTGACAGATTATGTCAGTGGATACTTACTAAACATCGCAAGAAGTTAAAGTTTCCCTTAACTTCTTCATAGCACTGATATTACCGTAAATGACTCGTCTATAATTTTTAAAACAATACCCTCATGTAGATTCATTGCTCACAACTAAAATGATAGACTTCAAATCATTACCTTGAGATTGGGTACGTGGACAATTTGAAGAACTGTGATTATCAGGGCAATTCCCTGATTGAAGAACAAATAAAACAAAAGAGAGTATTAGCAGCCCTATCCAAAAAGTCAACAACATAAAATAAGGAACAAGTTGCATGCTACATGTTTAACATCTCTTAAATTTGCAGTCATTAACAGGCCGCCCATGAACACCTAAGAAAAAACTAGCCGCATCAAGCACAAGATGATGCAATAAAGAACTAATTGAAGAGCAACACAAGCCTGTAGATTGGATGAACTCCTTTTGTGTCTTATTGGCAATAATGTGAAATAGCTCACATGTGACACTTAGACACTGAAAGAAGAAAATAAAGCGATAACAGAGCCAAGTTCATACTTACAAGTATATCTTGACCTATCCAGGCAAAGGAGCCATCTCGATAAACTGCCCAAACAACAGAAAATGCTATGCATAATGGCGAAACAGCCAAAGTTAGGTATGAGACAGCTCCAAAGAAAGGCACTTTAATGTACAACTCTCCAGTACGTTTGAACCACCTGCAAGCATGGACTTAGTTCTAGATCTTGACAAGGTAAGACACGAAATTCATAAACTAAATGGGGACTAAATCTTTTATACCAGTAACCTAAATAGAAAAGATACACAAACACATGAAGGAACACAAAGGCAAACTCATAATTCTTGGTCGAAGCAGCAAAACTTCTATAGCACTCTATGAGTAAGATTTCAAAAGCTCGTATTTGAAGATTGAGAAAGGGACAGAACATCTACATTCACAGCAAGAGGACATCATGATGTGTTGGCACAGGTGAGTCTCTAACAAGTACGTAATATACCTGTATTTTGGTAAGGAAAACCAGAAATTATAGCCACTTCCAGTTTGGGCTTTTTCAATAATGGCAACGTAACATATGACACTACCTACTAAGAGCCTACCATGCAAAACTGCACCTAATTTTACCACGTAACGTAACACGTGGCTGGTTAGTTGCTCAAATACAGATTTATGAAACATCCGGAAGTCATTTGTAACATTTCTCAGCAAGAGATACTACTTGTACCTTGACAATAAAGCAACCAAGCATGTTTGCAATCCCTGCATGCACAAGAAATTACAGAGTAAGTATTGACAGAGAAACAGCAGAAGGGAGAAGAATAAGTAAAGCACAATATAAAGAAGACAACTAAGTGACTAGTTGCAGATTCCAAGAACTACAATGCTACATAAAGAACATTTGACTCAAGGAGCATATTCCATGAGGGAGTCCATTCTCGTGTGTGATGCTTTTGGTGTGCTTGTATACATATGAGTAAGTATCTACATAGGCATCAAGGGAACTGCAATAATTGTGATGTAGGGATTACCTCTATACCACCTATGCAGAAAAGAACAACCAAGAGTTCAAGAAACCAGACTGACATGAGTTTGTATAGTATAATCAAGAAACATGAGGCAACAACAACGAACAGGACAGCAGATATTATGTTGATGTCTACAACACCACTGGAGCCCCTGTCTTTAGCACTTGCTATTTCATCTACAGCATCCTACAACAACCACATAAATTTGTTATTCAACCAGTATTTACAGGTGCAAAGAGAACAACTCTAGTTTAAGCAAGGCTAAACTTATTCAGCTTCGAATTACAAATGATGACCTTCAGTAGCTTGTCCTGTTCAAGTGCTGCTTCTCTAGCACTCCATGCGGACCAAAAAGATGCACACAAAATGGTACCGACAGCCATCAACCACAAAAACACTTCCGCTATATCCACTACTGGACGCCGTGGGGAGTATAGTTGCACAGACACTGCAGAGAACCTAAAAATTCAAGTAAGCCATATAAAAGCAAAAATGGGGAAAATAAAGCCCGCGAACAGAGATTAGTCACCTGAGAGAGTACCACAAATGTTTTGAAGCAACAAAAAGGAAATAATGAGCAAAATATCACTTTTGGGCAACAAATTAGCTGTTGCTTTGTGGTTATGAAGAACAAGGAAATGCTTACCGTTTGAACTATTCATCAGCATTCTTTCCAAGCTTGCACCAGCTTCTTGCGGGAGCATGACAGCAGGAATGTGTATATTTAGTTCAGTTTCATCTGGCTCACAAACCATCTTGTATAATTCTGCGGGAAAAGAAACAATTTCATTTACAAGTGAATAATTGTGTCAATCTTGACTTTTAGCTTTCTATCATATCTCTTCCATGCTGCTTCGGCAATTTTATTCAGAACCAGTTTCTAGATATTTTGACCTTTAAAATTTGATGAAAATAAAACCCTTATGCATGCTCAAAAACATAGGGTGATAACATTCATGTTACAAATACCACGTCTCACCAGCATTATAACACATTTCTTCCACTTAACCACTGCATAACTTCCACTATTAACACATGCATCAAAAACAAAAGCAGATATGTTGATTACCTTTCTGGTTATTGACAATGAGCACAGCTGAAGCACCTGCAGCTTGTGCAATATTTGCCTTTTTTGTGAACTTGCAATGTCCTCGATCCACCAGAATGACATCTCCTGCAAGCTAACAAAGTCACATTACAGTATCAGACATATTGACATCAAAAGAACACATTTTTCCCAATGAAAAGGATCATAAAAATTCTCTGGAGTGTACAGGCTAGAGAACAGGAAAACCTTATTCTTTGGTGGAATGCAACAATCACGAGGATCTGAAAGAGTGAGGCGCCTATGATTTGCATTTTTCTCCTTTGACACAATAGTAGTGCCAAATCGAGCACCCACACCAACAAATTCGTCATCCTCAATGCCATCAACCCAAGTCTGAACTTTTACCTGACACCGGCAATATTTGACAAATGAATAAGGAAACGGGAAAAAACTAGATTAATGCAAAAAAGGTGTATTAGAGCAAAACATTAGCAAAGGATTATCCCGTTATAGCTCACCCAAAGCATGAACATTCCATTTCACTATAAAAGAAAGAAAGGGAGCGGGTTTCCAACTATGAACCAAGAAACTAGACAAGATTGTCACAGCTAATTTTCCTGAAACAACATTATGATTATCAATTACCCAATTCCAAAGTTTAACACCATATGTACATACAAACTGAACCACCAAAAACATCACTGAGTGCAAAACCATATAAAAACATTAATAGTTCAAAAAGAAAAACCAGCCCCTCTCGACCTTGGGGGAAAAAGAAGAAAATTGGAGAGGAAAATTAAAAGGAAGATAAGAATTAGCACGAACTTCGAGGAGGCAAATATGTAGAAATTTAGTAAACTAAACTAGGACCAAATCAGAATGAATTTAAGAAAGCTCCTAAATGAACAGACGAACAAAAAAAATAAACGAAAATCAAGAAAGAAACCTATCAGAAGCCACCATCTCCATTTACATGTGGTTTACACCATAGCTCCAAATTTGAACAAAAAATTGTAAAGGTGATATTTAGCTATATAACCGTTTTTATACTTTTCCAAAGCTAACCCATCAAACAAGAGAACCCAGAACTTAAAAAACGAAAAAAGACAAATTAAGCAAGACCCATTTGATAAATCACGGAAAAATAAGAAAGGAATATCAGAGAAAAAGCATTTACGAGAACGAAGTCGTTCTCGCAGCCGGGCTTTTTGGGAGCTGAATCGTCGTCTTGAACGATGTCCCCGGCCCTAACAGTCCAAGAATGACAGAACAACGAAATCACATATAAAACAAGGACCACCCAGCAAGCCCTCCGTAAGGCCATGGATTCTTGAGCTCCCTCCACGAGATTCACCAATCGCTTTGAGCCCTCTACCTCTGCATCACAAGCTCAGAGGGCGGAGAGGGAGAGGGAGAAACAAGAGAGAGAGAGAGAGAGAGAGAGAGGCTTTCTTTTCTCTCTGTTCTAATTGCAACGGTGTGGGACAACGTATTAGTCCAAAATCAAACAAAATAGTAATAGCGATTCCTACTACTAACAATTAAATAATACGAAAAGTAAAATAGAACCTTTTCTTGGATCTACTGGTCCTGGATGAGCATTTGCAGCAATCACCCCTACGGCGCTACCAAGTGCAGGGATTTGCCCTGGCAACTTTAAATTTATATTTTTTTCAATTTCGTAATACAGACAAAATGACAAAAACAAGTTGCAGAAGGTTGACTCAATTGACACTACTTTCTTAACCCACCTTTCCTAACCCACCGAAGGTCCGAAATAATTTCGACGCGTTTACGTACGCATCCGCACAGGATCGGACACTCCTTCAACATGAGTTAATTATAAATATTAGACCAGGATAGTTGTAATATTTTATTCGAATTATATGCTATAATTAAAGAAAATAGATATAATAAATAAAATTTATATTATTTAATTTTATTTTATATAAAATTTAGGGATAAATGTAAAATTGGTCCCTGTGCTATACGCAAAAATCGATTTAGTCCCTGTGATATGAAAAACATCGATTTAGTCCCTGTGATTTCAGAAAGTGATAAAACCAGTGAAGGACCAATAACAAACGAAAATAGAATCACAGGGACTAAATCGATGTATTTCATATAACATGGACTAAATCGATTTTTGTGTATAGTACTACATAGACTGATTTTGCATTTATCCCTAAAATTTATTTATTGTGTCTATCTTTTATTTACATTTTATAATATAATTTAAATAAAAAATTACGAAAATCAGTGCATCAGATTATTCTTTTTTTTTTTTTTGGCATTTCCAATTACAATATATTTGTTTACTAAAATATTATGTGTTAATTTTCTAAAAGATTGGGGTTGCCCTTGGGAAATTATAAAAGGCTTGCCTTCTCAGGACAAAGATGTGAGATCGGATGGATAAAATTGGGTATTTGGGTTCTTTGAGTGAATTTTTAAATATTTAATGTAATAAAAAGAAAATATTATAATTATTTTATTAGATTAAAATTTTAGAAGGATCAAATATGCCTAATATTAAGACAAAATAAATGAAATAAACAAGATGTAAATTATAAACAAGGAATCATCTGCTGGCGGGGGTTTGTCCAATCGGCTAGTGCTCTTTGGTTAGCTTAATTACGACATAAGGGGGTTGTAACTAAAAATTGGGGTAATAGTAATTTCCCCTTCACTTGCAAAGCTAATTGGATGTGTGAAATTTTAGAGAATATAATTAAAATAATAAAAATTAAATATTTTTTTATCAGCTTAAACTTATAGAATTAGTGATAGAATTATATGGTATTAGAATTAAAATTTTAAGTTTGCATTTTAATTAATATTATATATATTAGACCTATCAAATAATATTAATTTTATTTTTTTTTGGTAGGTTTAGAGGTTTTTTTAACTTGGTGTTTGACGGTTTTTTCTAAAGCCGACTGAGCTTTTTGTTATCATGATTATTTTTTAAAAAAATTTATAGCTGACTTAAGTTTTTTATTACCATAATTTTTATCTGTCAAAAGTGAGGATTAAGTATAGTTATCTTTTATTAACAAAATGAAATTAAAAAATAAAAACAAATAATCACCCTCCAAAAAGAAATGTGATGAATTGATGTAATGACTCCCAAAACAGCTCATATTTCGGGTGTTCGGGTAGAAATTTCCACCCCTCAAAATTTCAACTCATTAAAAAATTATAAAATAATCTATCTCTTCATCAAATTATTTATTATTATTATAATATTCATTTAAATCTTTTCTCTCTTCATGTTTTCATCAAATCTCATAAAATATCTTTATTTTTTTCACAAATTTCAATACCCTAAAATTTTTAACCCCGAAATTTTTACTGCCGAACACCCCCGAAAAAGAATGGAGGAGTAAAATGACAGTTCATATGAAAATATGAGGCGCAAAGAGATTTAATAAAACATAAAGGGCATATAAATGTTCTCCACCAATCTATTTGTATTTTTGCCACGAAGCCCCCGACATATAACGTTGAGTTGGGCAGTGTGTTCGACAAATGCATGTGACCATATGTCCATATAGCCCAACTAGTAGCAGTCCCAAATTGACAAAAACAGCCTCGTTTATTACCACAGACAAATTCACTTAACAAAAAATAAAAATAAAAATACATAAATTTTTTTTGATAATGATTCTCTCTAAATTTGTGTTGAAATAGATAAAAGATATAATTGAATGATATAAAGTTGACACTATTCTATAATTTAAAGGTGTAATATTGAATGTCATGAGATGATACTCATTTGTTGTGCTATATCTCTCTGAAATAGATTATCTAATTTGATCAACAAAATTAAAGACGAAATTGATCCAAAACACTAAAAGAACATGAATTAAGCTTTTGGTGGGACATAATTATCTACAGACAATTACTCAGGGGATCATGATTAGTCAAATGACTATCACTTGGGTTATTGTATAATCCATTTTAGTAACCTTTTGGTGGGACATAATTATCTATAATCCTCCTCTCTACCCATGTCAATTCTATTGGACCCTTGGTGACCTGAAATTATTAAAAAAACAGATCTTAGTATTATATTAAGTGTAAACTAATAATGGCAAACAACCCATCAGGATATTGATTGAGGGTTTTTTTAAAAGGTGTTCATATGGCAAAGATTCGCCGTTTGTGGCAGGCAAGTGAGATTTGGCTTTGTGGGGAGGAACCACATGCTAGAGGTAATTTCTTGTTCTTTTCCTTTTTATCTTTCTTTTTCATCAAATTTTCCCACCATAGGCATCCTATAATTTCAAAAGTTTCAATAGAGAACACCAAGACCCAAGAATAATTCCATTCGCATTAAAAAAACAAGATATTATAAGCCTTTCACTCTTGAATCGACCACAAATGATAAAAGGAAAAAAAAATCTCCCAAACCGACTTCTGTAACGTAGATGGAGCATACATCCAGCTGAAAAAGCTGCTCTCTCTAGCTGTCCTAGAACAGGGAAAGGATTTTAATTTTTAGCAACAATCTTTTGTGGGCTTTAAGAGGAAGTTATTCAGACATATACCTGAACAAGGACACAATAGCAGACCATCAGAATGTCGATACAGATACCCCACTACAGACTAAAGTAGATGCTGGAGAAAATAATCAAAAAATTCCACCTCTCACACCACAATCTTATTATCATGATCTAAGGGAGAATTCCTAGTCAGGTTTTATAGTATAGAGAATAAACTCCTTTAACATTTCCTCCGAAACAAAGTAACTGGAGGAAGTTCCCAACCTTTCGAGCCTTTCAGTCTTTGTCCTGGTAAAGATTCTGAATGACAGTAAGGAGAACACCATTAGAGAAACCTCAATCTGGATTGAAGCAAATCATGGAATAAGAAAATCAGAGGAAACAGAGTATTGGAAAGATGGTTTAGGAATCAATTTTTGTAGGAAGATTTGTAAAAGAGTTTGTTTGGTTTCCATTCCCTTCAAACTACTTCGGAAATAAACCACCCTCTTTAAGGTTTGGGATATGAAACCCCGTAAGTGCACCGTCTGTTAGATAGTCGGAATGCCTGAGGAAGTTGTTGTCTACAGACTGCTCCGATAACGCATAATCTCCCCCAGAAAATGTTATTGCTCCTCCATTCATACTTAGACCCAAGATGTTGTAGTTTTCTTGGTGTACATCTTTCAAACCAAGTTGACGTGGATTGCTAAAGCTACCCTCCATGCCCTGAAGAAGTGGAACTGGGAATCCAGTTCCAATGCTCGAGGTTGGGGTGCTGTTCTGGGTGAGACAGCCTAGAATACTAGAACTTCTTTGAGCAAAGCTTCCTCGTCTTTCTTCCTGTTGCATGTTTGGAAAGTACACATGACATGCACTTGAACGAATCAACAAAGGGGGTGTTACTGAATTCACATCCCTTTCACCTCCAGCGTTTCTTGGTTGAACATAATTGCATGACGACGTCTCAAGCTTGCTATTCTCAGTACATGGCTCCCTCAGGACAGTTGGTAATGTCAAATACATAGAAGAAGCTACCTGATCAGAGGAACCATATGAAACATTCGGGTTAGCAGCTAATCCCAGCCTTTCTCCTCCGGCCTTTTCAGTTGAAGGCAGATATCCAATAGCTTCAAGTACTTTTGAGCAATTATTAGAATCAGCTTTTCTTTTGCCTTTTGCAGGTCTCTCTGAAGGCCTACTGTTGCAGTTTGGAGCTCTTAAGCCTAACACAATTTTCTTCTGATTTTGAGATGGGATGGAGGGACTAGGCTGAAATTTTGGCGTAACAGATGACACCAAACTTGTTTTTCCTTTTTCCTTTGCTCTTGAAGGCATAGGTCCAGTAATCTGGGGATAATTAACTTGATCTTCACGCACTCGGTAGTGAGTATGACAACCAGCTGCCTCATTGATATCAACAGATCTCCCCAGTGATCTGTGATTGCTATTTTGTTCTCTCATGCCAGACTTCAAATCCTTTTGATGCTGTGCTTGGATATTCTCCATGAAGGCGTTTTGATGCTGCACTTGAATGGAGTCCTTGAAGTTGATATGGTGCTGTACTTGGAGGGTCTCCTCATAGTTGCTTTGATGTTGCACCTCGACATTATCCTCCAAGTTGTTTTGAAGCTGCACTCGCGTGCTCTCAGAGTTGTTTCTATGCTGCATTTGGGTGTTCTCCGTTCCATCACTGCCTTTTTTACCCTCTGATTTTGAAGCAGCATCATCTGCCACCAATTTTTCCATCTCCTCCCTCATCCTTCTAGTTAAATTTTCTCTCGTATCTTTAAGATCCTCTATTAAGGACTTCATAAAGAATTTAACCTCATCCAGGGCAGCCCAGTCATAATCACTGGTTTCATTCTTCTTTCTAGTAAGATCTTTATGAGAATCTTCCTCCCTCACATTAGGAACTAACTTGTCCTTCCCACTGCTTCCATCTTCATGAAAACCTCTCTCCCTCACATTATTAACTAACTTCTGCTTTCCACTCCTTCCAGCACGAGATCTTTTAGCTTTACCAGAATTTATTTTTCTCCCAGTACTAGCAATGCACTTGCCCTTCTGCTGAAATCTGTCAGTATCTGCGGCCTCCTCATTTTCATGAGAAATAAAGCTAGAAACTAGTTTATGCTTCTTAAGATTTGGTTGGCTGCTTGAACTTGATTTGGACTCCTCGCTGGAAGAATCAAAATCATTGTCTCTCCTCCTAATCTCCCACAGCTGCTGAAATTTCAGTGCATCTCCGACATTAGAGCTGGGAGGCATGATTAAAAACCAGATCCTTGCAGAGTAGGAACTATACGGTAAATAAAATGGAGGAATGGCTACTGCAAGATGGATTTAATGCCCTAAGAAAGTGCTTCAACCGGTTTCTTGAAGCATGAGAGCTGTTAAACAGAAATTCTTCCACCCAAGTTGGAGCTCAAACTTTTGTCAAGGTCAGTTTAGCCATGGTAGCACGCCACCTCCCAACAAACAAGATTTAAGTGAAGTTCCTGCAAGGAAATCAAACTTGGCCTCTTCTTTCTGCAATCTGGCAAAGAAAAGAATGGCCAAAAGAAATCAGCATGGTTGGATGGAATAGAAACATAGCATCCATCAAAAGCATATCTCCCAAAACTACATCAAATGTAACTGAACGAGGAGGGTAAAACGAACTAGGAGCATGATAAGACTTCTCTCAAAGTTTCACGTTTCGATTTTAGAGCAAGAAGAACCAGAAGGTTTTACAAAACCAACCCCGGAGTGGAAAACAAGTATCATCAGATTTAACTTTTCTTACATGTCCGAACCAGCTAAGAATTCAGCACCCAGAAATTAACAGCACAGGTAGGAAACATAGACTTCAAAGCAAAAGCTCGATTAAAAAAATTATACATTTTATGCTGATGAACGATGAAACAATCGAGGAAAAAAGTCAGAACTGTGAACTGTCAAACACCAAAGCATGACAACGTTTAAAAACAGATAAGAGGATATGACAAAAACTGACAGACATGCAGCGACTTCTGGATTGAAGAGAATTGAAAATATGTTCTAAAAAAACCCAGCAACATGATCATAAGGCACATCAAACAAGTTAGTGGGGTTTCTGTTTTGGAGAGATAGTTTCGCTAACCATTTATCAGCAGATGATATTTGGTGCACGGCAAGAAGTTCCCATCCTCCTGAATGATAGGGGAAAAAACCTCTGTCTCACCGGAGCATCTTATATATATATACATATGTTTCGTTTCTTTGGTCTTTTATGTCCGCTGGTATGTTTCCTGCCCTGTCCAGGAGGGAAAAGAACAACGCATTTTGTGCTGTCTGTGTAATTGCTTTCTTTCTATGTTTGCAGAAGGAGTTGCTGTGTTTGGTGAGTCAGTGAGTTGGGTAGAGACTGGCAAGAGAGTTATGGACAGTTCCTCTTTCCAACAAGTTGGTCTGCTGAATGATTACAAAGCTAATCATCCTTTTTCTGGCTAAAAGATATGCGAAATTTTTTTTTTTTTTTCACTCAAATTCATAACTCCCGACCCTCCACCAAACGCCTGGTGCTTTTACATTTTGGGAAACAATTTTGGCTTGCCATATATTCCCTTGCCTTGCGATGAGTTTCTCTTCCTGTCTTCTCCTTCATGTTCTTCTTTGTTTCGTGCAATTCTTGTCGGCATCTTTTGGTTCCATATTGATCCTCGGTTTTGGTGGCTCTTTTTGAATTTTTAGGTTTGTTTGTCCCTAATGGCTTTTTGTTGACTTTGTAGTTTTGCTTCTTTTCGTTTGTATAGACTCTTGATGGGTCTCTCGAGTCTCTTGTTGGATCATCCCAGCTCTTCAGTGGACTTTGTTGTACTCGGATTATGGGTGCTTTACATACTAGCGTATTGATTCCGACAGCTAAGTCTACTGATTTTCCGCTACCGCTCTTTATGTCTTGCATGGAACACTTGTTGTCTTTGGCCCCTTTAAAATGGAGAGTCCTGGTAGTTCCATTACTCTTTATTTTTCCTTAACTATATACAAAACGACTGTACCAATCAATTCCTCTTTTACTTTTTTTTCCTATTTTCTTTAGGCTTACTAAGTAGGTAACTTGGTGGCAATAGAAGATTTTTACCTAAAAAGTTCATAACTCTATTAAAAATGCAGGGATAAATGAAAATGGTTGGTAAAAAATACAATCCCTCCAGAATTTTTAAGATATCCTACAACCTGGCATTTCTTTCATTCTAATCACAGCTCTCAATTAATTGATTAATGTTTATAACAGTAATATTTATTACTTGCAGAAAAAAAATATTGCTACTAATAAGATGGTATATACTATGTTCATAAGACTATAAATGGTGATATGCGAAAGTACTGAAAATTTAATTTGAAAATAAATTAGAGAAATTCTACGTGATAAATTACCCAAATAGTTACTCTTTGGTTCTTTTATTATTATTAATTTTTGACAAAATTACCCAAATAGTCTCAGGTTTCACTTTGTTACAAATTGGTCTATTTGATTCAAACTTCAACGATTTAGGTGGTCACCAATATTATGCACAGGATATCTATGTCCACACCTCCGTTAATCCCCTATCTTAATTAGTGTATTATCCAAAGAAAACCGGATGGATATCTCACTTTACTGGCCTTAGACTGTGGACTAAAAAATGTGACCGAAGAGACCAACACAGATCATTAAGGAAAAATATTCAGGTGGGTTGCTTTACCAACAAGGTGAGACTACAGATCCCATTAGCTAAGCCATGTTGATCTTTAGTCTGTACGTCCAAGACTAAAGAAACCCGCTAATTTGATGCTCACTGATCAGGACAATCACTTTTACATGGCAAAAGAGTGCTCTATAGTACATACACTTCGCTTACAAAATTTTACCTTGAATTCCTTCTCTCAGGGCCGGATTGTTTTTTAGCTGCTTTGGAATTTTAGAATCGCAAAGATCCAGGAGCCTGCAGAGAAACAAACTGTCAATATAACCTACTGAGCCAGTTAACAATATTACTTCTCAAACTAATACAGACTCGAATCTAGACATGCAAACTACTGCAGTTGCTTTTGCTGCTTCCATTAAATTTCTTGTCATCATGCCCAAAAATGATTTTCGTTTCTCAAATGTTGCACACACAAAAGTGACCTGAACAATCCCATCAGCAGGGTGCAGTCCTATTCAGAGGAATATTAATAAACTTTACATGCAAAAGAAAGCAATCACTTCTAAAAATTCAATTATCGCTTCAGAGAGGAAACCAAAATTAATGTATCACCTGCTAATATTCATACCACTCTCTTTTCAAGTAAGGAGCACGAGTCAACTGCCTCCAATTACAAGGTAGATACTGTGGTCCAATAAACTAACACCCACATGGTTCCCCGCTGTCTTGAAATCTTTGAAGGAATGGAAGGGGTTCTGCTACTTAGTTCTTACAAGTGCAATCAACCAAATCACTGGGAAGTGCTTTCTGTCTTAAACTAGTCTGACCACTGCATTCCTTTTAACCACATCAATGACTCTCTGGTAATCTGCAGCAGCACGGGCAAGAGAAAGAAACAATTATTAAACCTACATAATAAACTATGTTTCCATATCTTTGGTACTACATCAACCACTCTCCAGCACTGAAAAAAATTAGAGGTAGAGGCAGACACATACTCGCTACTATTGTTATTAACTGCATGAACACTTCTTTTGTTGCCTAATTCTTCGTTGTGACATACTTAAGTGATGAATGGGTAGAGTCTGTCAGCTAAGCTGATTCTAGTAAAGGAGTCAGTGGCCGCTAAACCAATAAAATAAATTTACTCCAATGTTAATGGAATTATCAAAACAATTATCAAGTCTTTTATTTTCTCCTTGAATTATGGAAGTGATACTTGTCGTGTTACTGATAAAGCAGCAAGCTGAGAGTATTCTTCTAGTAAGTTATTAGAAGTAAAAAATAAGAACATTACCGCCATGGGAATTCACTAGTGTCTATTCCAGCTTGGTGGAGCTCATCAACATACTGCAATGCCTCACGACACTCTTCACGGTCATCAAAAAATTCCTTCTTGTCACCTTCTGTCTGATGTGTCTCATGGCCTTTGCCAGCAACTACCTGCAGTACAGAGCACTATATTAACACTTCTCTTGCAAATTGTACAAATATTGAGAGCAGCATTCAGGCACGTCCAGAATAAATTCTCTCTCCAACACACGAGGTGCGAGGATACATAAATTTTCTTCATGTCTATTTTTAAAACTATAAGGGTAAACTTAAATTAGCATGGGATGAATAATCTAAACCAGAATCAAACATTTGAACTAGAAAATTATTTGAGTACCCTCTCGTCATTTAGAGTTTGAATTTGAATTACTTCTTATATCTCCACAAAAGCAAAATTACTTCTCCTTTTCCCCCATGATATCCATTTCTTTTTTTTCCTTTTATTTAGATTGGAGTGCCTTTTTCCCTCCTGTGTGACATTTGTGCATAACGTATACATAAGCAAGATGGAGCTTCAAGAACTTACAACCATATCACCCTCCTCGCCCATTGCAACAGCACAACGTACAGCCACCCGTCTAATATCATGCAGGAAAAGCCTATGACCATTTGGAAGAGGTGGGTAGTAATCATTCTCACCATGTTTCAGGTAATCCTGCATCGTCCATCCTACGCCAGCCAGCATATCATCCAAAATATCCACTGAAAAAAGAAAAGGAAACATCTAGGAATTAGCATTATGCTTCCAGGAATTTGACCATGTGACTTAACATTTCTTAGCAAGTTGTTTCCTGAGGCAGACATGAAGAAGCAGGGAGGGAGAGAGAGAGAGAGCAGTCACAAGGATGGATGCCTACACGCACAAAGTGACAAGGAAAATCCTTTCGTAAATATCTGACATTCCTCTGCGAGAAACACTATAAACATGTAATGTATTTTGAAACTATTAGAAGCTTTGTTCCAAGTAAAGAAAGCATAGTCTGGTTTAAGGCAAGTATTGGCATACATTCCTTAGGAAGTATGGTTCAGTGTACTTACATGGATCTTCGTTCTTGGGATTGTCAGATGTCAGAATCGTCACATCACTTTTATCTGTTGCAATCTTTGTCATCATGGGTCTCTTCCCTCTGTCACCCTCACCAACACAACCAAAAACTTCACAGAAAGGATGAACATTAATCAGACAAGGTAAGATCATGATGATCATCCATTCGGATGTTCATTGAAACTGCAAATTTCAAGAAAACCAAGAAGCACTGATGCAAGAGTAAGCTTAACATGCATTCAGCTCTTGAGTACAGAAATTTGGTCCGGCATATTGCATGAAAAATGCAACAAGACTAAAAGCCTTCCTATCCGGCAAAGACTGCAAAAGCCATCCTGTCTGTAACACCACTTACTATGACACCATTAGCATATGAATCAGTTCTGAAGGAGACTGTCTATATGTGTCTGTCTCTGTGCCCGTCTCTGGGCATCTGCATATGTGCACGTGTGCCTAGAATAAGAATTCAAAGGAAATATAAGCATACCAGTGATGACCCTCCTTGGTCCAAGCTCTCTTACAGAATCAAGTAGTCTAGACAGCCCGTCAGGAGTATTAGCATAGTCTACAATCACACCAAATGCCTGTTCCTCATCAATCAACTCACACCGTCCTGGAACTGCATCAATCTCTTCAACGCCTCTAACAATATCCTCTAGCGGTGCCCCAACCGCAATTCCAACTGCCACAGCAGCAAGAATATTATAAATGTTGTGCCTCCCAAGTAACCCCGAAGAAATCTCCAGTATACCATGGGGTGTATTAACCAAAACCTGTGTCTCAAAAAGGGAGAGTTCAAACTTCAGCGGATGAACATCCGCGTTCTTATTCTCCATAGCAAAGGTCACAACTGGCACATCTGGGTTCCCTTGTGCTATAAAGAAAGGTGCATTTGGGTCATCAATATTGACAACTTTCCTGTTTCGTTCTGGGTCCACCATCCTTGCAAATAGCTTAGCCTTAGCATTACTATACTCCTCTTCAGTCCCGTGAAAATCCAGATGGTCCCTCGTCAAATTCGTGAAGACTGCAATATCAAAATCAACTTCGTCGCACCTACCTAGAGCCATTCCATGAGAAGAAGCCTCCATGACAACCGCTTCAGTCCCATTATGGAGCATCTTTGACATCAAATTCTGGACTAAAACAGCATCGGGGGTCGTGTTAGGGGACTCCAACTTGTTATCCCCATGGACATAATAAGCAACCGTGCTCAACATCCCAGTTCTCAGTCCCATCGCTTCATACATGCCTTTTATCAAATACGCCGTGGTTGTCTTCCCATTCGTCCCAGTTATCCCAATCACTGCCATATTCTTTGACGGGTACCTATAAAAAGAAGCGGCTAATGCTGCAAGAACTGCATTGGTGTCCTCCACAATCACCAATGCCTTACACCCCAAGGTCTCCTCTATATCTATCTCCTTACTCGCCACCACCGCCACTGCTCCTCTCTTATCAGCCTCGGATAGATATAAATGCCCATCAGTTTTCCTCCCAAGACAACACACAAACAAGTCTCCAGAGCAAACCACTCTGGAATCATGTTGGATTCCAGTAATCTCCACCTCCAAATCACCATAAACCGACACGGGCACGACCTTACTCTCATCCAAAAGCTCGGCCAAGCTCATCTTAAACTTAGGTTCCACAATCCTAGTCTTAACTTTCCCATAGCTATCAAAATCCAAATCAAACGACGAATCTAAAGAAGACCTACGTTTGCTATCACCAAATTCACCCACTTCGTCGTCAAATTTCGCCGGCCTATCTGCAACCGAGTCCTCCGAAACCACTCTAAGTCCCCGAAGCTCGTCTATTTCTTCCAAATCCACAACCTCCTCGGGCTCCAACTCTTCGATTCCCTCAACTTCCTCCTCTTTCTTCTTCGGGTTCGGCTTCAGCAAACCCTTCTTCACGAACTCCTTGCGCTGCAGGGCAATGGCTTTGTCGATTTCGCCAAACATATCATCCCCGGAGTCTTCCTCGGAATTTGGATTCTCCGAAGGGTCTTCCACGTCAGCGATGGCGGACAGGTAAGTGGACTGGTTCTTCTCAAAGTCGTCCTCCTGGAGCTTCCGGGCTCGGGCGGCCTGACGGTAGATTTGCTGGAACTTGGATACTCCGTGTCCGGAGTCCTCGTCCGCTTCGGGTGGGTCGTCATCCGACGGATCAGGATAGAACTTGCCGTCGGATCCGACAGCGGTGGGGGCTCGGAGAGTGAGGAAAGGCGAAGCAGAGAAAGAAAGACGGTAGGGTTTGGAGAAGAAGAGCTGAGTTTTTAGAGAGAAGAAGTGGGGTGGTGGAGGAGACAGAAAGTGTGGGATAGAGAGGAAGGTGAAGGCCATGGGAGAGAGAGAGGGTTTTAGAGGTTTGAGGCCTCAGGGAACACTGGACAGTAGTTTTGTGCTTTTTGGACTGATGGATTGGCGGTGGCGGGTCTATCCATTATTACAGTTAAACGCCAAGTTTTGGAGATGATGAAGGCAGCTAAAGCCTCAAGTGTCAACTGTTAACTGCTAACACGACCGTTGGTTTGCCATAATTTTCAAAAAATTCAGCAAAATAGTCGACAATAAATACTTGGCTTTTATTCCTATGACGATTTTGGTTCGAATAAAAGTAATTGGAATAACGAAATAAAGGGTTTATCCCTTCTTCAGAACAGGGAAAAAATAAAAACAAAAAGTACTTCTATTTTTGACAAGTGAATTAAATAATTCAAACACCAAAATCAACCCAACTTATTAGAAAATGTTTTATGGAAAAAATATAGGAAATCTGTACATTAAAACAGTTTTAAAAATTTTCACAACCATTTTTTCTCAAATTCCAATAACCTTTTACAACACTTCAATACATTTTTTTAAAAAAAAATTGCAATAGAATCTAAACTATTTTTTATTTATAAAAAGGGGGAAATCATAGTTATTAGTTAATTCCATATCTATAGGATAAAATTAATTATGTACCCGTTTTGATTAAAACGACGATTTGAGCTTTTTACCTATTGAAAATCATCAACGCTCTCATTCAAATTAGGCGTTAAATTGGATAAGCATGCAAAAAGATCAATATACCCCTCAAAGACAATTTTAAATAATAAATAATAACAATTTAAGAAATAAATAGATTATTAAAATAGAGTTTCAATAGTTTTATTTGAAAATTATTACTTTTTTAAAATAATATTTGTTTTATGTATTTTTAAATATTTTTAGTAATTTTTTTTAGGGACATTTTGATCATTTTATATGATTTTTCATATGACTAAACGCTTGATTTGTATGGTGGACATACATTGATGATTTTCAAAAGATAAATGGTTAAAATAGCTGTTTTGATATTAGCTAATATGAAATTAATTTTGTCCTATAAATACGGGGCTAACTATTACATTATATGCTCCACTTAACACAATCATTTTAAAACTTGAGGTTGTCATTTATTTTTAATAACCTCTAATGTCTCTGACATGGACAAATTTGGGTTTAACAGACCGATAGCAAATGACATGGACAAATTTTAAAATGATTTTGCAAGGTGGGGCCTCTGACGTGGAGCTTCGATTGCCACTACAAATTTTCTATCCAAATGTGTTATGGAGTGGAACTGTGGACGAAATACCTTAACCGGAATTGCTTAATTGCTCATGGACTAGTTTAGGAGAAAAAAAATTCTTTTAGAGACTAGTTTGGGAATGAGTCATACCACATGGACCGGAGTGGCCACTGTTTTGAAATTTCTAGTCATTCATTTCGTGACGCCTGTTCAACATGTACATACGTCGGTTTTTGTCCGTGAGGGGCGGCTTTGTTCGCCCCAAATATGATTGTGGGCTCATAGTGTATACATTAACAGACGGCCCAAGGAGAACAGAGGACCAACCCCATACGGCGCCAGTTTTTTGGGTAAAAGTAATACGGCCACAGAAGGGAACAACTGAACAAACAGTATAAAATTGGGAAATTTACTTTTTAGTCATTAATTTTTAATCCCTTTTCATTTTTAGTCATGAATTTTAAAGGGTCAAAATTGTAGTCCTTGAATTTTTCATCTTTGTAAAATTTAGTCTTTCCGTCAGTCTGCCGTCAAATTTGTACCGGTCGACCGCTCACTTTCAAAACATATATCCGGTCGACCGCTTCAAAATTAGCAGTCGACCGGTACAAAAATTGACGTCAGACTGACGGAAGGACTAAATTTTACAAAGATGAAAGTTCAAGGACTAAAATTTTGAAGGTTGAAAGTTAAGGACTACAATTAAAAAGGGTTCAAAACCTAAGGACTAAAAAATAAATTTCCCTAAATATAATTTAAGACTTTTCCTTAATAACTACAAGTTTAAGATAAACCAAACAAACCAGATTACCCTTGGAGTTGGAGAGTCTCAGCACCTTTTATTATTCTTTTTTATTAATTATTATTATTATTATTCCTCAATGCCCATGTTGGATATACTGCAATGAATCAATTTTCAAAGACCAGTTGTTATTTTCTTGTCAAATGCTACGCTTTCATGTATAATGGGAAAATTGAAGCAAACAAAAAAAAGCCAAATATAATAATAATTTGCTATCAAAGTGTCGCATCTACTGATTTACATCTATCTGAACAAGGATACAGTAGGCAGACCCGATCCACATGAATAAATAACATAAAACCCGCAAAACGTGACCGATTAAACCAAAACAAACTTATAGAATCTTATTATTATTATCAAATTTAAATATCAATCGCGACACCAAAGATTAAGTTTATGGTGTCCACGACCATGAGGAAAAAAAATAAGATCATGCACTCACAAAGAACAGTAAAGATTTAAGTTCAAAGAACTTCGTATCACGTAAGTAGCATCTGTAGACTATACTTCTTCTTCGTATCGTCGTGGGATGTATTTTAATATTTTCTATTTTAACATGAGCTTCATCGAAAAAAGAAAAAGAATAAGGGGATATATGAATATTCTAAAGTTTCATGGTCCAACCGTCCAGGCCAGCGAGCTGATAAAAACTTTAAGTTTAAATTTTATGAATAAATATTTAATATCGTACGTGGTTGTTGCCGGTGGATATTCTCAAACCTTTTTTTTTTTTCTAACCTGTGGAATATTGTCAATCAGTTTCGTGAGTATTTTATTATTAATTGAAACACTATCCATCGTCTCCGTCTCATATTAATTGAAATATTTCTAGTTGAAGAATAATGAGATGCAAGGTTTTCAATTGCTGCATGCCCTCCCCAATCCTCGCCCCCCACCTTTCTTTAATCTCATGGTCCTCGGATGAGAAATATTTTCATTTGAAAATCACTTCAATTTTAAACAATTTTACGTTTTTTTCTTAAAATTTCGATTTCATATAGCAATTTTTTACGTTAAATGAAGCCTATTTATGACCATTAGGAAAACGTTTTTATTTGAGGGTCCGTTTGTTTTGCAGTATTTTACTCTCTGCAAAGTATTTTTCATACTTTCGACTGTTTGGGGAGCCTCGTAAAATACGGTCAACCGTAAAAGTTAGCTCTATTTTTTCATGAAAGTTGTTTACTTTTTGAAACTATTTAATCTTCTTTGTTGATCTGTCACTACTAGTCTTATGAGTGGTCAAAAACGAATCGACCCGACCTTCTGACTCGAAACCGAGCTGGTTCAACCCAAACTGGTCGGGTTACATCGTGGTTGGGGTCAGGAACACGAACTCGAAAAAAATCAATGATGTGGCGTTTTTTGAGGCGGGACCCACGTTTTTATAACGTTTTTAATGATGTGGCGTTTTTTGACACGTGTCAGACATGTATTGGTTCTGACGTGGTCTCCGTCAGCCACGTATGCAAGTTCCGTTACTTATCTGATAACAGGACTAATATGAGAAGTGTTAGAAACCACAAGGACACCCGTATGACAAAAAGTACCGCATAGACCAATCTGAGAAAACGTTAAACCCCAAGGACTGGTGGAGTAATTTACCTTTTGAAAATCACATGCACCGTATATAATTTTATGTTTCTTCGTAAAACTTTGATTTGCTGCATAAATTGTTTTACGTTGAATGAAACATATTTATGACTATTAGGGAAATGTTTTCATTTGACAATCACTTATACAGTAAACAATTTTACGTTTCTTCGTATAACTTTGACTTGCTCCAGAAACTTTTTACGTTCGAATGAAACATATTTGCTGTTGAGAAAATGATTTCATTTGAAAGTCACTTACATGGTAAACATTTTTATGTTTCTTTGTCAAACTTTGACTTGCTACGTAAAATGTTTTACGTCGAATGAAACCTATTTGCTGACTCTTGAGAAAATGATTTCATTTGAAAATAATTTACACCCTAAACACTTTTACTTTTCTTCGTAAAACTTTGACTTACTGCATAAAATGTTTTACGTCGAATGAAACTTATTTTTGACTCTTAGGAAAATGATTTTCATTTGAAACTCGCTTACATTGTAAACACTTTTATGTTTCTTTGTAAAATTTTGACTTACTACAAAAAAAAATATTATACGTCAAATGAAACCTATTGTCGACTTTTGGAAAAATGTTTTCATTTGAAAATCACCTGCATCGTAAACACTTTTACGTTTCTTTGAAAATTTTTGACTTATTGCTTGGGAAAATGATTTCATTTAAGTCATTTACACTGTAAACACTTTTACGTTTCTTAGGGTGCGTTTGTGTACCAAAATTTTACCCCCTCTAAAATTTTAACACAATTAAATATTACAATATAATATTTATCTCCCCATCAAATCATTATTATTTACTACAAAAAAATATAAAAAATTACCTCTCTCTTCACTTTTTCACTAAACTCAATACCTAAAATTTTAACAACGCTAAAATTTTACAACACAAACACAACCTTAGTCAAACTTTGATTTGCTACAAAAAAATGTTTTACGTCGAAAAACACCTATTTGCTAACTCTTGGAAAATGATTTCATTTGAAAGTCATTTACACTATAAAACACTTTTACGTTTCTTCGTCAAACTTTGACTTGCTGCAAAAAATGTTTTACGTCGAATGGAATTTATTTGCTGACTCTCATTTGAAAATCATTTACACCGTAAACACTTTTACATTTCTTCGTAAAACTTTGACTTAATACAAAAAAATATTATACGTTGAATGAAACATATTTTCGACTCTTGGGAAAACATTAAAAATCACTGACACCGTAAACACTTTTACGTTTTTTTCGTAAAATTTTGATTTACTACAGAAAATGTTTTACGTCGAGTGGAACATAATCTCGGCTCTTGGGAAATGATTTCATTTGAAAATCACTTACACCGTAAATACTTTTACGTTTCTTAGTAAAATTTTAACTTGCTGCAAAAAACATTTTAAGTCGAATGAAACCTATTTACGGCTCTTGGGAAAAGTAATAGTGTTTTCTGTAAACATGACGATGGAAGATATCTGGTCAAAGGTGGATATATGAAACGTGCATCATGTAAAAAAAATGAGGCATTATATATCTTTACCTTAATTGCTTACCATACAAATAGAACTCGTCAACTTAAAATATTGGTAGGTTTCCTACAAAGGACTTGCCTATTCCCTTGTCCCACAAGAAAAACAAGATCAAAAGACACCCTTTATTCACATCCTTCGAACGGAGAAAAAGAAGAAGAGATCGAATAATATCAGCCTCGAAAATCTCTATCGTATTGATTGTATTTGCAAAATTCGACTTCTACGTGGTTCTCCCACGTTACCGCAATTGCCACATTTATCGAATTCTAAGTCGAAGAATAATGAGGGACGACAACATGAACCGACCCCCAAACCTTGCGTGAGCCACAACTTCAGGTAATTTTTAACTTATGGTGCAAGGCTTTTCAAAGAACAGTTTTTTTTTTTAAATACTATTTGCATCACATCTATATTTTTTTGTGATCACCCATGCTCGGGGTTCCTTTGTCCACATGTCCGTTCATCAATATGCTAACATATTTTCTAGTTAAAATCTTATATTTCGGAGACCAAAAAATCAATTTATGTTAAAATTGAAGGAAATTCTAATTAGAGTCCAAAGTAATTGAAATTAATATATAATTTATGAATACAACATGATAAAAAGATGGGTGCAAAGTGTTAAGAGGATGATGTAAATTGTATTTATTTTTTATTTTTTTATTTTTAATATTTTTAAGAAATAAGGAATAGTCAAAGAGGAGGAATTTTAGTCACATTTTTCAGCTTTTTTATTTGTTCATGTTTATCTTCCCCGACATTCCGGAACACGTACAAGAAGCAGCATCAACACGGAAATTTCTAAATTTGGATGGCACTTTTACAATAATATAAACTAATTAATTTGCTCTTATCCAACAAGGCAAGCCTGTCGGTCATGTTCCTAAATATATATTCAGTGACTCTTTCTTACGGTACCACGTTGAGTTCATAGCAGCCATTAGTTTTGAATGAACCATATAATTTGTTTGGAATCTAACTTGGAACGGCCACCAAAAGTTATATTGGACCATTACCATAATTCCATGAAAAGGATGCCCTCCTTCTTACAAAATAAACCACGAGAAGTCATCCTGTCCACAAACACAAAATTAATTGTCATAATTACTCTAAAAATGGTGACAATGAGTCCTATTTACCAATGCTCCTGTGCAGTACCCAGAGTAATTACAAAGTAAAAAATGTCCAATTATATGTTATCTTTATAATATTTGTAAGAGGAAAGTACACTTTGCACCCCTAAGTATAAGGTACTGACACTTTGCACCCTATATTTCAATTTCGTGATATTGAGTCTTCTCAAGTTTTTATTTTTGGTGATTAGCACACTCTTATTAATTTTGACAGTTAAAACTAACGAAAAACAGAGAAAAATACATTTTTACTCTCGATTAGCCAACAAAGCATAAAACGTCTTTTTAAGGGCAAAAACATATTTTTTTATTTTTTATTAATTTTAACGAAAGAGTATAAATCATCGAAAATCAAAAACTGAGCGACTTAATGTCTCGAAATTGAAATATGAGTTAGAATGTCAGTTCCCTACCCCATACATGGGATGCAAAATGTATTTTCTTTATTTTTGATTTTTGAAAATTTATTTCTAATCTGCATAAAAAAAATTAAAATATAATTTTGAGTAGATAGTACATATTATTTTTTTCCTAGGCAGACAAGCGTTATTTTCAAATCTTTCTGATCCTGGCTCTTGACCCTGTTTTAGAATCTTTAGATTTCCCAAGACGACAACGTTTGTGCGGAAAGGCGCTCTTGTTTTTGTTTTACGTATCACCCATCATCTTCGTAGTACCAAGTAAAGAACCGAAAACAAAAATCGACGTCACGTCACGTTCCAAAGCAGCCTGTCCAAACAGCTAAACGACATCGTCTTAACGTTTTCAAAACTCGACAGCTTAGAGCGAGACAGTGAGTTTGACGAGATAGATCATGTATGTAGGTGACGATGGAGGGAGGTGGGACTCGCAGGAATAGAGAGAGAGACAAGAGTTAGAGGAAGGGAGGTGGGAAAGCAGAAAGATACAGGACGTTGCTTCGGTTGAATAGCTTTCTCCAAGTAATCGTGTATTTGTAATTCACCGGTCATTGTCACAATAACTTCCAATCCCATTCCAATTCTCACGCGGCCTTCTCTTGCCTTTCTTGGCTTTCCTTTCCTTCCCATTTCCCTCTCCCCCTTTCTTTCCCTTCCTTTTTTCATCTCCGCTTGATTATAATCTTCGTCTTCTTCCGTCATCTTTGGTTGCTTATTACCAGCTTGCTTAATGCTACTTCTGTTGACGTTAATGCTTTCTGAAGTTTTTGATTTATGAACGTCCGCAAGATTAGAAACTCTTGGGCTTCTCTACTTCGTGGCTCCCCGGCCGGGTCCCGTATTAGTACTGTACTCATACAGTTGACATCTTGGGCTCCGTTATTTTCCGTGTTCTCCTTTTCAAGATCCGCACGCCAAAGAGTCGCCTTCTTTGCGGGATTACATTATAGCTCTGCTCTAAGGCTGGCGCCATTAATTCAGGTAGCTTTTATCCGTCTCTGTATTTATGTGTGTGCGCGCGCGCGCGAGTGTGTGGTCGTGCGTTTTCCTCGAGAAAATATCTGGAACAATTTCAAAGGAGGTTACATTGAGAACATCGGTGAAGTTTTCGATTTTATTTTAAAAAAATTCTTTCGTCTTCATTCGGTTTCTCCTGGAAGAGTTTTGAGTAAAAACAAGTGCAATATATTTTCTTTAAACGTAACTGAAGCAAGTAGCCTAGTAGTGTTCCCACTTTCTCTTATTAACTACTTTAAGGCTGAGTTTGGATAATGGCAGACGAACCCATTTTCCATCTCCAAAAGGCGGCTTTCATTTCTTTGTTATTTTTGTGGTTTCTGTTTTTCCATTTCATTTTCTTTGCTTTCTTCTTTTATGTAGGATAAGTTAAATAAATCTTGTTAGGTATCGAAGTCGCTTGGAATCTAAGATTTTGGTTAACATATCGAGCATTATTTGATTTTTCTGTGAGATGACAGCATTTTCAAATTGTGCCTAACAGAAATATTTGTCGTTTGCCATGGACAACCTATTTTTTAGTGAAAATCTCCTTTGTATTCTCTTGTCTAAGCATTATATATACATACGGTCTTTAGCTATTGAGTTTGTAGTTTCTCTTTATGTCTCATTTTTCTCATGGTTTCGATGCCGTCATTTCCTTTTTTTAGTGTAATTGGCCGGAGAATATAACGAGCTAAACGCTGAGAGTGTCATTTGCTCATATGGCAAGAAGGTCACCAAAGAGCCCTGTGCCAGTGGTATGTGAAAAGTATGAGGCAGGCTGTATGTGCACGAGGGATTTGTACCGACTCTTTGCCTTCCGTCAAG
This sequence comes from Myrica gale, assembly GCA_963930655.1. NCBI lineage: Eukaryota > Viridiplantae > Streptophyta > Magnoliopsida > Fagales > Myricaceae > Myrica > Myrica gale. Next base: position 19,755,209 of record OZ005620.1, read on the forward strand.
GTCGTTCTTATAGGAAGGTGCTTTCGGATGGGAGGCATTCGAACAGTCAGGCTGTTGGTAAGAATTCATCCCACATATTCTATAAGGATAACTTGATGCGAGTTTTCACCAATCACCATCATGGGTCTCGTGGGAGTTATTGAAGAGTTTTTCTGTAAGAGTAGCATATTTATATGTGAATTGTTTTAGAGTCATGACTAAGATGCCGCAAGAAAATTTTCTGCAACATTTGAGACACCTATCTATATGGTGCAATATATAGAGGAATGCTGAAGTGTATAGGTTATGTAACTCTAATATTTTGCTACATCTTTCCTGTTGAGACAATCCATATTTGCTAAGTGAGAAAATTTTGAACTTATAATTTTTCAGGCCAGGAAAATTTAAGGAGCAGGATTGATTTGCATACCAAATTCAACGAGAGGTCCCAAGGCATTGATGTAAGTTCCATCAACATGCATTCTTAGGCTTTTCCACAAGATCCAGTACTCTACCCACTGTGTGATATTTTCTGATGATTAAAGGTTGTTGATGATTCACCCCCAAGGGTTTGGTGTGGTGGTAAGGCTTCGGCTTGGGTTCTAACATGTCCCAAGTTCGAGCCCCAACACCCCCATTATCGCCCTTGACTTACCCGCTCCCTGGGTTGTGGGGTCGGTCCAGGGGGCCGGGGTTTGTACTTCAGGGTTGGGCCAAAAGGGTCCGACTTTGGGGAATTTCCTCGTCATCAAAAAAAAAAAAGGTTGTTGATGATTCTTCTTTTCTGTGTGATCATTTGTTCCTATCCTGTCATGCCAACATTATGAAACTGATTTAGAGCAAATTTCATTGTTGATGTCAAAAACATCGGGGCGACTTTTTAATCAAGCTTCTGTTAGACTCGACTTGTTCATGTATTTCCTTCTCTAGAAATTTAGTTAGGGTCTCCTAAATTCCTTAAAATGATGTGTCCTCATCGTTGATTAGAAGAAAGTGTAGATAGATGCTGATTGGAGACATATGAATTTGTACAGGTTAGGGTAGACAACAAAGCCCGGACGGTTCATTCTGAGAAGACAAGTTTAAAGATGCTCATGGAAGAAGAGATGCCCTTCAAGCGGCCGATCAATAAGAAGACTGCCACTTTGACAGTGAAACATTCACAACGTGATTCTAAACTTGTTGATAGCTCAACAATAAACCATGGAAAGGAAGGCAAGACTCATCAGAGTTCATGTCATATACTTCTTCATCTTCGGAAAGATGCAGGAAATACAGAGCATTGTCAACTTTGTCATAAAGATGTAATGGATATATCTTTAGACAAGCTCAAATCATCAGCATCAACAAGGGTATTCTGCAAAGAGGTGCGTCCCAGGAAAAGAATATCTTATGGTTGCAAAGGGGTCAGTTGTGTAGACTATGACCAGGTAAAGGACATTAATCTCCGGCCAGTTAAGATGACTGAAGCAGAGGAGACCGGATATCAGAAGTTCATTGATGGAAAATATCTTAACAGAGATGGGGCAAACCAGCAGTCTAAACAGTTGCTGGACGCGTTGGAGATTTTACGTTCAAATAAAGAATTATTTATAGAACTTCTACAAGACCCGAATTCTCTCTTAGGAAAACATATCCAAGACTCTCTGAATTCTCAAGCAAAAGGACAGCTGGTTAAATCTTTGTCTGAGGCTAAATTGTCAGAATATCTAACATGTAATGCAAGACATTGTGAAGAGTCTACCAGTCCCAAAAGGTTGAAATCTGGTGATAGAGACCTTCCTAAAGAAAATGCTGATCCCCAACCTTCAGAGAGAATAGTAGTCCTAAGGCCTGGCCCAACTAGCTTGCAGAACTCCCCTGACAGACTCAGTCCCTACTTCTCTCAGCAATATCGTCATAGCTTGAGAATTACCGAACAGAGTGTTAGGCCTGCACTTTTTTTCTTTCGTCATATAAAAAGGAAGTTGAAAGATGCTTTGGGCATTAGCAGAAAAGAACAGCACCAGAAGCCAATCAATGGTAAATTAGAAAAATCTCCTGATGATTGCCAGTGTTCAGAAGGTAGTGGTAAGCGAATAGGTAACGAGATTGTTGGAAGTAATTTGCAAGGTATTGTCTGTGATATTAGTGGAATGGCGAAATCTTCTCTTGACGTAAAAAAAGCAGACGAGACACAGGAACAGGGTCTCTTGCCTACATTCACTCCTGGAAGTGATTGGGAACTTGGCTTTGATACTGAACAAATGAGATTTTCCCCATTGAGCAACCATAAAATTGTTTTTGAGAACAGGTGCAAGTTTCGGAAAGAAAATAAAAACAGCTTCTCAAACTCATTAAAGGAAGACATAGAATCTCTGCCATCAGCTGTTACTAAGGAATCCAATGATCCAGTGCTAGTCTTGGAAACAACGCCAAATATGTCAGAGAATCATTTTCTGGACCTGGAAGTTAATGAAGAGGATATCAGCCATATGGGTACGATACTACTAACTTCTTACTTTGCATATGCTCATTTATTGTCACTTATTTGAAGATTATATCACACTTCTGATGGTTCTATGAGGAGTATAGAAACTGATGGTATTGTATCAGCAGGTGAAACTAAGGCTTTTTATGTGCTCTGTGAATCACATGGCACACACCAGCCTGGCCTTAACCCAAGCCCTGATGCAGCCAACATGTCCGCAAAAATTGAACATTTAGAGTTGTCAAGAGTGGTAAGTGGCTCTTATTGATTATTCCCGCTTTGAATTACTTTGTAGTGCTTCTATCTATCACCTGTTGTTTGTGGCTTCTTATTCGTTTCTTCTCACTTCTCATCAATAGGCTTAATTAACTGTGGACTTTTTTCAGAATTCATCTCCGGAAAACCAACCATCAAAATGTTCAGCTGAAGTTTCTTCATCTAGCCCTTCAAGCTGTGAGAGAGCAGAAGATTCTGATAGTCTGAACAATAAAGCAGAGCAGCCAAGCCAACTAACTGGTTTTGAGCAGGTTTTCGCAGAAGATGTCACCAGCCCTGCAAGCAACATTTACGAACCTGGTACACTTATATACCAGCTATTATAATCAACATTATTTTGGTTTCTTTACATCCTTAATTCTGCATGTCAGATAACCGAGTTGAACTTCTGCAGCTGAGTTGCCATTAGAAGCACTTCAAGTTAGCGTTGAAGACCACTGTTCTGGTTCTCTAGAGATTCCCTCTTTGGATCCGAAAGCTAATGTAACTACTGCTATGGATGAGCCTGTGACCTTTTCTGAGTATATAGGTGCAGTGTTACGAATCTCTGGCTTGACTTGGGACAAACTGTCAATGATGTCCCATTCAGCAGAGCAACTGCTCGATCAATCCTTATTTTATGAAACGAAGATGTCAAATGATGAAGACTGTGGTGAGTTTCTGCTCCTCTTTCACTGTATTAATGAAGTCCTTGCAGAGGCTTGCCAGAATACTTCTGGATGTGCCCCCTATGTATTGTACATCAAACCAATTCAACCACTTTCACTGGAGAAAACTGTGACTCATGAGGTGATAAGACGTGTTGATCAGTACCTTCTCTCACAGCTGTCACCGCAGACACTAAAGCAGCTTGTCGAACATGACTTGGCAAGATCTAGAACATGGCTGGATATTCGTAGTGAAACTGAAGATATTACTATGGAAACAGCAGAAGGTTTCTTAGAAGAATTAGTGATGGAAGTTGTACTGGAATTGCTTCTTTGAAGCATAATAGATTTGTGTACATTGCACCATGCAGCTGATGGATTGGGTTAACACAGCTGGATTTCTCTTATTCTGGAAATTTCACTGGTCTCCATGAACTTGTTGCTTGTATGCACAACTTAATCATTACATGGTGCGTTGTGCGATGCAAAACTGTGTTAGGATGGGATCAGAATGCAGTGTTTTGCTGACTTAAAGGAGGACTATAAGAAGACCTTCAGATCTGTTCCATGGCTCAAGCTTCAGGTGTACTGTATAGTTTTCTCTCAACTCCAACTGTTATCAATTAATAGGATTGGGTCATTTTGACCTCTTAAATTCTCTATGTATCAGTACTGGATGTAATCTTCTTTAATTTATCGGTACACTAGTTCCCAAATTTTTCCCAATTATCCTACTGATGAACACTGAGATTTTGGCATATTGTAGCCGTCGCTACTATAGGTACTTTAATCACTGTTGTTTTGGTATGTAAAGAAACTTATCCACAAATTGTACAAGAGAAAGAGAAGTGTTCTATGGTTCTGATTGAGGTTGCTATACGAGATTTCTTCTATTTCGCTAGTATTTCTATTTGGAATCTAAACACTTACAATTTAGCAATATCCTTTCAACTCTAGTTTCTCTTTCACATTTCTTTTTTAAAGTGTGACAGAGATACTTGATCTGCCTTGCATTCTGCTATTTATCTGTACAAGCATTGGCGTAAAAAGGAACTTACAGGGGGCTTCTTTCACTTTCTAGAAGTTGTAATCTGACCCTAGGACAAGGTCTCTACTTCTTCATGGAGGTACTGTGTTGCTGTATCTCAGTAAGTAAGATAGTCTTGATGGCAGATGCTGCTGCTTTACGTTGATTTAAGCATTCGCAATATCAAGGGCACTATCTTAGTTTTAGGTCCCCCCACAAATCATCCATTAATGGACCTGATTGACATGTATGTGCATTGCTTTCTGCAGATTATATAATGTCCCTTGGTAAAACATTTATGTCTCATTCTTCTCCTTGCTCAAAAACCCCTTGCACCTCATAAAAGTAAACTCCCCATCATTAGCTGTATCTTAATGCATTAATTGTGTAATTCATGAGCATGTGACCCACTTATGAGGAAACCTGTCACTGCTGATGGCATTTTCGAATACAAGTTCTGTGTGATGATAACATTAAAATATTTCAGTTTTGTTCTCCTTCCCCATCTTTTTTTTTACAATAATACAGACTTTCACATAGAGAAGGTGATACTGCATTTGCGGGATTTCAAGAGCCATCTCCTTAGCCTTGATTTGAATTGGTAAGTAAGCTGGTCATTTTTTGGTCATAATCAAGGATAAAGATGTATGCTCAAAGACTTTCCAAGAACCCAAGATATGTCAGAGCAATACAAGATGGTGTTCCTCCGCAATTGACACGTGAGGCCTTCATGTAAGTAGATCCAGCACAGAAACACATCCTAGCCCTCTCGATTACGAAGTTGTGGATAAGAAACTAATAAGAAATAATTAATCCAGTGAAATAATAGTTATGGAGTAGTCATTGGTAGAGTTAGATTTCTCTACTGCTCTCAATTTTTTTCCTTCTATTTCTAGTTCTCAGCACTTTGTTCTGAAGCCAAAAGGATGGTGCGAAAGCACGCGCAAACACAATGGAACCCCATTGTGACAGCTGATCAATTCAACTTAGCCAGAATGTGTGTAGTAAATGGTTCTGAAAAGAAGATCAACATTAATGTCTGCAAACCAATATTTTAAGGAACTGGCCAGTCTGGTATGAAATTCGTGTTATGAAGGAAAAGTAAGTGGTACGAAAACTTAGGGTTGCAACATTATCTTCTGATTATAATATGAACATCAAGATTCAATTTATTTTGCTGTTCTATGCTGCTGCTATCTTAACAAATCCTGCCATAACATCATCTGGACAATGAGTGGCAACCTGCGCTGCTGTTATGTAGATTGGCATCATAAGGACATCTAGACAATTTTGTGACGTTTCATTTGCTTTATATTTTTGTTGTGGAGTTAATGTCTTAAACTAAATTCTATCCAAGAAAAGCAGCAGCCTATATACCTACTGGACTGCAAGTTTTAGTCTTTATTCCTGAACTTTCTTGGGTTACTTTCAATGTTGATCCATGTCTTACAAGACCTTTTTAGCTATATCTTCAATCAAGCTCCCAGGCAGATGGTTACCAAAAGACTGGCTGCTTCAATGTTCTTTGAGTAGGATTTATACAGCTTAGCTCTGACAAAACAACCATGGCCTCCCTGTTCAGCAATCTTCTACTTAACAGGTTTCCTCAATATGAAATGCCAATCAGTTTACACCAGGTGAGTTTGCCTTGCCTTTTTTACCCATAATCATTGCAAGACACTTTTCAAAATCTTTTGCGAACATATATTTCAATTTTCATGGCAGGATCGCGCTTCGAGGGATTGGTGGTTCATGTTCCAAGATAAGTACCAATAAATTGAAGAGTATCTTACTATTCTCAAACCAAGTCTGAACCCAATACCTCTCCCCAAACAACGACGTAGTCCACAGCCTTGGGCTTTCTTCTCCAATTTGAGGCCCAACAAGAAATTAATCAAGCCCAATCCCAATGGCCAATAACTATAGCTTTTCAAACCTGGCTTCAATTTGGCAAGTCGACAAATGGAATCAAATTTGCCGGAAAAACACAAGATTCCCATTCCAGTAAAAGTATCTTCAGCTGCACCGTTTGAGCTTACGAGTGAAATGTATGTTGATTTGTAAAAGTATTTTAGAATATAACGTAATTAATAAAATTTACAAATGAGTCTAAAATTTTAAAAAAATCTTACACAAATAGCAATATTTTTTATATAAATTTTAATAATTTTTCACATAAATTTTAATATATATTTTTAAAATTTTAACAAATCTTCTATCTTCATATTTTTTCTTATATCTCTAATATTTTTTATTAAATAATTACATCAAATTATCTCTTTATATTTTTTTTATAAATTTAAATAAAATTTAAAATTTTCAATAAACTTTACACAAATTTATAAAATTCACGTCTAAGTAAATATTTATAATTTTATTTAAAAATTTTTCATTTTTTTATAAAACTAAAGATTTTTAATAGAAAGTTAATATATATATTCAAAATTGGAATGAAATTCAATTTTTTTTCTAAGCGAATGAAATTTAATTACATACAGGGTAAAGGGTCAAACTTGAAATACTCTCAAATTATTCTTTTTCCTCTTATTTGAACGAATCTCAATAAATTGTTGAGACAGAAAAAAGAATCTTATTCTGGGCAGAAATTGGTGGACTCGGATTTTCACGTAGTAAAGAATTACTTAATAGATTTTAACAAACTATTGAATGGATGACAACACATTAACGAATTTGTCGAATAATTTATTTTTTATCTAATTTTTTTTAAAATATTTTAATATAAATCATTGACTGAATTAACGAATGTATCGCCATCCAATAATTAGTTAAAGACATTCGATAATTTCTCTCGAGAGGAATCCTTTCCCGAAATTGATAGCGTTATAACGCTTCCCGCCAAGCTCCCCAAAAACCCTATCAGAGAAACTCTCTAAACAAATATTCCACCTTTTGCCTTCTTGGCTTAAACCCTAGCACTAGCCAGCCCTAGCCACTGCCAAGAAAACATGGCCATGGACCCAAAGGCTGTGAAATCCGACCTTGTCCTGATCCTGGACTTCGGTTCCCAGTACACCCATCTCATCACCCGCCGAATCCGCTCCCTCTCCGTCTTCTCCCTCTGCATCTCCGGGACCTCTCCTCTCTCTGCCATCACAGAACTCAACCCGCGGGTCGTCATACTCTCCGGGGGCCCCCACTCGGTCCACACCCCCGACTCCCCTTCCTTCCCCGCTGAATTCACCGAGTGGGCCCAGTCCAACGGTGTTGTTGTTTTGGGTATCTGCTACGGCCTCCAGCTCATCGTCCAGAAGCTCGGAGGCGAGGTCCAGGTAGGAGAAAAGCAGGAGTACGGGAAGATGGAAATCCACGTGGAGCGGGCTTCGGCTCAGGGTCTCTTCGGGTCGAAGCGGGTCGGAGATAGGCAGGTCGTGTGGATGAGCCACGGGGATGAGGTGGCACGCCTGCCCGAAGGGTTTGAGGTCGTGGCACGGAGCCAGCAGGGTGCAGTGGCCGCCATCGAAAATCGGAATAAGAGGTTTTACGGTCTCCAGTATCACCCGGAGGTAATTCGTTTTGCTTTGAAGCTCTTGTAGTTGAATGGTGATTGGATTTTTATGTTCTGTTTATGTTTCAGCATAAAAGTAGTTTCGAAATTTGCTTTTGGTGTACTTTGTTTGTAAAGGATAAGATTTCGAAGTTTATGTTCTATTTTTTTGAAGTGTTAAGCGAAATTGTGGTCATAGTTTTCTTGGGCTGGCAATGGTTTAATGTGGCAGGATAGAGTTTGGATTTTGGATTTTTATCATGCTTTAATTTAGGAGTGAAAGACTCGTACCAGTGTAATTTTAATTGGCTAGCGTGATTATTTGCTATGTGAAGCTTAATGAACGTCAGCAATGAGAATTTTGCCTCACTTTTCTGCCTTCTTATCAATCAAGTAAAACTTGATGAAGAAGTAAAGGAATGTAATCTCTGCTCTATTTGAAATTGATTTTGTGCCCTTCCTCTCTTAAATCACAGTTGCTACTGATGAGCTGCATTACTCAGTTGAATAAGTTCTCATGTAGGTGACACATTCGCCTGAAGGAATGGAAACACTGCGATACTTTCTGTTTGAGGTTTGTGGAGTCACTGCTGAATGGAAAATGGAAAATGTTATGGATGAAGAAATAAAAGTGATCAAAAGCACGGCAGGGATTGAAGATCATGTGATTTGTGCCTTATCGGGTGGTGTGGATTCCACAGTTGCTGCTACTCTTGTGCATAAGGCAATAGGAGATAGGCTTCATTGTATTTTTGTTGACAATGGTCTATTGAGGTGAGAGTGCCATACTTAATTTGGGAGAACATTTATAGAGTAACAAAGGATGTGAATGCTTGGAAGGCATTTGTTTATGCTCAAGAGTTACTTAATATCTCTCGGAGTCTTCCTCATGATGATTTATGTTTCCTATAGGTATAAGGAGAGAGAAAGAGTGATGGAAACCTTTGAGAAGGATCTTCATTTACCTGTTACATGTGTGGATGCAACTGATCGATTTCTTAGCAAGTTAAAAGGTGTGGTAGATCCTGAAATGAAAAGGAAAATTATTGGGAAGGAATTTATTTCCATATTTGATGACTTTGCCCAAGAGTTGGAGCACAAAGTAGGAAAGAAGCCGGTTTACTTGGTCCAGGGAACTCTGTATCCGGATGTGATTGAGTCTTGCCCACCGCCTGGGTCTGGAAGAACCCACTCCCATACTATCAAGAGCCATCACAACGTTGGGGGGCTTCCTAAGGACATGAAACTAAAGCTCATTGAGCCACTTAAACTTCTATTTAAGGATGAGGTGTCCATTTCAACCTTCCTATTGGCTTAAATTTTTTCTTATGTATAATGGCTTCACACACTGATGCTATTTGGTTGTTACCTTTCATGTATACAGGTCCGTCAACTAGGAAGAATTTTGGATGTTCCTGAGCCATTTTTGAAACGCCATCCATTCCCTGGGCCTGGTCTTGCAGTACGAGTGTTGGGTGATGTAACTGAAGGCAATGCCTTAGATATCCTCCGCCAGGTATACTGCGTTATAGGTGGACTCATTGGCTTTCTTGTCTTCACCTTGTAATGTTTATCACTATGAGACTGTTTCCAGGTTGATGAGATTTTCATTCAGTCAATCAAGGATGCTGGGCTTTATGATTCCATATGGCAAGCGTTTGCTGTGTTTTTACCAGTAAGATCAGTTGGAGTTCAAGGTGATCAAAGAACCCATTCTCATGTTGTTGCTCTTAGAGCTGTTACAAGTCAAGATGGAATGACAGCAGATTGGTCAGTCTTTCTCTAATTTGTTCTTTATATGTGAGCTGCTATGCGGTTTATTGACTCTCAGGCAACCTTCTCTGTAAAATATGTCCTTGTTAATATTCTAGGAATTATAGCTACTACCAGTTGATTATGCATGTGCGTCGGAATTACACCAGAGGTTTATAATTTATTGAAGAGCTTATAGCGTTCAAAAGTGTCACCATTTATCTCAAGAACCTGAGATTTTCACCTCCCCTTTTTGCCTTTATATAGGTCTCATACACTGAGCTTCCTATATAACTGTAGGTGATATTTTCTCCTCAGCTTTTGGTAATTTTTTTGAACCTTGGCATGGAAATTCCTGGAGAATTTAAAGAATTTGAACTGGGATTTGAGCAGCTTTGACTGTTAATCTAGGTAGATATACACCTATGTATATCAGCCATATATCCTTGACATATACTTCTCAAATGTGCACCTGTAGTGTGAAGTGAGGTCTGGCATTTATATCTTGTTTCACCTTGTGCCATGAGACTGGTAATTGCTGCGAGTGAGATGTGCAAAAAGATGTCAAATCCTGCAAGCAAGCACCCAACAGTTCAAGCCTCTTGTGCATTAAGAATGAAGTGTGGAATTATTCTGGAGTGAGGAACAGGATATTAGATCTGTTACCTCATTTATTTAGCCTATTTCTCTTCCCACTGCTATCTTACCTTTCTGTCTCTATTGTTGCGGAGTTGTATCTGTGAACCATGGTAATGGACATTTAAGTGCTTTTTTTGTTGGCCTCCATACATCCGCCCTTTCTAAGTGTAACTTTTATACTTGTCAAAACAAAAGTGTAACTTTTACACTTAAAATTAGTTATTTACTTTTGCCTTCTAAAAGTTTAATGTAAGTTCATTCATCATTGTTATTTTTAATTTTCTGATATGTATTCTTTGTTCTCCCTTTGAATTTGTGAGATTTCAGGTACTATTTTGAGCACAAGTTCCTTGACGATGTGGCACGAAAGATCTGCAACACTGTTCGTGGGGTAAACCGAATTGTCCAAGACATTACGTCAAAGCCTCCATCAACAATTGAGTGGGAATGATGTCATGTTGAATGCTATACAGTTCAATGAGAAGTGACTTTTAAACTCCTTGGTTGTATATGGATCCTAGTATTGGCCATTTACATCTACGTTTGGTCCCTGCATCCCATTTTGGAAGGTTGGAAAGGAGCTTACAAAAAAAAAAGGAAGGTTGGCGAGGAGTACGAATCGAGCAGGGTTTACACTGATCGATATGATTCTTGAAGTCTGTACTTAAAGCGATATTAACAAGGTAATGATTCTTAAATGGACAATACCGATAAACAAATTTGTGGAACCTTCATGCTTATAAGTTATTGGTCTACATATTGTCAGTGATGGGTTTAATGGCTTTAAAAAGTACCATACTCTTATGCTTAATTTTCATATGAACTAATCAGTTTTGGTTTCCTGCGCAATGCGACCGTGTTTCTGTTAATTTCTTCTAGCTTTTTATAGTTTTATTGCGACGTTATGAACTGTGTGGCACGAACCTGACTAAAACGATTCGAATTTGTCATTTAAGCATAATCTTTTCTTCTTCTTCTTTTAATTTTATTTTTTTAATGACGAGGAACCCATCTAAGGCAGGACTTACCCCTGTCCACTGCTCCAAATATAATCTTTTATGATACCTACCACATACCCTTTTTCTTCTATGCTGAGAGTCTACAATGCAGTTGCATTCTGCCATATAACAATCTATAGACTGCAGATCTCTGTATTACTTCCTACATTCGATATTAGAACAGTCTTCTTATGAGCAGGAGATTATAGGAACATTAGGTGATGGATTTATTCGAGAGACTTGTAGAGGCTCTCAGTGAGTTTGGGAGATTATTAGAACTCAGTTTTTCTAAATCCGAAGTAAATTGTATTGAGGACAGCAAGTTACTGGCCACAAAAGAATATCTGAGAAATAGAGACCCAAGAACTTGGAGTTCACTTTTTTCCAAAAAAAACCTTGGAGTGCAAATTGAGTCGGGTTTTATCATATGATTGTTTGTCAAAAGTTTGGCACACTCCAAATGAAAATGAGGGGAATAATGGACTTGTATCTATGTGGGAGTTTTCTAGTAGTAGACTGACAGCTTAGAGCATTGGCGGCTGAGACAATTTGAGCACCTAGTTTCTTTAAGGCGAAAGTGTACACACGGTTCTTGTGGTATAAGAATGTTACAATTTAATTTTTAAGATAAACAAAATTACAAATTAATTTTTATGGTCAAGTTTTCCATCGGTTAAATATATACCCATCTGTTCATCTTCGTCTATTTCAATGTGTGCTCTCAAATAAAATATGAACTATTAAAATTGTGCAACATGTTATGATAACCCAATAGGGTGCAAAATGAAATTTCCCTTTATTTTAAAAGGCATCGCTCTCTGGCTCCGTTTTTCAGCTTTTGCAATGAGAAAATGATCTGGACACAACACGAAGTTGTGGGAGTAGGAGCTTCGAGAATTATTGGTTACTTCGACTATTCTGAAGTCTAGAGAAAGTAGGTGGGAAGGTATAGGTGAGGAATCTGGCAACTTCTCACACACGGCAAAAGAAACATTGGAAGCTGAAATCTTGAATTCAGGATGGAATTCTACTGCCAATGTGTATTCTAAACGTCTTTTCTATATATTTGTTCAGTGTTCTGACTTCCAATTAGCAAGATGGAAGTCGGGTTGTAAAGGTTTGAAAGGTCAAGCATGAGGTCTTGCTTATAAGTCAAGGGGCCAGGGGGAAATGGGACAGAGATATTGATGTGAGAATTATAGCCCAAATTCAACACTTCTTCTGTGAGGTTTTGCAGCTACTTTAGTGGGTACCCTATTTTCTATTGTTTTCTTGTCTCTATTTCATTAGTATCATTATTATTTTTTGACAATGGAGCTGACGCAATTATGTGTTCCCCCCCATTTCCACGCCTTCCACGCCCACCTTAGAAGCTTTTGCAAGTTACATAACTTTGTTGAAAGAAAATCCCAAAACATGGTATGGAGAGGACCTTAGTTGGACCCCATATTGAGGATCTTCTTGTTTGCCATTGGACAAATGTCTGGTCAGGTACATATCCTCAGATAGAGCAAAAGATTTTGGTGGAACTTAGGGTTCGAAATGACTCATAAAGATTGTGATTGCCACTTAAAAACTAATAAATTGAAAGAGATTCTTTTGAACTGATTTTTTTTTGAGGGAATGGAGACAACGAGCATGATTTACAAAGGGACAAAAAGCTTCGCTTCTGGGACCATCCATGTGACAGGAAAATTAAATTGAACTTTGAAAAAGAAAAGAAAAGAAAAGACAGGCTTGAGGAATTTTGCCTCTGAAATCACAAAGATCATATTGCTTGGTAGTACGTATCCAACACTACTAGAAAAGCCACACTTTCCCCAACATAGGAAAAGGAAAAGTCAAAACAATTCATTGATACTCCACCTTCTTTTCCCTTCTTTTTAAGGCCTTTTGTGAGAGGCCAGGTGGCCCCTTTTGCCACGGGCAATTACCTTTGGATTGAGATAAACAATGCCCTTTACACCGAACAATAATTGCTCCTTCATGGCTTTGCTTGGATTACCAGGCCTATGATTAGTCCTGCTTTTGAGAACGAAAAGGGAGAGTGAAAGAACAATGCGCATGCATCTATCTCTTTAGAAAATACTCCAGGTTCCTCAGACTTTTCTTCTTTTCGGTTTTTCAATTAGACAACATTCTACCCTCTTTCTAATATTTTGAGGTTGTTGGCATCTTGTAGAAATTTTTTTAATGGAAGTACTTCTCGATGAAGCGCTTAATGTTCTGAACATTCATATCTTTCAGAAAACTAAATATTTGGTTGAAATAATATGACAGAAGAAAAGGATCAGTTGGCCAATCTCTCCATCACTATTACTCTGCGGATACTGTCTCAGCCTTCTAGAATGTACTTTGAAAATTTCATCCTTTTTGACCATTCAGATGAATTTCTTAACTAAAGAAAGACAACTTTTACTTTCCGGCTAAAGAGAGATCAGTATCTTATGTCTATGATCTTGTCTCATGCGTACTCGTTTGGGGGGTTTTTTAGAGGGAAAAATTGTGCTCTTTTGAGGATCAAAGCAAGTTGAGTTATAAAATACTTTAGATCCCAACAACTTGTAGTTGTTTATTCGGCTAAGTTGGGGGACAGTCATTATCAGTTTAAGCACATGCAGATTCAAAATCTTACAAAATGAGTGGAAAGTGAATGGACATGGTAACCAGGGCATCTCAAATTTCTATACAAGCCTATAGATTAATGGTTTGCTCACTGGGCAGCCTGGGCTTCAAGTTCAACCTAACACCTTTTCTTTCCCTTTCTGTTTCTCTTTCTTCTTTTTTTTCTTTTCCTCTTTTGTGTTTGCCATACATTATCCAACCGTGTTCTCAAATGCCTTTATCTTGAACAGCAGCCATGTGCAGAACACCCTGCCAACCTCATGTTGTCCACTAGTTATTTTGGTGGGGTGTGTCTCAGGACAATATCTGAAGCTTTTGTCCTGAACTTTCATATCCAGCTATACATCAAATTAATGGGTAATGCATACTTGGCTGTATTTCTGAAGCTTTTGTGAATGGCCGAGAGAGAAGAGAGAGATATTGGAGTTACATGTGCAAGCATTACAGACGCTCAAAATGATATCAATGTGAATCTAATCCCTTGGCACTTGGGGGCTTTGTTTGACTTCCTGCGTACATGGAGGTTGCCTCCCTTCATCTTTTATTTCAGTGAATGTCACTTTGCAGGAACACATACATACAATGTATATGAAAGTGTATTAATCACTTCTCATTATAGATGTATTAATCATTTCGTACTATCATGAATACGAAAGTGTATTAATCACTTCTCATTATAGAAGTACACAACTAACAGGGGGAAAAAAACAATATCAGATTAACCTTATTTTTTTGTTTATTCTCTACCTGCGGGAATAATCCTAAAATGGTGTTTGGGATAGCAAAGAACCTTTCCTGACAGTGGGAGCCGGGATACTAAAACAGCCTCTAAAGTCTCGATGGAGAAAACAAGCTTCAAAACATCCTAGTTAATCTCTGAAGTGCTTGTTTGATGATCCCTGCCGATGCAACGGCTGATCCCTTATACTGCAGAAGACAAAGATTCAATTGGAAATGGTTAAAAAGAGTCACTTCTCATAAAAGTGGTATCCAACCATGGGATTGGTATCAGGATACCCAGAACTAGTTTTTCTTAAGAAGACCAGAGTAGTTGAAAAATATGTGTTCTGAGTTTATACCTTTGACTTAATTGTCAAAGAAAGAATTCCTTCAATGGTAGATGATTGAACCGAGTGACAATCTAATTGGAGATTGCGTACTGCATCCATGATCTCTAGCAGCATTCCCTCTTTGGAAGGACATCTCATCTCAATAAGAACGTCCTTATGAGTTATGCTGACAGTCACATTGTCAATTGAACCTTCTTTTGATACAATATAATTCATCTCTGGCTTCGTTTCATCAAAAGCACAAGCCTTCCTCTTGTTTACCAGTGGCTTCTTGCTCTTATTAATTTTGTTAGGGCCATAATTATCAGATGTTCTCTCTGAAGTGTCTTGGGGTTTCCTTATTGTTCCTTCTTCTACCTCTGTCGACTCCCTGCAAGATTGCAACACCTCTACCCTTCTCTCAAGCTCTTTCAGATATCCTATTGCATCGTCAAGTATAGACACTTTGTCATCCTGTACAAGCAAGATGAAAGATCATTTAAATTATTGATTACCATCAATTGCTAAGTACCAGAGAATGGAGTTTCAACTACCTTGCTAATTGAAGGAACCATCGATCTTAGAATAAAAAATCTTTCATTTAGTTTTTCCCTTCGCCTCCTTTCAGCTAATGCATGGTTCATACTAATTTCATCAGCCTCTGGTCTCCACACACCATCTTTAAAGCCATTATCTTCCGGGGATTCCGGGAAGACATCAACATGCATCCGGGGAATTGTAAACAAAACCTTCTTCAATAGCTTTTGAGGGCTTTCACCTCCTGGATTCTGAAAATGTGCTAAACCTCCACTATTCCACATGACAAAGCTGGATTCATGATGATAATTTCGGAAACAGGGTCCCAAAATCAATTGGTGCGAACTCTTTAAAAGGGATGAAAGAACACTCTGATAGTGCAGATCATCGCTTCGAAGATCCAGTAAGTTCAGTTTCGTGTGATTTTTCGTTTGAAGGTCTTGCAAATAATGGTTATTCACTACATCTTTAGGAGCAGAGACAGCCTTTCCAGGTTCGACAAAAGTCTGAGATATGCAATCACTGGAATTCATGGACTGATGGACACAATTACTGAGCTCATCATCCATGAACTGCCAGCTTTGTACTTGAGAAGCTCCCCCATTCATCCCCTCAACCATAAATGAAGCCTCTGCTGCTGGATTGGCCTCAAAGCCGTTTGAGCTGTTATCCGGAGAAACTATATCTAATTCTTCACGTCCTACATGTGGAACCAGAATATCCTGATCAACCAAAGCACAAGTAGGAGTATTGGCATTCCATGTGATTCCTGCACCCAAAGATTTCTTGGAACTACTCGCGGGATATGGAATCTCCAAGAAAGAAGTTCTAATGTGCTGAATGAGTCCAGGATCCTCCACAACCTTCAGAAAACAAATTACAAACAGAAAAAAACTTACTTCACTTGTATTGTGGTGAAACAAATTTCAATATTACTTATATAGCAAAGTGGGATCCGAGAAAAAAGTTACCAGGTCGGTTACGCCCAGCTCAACTACACCTCCTAAAAATGGAAAGCATACCAGAGTCTGAAAGTTGAATCAAAAGATCTCATGGTTAATATTGGTCTTTTAGTTAGAAAACTTATACTGACAGTTAAATCATCTTAGTTTCCCAAGGCTTTTAGTTCTAGACGTGACAGCAACAAAGTTGATATAGAGGCAAAAAATTGGGGCTTAGAAAAATCATACTAGTACCTGAATAGATGCACTCTGAGGGAGATGGTAGTTACCAAGTCCATCATGAAACCAAAACCAAACAGCAAAAATGTTGTCAGTTTTCTTGACAATTTGGAGCATGCTATAGTTTACTCCATATGTATGTATGACATTTTATTTAGAACCAGACAACACAGACCTACCTTTGCCAGCAGAGAGCGGCTGAAAACCTTACTATCAGCGAAGTGGGCATTGCATAGCCAGATTGGTTCACCATTTGCTAAAGTTCTTCCAGGCAGCCTAAGATAATTTTAAACCAAATATCAATGATAGTTACGAGAGACCAGAAACAGACTTTAGAGGAAGATGGAAGACAACAACGTTATAGGTAGCGCGAAGTGATTCCAAGGGGAAATATATTACCCTTGTCCAACATTGAACACGAATGACATGCAAACCAAGTAGTACCACTCCGTGTCACTGAGATCTTCAGGGGTTAATGCTACAGAAGGCCTTCTAGATTGTGGGCTGGCTTCACCAGCTGAGAGGGACTCGTACAGGTCTCTCAGTTGCTCACTTCTCTGCAAACCCAGTTGGTCTGCATTGAGTTGTACAGCTTGAATTGTTTTCCTTGTCTTAATATCTCCATTGTAGAAGCCATCACCCCACTCCAAGACCCTAAGATATTAGAACAAGTAGATTATGTTAGAAAATGATGAGCGTGGGGAGCTACATTTCGTGGAATCTTTTAGTAGCTCTGGTGGAAAACTTCTCCAGTCAAATTAGGCAAAAAGCAAGTTAAGCAAGATCTGAATAAGCGCGAGAACAGAGTGTCAACTAAATATGAAAAACTTGCTCAATTGACATGTAAATTCTCTTCTTGTTGATAAGGAAGTTGCACAAAGGGTGTTAGAGATCAAAATCTGATGTATGTGGAAGTGTAAAGAAGGTCCATTGCAATCCTTTGTCAAAGCATACATATCCACATTATCCAAAATTCGCTGGAATTAAGAAATTGTTTAAACTCAAAATACCACGAGCAAAAAATTTAGGATGGACAGAATTCTCTGCAAAGATCATAAACTACTTGCTTCTAATCCCAGCACGCACCTCAAATCTAGTCGTCCGTTCCATGTCGAATTTCTAGATTCAACCGGACCCAATCGCAGAAATTGAGGAAGAGTGTCTATGAAGGAAATTTTTTATACTATCTTTGTTCCTTTTTTTTTTAATCTACTATCTCTGTTCCTTCAAAAGAAGGGACAGGGAAATAAAAAATAAAAAACAAAAGAGGAGAGATATCCACAGTACCCTGGTTGTCTAGCTGAAATCGACCAGAATATTGCGTAGCTCCAGTGGATGCTTCTCACAGCTAGAGCAAGTTTTTTCTTCATGTTCTCCGGCACCCTCTCCTCGGTTTGGAGCCCAGAGGCCATCTTCCAACATAGAACTCTAAAGGTCAAAACTGAAGTGCGCCACCACAGAATCTAATCAGATGCATATGGTTTCCTAGTTCTTTATCCCTCATAGTAGAACCAAATCTAGTTCCTTTTGCTGAGGAATATTTCCTTAAGTACTATAAAAGCACGTGTCTAGCTCAAATCTTGATTCTTGGAATCCCAGAACAACCTAGGTAATTAGTTTCTGCACCAGCAAACGATAGCGCAAAAACCATCATGGTCTAGCTAGAAAAGGCTGAAGAATCCGTAAAACCCAATCTCCAATTGACGTTTGTGGGACAACTTGAAGCTAGAAACTAGTAGAAGGAAGAGTAGTAAAAAGGCAAAAAAAGAAAAAGAAAAAAAAAAGAGCCGACACATATTATTGTTAGAAGTGCAGGAACGGGTTTAAAGACCAACGGCCATCACTGGATCAGTAGTAATTACTTCCCTCTTTGGTACAGAATCAGAACACTCACTTTCATGAAAAGAAGAAAACAAAGAGAAAATAGAAAACGGTGTCTTATATACTAATACGGGGTACTGGGATTTGCTCCAGCAACTATAGGCCACGGTCCGATAAACGTGAACCAGGACAGTGCCTCTAATGGTGGCAAGAGGAGGGGAACACCAACTCAGTGACAGTCACTGTATTTTCTCTCTTTGCTTTAGTTCTCTTAACACGCACAAACATACACACCAACTCAAACACCGAGTAAAGAACCAATTAAGAATCTGCTTCTCTGACCCATAAATGAAAAAAACAGAAGAGAAACACTGGCTAGGGGCCTACAACGAGTCCCTCCCAAGTCCAAGACCGCTTTCTGTGAACTGTGGGTATGCTTTGGTTACCACAAGAATCAGAGACCAAGCTCAAAAATCCAGCCTTTAATGAGGAAGAGGTAGAGACGGTAAAGTAGCTTTAAGAGAAAAGAGCTAAATATTGAAAAAGAAGATATATTATACGTACACAAACAAGTGGAAGAATTTCCCCCACAATTTTGTCATGGGATTTAGAGCTACACATAAAGAAAAGCATACATGAAGAACAGCATCAGAAAGATTCCTAGAATTGTTTCTATCCAAACTACATGCAGAGAGAGGGAGGGGGAGAGAGGTGTCAAGGCAATAGGGGTTACATGAAATATTTAAGCTCGTCGTATGTGCTTTAATGGTGGCATTTGGTTGGTTAGAAATAATAACGAAGAAACCAAGAATAAATATTATTTGGCTGGTCAAACTCGTACTGTTCCCTTATTTCCGCTCCGCTTCTTGTCTCTTGCACTCCTCCTAATAGTTAATGCCCGGAGTGGTACAACGAAACATGGGTGTTTGTTTCAAAAGAAAGAAAAAGGCTAAAGTAACGGTAGACTGGAGGATGTGCCGGAATATCAGTCGCAGTGCTCGAATCCACGTCACTTTCGTCCGTTTACAAGTGATTTTTTCGGCTCGGCTAAGCTTTCAGCGGGCGCTCGGCTGAAATGGAAAAAAGGCGGCAGTCTATCTCCTTTCTTTTCGGTTTTCGTCTTGTCACTTCTCTCATAAGTCACAAAGGTCTAATGTCGATGGGAACAGCTTATCCCCCGTTTGAAATGTCTCCATTTCGGGAAAAAAGAAGAAGAATTGTCTCAATTTTCTTGGATACCAAACAAGTATCAAGAAAACAAATCTGACAGCCCAAATGCTTAGAATACAAAAGATCCAATATAACCCGTTTGTTACCGTGTCAATCATTACGAGTTTCTCCGTCGAAATAAAAAATAAAAAACTTCAGGTGTTTAATAAATAAAAATGAAGTAATTAAGGATGGTAATATGACAGGAAAATTAAGCATGCATATATGTATCGTGAATATCCTGACCCTGTAAAGTGATGTCGTTTCTGTTCCATGATGCGACTAAAACGTTCTAACGTCAAACGTTACTTCTAGATCTTAAGAAGCTAGACCAAGGAGAAGCAAAAAAAAAGGAATGAGAACCTGATGCTGAGAGTGGGAAATAGTCGAGATCCGATAATATTGGAGCACGTGCTCAATGGTGTGGCAACACATAATCTATGGTCTCCATCATATATGAATGCTCATATATATATATATAACAACGACGCTATAGATCAATTGGCAAGGTGGACCGGCCATTTTCTGCTTCTTTCAACTTGTGAATAAGATACTACTTATATTCAAACCCAAGTTCATGAATTTTTCAAACCTTTGACTATTGTTGAGTGCAAACGATATCATAAGCGGAGCATGTGATTCATGAATCTTGTCTCTGTTTTTCTGCCAATGAGTAGGCTCCGAATCTATACGAAATAGCTAACAACGAAACTTGGTGAAAAAAACTCACCAATGGGCAGTGGCGGAACCAAGACTCAAGTTAAGGGAAGGGCAAATTCCTAAGGTAAAATGACATTTTTTTTCCATATGTAATGCAAAAAATGTCTTAGAGTTAAAAATTTGTACAACGTTAGGAGTATTAGATGACTTCACGTTGGCTGAGTTTTTTTTTTATATAAAAAACTTATCCATTATCTAAAAAAAATAAAACAAAATGAAAAATTCATCCACCAATTCACTAATCAAAGTAAAAACAATGACCTTCAACAAATCACAATTGACTATGTGTTAATAAACAATTCCAAAATCCAATTCAACATAGACTTGATTGAGTAGAAATTTGTAACTTAAGTTCAGAAAGTGTCTTCATGGCTTTGACATGGGCAGTCAATTGATAAACATAGCATTCAGGATGAAATCTACTTAATATACATAACATCAGTACCTATAAGTAAATATGTTTAGAAATAAATAATCAATTTAGGGTGCGTTTGTGTACCAAAATTTTACCCCCTCTAAAATTTTAACACAATTAAATATTACAATATAATCTCTCTCTCCCCATCAAATCATTATTATTTACTACAAAAAATATAAAAAATTACATCTCTCTTCACTTTTTCACTAAACTTAATACCTACAATTTTAACAACACTAAAATTTTACAACACAAACACAACCTTAATTTTCTGAAAAATTTAGAAGTTATAGACTCAAATTCTTCACAAGTCTTAACACAATTCTTTACTAAGGACCTGAGAATTGTGATTGTAAAAATGTATCATTTTTTTGCTGAAAAAGAAATTCACTTAGCACCTTATTTCGACTACAATTAGTTGGTCAATCTAGAATTTTCCCATGTTTGAATCAAAATGCTATAGTAATTCTTTTCTTAAAAATCACTTACTGCACTTCTTGCAAAATAAATTTGACAGACCCAAGGGGAGCGGCCTACGATAATGCAACTCACCAAATAAGCACACATGCAACTGCACTTCTTGTAAAATGAATGTGACAGACCCAAGGGGGGCAGCCACCCCGGCTCGACCCCCCTTGGGTCCGCCACTGCCAATGGGAGAGAGAATAAGGCGATGTTGCGAGATAGAGATCATGACTTTCGTCTCGAATAAAAAATTCAAAGTTTGAAGGATACGATGAGTGGAAGCTTTTTGTTTCAAGTTGAAAATGAGGTCATGCGCTTTTGATTAGAGGGCGTTCACTAAGTCTGGAGAGAGAAGAGTCGACGATGAGATTTCGGGAGATTAATTTGAAAAAAAATGGCACTATACAGGGCGTTCTTGTTGTACTGGTTGGAACATTGATGGCACCTTAATTTTTATTTGTTGAAACAGTTATGTTTATATATTGAAAAAATATAAATAAAAATTACAAGCTAGAAAAACAATGAAAAGAACCCAAAAGAGCTTTACAACTGGCGAGTTGAGAGGCCAACAATAAAGTGGCTATTAAGGAGGACACAAGATCCTCAGTGCTAGAGGGCCCAAAGCCCAAAGCGAGAAGACCCGAGGGTCCTAGGAGACATGGAAAACTCGTGAAAGTAACAAACCAGCTGTTGAAGGCCTGTCGAGGGACCGACGCCCTTATAGAACTAATCATGCAATCTCAATATATTGTAATTACAAACAGTGGAAAAACACATAAGTAAAACTAAACAAGTCCTAAACATAGGGGTTGGCCCAAATGGGCGAAAACACATAATCAACGCTGGCAAGAACATGGCTGGAGATGGTGGTGGTGGTGGTGGTGGAGGTGGTGTAGGCGGCGCGTGGAAGCGGGAAGACGAGATCCACGGCCCGGAGGATAGGGAATGAGCCACAGAGACCAGATCTCAGAAGAGGATCAGGTGCTGAGCAGCGGAAGGGGCCTCACGCGCCGCGCGTGGGGCTCGTGTATGCGCACGCGCCATCGTACTAGAGCCGGAGTAGCGGTGCTGCATAGGTCTCGACGTGCTGAGTGCAACCATTAAGTGTGTGTGCGTCGAAAGATGATGGAAATCACCGTGCACCGCTTGGAAGTCACATGCGAAGAAAAACAAAAAACCAAGCCAAACAAGCAACATCTCCGGCAAATCAAACCAGAGAGGAGGAGAGGGGAGAGGGAAGGAGGGATAAAAGAAAAATGAGGAAGGGGACGAGGCAGCCAGAGCTCCCCTCTCCTCTGTAGGGACACTAGGAATTTTGGGAAAACAAAGAGGGTTTTTTGAGAGAGAACGAAGGCCCCGACGTCTCTATTTTTTTTTTGGTATGACACGTTAATTTAAGTACAACGATAGCGGCGAAATAGAGGCGTCAGATTTTACTGAGCCAACTAAGCACGAGCCTAGCTTCGTTAAATGATCTGACGCCCTTAGGGGCACCTGATTTTAAGGAAACGATCCAGACCATGGGTATGTAGAGATCTGGACCGAATAATTTTCCACTTTTTAAAGTATAATAGGGGAGTGCGAGGGATGAATCATCAATGCCAGCGCCGTAGAAAAATTCATGATCAGACATGAGACGAGAACATAGAAATCGAAGTTAACTCCTAGGCGGTCATCCTGAATGGCGCAGCAAGATAATTTTTCTGTAAATTATGTTGCCAAGTGTTATACGTGTATCTGTCATATAGTCTGGCTATGTTAAACTATATGGCATGTATAGAGTACTATGCAAGCTGTATAAGTTGTGCAGATCATAATTTGCGTTGTTCTCCGCATCATGAGTAGCATGTACTTCTTTCTGGTCTCTTCACAGTGCGAATATATGATGATATGTTCCTTGTCCTATAGCAGATGCATAAACAAAAACTAGACGAGCAATAGCATTATCATTTGTGTGGCCTATAAGGAGGGGGATTTCTTCTCTTTTCGTTTTCTCTCTGATATCTGTCCCTTGGCTCATGTATAAGCTGTGCAGATCCACTACGAATAGGATCATAATCTGTCCTCTTTTCTGATCTCTTGACAGTGCAAATATCATGTACGTGTTCCTTGTTCTATAGCAGATATAGAACAAGGAATAGCATTGATTCAGAGAACATTATCATTTAAGGAGTGGATCGCATTGGCTTTCATTGCTGTTCGTTCTCTCTCTCTGCCTGTCCCTCTGTCCTCTGGCTCATGTTTGATGTGAGTAGGCCAAAGATGGAGGCTTGTCGTCCATGTGACTCGGGACGTGGACAAGACAACCACGTGTATGGAATACTGGCGAAAATTGAGTTGATACGATGTCTGCATGTGGTTTGTTTTGACTCGGGACGTGGACAAGACAACCACGTGTATGGAATACTGGCGAAAATTGAGATGATACGATGTCTGTACACGTGGTTTGTTAGAAATAAAATTTTAGATAAAAGTAAAATTATTTATATCAATAAACGAGACATCTATGATAATGTTTAATTAAATTTATTTATTAGTTTTTTATTTATATTTGATGAAATTACATAAAAAAGTTATTTATAAGTCATTGAAAAGTTGTCGGAAGGTCATCGGACTGATGTCGAAAAGTTGACGGAAGATTCGGACTAATGTCGAAAACTTTGTTTTGATATCATGTTAGAAATAAAAATTTAAATTAAAGAAAAATGATTTATACTAATAAATGAGACATCCATTATGTGAATGAACAATTAGGGTTATTAATTTTTTACACTTATATTTTATGAGATTATATAAGAATTTATTTATAAACTATTGAACAGAATAATCATCGTCTGCGATATTCTATTTCTTTTTCGATACCAAATTGAGAACTCATGAGAACAACCTTTGCATGAAGGGATGGGATGCAATCCTGAACCTCCTGAGTACCTGAATGAACGTCTTGGATTCCCTACGTCACAGTTGTGACAGATCAAATATCTACGGGAATACCCTCGTACGTCCTACTAGATCCTGTCAGAAACATGAACTACACGTCGTCCCAAACCGATGGTTCTGGCATGTTTGAGACCCCAAATATTTTGGGTCTCAACAAATCGGACAAATTAAATAAACTCCAAAATTTTTAATTTTTACACCTACACACTTCACTTTTCACAAACCCCAATAAATCTAAATAAAGTAAAGATTCCCAAAATTTTGGGAATATTCCCCAATATTTTGGCAAACAAACATCCCCAAAAATGTATTAGTTTGTTAACATACGGGCGGGGGCGGGGGCGGAGGGAGGGGGCTAGGGCCGTGGCCCCTCCAAAAATATAAATTTAGAGGCTTGTATGAAAAAATTTACAATTAGTACCTCAAAAATTTTAATATTTTTTTTAGACTTCTAAATTAAAGTCCAACACATTTACAAAATATCAAGGCTCACAACTCACACATGAAGTCCAAAAGGACTGAAAGCCTGAAAGTGCTCTAGCCTCCAACACAATTATCAAATGCCAAAACCCACACGTGAAGTATAAAAGGGCATATTTTAGACATATCATACAAAATTAAACAACTTATATTAAAAGAGTTTGAAAAATTCGGTTTAGACCCTAATAACACACTTAAAGGGAGTGAATATGTGATTTTCCTCTAATTAACAAATCAATAACAATTTTAAAACATGTTCTAAAATTGTTCAGCCTAGATATGCATTAATCAACCTAATCAACAAATAGGAAGCGAAAAATTAAGACAAACTTCAATCACACAAAGAGACAAGGATTTGGTGAAGAAGTGGAAAACCTTTGAAATATCATTCAAAGGAAAAACTACTACGGGCTAGTAGCCACCTGAAAATCTTGCAAATAATGATTCAGACATGGGCAACCTCAATTGCTTGACTCTGAAAACTCTGATGTAAAAATCTAAGTCTCCCTGCTTAGACCCGCTCTGTGCGGCATTCCCTTCAGACCTTTGAGGTTCTTCTTGTGGATTCTTCACCGAACAATCTTGTTCTTCAGCACGCATTCAACACCATAAAGATTACAAAGATATTTGATAGAAGAATAGAGAAAACTCATTAATCTTGAAGCACAAATCTTCTGGGGTTTTCTCTTAAGGAATGAGGCACAAATATTCTCAATGGAAGCCTCAATAGCGTTCTGGATGGTCTCCCTCGAAACCTA
The DNA here is from genome assembly GCA_963930655.1 of Myrica gale. Taxonomy (NCBI): domain Eukaryota; kingdom Viridiplantae; phylum Streptophyta; class Magnoliopsida; order Fagales; family Myricaceae; genus Myrica; species Myrica gale. The sequence goes on from OZ005620.1 coordinate 19,780,705, forward strand.
GTAGGGTTTCCCTTGGTTTCATAAGGAAAGTCTAGAAATACAGTAATTTTTGAAATTCGTCGGAAGTCGCTTGAGCACTGGTCTAGCGCTCGTCGAACACAATGTTTCTATCTGAAATAGGGTTGCAAACCGGAAATGCGGTCCGGTCCGGTCTGACTTCATTTTTTAATTTTTTTTAAAAAAAAATTTAAAAAATTTTAGGTTAATTTCGAAGGGTGAATGACATATAAAAATGTAGAGTTTTAGTTTAGGTTAAAAAAAAAATTTAAAAAATTTTAGGTTAATTTCGAAGGGGGAATGACATATAAAAATGTAGAGTTTTAGTTTAGGTTAAAACTAAATTTTTTAAGTTTGTAATTTGAATTAAAAATATTTTTTTATTTATATTAATAAATGCGGTCCGGACCGGACCGCATTTTAAAACATAGGACCGGACCGCAAATCCGGTCCGGTTTTGTGCAGCCCTAGTTTGAAATTATAACTGAGTGCTCGAGCGCTTGTTGAACGTGATGACTTTGTCTGAATTTTTTTCAAAGGCGCTCGAGCGCTTGTTGAATGTTGGTTGAACGTGATGACTCTAGACAGACCGTCAACTCTAACTCTTGAACAAATGTGGGGACCAAAATTACAACTCGATCACGACATATTTTGACACGAAATAATGCCAAGACAAAAATACCCTAACATAGTTAATTAGAAATAAATGAGCTAGCATACTCATTTTTGGATTGTAATATGAAAAATAAATTTCCTACTGATTTTTGGAGGGCCATGCCCCTCCGTTTCTGTCCAAAAGAGATAAGAATGCTTTCAGGGTGTTGACAGATTAGTCTGGTAAACTCAAGTTTGATCCTACACAATAATAAACTCTCACGACTTTAATCTTGATCGAAATTATCTGAACGTTTGGCAGGTATATACCATTTCGGTGGGCCTGCAGAATGAGAATTCTCTTCCTCTTCCGAAAGGAAGAGACAGGTAGGAATAGTAGTTGGGTATCAAAGATGTGGGGACCTTTCATTTTGGTTAGAAATATATCATAGAATACATTACTAGAGTCACCTTGACTTGCAGAGATTAATGGACGCGCAAACAACCGCTTTGGTGGGCGGTAGATAATAAACGACAAATTATTTGGCCAGCAGCTTCTAGATTATGATGGACGATCACATACGCAACTATAGATAAAAAGGTTGAAAAATATATCCCACACGTGATCAACAAGGAGTTACAGTACTAGACAACACATAGATAATTAAGTTCCTTATATATCCATGACAAGACTAGACGAAAAGTACACATAATTGGCATATATAATTCAGACTTGAACTCATGAGTTACACTAATTAATTATAATTAGTGGAAAACAAACAGGGAGGATCCTTTTAATGATTATATTTAACCCTAATATGTATTTATCTATAGAGGTAATTAAATAGTGACAAAAGTTACTGTTAAAAGGAATAGCTGGGATCGATGAAATCTTAATTTGATCCATTTAATATTTGATTATTTCCTTTGGATTAACGTCTCTTGTCTTGTCGTAATTTCTCGAGATCCAAGTTTTCATGAAAAGAAAACCATTTAATATAAGAGATTAGGTGGCCCCATTTCTTTATAATATAACTAAAAAATGCGGAAAATAAAGAAAAATCCAAAAACTAGAAGAAAATATATAGTTTTGTACAGGAAGGTCGGTTGAAATCTAGCGTATTGCGGACCAGTAGTGCTAGACTTGGGGTACGCATCTAAATTCAGAGCAAGACCATCTTACTCGTAAACTATATATACTACTGTACACGTACGTCTTTCCATTTCGAAATTAGAGTACTCCTACAGATCAAATATCTTTCAGAAAAGAACAAACATAAATATACAAATATAATGATCTTCATAAACACATGGCCCCTATGCTACTATTCCTGAAAATCTGAGCCAAGAAGACAAAACTTATCTTCGTACAAGAATTATTATTATTATTATGTATATAAAGCCAATCAAATTGAGTCTATGACAGCCCAACAGTGTGCCAATATTGCCCAACATATCATGGTACGGATTGACTCCCCAGGCAAGAACTGCCAAAGATTTTCAGGGCCGATCGAGTACTTCTGCATGATCAAACTGAGAACAGAATCATTGGGCATAAGACATTTCAATGCGGTCCTTGGGCTATGAACAATTGAATAGGATTCCGCGATTTTCATCTCTTTCGTTGTCTACTCCCAAATATTTTAGGCTTTCATGTAGAGCACGTTTTCTTGGGTGATTACAACTTGTGTTTAATAACCTATTGTCTTCACAATTCAAAAGTACACACTCTTTTCTTCACAAAACATACTCTATTAACGGAGTATGTTTGGTTATAACTTATGCAGGAGCTAGCTATCAGCTCAGCTCAAGGCTCAGAAGCCGTCAAGCCGACATGTTTGCAAACATGCCTTCTTGTTTTCTCTCTCTCTTGTTTGACAAACAAAAGTATTATAAAATAAAAAGTATGTGGGGGCCACAGATTGTATCATTGTTTGGTACCTGCCAGCCAATTAAGCCACTCACCGACGGTGGCTGCGGGGGTTCATACTTCATTGGCGCTGCTCGGAGTTCCTCCCACGCGTCCCAAATGTGACTCATGTGAGCCATCGGATCCATCGGCTTAATTTGTGCACGAGATGGTAGATAGAGACTGTGGGAGAATCCCTCATGGGCTTCAGAACAACAAATGATTCTTTTTGGGAATATATTTTTTGAATCTGTGCGTGAGAGAGAGAGAGAGAGCATGTGTGTGTGTTGAAGATATAAAGTAAGCTTGGACGTATCTCGATCCATGATGGTTGAACTTCACCAAACAAAAATATAGCGAGTATTAATATATATCTTGATTTGCCACATTATCTTACCTAAATATGTCATACAAATGGACTTTGTGCCTTCATTAATTCTACCCACTTACTAGTTATAGAATCTACAACAAGCCCAACAATTACTTAACCCAAGAAGAAGAATCAAACAAAGCAGAAACTATCATCTAAAAGACTAATAAATAAAGCTGAAGAAATTACAAATATATCGAGTATATAATAGCTTACTTTAGGTCATATAATTGTCAACCAAAACACAGCTTCTCTTGGGTCATGCTGTCATGTCCACACCAATCACTTTTGTCTTGGACCACGTTGTTCCCACCATGCTTTCTATTAATTGCTTATCAAAAGTACCTCATATATAAATTTTAATATTAATCATATCATATTATATTTCTAAATTATATGCGGCCAGATTCTCCATATAAATAGTATTCGGAAAAAAAAGTTAATTTGACTAACTACTAATGCAATTTCAAATATGAGTCTAAACTACTAATCTTGACACATTGAGCCCTCTAACTTCCACAATTAATCAAATTGCGTCCTGAAATAAAATCTGAGGGACAAAATCGTGTCATGTTGCTCATTCACAACACATGTGACACGAGTTTGATCGTTGGATCTTTTTAGGAGTGCAAATTGTTGAAATTTAGTAGTTTGTATGCTCAATATGTCAAAAGTCATAGTTTAAACCTCTATTTGAAATTACATTGGTAGTTATAGAGCTTAAAATGATTTTTTTTCGTAATATTAAATTGAAATTGAGATAAAATATAGAGCTAAGTTTCAAGCTCAGAACATTAATTAGTTGTGGCTATGATACTATATGAATTCATCACTTATTTTAAAACTTTAAACAATTAGAAAAAATAAAATTTATTATTTAAATTATATTTACTAACATCCAAAATAATACAGGTCGTCACGATCGTGATCAAGATATGCATCCCCAATTTTATCTGTTGGATCAACTTTGGAGTTACTTGACCCGGCTTACTATCAGTGGCGGATCTAAGGGGGGTCTGCATAACGTTGAGTTTTTTTTATATATATAACATATGGCTTTTTTCATTAAGCTGGCCCCCTCCACTTCGTTGTGACTAGCTGGAGTGCTTTCATAATAGACTGCTTTATTTGCCTGTGACTAATGTGTTATTTTTCAATGTCTCCCGTATCCATTGGTAGTACATTTTTTTATCTTTTGGACTTGAGTGCTCATTAAACATGATTGCGACTTGTAAGTATGAGAATCAGTATCCGTGAAAGTTCACCTATTACTTTTTTTAGGCAAATACTAATGGTTTGACATGTACTATACTGGAAGAGAGTGGACGGGTGGACATTAAGTGGGTTGTGACTTGAGTAGAAGAGATGGAGAGGGTAAACATGGGTCAAAATATTTGTGGGTCTCTAATTTCAGATTTCTTTAATTATATTGATCAGAAATAAACGTACACTGAGCAAAAGACATGGAAACAAGTAGCAAAAGCACTTCTTTTTTTTCAGCCATGTGGATTTGATTGCGGTATTTTTTCTTTCATTTCCTTTAAACATATGAATGATGGAGATTATACTTATATACTTGGGTGATTGAGATGATTAAATTAATGATGTTGGATACTATTCACTGGAAATAAATATGTCCTCATGTTCTTAAGACTAGGTTGTGAAATATTTATAAATTTTGTTTTATTTTGTTTAGAAAATGGATAAGTTTTTGATAAAAAAATTAGCGGAGTCGTCTAACGCTCTTAATGTGACTGCTACTTCTGAGATGAATACTAGTTCGAAAAGACCCCGTGTTTTATTTAGTCCAGATGATATTGTTACTGACCCAGGGTTACGTAAACCCATTGAACAATATAATTTTGGGATTAGGGATCAAGTTCGCAGGGAATATTGTTGTTGACCCAGGGTTACGTAAACCCATTGAAGAATATCATGGTTCAAAGAATATCAGTGGTTGGAATATAGTGTATCAGAGGATGCGGCGTATTGCTTATGATGTTATCTATTAGGCGAAGTAGAGGATCAAGATCTGGGGGAGATGTGTTTACATCTACGGGATTTAGTAATTGGAAAAAGGGAGTGAAGGTATTTGATGACCATATTGGTGCAGTTAATAGTGCTCATAATGATGCTAGAAGACAATGTGAAGCACTCAGAAATTAGCGACAAAGTGTGTCACACATTTTGAAACTATTGATAACGAAGTCATATTGCAACATTTTCAGAAGATGCAGAGCTGTAGGATCGAATTGTCATCTCTCTGTCTCAACAAATAGTACAGTACGTGTATTTCAATATAATATATTTTTAATGTTTTAGTCTTTAATTTTCAATATAATATATTTTTAATGTTTTTTTACGTTACGTAATAATTTTTTTTGCTGCTATTTTTTCTTAAAAGTTGGCCTCCTTCAGAATCGTTCCTGTTTCCGCCACTGCTTACTATTTATGGAGTTTTGAAAATGATTCTTGAAGTGGTCTCTTAATTAATAGACACCTAGTTTGACATTATTAGATTTCAAAATTGACAGTAGGTATATGCATGACACGTACATATATATTTGATCCAAAACAATGTCACAACTTCGAGTGATTGTGAAAAGTTTTTCTGTCCCGTTTCTTGACACCCTTATGCGTCCTCTTTTGTTTTTTGGCTCTCTCCAACTCCAATATCTAAGTGCAATATTAATGCAGCACGAGGGTACAACACCAGGAGTAACAACGTTATCAAGGCCCACGTTCTGCTTGTTACAGTATAATTTGAGACAAATTAGAGCGAGGTAGTTTTTTTTCTTTTAGAGAAAGAGGGATTCGTCCAAAATTTTATTAATAATTTTCACATATAACAGAGAAATACAGTAGTTATAACAAAAGACAAAACTCAAGCAAAAACAAAATCAATCAAAAACATTATAATTCAACATTAATTCAAACGTAAATATAGTAGATTCAGCTTATAGATACGTAACAGGGCACGTAGTTTTCAAGAGATAGCAGACATGACAGTACATTCAGCTAGAACCAGAAATAGTTTTAGGCTCTGTATTTTATTTTACTTAAAGTATTTTTTTTATTTTAGACTCTTTGAAGAGCCTTGAAAAAAATACTGTTAATCGAAACTTAATTCGGTCAACTATAAAACACAGCTACACTTTTCTAAAAGTAATTTCCTTTTTTAAAACTAATGAATATTCTTTCTCCACTTGCCTCTTCAAGTCTTAGAGGTAGGCAAAAACCTCCCAAACTGAAATTGACCCAACTCGACCCAAAAGGGTCAAGTTACATCGGGTTCGGGTTCAAGGTAGGGTTTTGAAACATGAACCGAAAGGGTTTTTCTCTCGATTTCAGGTCTCTACAATGATTTTTTTTTTCTTTAAGCCGTTAACGAAACATCACATTTTTACTCACTTTTAAGTGTTTATCTTATAACTCAATCCGAAACCGAAGCATTCAGAGGAATCCTACCCCGGCCCAACCCGAACTCAATGATTTTAACTTTTTCTAGGGTCAGGGTCAAGTTGTAAACTTATTGCCGCGATTGCCTTGGGTTTAGGATCAGAGTGGTACAACACATACCCAATCTCTCACTCAACACTTACAGTTCCTCTCTCATTCGACATATGTCATTTGATTGATTTTTATTCTATTTCAAATTGATGTTAAGAATTAAGTTTATTAATTACATAAGATTATGAAAAATACCACATGTCATCAAAACATGCAAATCCAGAAGCAGATCAACAACAATGGGAAAAATGACAGAAAAGAAGAAGAAGAAGAAGAAGATATGTTCTAACACTTTATCTAGTCATAAAAATATGTTGTATGTGGTGACGTCGTTCCATTTTTCAACGTATGTATCCGCACAGATGAATGTATCATTCGAGCTTATTGGAAAAATAAATTATATTAGCAGAATGCATGCCTACGGATGTCCTTTCACCTGTTCTTATGACGTTATCCCTAGGATGCAAGTTGCCATGATGTCTTGTTTCTTGACTATGATTAAAAGCTCTATTCATTTTTTAAAACGAGGCAAATGGGACTTTTTTTTGCTTTTCCTTTTGATGGATCTTCAGCCAGTTGGCTGCATATATACTTGTCATGGAGTGTTTTTATTTTTGTAAGCATTATTGTCGAGAACTTATTCTTGACTGTATAAAACAAATTTGCTTGCCTAACGCCCAATGCCACAAGTGTTGGATAAAAATGGCTCATATTTTTAGGATATTCAAACGGTTGAATTCTAATAGGATATTTGAGCAAAAAAGAGTTCTATTAGGATATCCAAGTATTTAGGATATCTAAGTATTTGAACTCTAATTGGTTATCCAAGTGTTTGAGTTATAATAGGTTTAGGAATGCAGTGTCTGAGATTTCTTATAAATAGTCAGTCTATAATGTAATCCAGGAATAATTTCAGATAGTAAAATCTTTCGCCGCTCTCTCTTGGGGACGTAGGCATATTATCGAACCATGTTAAATCTCCGTCTCAATTATCTCACACTCTCTCTCCTTTTCTTCAATTTTCGTATATTGTTCATCATTATTGTGCACAATAACAACAATTGGTATCAGAGTGTCAGGTTCAGTAATGGTGGTAAATACTTCGATTGTTAAATTCTCTTTGATGAAGTTCTATGAAACTTGAAATTTCAAATTGTGGCAACGAAGGGTAAAAGATCTATTGGTGCAACAAGGGATGGTGAATTCTTTACACGGGAAGAAGCCAGATGACATGAAAGTGACAGAATGATGTGATGTATAACGTCATGGACGAAGAAGCCAGACCAAAGCGGTGGCTACTATCCGGCTTTCTTTGGCGGATGATGTGATGTATAACGTCATGGACGAAGAATCTCCGGCGACAGTTTAGTTGAAACTGAAAAGTCGGTACATGTCGAAGTCATTAACGAACAAACTATATCTTAAACAGTGGTTGTTTGGTCTTTAGATGGTGGAGGGCTCAGATCTGAGCCAACATATCAATGTGTTTAATCAGATTGTTAGTGATGTGATGTATAACTTCATGGAAGAAGAATCTCCGGCGGCAGTTTAGTTGAAACTGAAAAGTCGGTACATGTCGAAGTCATTAACGAACAAACTCTATCTTAAGCAGTGGTTTTTGGTCTTTAGATGGTGGAGGGCTCAGATCTGAGCCAACATATCAATGTATTTAATCAGATTGTTAGTGATCTGAAAAGGGTTGATGTGAAGTTCAACAACGAAAACAAGGTGTTGATGCTATTGAATAATCTGCCAGCTTCTACTGCCTATGAGAATTTGGTTACGACTCTGACATTCAGGAAGGATTCCTTGGAGTTGGAGGATGTCACAGGGGCCCTGTTGGCGTTTCATCAGAGGAAGAAAGCCAGTGATGAGAGTTCTCAATGGGAAGGGCTAATTGTGAAGGGTAACCAGAAGAGTGGAAGAAGTAAAACCAAGGGTGGTTCCAATTGCAATAATTCTTGGTCGAAGTCCAAGAGTTGGAAAGATGTCAATTGTTTTGAGTGCGGCAAGAAAGCGCACATAAAACAGAATTGTCCAAATAAGAAAAAGATTCAGGACGACGAGAATGAAGGTTCCTCAAAATCTACAAATGTATGGAGGAAGATTCAGAAGACATGGATGGTGACATGCTCTCTCTTTCATCTGTTCTAGAGCACTCCATTGATTCTTGAATTCTGGACTCAACAAGCTCGTTTCACGTAACGCCCAACCGAAGTTGGTTTGACACCTACAAGTCAGTTAATTCTGGTATTGTGACAATCGGTAATTGTGCACATTGTAAAATCATTGGCATAACAGGTATCAGAATTAAAATGTTTGATGGTGTGGTTAGAACGTTATGTGATGTTAGACATGTTCCAGATGTAGAAAAGAATATAATTTCATTAGGTTCTTTAGACTCAAATGGCTTTTCTTACAAGTCTGAAGGTCGAGTAATGAAGGTGATTAAGAGTCTGATGGTAGTGATGAAAGGGTAGAAAAGTTCAAAAAATATATACAAGTTGTTAAGTAGTACAATTTGCTTCTTTGGAGTATGAGTCTGATTGTACTATTTTGTGGCATATGAGGTTGGGTCATATAGGTGAGCGGGGTATGTTAGGACTTCAAAAGAGAAATCTGTTGAAGGACGTGAAGACATACAAGCTTGATTTTTGCAAGTTTTGTGTTCTGGGGAAGCATAACCGAGTACAATTCAAGACAACTACACATAAGACAGAGGGTGTACTTGATTGCATTCATTCAAATCTCTGAGGACCGGTGAAGGTAACATTACGGGGAGGACATGTGTATTTTATTACATTCATTGATGATTTTTCTAGGAAAGAATGAGTGTACTTCATACGGCACAAGTCAGAGACATCTTCCAAGTTAAAGTTGTGGAAAACTGAAGTGGAAAATCATACGAGGAGGAAGATCAAATGTCTAAGGACAGATAATGGTATTGAGTACAAGGATGCAGAGTTTATGGGTTTTGTGAGCAGCATGGGATAAAGAGACACTTTACAGTACACAAGACATCACAAAAAAATTGTGTGGCAGAAAGAATGAACAAGTTTATTGCATAGAGAGCGCGATGTCTTAGGTTGAATGCTGGATTTGCAAATAACTTCTGGGCAGATGTAGTGAGTATAGCATGTTTCTTGATTAACAGGTCACCAAGGGCAGCACTAGGTTGTAAGGTTGCAGAGGAGGTGTGGACAGGTAATGAGGTAGATTACTCTGCATTGAGAGTTTTTGGTTGTCCAACCTATGTGCTTATTCCTAATGACAAGAGATCGAAGCTTGACCCGAAGTCTAGACAATGTAATTTTTCTCGGGTATGAGAAAGAAGTTAACAGTTACAAGCTTTGGGATCCAATGGCAAACAAGGTGGTGATCAGTAGGGACGTGGTATTTTATGAAAATTTCATGTTGAAAAGTACTTAAGATAAAGAGAAACATGTGCCAGAAAGTAGTAGCAGTGATAAACAGGTGGTGCATGTAGAGTTAGAGACTTTTGTTCAGAAGAACATTTTTTAGGGTATAGAGGCTACTACTTTAAAACCTAAGGAGCATCACAGTATAGCCACAGACAGACCCAGACGCACTATCAAGCCACCGGTTATGTATGGTTATGAAGATATGATTTCATATGCTCTTGTCATTAGTAGTGGAGATCCTACAACTTTTCAGAAGGCAATCAGTAGCCAAGTGAAAAGTAGATTGGTGAGTGCTATGGTCGAGGAGATGAAGTCATTGCATAAAAATCAGACATGAGACTTGGTGGAACTTCCTGAGGGGAAGAAGACGATAAGGTGTAAGTGGATGTTTAAGAAGAAAGCAACAGTATCAGAAAAATGAAGGGGGAAAGGTTCAAGGCTAGCTTGGAAGCAAAGGGTTACTCACAAAGGAAAGAGGTTGATTATGATGAAATTTTCTCCCTAGTTGCCAGACACACTTCTATCAGAGCAGTGTTGACATTGGTAGCTCACTATGACATGGTTTTGGAGCAAATGGATGTGAAGAAAGATTTTCTACATGGTGATTTAGAAGATCAAATTTACATGGAGCATCCAAAAGGGTTTAGTCAACTTGGACATGAGAACTTGGTATGTAAATTGAAGAATTCGGTTTATGGATTGAAGCAAGCTCCGAGGTAGTGGTATAAGCAATTTGACTACTACCTTATCAGAATTGAAGAAGTCAATTTATACATGTGTTTGCCCCCAAGCAGGCCAGGCTCGCACCCCTTGGGCCTAGTAAGTTTTCTTAAGCCTGCCCCTTGGTCCAGAGTAATTGTGCCCCAGGTGGGCTTGAGCAATTCAGTCCCTCAATCAAAGCATGGTGGGCCAGATTAATAAAATCCAATGAGTTTTTTACTAGGCTCCAATTGTGTCGTAAAAGACCCTCATTTTGATTCATAGTCCTGTTTGTATACATACATTTTCTTAATTGTGGATCGTGTTGGAAACTTGTACCCAGTTGTTCAAGAATGTCTTTTGGGTTATGTTTGACAGGTTGATCAGAGTGACTTTCCTCTTTTGAAGGTTCGAAAAAATAGAAACTTTTAGAAGAAAAACATGGCTTTATGTGTTGAAATTAAAAGGCAGGACATTCTTTATTCTAGTCATTGTCCCTCCCTTTACGTGTCAGATCTCTTTCGGTGTCTTATTGCTACCTTGTTTCCTTGCGTCTCTCTTCCTTGTCCCCCGCCATTTCCCACACTTGCACTAACTTTCCAAGAAAAAAAGAAAGAAATATTTCTTTTTTTACGTGTGTTTTGTCCTTATTTTTTTATATAAGTTTTTGTTCATATTTTGAATGAAATAGAACTGATTATTTTGTCCTATTTGAATGCTTTTGTTTAATGTATGTGTTTCCGTTGTGGGTTAGGATAATTTAGCGACTGTGTTCTTTCAAGAATTTTCAATGCATTTTATGTGCAATCTTTGCGTTTTTTACCGAGAAAATGAGGGGGAAGATATGTATTTGGATGTTTTGGGTTTCTCATATTTCTGATTATGAAAGATGAGAAATTTCTAGACCAACTAAAAAATTGTACTCAAAATAAGGTGCTAAGTGGGTTTCTTTTTCGGCAAAAAATGGATATTTTTTATTAACACAATTCTCAGGTACTTAGCAAAGAAATGTGTTATGACTTTTGAGGAAGTTGAGTCTTTGAATTTTAAATTTTCCTAAAAATTAAGTCGATTTTTTATTTCTAAACATATTTACTTATAGGTGCTGATGTTATGTATATTAAGTAGATTTCATCCTAAATGCTATGTTCATCAATTGATTGCCCGTGTCAAAGCCATGAAAACACTTTGTGAACTTAAGCTACAAATTTCTATTCATGTTGGGGAGATCCATAGATTTGGATAGAGTCTCGTTTCGGTCCTGAGAGAGGTGGCGAACATTATCAAATCTATGCTGAATTGGATATTGGGATTGTCTATTCATATATGGTCATTGTGATTTGTTGAAGGTTATTTTTTTAAAATTTTGATTAGTAAATTGGTTGGTGAACTTTCGTTTTCTTTTGTTTTGTTTAGATAATGAATAAGTTTTTTTTATAAAAAAAGTCAACCAGTGTGGGGTCGTCTAATACTCCTAACGTAGAATTTTTTTTTTAAGGCCAAGACATTTTTTGCATTACATAGGAATTTTTTTTTTCATTTTCGCCTTAGGAGTGCCCCTCAACTCAAGTCCTGGTTCTGACACTGTGTGCACTCATTGGTCTGAACAACATCATCACACACAAAATAGCAACGTGCATGGTAGTGGAGGAATGACATGAGTCTAATCTTTAAGACTTAACTGACATCTTGGAGTTTCACTACATTAGCTGAAATAATGTTTACTTATTCAAGTGTAATTGGTGGGTGCATTCGTTTTAAAATGCGTGGGTAAAGGTTGGAAGACAAACTATGAGTGTGAATACAGCACGCCGTTGAAACTGCGGTGACCGTTTATATTGGCAACCCAAGCATAACGTGTTTTACACTGGACTATCCCAAATACACTGGAGAGTGGTCCAAAAGATTGTCCCTAAAAAATGAGTTTCACGGTCCATTTTACAGCTTGAGGTAGACAGACAAATGCCGACAGAAATTGCGCTCAATGGGAACGACTGGCATGCCGTCGTTGAGGTCGGCAGACTTTCTTGTAGTGAAATCGCGTGGTCCATTGCTTAAGAAGCATATAGAATCCCCATGCAGGAAATGCCAATGGATTCCTCAATCCACTCTTTCGTTCCTTCATATACCCCCCAGACCAAACATGCTTACATAATTCGGGGAATTAATTAGGGCAATTAGTGGAATGAAAATTGGAGATCTGCCCAGCCGTTGTCCATCACAGAATCACTGGAACAAATATATATAGAGTAATATTGTACAATAGACGTAGCTGGAACATTAAATTCTGCAGACTGAATTGATTGTGATACAGATGGTCTTTAATGGTGTTTGCCTTCGTCCTAACTCCTACGTACCCATCTGTTTCGACTGCTGTACGCTGCAGTGACATTGGAGGTCAGCATTGATGGCATGCAGTATATATATCTCCTTCACGTTTTATATAGCTCTTTGAAATGAACTCAGATCTGAGCTCGTGCTTTGTCCCCTTCTCTCCAAAGAACCTTCTGTAATTACACGTACGTCGAATAACGTCTAGCATTAATGTCAGTCAGCACTTATTAGCACCATGGAACTTTAGGGCTTTAATTTCTATGCAGTTACTCCGAAATCTGGACGTCCAGAACTCCTCTTCATACTCATGACTCATTGGGTCTTGGCAATCTATGATCAAGTGACAATTAATAGATCGATCCTCAACTTCTTAGGCCGTTTTCTTTTTTATTCGATTTTAGATGATGAGCCTGAGTTAATGAGTATATATCGATCTAAGTCTGGATTATTGCTGAACTACAGTTACTACACGAAGTAAATTAATATTTAATCAATATGTTCTGATACAAACAGATTAGTTCATTTGGAGTTCGTTCAGAAAAATAAGAACGCTTCCTAATCATGGACAAACAAAAGAGACAAACAGAAACCAACCCAGAAGGCTACGTGGGAAGCACAGGCAATGGTCTGAAAACCACGCATGTGAAACGGCTCTCTCCTAATTTCCTCACCTTTTATTTTACCCTACTTTAAAATGGAACTGTTCCTCACTTTCTGCTGCCAAATGGGTCAGCATTAATATCAAATCCGGTTGAAGCATTTGGGTATCCTATTGGAATTTGGATGAAAAGGATGCGTTATATTTGTGGGTGTACGTGACATACTACAGAAAACGACTTAATAGACTCCAAGGGGCCCTCCTATCGTACTCTACCCACTCAATGAATCTGATTTTGTAAAGTACCAACCACGTTTTGCCTAGCACAAAAGCTTTACAGTAAGCCAACTTTTGGGATTACTTATTATAGTGTCGGATCGCCTTGATGAACCTCAAAATCATTTCTGAATAAGCCTGCTCTCTTCCAGATTCAGGACTTTTGTACTCATTGCTGCTGCCAGCTAGCTGCATGGCATCTTGTTAAATGGGTGCAGCTAAAATTTGCTGAATGGTATTGCATCCATTCAGGAGATTCTGTACTCAAGATATAGGAAAGAAAAAGAAAATATTGAGGAGTGAAATCTGAGTGCAGAGGAAAAATGGGCTTCTGCAAAATTTAACTAGGGTTCCTCAAGCTCAAAGTTCCTGACAAAGAGCTACATCTTCCTACATATATTCAAACAAAGTAAACAATACGACCATAGGCATTTCCTAATCATCCAAGGTCGCAGCAGTGATATATGTACAGACTACAGATGCTTCATGGGGATTTCAAACATCAATTGTCTTTGTCTTCGTAGTGACAGTTCTTATTTATAGTAATATATTCCCAGTGGCTTTTGAATATAGCAAGGGATTAGGGACCCATCTACAGACTAGAGTCAGGTCTCTGGACTTGGAGTATCCGACCTAGATGCAAGTGTAATGGTTCAATTATTGCCCGAGTAGGTACGCACTTTATTGGAGTCGCGACAACGCTATTAAGGAGCACAATGGGGAAAAGCACATGAAATTCTTCTGCAGACCAATTTGAGTTAAAACAATGTTATCCCACATTAAAACTTCTTTGACTATTCAATTATTTCATGGCCACAAACTAGAGTTTCATCAGGGTGTGTTGGTTCCAAGGAGGCCAACTGACCCAACTACGAATTGTTTATAATCTTCCAAGTCTTCTGTTTGTCTAAAATTTTGGGCTTTCGTAAGAAATGATGGGTTACGATTCAACGGAAGCCACCTAACCTGAAAACTATAGGGAACAGAGCACCCGAAAAATACAGAGAGATGTGAAGAACAAGAGATTCAACTATCTACCACTACTTTTCTCCCTCAATCTTGATTGAAGTTTTCCGGGATCTTTTGGTAAAGGAATTCGTACACAAAATTGCTAATAATTCAACCATATTCCCAATCAATGTAGAATGTAGATGCTCATGTGTTCTTCTTTCCATCTTCTGATCTTCAGGTGTCGTACTTGGTTAATGACCAACACAGTGCTAGGAGCCAACATCCCTTGAAGCTTTTCAAGCTAAACATGGGTATTGGATGAGCCATCACTTCTGGATCTTTAAGCCCTTTTTCTTTTTTGAATTGGTTAATTTGGACCTAATTAGCAAGCTATATGCGGTGTTGATCTTAGTTTTCCAGATTGTCCGGTCAGCGGGTCTTCAGTAGTGATTGGAATGAGGGCGTTCAAAAGATAAAGTGGCCCATTGGATGAAGTCCGAGTTTCACATTAAACCTGCTTTGGTGTAGTCTGGTGGGCCTGAGGTGTTTAGACTAGGTGGACTTATATTAGGTTTCAGTGCTCTATGAAAATTCTGGTCATGAACCCATAATAGAGTAGACTGTTACTAATCTCCTTTAATTAAGTAGAGTTTATGTGGCCTCTTGTTTGGATCAATTAGCAGTAATGACTTTAATTAAGAAGACTTTATAAGTCGATCAATTTAAACTATCACCTAAAAGTAAGGAGTAAATGGTTCTTTCAATCAAGTCGATTTAATAGTCTCCATATGAATAACAATTAATTAAAACTCTACACGAATTATTAAATGAGGTAGCTTTTAAGTTCATTTTTAAGGTTTTCTTAATATTAGACATTATTTTAATGGGATTAGATCATGTCTTTCCAACACGCTTAGTAGAATTGGGGATAAAGACTTGTTTGTTTCTATTTGGATTATAAGGTACTCTTCCTCAATTTTTATGTCTTTTTTTTCTCTCCATTTTTTTTTTCTTGTGTGCACTGCGGATTCTAAAATTATTGGAGTCATGACAGACGCTATTACAGTAACCCATGCAGTGAGCACATGAAAATCTTCTGCAGAGCAATTTGAGTTAAAAAAATATTATTCCACATTTGACTATTCTTTATTTTTATTTTTTGAATATTTGACTATTCAATTACTAATTTGCTCGCTTGCAAGTCTGTAGCCCGATTAACACCTCCTTTCCTTTGGAAAAGGCTTGATCCAAAATTTGAATCTCGGTGTACGCAATTTGACTGCTTTTCTCAATCCCATTACCTAGCAAAAAAAAATATTAATTTACTCATGGCCATTAACTAGAGTAAAATCTGGTGTTGGTTCCAAGGCTTTTGAAAATTAATATTCAATTACTCATGGCCATTAACGAAAAGCCACCTGACTTAGAGTGTGTTTGCAACATAAAATTTTAACACAATAAATTATTACAATATAATTTCTCTCTTCTCTATCAAATCATAATTTTTCACTACAAAAAATATAGAAAATTACCTCTCTTCACTTTTTCACTAAATCCAATACCTAAAATTTTAACAACACTAAAATTTTACAAAACAAACTCACCCTTAATAAACTATATGGAAGATAGTACCATATAGTTTGTATTAATTAATTAATATTATATTATATATTTTTATTAATTAATTAATATTATCAACTTACAATATCCTTAAACGTCTTAAAAAGTTCGAAGTGGCCATTGATTAACATCTGATCACAAAGATACACTAAAAAATAATTCTTATATACGTCATATAAATTTTGAAAATTGCAAATAATTAAAAACAGTTAGGATGAGCGAGCAATATTTTGTCAACTTGGATGTATAACTTATACATAACAATAAAAAGCAGTCGCAATTTGAGGTGATAAGTCTTATAACTCGGGTTGTGTTTAAAAAAACAAATTTAAAAATTAAGGCGGTGTATTAATTATTAGGGTTTCCGCCCACGGCAATCCAAGTATATTGTTAAGAATATGATCAAGTTCTAAGGTGAAAAACATTTTTGGGCCTAAGGTGTACGATGTGAAGCATATGATCAAGTTCTGCGATGGACTCTCGACTCCATGGGTTTTAGAAAGGGTGGTCGAAACTCTCCGGGTAGATCGCATGTCCGGAAAGAGTCACCGGGCGGGTTCTGATAGTTTGTTCGCCTACAAATCTTCCTAAAATTCAAGGATGTATACTTCAAGGAAAATAACGAATATGAGTATTAATTTCTTGAAGATTATTCAACTTGTTTTTTTTTTTAAGAAACTACACATTTTATTCATAACAGGCAATAAAAGCCAATAGACACAATGCCCAACACACAACTAAGGCGGGTCAGTCCTCTCATACAACCAAATCAAAGAAGAAGATTGCTCGGAAAAACAGGGAGTCCTCCTCAATTTTAAGAAAAACTTGTTATTCATCTAGTATGGATCTGATTCTTAATTCAATCAGATTGTATTAATGTAAGTATTGTCCTTTAATTTGATATATAAATAAGGTTATATGCCTTTTTTTGTCATTTGTCTAGTAGTTCTACGATCTAGCATATTGCGTTTTGAGTTATACCTCATGTACATAGTGCGGGCCATGGTATGGGAGGTAGAACTTGGTTTTGTTTAGCCATCGGCCATGCTTATTGGGGTTGCGACTTTGGTACATGTCAGTTGAGAGATTAATGAAACCCTTGTTTGGGTAAGTAATACGACTGCTAACGCGAGCCTTATCTAATGAAAGCAAGCGACGTTATCCTCGAATTAGAAAAAGCAAAAGCAAAAAGGAAAAAAAAAAAAAAAAAGCCAGATTATCCTCATCAGAGAAACTGGGTAAGGCCCATGTAGGTAGAATTTTCTGGCCATAAGCTCCGAATTTCACATTGGATAGAAAAGAAGAACAAAATGATACCAATGGGGCTTATCTACCTTACATTGGCATGCATCATCTCGGCGTGCAAGTCCATCCAGAGTGAACCCCTATTTTGTCCTAACTCAGCCCATTACCCCCACCGAAGGTAACAGATGTTCCCCAGTTATCAGCAATGGCAAGTAGGGAAAGGGATATCTTCACTGTGCATAACTATCAAACTGCCGCTTACCTCTCTATTTACGAGGGTAATATAGCAAGAGCAAAAGATCACCACTGGTTGGGAGCACTCACTGCTTTTGGCATTCCTGCAGCACCCCATGGGTGTTTCTAAGCTCGCAGTATGCTTTGAAATCGACGCCAGTGGTATATATCTTAATGTTTCTGCTAGAGAGAAGACCACTGGCGTGATTTGCAACAATATCACGATCTCGAATTACAGTGCGAGGCAGCGGCGGAACCAGGAATGAAAAATAACCGGGGCGAATTTTTAAAGCAAAATGACTGAATTTTTTTTTCATACGTAATGTAAAAAATTGTTTTAGAGTTACAATATCAAAACATTAAAGACTAAAAACATTAAAAATATTCAATTACACATACCGTACTATGTACTACGACTGAGAGGGGACAATTGGATCATACGGTTGTGCATCTTCTGAAAACGTTGCAAATGACTTCGTTCTCAATAGTTTCAAAAATTTACCGCTCGATGTACTAATATTACCATGTAATCATTCATTCAATTATCTCTCATCCTATTACGCAAATCAGTCTTGATAATTTTCATCGCAGAGAACACTCTCTCAACGGTTGCAGTCGTAACCGGTAAGACCAATGCCAACATAATAAGAAGATAAACCAATGGATACAAAATATTCTTTCTGGTCTCAGCCATTTTCACAGCAAGAGCTCCAATATCTTGAAGCCCAGAAAAAGCATTAGTTCTTCTAACATTTCTAATGTAGGTGTAAAACTAATTTCTAAGTACCACACGATCAATTGTTGAGAAATCTTATGGGTAAAATTCAGCAAGACAACATAATCTATCAAGATCAAATGCTGAGAATGAGTCTCTTGGATCAAGACATGCTATGCAAAGAAGTAACTTTATACTTGTTTCTGTGAAATGATTATTTATCTCCTGAGCAATCAAATCAATAATCTGGCAAAAGACTTCCACACGAAAATAATGCAAATAAGATTTGTTAATGTTAGCTCAAACCCCAGGAGGAAAAGTGAGGACCCAAAACGAATATGAGGCATTAGCTTTTAAATCTGGGTTCTCATGTTGTGAGGTCATATGTTGTGCTTATGACACATGGGTCGTGGAGTTCCGCAAGTAGATGATCAAGATCCTTTAAGTTGCTACGTACCTTTGTTAATTTCCTGTCGCGTTTATGCCGTACGACAGTCGTTGGCCGGCTGCCTTTGAGAATAATCAAGTCATGCATGCTGATGGGCTTGCTCCATTTTCAATCATGTTGTTTAAATAATATATAGAAGTCTTCTCTAGACTCTTCACTTTCCCACACATCTGATCTGGGTTCATTCATTTTAACTATTCGATCGAACTTAATTTGCAACTGCTCGATCTTATAATCTCCGTTCTGAAAAACTCGCTGACTTAATTAGATGAGCATATATAAGTGAATGAAGGCTTAAGGATCAGATATTAGAGAATATAATTTAAATAATAAAATCTTCCTCTACTTATAAGTTTAAACTTTTGGAATGAATGGTAAATTCATATTAGGTTGTACGCACGAGTCAAAATCATTTTCACTTTTTTTTCTGCTAAATGATAATATTAGTTAGTGCCTTTTCTAAAACTGGGATGCTATTTTTTTCCGGATTAATTTGGACGCTAATTCGATAGTGCTAAAACGACTGCAATAATTAAGAAAAATGAAGTCAAATTAGACGTGAAGTTTGAAGAGTACAATTACCTGCTTTGACTGAAGCTTTGTCTCGAAGCTTTTACTTTATATATATATATACTTTTTATTAATATTTTTTATTAATTTTTCAGTGTACCTTTGGGCAACGACCATTCTCATAATCAAGGCGAATGCGCACGATGAAGGTTCAAAGGCCCAAGATAGTCTTTGGCCCAAAAGACCTGCAACTCGGCTTGGCATTGAGCTAGTTTACTTTTGCATGTCAGTACTCAGCTGTCACGTTGAAGGAGAGAACGAAGACGAATAAAATAGACCAGAGAAAAAGAAGACCAACAGAACTGACTAAATGGTATCAGGCCCAGTCCACATTTTTTAATAAATTGTGGCATTCAAAAGTGTTCGAGTACTCTGCAGAAAAGTAGAGGTTCTAAGCTTCGGAGCCAATGTTGCATGCAAGCTGTCAAAGCTTTTAGGCCAGTATCTTCGAAACCCAAGATATATTAAAGGCTAGAAGTTGCATTCCCTGTGCGCAAGGAACCTCTGTTTTTATCTCGGGCGGGCTTATGTTGCCAACTTATTTTTTTAAAAAGAAATACATGAAACTTTTTTTTTCAGGGGGCGGACCCCGGGCGGCCGCCCAGGTTCGCCCGGGCCTGGGTCCGCCCCTGGTGCGAGGCTATCCGAGGAAAAGATTAATACGATGGTTATGGATGCAGAAGAGTACGAGGTCGTCGAAGATGATGAATATAAAAAGAAGGTTAAGGTTAAGGCAGATCTGGAGAACTATGCCTACAGCATAAGGAGCAGTGTCAATGACAAGGAGATTGGTACCAGGCTATCCTATGCAAGTCAGAAGAAGATTGAAGCTGCTGTCGACGAGGTGATTCCGTTGTTAGATGACAACCAGCTTGCGGAGGTATACGAGTAAGAGGAAAAGCTCAGAAGGCTTGAGTCAATCTACAAAGGAGAGAAGGTATAATTTTCTAAGAGCGAGGGATCGATGAAGTTTTTGCTTGTATGATTTGAATCTTATTGTGAAAACAACTTAGATAAAAGCTTATAACACTATTATTTGAAGCCCCTCATTAGAGATTTTGCCGCTAAAAAGAGTCCCTATGTATGCCACCTGCCAAGGGATGTCGATTTTTTTTTTTTGGGTAATTATGCCAAGGGATGCCATCAAATCCCTTTCAGACCAAAATTCTGCACAACGCCCAGCCAGTTGGTAAAAGATTTCCTGGTTAATTCTGCACGGACTGGGGCACCTTCTTCAGTATATCCAAAGTGAAAAATGGTCAAGAGAATTTTTCATACTACATTATTGCAAATCAATTCTACAAAACTACCAAATCCTCAGCCAAGATAGTCGTACATAAATCCAGAGGAAGAATAGGAAAAGACTTGGCAATTCAAACTTCATGGAAGGCGGAGGAGCCTGTTAACGGCCGAGTCTAAAGCATCCACATTTCTTCTCAGCATTTTTCTTCACAAGCGTTAAGGTCTCAAAGAGAATACAAATATTGTTAATAAGAATACCAAAGACAGGGTAAAAGGGTTCATTTAATTCAAAACCTTTGGTGTGTCTAACTGAAATGATTGTAGCCCAGCTTATATAAACCAAGATTTGTTTCCTCTTTTGAAAGAAAGACCATATCTAACATGCCTTCATCTCCTCTCAACATTAATGGGTAAGGCAGTAGCCAAATTTATATGAAGTTTTACCGTATGGAAATGAATGGAATTATGGAAAGGATACAACAGCTGTGTAACTAGATTGTCTCTGCCTTTCATCTCCTCATTTAAGCTGTAGAAACAACAAAAACAGATTAGGAATCCCATATTTAACATGCAAAAATAAAAAACACTGTTCAGACGCGATTTGAGGACACGTGGATGGCGGATCAACCGGTGATACCGAAATTCGGGTTCCTGAGTTTGCCGAATAACCGTCTCCCGGAGCCTGTCGCACTTCATCTCCCTCCATTTCCCGCGGTTCTGTTCCGGTGCAACTCCGTACTCGCACTATTCACTGCAACTGGTTCAAGAAGGAAGACCTCTCGCTCTTTTGGGCTCTCGAGAAGAATAACACCCATTGTTTTGGGCCTCAATCGATCGCCATTCTGACAAGAGTCGAATGTGGCTTATATTGATTCGGACTCTTGTTTCAAATATGTTTTTCTTTTAAAAAAATTACACTTTACTATTATAAACCATCACCTCATTTACCTCATTTAGAATTGATTACGAAATTTTGAGTTTCAAATGTATTTGACATCAGTGTATAAAAACAACCCTCTTTTGTGAGTCTAACATCTCGGATTTGCCTTGTTCTGAGTCACAAGATCTGGAACATGATTAAGTAAAGGTTCCGAACATATACTAAAGCTTCTCTCGTAAAGAATACAATTGGCCCGAATTGGCAGCATATCATGATAAATGCACTGAATGAGCCTAATGGCTTTAGAAAAAAAAAAAAGCATGAGCCTAATGGCAGCAGGATAATTCCTAAGCATCAGACCTCTCATCCGCCAACTTGAAAGGAGCCAAAAAAACCGAAGGCTCTATTCCGCATCACCTTGTCACTCTATAGGCCTACAAAACCAGATGACGCTTGGTTGAGTTTTCAACAGAAATAAAATCTATATCCACGCATGGACAAACAGTTGCTGAAACTGAAATGTGATAAACAAAATGTTTCCTAATTTAATGCCAAACAAAATGTCTACATAAAAACTGCTATTAAAATGTAACGATGAATGGGCTTGGAATTAATGAGCATACCTTAACCCTTTTCAATAGATCTTTCGCATCATTGTCCTTCTTAAAGTGTTCTCTCACTGGCTGCAAATTGACAGAACAAAGAGGTAAGTCCCCGGGCATAACAAAGTTGAAGATTGACAGCTCTTTCGAGCAGACTTCGAGTAGTAGTTAGCTGCACAGTTCCTCATCATATTATTATAGTGAAACAATGACACTTCTCCATTACCAACAATAAATCCTCAACAGCCTACTAGGAAACTTATTTTCCCCCTTCAATGGAAACAAAGGTGAGACAAGGATCTATACCATAAAACTGAGGCAAATCCACGACTCGATGTATAGTTTATGCCAAGGAAACTAGAGCAAGTATCACAAAATTAACCACTTTGCTTCTTTTAACTCAACAAAAGCACTTGATGGACTGGGCTCATACAATTATAATGAGACAATTATATCTCACACAACAACAGTAAATTTTTGGCTTACAGAAGTCAATATCATCAATCTAACACAAGGCAAGTAGTGGCATCACGAGAAAGAATTGAGTAAATCTAAACGGAACCAAACGTACCTCCAGTATCTTATTCAATGCCTTCGATAAAGCAGGTTTAAGGTCGGCTGGGTGTAACTCCCCACTTTCATAGTCAGCAACCAATTCTTCAAAGCTTTTGAAGGACCTGGAAAAACAGGCATCAGCCATAGGAAGACAACAATCAGAATTAGTATTCTAGAAGAAAGTTGGCTCTGGAAAGTAGCTAAAGAAAATTTCACTAATTGAAGAAACAAGAATTTCCAATAGAACGTGAGAGTTAAATTTGGGGGAAAGCAAAGTCCGAGTAGCATTCATTAGATGAAACAAGTATAGCTGTCATCGTAGGAACTGTAAAACTTACTTTTGACCACCATTATCCGCACTGCGCTCCACTACAAACTCCTTAAACCACGGTAAAATGAGATACTTAATGTACTCCAAACAAGGGTTGCCTTCCACGATCTTTGGAGGACAGTAAGCTTTCTTTATCTTCACATTCACTTCAGCCTACAACAACCGAGCAAATAATTGTAAGGCTAAAGCCTAGTTTCATGCCACATTATGTACGTGTTCTACTTGAAACTTTTCTCTACCTTCAAATTCACTTCCACCTATGACAGTGAGGATAATAATTGTAAGGTCATAACTAGCTTCATACTACAATACATGTGTCGTGCTATTTGCAACTAATAAAAGCAATATATACATAAATGGAAGTTTAATACCCCTTCCTAGCACCCTACCTCATCATCTTCCATAAAAATAGAGGAAGATGGATCACTTTTTGACATCTTATCCTGCCCTTGCTGTAAACCAGGTAACATGTCTGTAAATAACCATTAAGCAAAACTGATGAACATCACACCCATCATTCACATGAAAACATTAAGGGACACAAAAATAAAAATTGAACTAGTTAGCACAAGAAATAGGAGGATACGGTGTGACAAAATAACAGGCTTGTTCTTCCTCTTAATGTCATCACAGTACTCCCTAGCAAGTACATTCACTTTCCGTTGATCCATTCCCAGTTGGCAAATGTCGGCCTATTTTGACCAAAAAAAAAGAGACAAAAGATAAGGAAACTATTTCGCATAGTTAACAATGAGTTGCAAAGCAAAGACAACATAGGATCTTCTTTCCCCTCTTTTCACTCTCCTATGGACAATATATCCACAAGGTTCAAACCACAAGACAAAGAAATCAAAGTCTCTAAAACAAGGTGCAAAGCAATCAGGAGCCAAATGACAAAATTAGGATAGGAATTTCTTAGCACTTTGCATAAATGACAAATCGGTTAAATCTCATATTGAGTCAATATTTATAGGGAGATGGCATAAACATGTAATGGTTGTTCAAACTCAGTATTCAAACGCCACTAATGAGTCAGATTCACAAGAGTGCTGATCCCAACCACTCCACCTGTACGTGGCTTCCTTTTTAAAACAGGATGACTGAAATAAGGATGTACCAGAGTGAGATTCAGATGTGTAAGTGCAATCACACTTAAACTGTATAAAGACATGGCAATTGCCTCTTCCTAAAATCCATGAGAATCTTATGATGCTAGTGAAAAGAAAGACCAACTGAACCCAGACAAGCATTTTATTTGTGGCTCCCACATTTGAACTACTTAAACATTAACATATGTGAACTTATAGAGGTATCTACATATGCTAGAAGTGACTCCGCTGCTATAGTCTCCACAGAACTGAACCGAGGCATCAAACTTTTGCTAAACCCAGTGCAATATTCAAGCAAATAAGGAAGTGAAATATATAGTCTCGCCACAACCGAATCAGGCCAGCAGAGTAGTCCATACACAAACTAAAAGCAAAAGGCATTCACCTTCAAGAAAAATATATCAGCACACTGCATGCATGGGTAGAGAATTTGGGCTGCAGTCAACTCGTCCTGCTCACTTCGACCCATAATTTGACTGCACCTGTGATGAGAACAGACAGCTATAGGTCAAAAGGACAATTTAATGCTGATTGAAAAGCCCTACAACTGCTTACCTTATGATTCTTGGGAGCTTATTCCTCCGAGCTATATCCATAACAAGAGGCCAGTACTCATGTGCCCTTGAATTAATCTCCTTCGACGACCACAAAAATTCGACTTTTCCTCCTTCCAGATCCATTCCAACAGCTTTCCAAATCTCAATGAGGTAGCGCCCAACAGTTTCGATTTTCTTCAAATCACCCCCCATCTTATTGTTTAGCTGGGCAAACCAATCCGCAATCCATATTTTCACTTTGCACCCAGCAGATGTCAGCTTATTCACACTTATTGTCTTCATAACTCCCTGTAGAACAAATTGACCAACAACCCATTTTGGATCTCAGGCCATAAACCTCATGGTAACCAGAACATGCCCCACGTGCACAAGATCCCCAAAAGCCCCTTTCAAACAATGATCCCAGCAGATAATTCATTTATTGCAAATAAGATAAAATAGAAACTTCAGGAGAAACTTAAAAATGAAAAGAAAAAAAAGTAAAGTGAGTTTGGATATGTGAAACCCACCATCCTGTTTATGTTTCTTTATCGTTATAAAAGTTTCAGAACTAAAAGTTATGAGCATACACGGCCATTCATACTCTTTCCAGGAGTATTTGTGCAAACATATATGCATCCAAAAATACACAATATGTATATCTTACTAGATATTTTGTAAGGATGACCATATTACATTAGAATTCATGGCTTCTTCATAGGCACGCCACAAATTCCGACCATAAGGGAGTACAAAGTCCCCAAAAAGCACCCCTTAAACTCTAAGCAAATGAATGCCTAATCCGAACTTAAGCTACGTTACACATTATAAGCCGCAGATTATTTACCACACAAATCTAGGAAGGATGAACATCTTCCTAGAAATGCATTTTCTTGTATGGTAAAAAATCGAATTAAACAGAAGTCTCTGAAAGGTAATCATAATAATCCAAAAGCTTCTACAGAATAGGCGGTAGTACCTGAGCGATGTGCATTCGGCCAGAGGGCTCGAACCCGTCGTAGCAAACCGGTTCGGGCTTGTTGGCCAACAGATTTCGCAGCTCATCTTCGAGAATACACTCCTCCCCCACACTCCTGACGATTTGGTACTTCTCCTCCAAACTCATCCTACATCAAATTTATTTGAAAAACGAAAAAAATTAGATTGCCTACTAGTATAGAAGAAATTACGGATTCTCAATGAAGCAAATTTGAGCTAACATCCAAAGAGATTCCTACAGGTTGGTTGGGTTCGAGAAGCTCGAGGATGGCCCGTCAGCTTGCGAGTCGGAGACCGAGAGGGATTGAATTGCCGCCGCGGTCGGGCTTTGATTCTGATCCGGTGCTTCGGTCGCCATTGGAGCTGCAGAGCAAGGTTAAAGGGCGTTTGGGACTTTTTTGTGCGTTCGGAAGTAGGGTTTTTGGGTACCGTGTGTCCAATGCAAATAGAGTGTCACGTGAGCCGTCCGCCCCGCCGGTATTTTCTGTTTCTGAGCATTAAAAGAAAGGGGTTAATGATGTATAACAATAACTCATTTGGCCTGCTTGACTAGAGTCTGGAAGATAAGTTGTGCCCTTTGGTTGCGCACAGGTGATGAACTTTGGGATCGTAGAGCTGCAATTAATAGCTTTTTTTTGTTTCCTGGTAAAAGTTTATGTTCACCTCCGCCAGCTGATATCCCCCATTTCTTATGTTGCACTTCAATTGGGGAGACAATTTACCGAGTGCTATTCTCAGTCCCTCATGGAAAGCAATGACTGAGTGCTGCTTTGGCGCCCCAGGGGTCAACTCTGAGAAACATGGAAGAATACTTCGGTTTATGATATTAATTTGGACGAAAGCCCAATTACAATTAACCGAAAATCTGTGCTAACCGCAAAAGAAAAGAATGTATTAGGGATTTGTTTTTGAAAATATTTTTTGTGTTTATTTGTTTGAGAAGTAGTGTAAATTCTCTTAATATTAATAAAAAATTTGTTAAAAAATAAAAATTTGTAAAAAAATAATAAAATTCATAAAAATATATTTTTAAGAAGTAGTGTAAATTCTCTTAATATTACGGATCCGAGTGTGGATCCGAACCCAGCATCACCATCTAACCCATCAGATTCGTATGCCCCGATGCTTACTTACGAGCGTTTCTGGCAGCGTTGTAGGACCTTAACTCAACTAATGAAGAGACCATTGGACGAAGGCCGGAGCTCATATGGGAGCCGATGCTTAAGTCTTGTAGTAGGCCATGGAAGGCTGGGGTGCTTGGCGTGCGGAGGACTCGTAATCTGTCGAATGCGGTTTAATTCTCTGAAAGAAGGCAAAATTCTCAGAGTTATTGAGCCCTTTTTGAAACCACAGGTTTAGATTTACCAAGGGCATTTTAGTTTTATTTATCTTATATTTTTTACAAATTTTCTTACTGTAGATGCTAAAGTGCCTGTCGTTTCTATGATTTTTTTTTTCAAAGTCGGACATCTGGCAATTTCTTATTGAGAGTGACTTGTCCTGCCGTTAATTGACTGGCAATTTCTTATTGAGAGTGACTTGTCCTGCCGTTAATTGATTGTGTATATAAGAGACAAAATTGGACGAAAGAATTAAATCAACAAATAAAAATAATCTAGAGTGAATAAATTTGAAACTTAAGGATTGATTTTTTAAAAAGTGTAAAATCCAAGGACCAAATTGGTCATTAATCCATTAGAAAAAGAAAAGAGCTCCTAATTATGTTGAGCCGGACCAACTTATTTTTATTTGTTTTAAAGACATACATAATGGTATTTTTTCACCCAAACACAAATTCTAATGAGCAAATATAGACATAAATAATAGTTATGAGTTTTATTTCTTTAATTAACACATAAATTAAGTAAATATAAATTCCTAACCTTTGTTTATAAGATACTAGTTCGATGAAGTCTAAAAATTAATTAAATCTGAATACTATTATTATACATAAATAAATGAATTTTATAAAAAACATGAAATCGAATAGATTTGACAAATACTGGTTTCGATCATTTTCGCCTAAACATTTTTGTGTCCTTTTGAAAATAAATCGACATATTTTTCAGAGACACAATTCATTTGTGTCTGTTTTTTGGTAAACTGTAATTATGACTTCCTAATAATTCCCAAGGCAACTTGTGACATCGTTCGTTTTTCATAGAAAGGTAAAAAATTACGTCTAACCAGAAGGTAAGTGTGGACGCTGGCAAGAGATGATCAGATCCCAAGAAACATGATACTGCGAGAGCATATATATATATATTAGGCAATGCAGGCCATAGTCTGCCGGGGGAGAGGGTAATCAAATCCCAGATCAGGAGCCTCCTATACGGAGGAGGTTCCACTTGAGCCATAGCTCATTGGCTCATCAGATCAATTATATATAATTGTATAAGGGTGATAAATTTATACGCCGGAAACCGGAACTCATTTTATGGAAATTTCGGAACCAAAAACATAATCGGAAATTCTAAGGAAAATGCCGAAATTTTCCGATTTCATATTTAAAAAAAAAAACAATTTCAGGGCTCAAACAGCCCAGGTCTCTCAAAAATCATTTGGGCCTAAGTCCAAACTAGGCCTTCAGGCCCAGATATGGAACCGGAATGGGTCATTCCGGTTCCATCCGTTCCGGTACTCACCCTTATCATTGTAAGGGGATAGAAGTCCTAAGATTCACTGATACCGAATACATATATGAAAGAACTAAGGTTATGTTTTTTTTTTAACTTTTTTAGGATTCAAATACATTCAAAAAACTATCACCGAATATCTTAAAAATTCAAACACAAACACTAATACATTTTACACAATCTCCAACAACTTTTTACTTTTTTATTTAATACAAATTTTATCTCTATTTACTTTTTTCACATAACTCTAATATTTTTTATTAAACAATTATACCAAATCATTTCTCTTTCCACTTTACACAACACACCATGCATCCTACGACCAAGCTCACGCAGAACCTAAATGTCACCGTTCAAGGTTTCTTACTCCCATCCACTTGGCACAGGATGAATTCCACGTGTATCCAAAGAAGAGCTTCAATTGTAATTACCTCTTCCAAACGTTGAGCTTAAATTATAATTACCTCTACCAAACATTTATGTGGGATGATTCACGTGCCCATCAAACATCCAATGGAATCGATTTCTAGGATTGGTCGGTAATGGCAATGGGGGCATCCAATGGAATTGATTTCGGTTTCTAATGGCAATCGAGCTCAAGAGAATTGATTTTCTACGATTGGTTGGTAACGGCAATGGGGGCATTCCAAGGAATTGACTTCTAAGATCGGTTGGTAATAGGGTTGTACATGTTGGGCCTGACCCGCCTGAAATTGACCGAAATGAATCGGTCTATATACAAGCTCGGCGATCAGGCCTATAATATTGAAACCCGCTTATATTCCGTCAAGCTGATGCTCAAACCATCAGTTTCACTTTAGTCCAACCCAATCCGCCATTTTCCTAAATGCTGCTTGGAGGATAACCCTAAGCAATAAGGTCCTTCTGCTGCTCCTTATGCAATCGTGCCTCATTCACTGCCTCCTTCATTCCTTTGAGCTTCAACACAACAGTCTTCGAGCGAGGAGTTGCTTGCCAGACGCTAGTCACCACCGTCGTCGTTTGCCTCCCTCGCCAATTGTTGAGTCTCTCTCTCTAATCTCGATTTCTTATAAAACGTTGAATTATTGTTCTTTTAAACAGAGAGGGAGGGAGAGATTTTAGTTACAAAGTACAGAAGATAAAAAAAAGACAGAAACCTAAATTATTGTTGTTCTTTTATTAGGTTGTCTCTTGTGCGTTCAGATTCCGATTCTTCGTCTTTTGACTACTGGCGGGTTCTCTCTCTACTTTGGAAATTTTTGGTTTGATTTATTTTTTTGCTTTTCTGGGAATTTGAGATCTTTCTATGCTTCGCAATTTTGTCTAAGTAATTCATTGAGATTGTATCTGTTTAGCTCTGATCAGAGAACTCATGTTCATGGAAAATTGGATACCAATGTTCTTGTAAAAGAAATTAATTATATTAAGAAAGGAAATTCATGTTCTCGTAAAAGAAATTAATTATACTAAGAAAGGAAATTAATGGAAAAGGGAAGCCCAAAGCAAAAGAAGTTAGAGAAAAAAGTGAAGCCCAACACTAAGTAAGGAAAAAAAGATAAACAATAAATGCAACTTGAAAAAAACTCGAACCACCCGTGACCCGTCCAATGAAGGTCGGGTTCGAGTGGCTTCAATCCTCCATCACAATCGGGTCGGGTTTTTGGGTCAGAATGAGAAATATGGTTCGTTGTCGCATGGACCCGCCCGGAACCAACCCGCCTCGACCCATGTACAACCCTAGCTGGTAATGGCTTCAATCCTCCATCGCAATTGTGTTGGGCTTTTGGGTTGGATTGAGAAATATGATTTGGTGCCACATGGACCAACCAGGGATCGTCCCAGCCCGACCCATGTACAGCCTTAGTTTTTTTTTTTTGTTTTTTTTTTTATTTTTTTTTTTATGTACAGCCTTAGTTGGTAATGGCAATGGTGCACGCCCCGAAATCTGTTTCATATTGGATAAGTGACCCTCTTGAGGATAACTATAATAAGTAGAAGTGGAACCCTGCTGCATTTGGATCCAAGTCTCTTGAAATTGCTGATACCTTCCAGTTATTGATGAGGTCAAATGTGTTCTCCCAAGCAACTTTTCAGTTGTACCGTAGAATTTGAACTTAAAGGTGCTGCACTAACCCAAAGGGAAGGCTTCATCACATCTTGAACCACTCCCTCTCTTGTTTTTACAGCCTAGATAGTCTTCCTTCTTGAAATCAAGACACTCAACCAAAGCCATAGAGTTGTGTGAAGCAAGTTCCTGTATATTCCAGTAGCAGAATGGGCAGCAGTTTTATGGTTTACATGAATTTCACCATTTGCTAGAAGCATGCAACTTGCATTCCTGAAGAAGCCATTTACAAGATCTCTGTGCATCCTGGTAGGTACCAGATTATGGAGCAAAACATAGTATTTGATTTCAGTAACCAATTAGAAATAAAGCTCTTGAACATAAGTACCGTTAAATAAGGGATAAATATCAATTTTGTCCACGTGGTTTATCATATTATCTTATCAGTCATTGAACTTTAAAATCCATCAAATTTGTCGGTAGGGTTTAAAATCCATCAAGATGCTAGTCCCTGCAACCCTTTAAATTTGATGGATTGTAATCTACAAGGAATAATTTGATGGACATTAAAGTCTAAAGGACTTATTAGATAAAATGGTAAACATGCAATAGGGACGAATTTTGGATTTATCTCGTTAAAAAACTCTTATGCATAATAATACTCCTATTTTGACATTATTGTGTTATGTACATTAAAAAATGCCCTATGAGGAACAGTTTCGAATACAGTCTCGTACTTTGATATGATTCACGAGCTACCTAAGGCCATGGTTTCACATTGTTTCCAAAGCTTCATATTCCCATGCCGAGAGGGTCCAAATGCCTATGACAATGTCCTCTCAGAAACCAACCAACTTCAGAAACCAAATGAAGCCTTTCAATTTCCTTATTAGTGTAAAGATGACATGAGGGTCTACTACTATTTCCCCTGCATGTGGAAATGAGATTTATACCCATTGCCATTAACAACCAATCCTAGAAATCATCTAATTTGTGGTATTACTTGTGCAACAACTACAACCACATAACTCCCAACACAAGAATCTGCCATATCAAAGATTATATTAATCTCAAAAAGGGATGAATATCTTTTTAAGAGACAAAATCAGTACGAATTACAATACAACTTAATCACATCTGCATTGTTTTCATTCCCATGGAAACCTGCATGAGGAAAGTTGAACACAATCCGATCGAATTTCCGCATTGTCAAATCAGTATGAAATTTCATTATAGTTGCATCTACCCCGTGTAAAAGGGATGCTCCCATCTCTTCCAAATTTTGCAAATTCGATTTTGCTTCCTTGTACTTCTTGATAAATACATCTAATCAGTCGCATTGACAATATAAGTTAGTCAAAACTCCAAAACAAAAAAAGCAAAGAAATATCAACTGAAACATTCATTGTTAATATAATGTTGAATCCGCCGTAAAAGCCTGTAGCATCCATATAAATGGATCACCATATTTTGACTATTTTCTTACTGGTTACTGCATGCGCAATGGTGTTGGTCCCTTTATAGGTGGAATATTCAACTGAAATCGTTCAAGGATCAAACATTTGAAATATCTAACAATTATTCCAACAGTGAAGTCAGGGTTTAAAAGAGACATTAACGAGAAGAAGAGTTAGTGCTTGAATTGAACCAATGGCTTTGCTAATTTAGTTAGATGCCTAGAGAAAAAGCAAAGAAAAAGAAATTTGACCACTAAAACTAAATTTTCATTAATGTTCGTCAATTTCTTAAACACTAACACTAAATTTTCTCCCAAACTATTTTCTGTTCCCCTAATCTCGTAGTGCAAAAAAGTTCTTTGAGAAGAATCCACTTCCACAGAATACAAACATAAGAAACCGAAACGGTAAAAGTCCCCTACTAAAGGACCAAAAAAAAATTGCATCTTTCAGCAAAACATTATGCATATAGGTACATAATCCATACGTAGACACGATACATACAACATGCACGACAACGAGAGAGAGAGAGCGCCATACCATAAGAGTCTAGAGAGGAAGCGAGGATATTGGAGGCAGAGCCAAAAGACCGTGCCAAACTCAAGGACAAAGAAAAATCTACCTCACCGACCAACAGTATTTGATGATTGGACGAATAATGCTTCACCCATTTCTCTTTTTCTGTTTCTGCTTTTTCTTCTTCTTGAACTCACACTTCCATCTCTCTGCCCCATGATCGTTTGACATGGAAAGTTTTCTCTTTCACATACTCACAGAAGGGGAGAGAGAGTGAGAATCCAAAACTTGTGGAAGAAGGTTCACCGCGAGAAAAACACGTCTGTCAAAAAGGAACATCAATCAATACTTCTGGGTGCCCCATTCTGTCTGTTTATTACGAATGTGCCACGTACTGTCAAAAAGGAACATAAGCCGCGAGAAGGGCACGTTGGTTCTGCAAAAATACTTTAGGTTATACAAAACGAATCTTTAAAATCTAATACAAATTCTAATAATTTTATACAAATTTTAATACTTTATTAAAAAAATTACATCAAATTATCTTTTTATACAAATTTTTATAAATTTTAATAAAAATTAAATATTTTTAAAACTTTTCATTAATTTTTACAAAAAAAAATCTATAAAATTCTAATCTATTTAAATATTCATAATTCAATAAAAAATTTTAAAAACCTTAACATTTTCTGTAAAACCACCATGAATGTTTATTACGAGTGTACCACAGTATGTCCGTTTCTAGGTTAATGGCCACTCACCTTGGGGAGAATATGGAGACGTTTGAGTATTGGAACGTGTGAAATATTATAAAGTAAAGATATTTTATGAGAGTTGGTGAAAAATTGAAGAGAGAGAAGATTTTTAATAAATATTATAATAATAATAATAATAATAATAAATTATGTGATGAATTTTTTAATATTAACCCCAAATAATTGGCTCCAATTGGATATGTTCGGTTTGAGTAAAAATGTAAGATTTTAAAGAAGTTGTGAATATTTATATTGAATAGTATTTTATTGGTGTTTGTGTAAATTAGAGAAATAAATGATTTGATATAATAGTTTTATAAAAAAAAATATTGGAGTTATTTGAAAAAGTATAGAGAACAATTTATGTTGAATAAAAAAAGTAAAAAGTTGTTGAAGATTGTGTAAAATGTATTGGTGTTTGTGTTTAAATTCTGAATATGTTCGGTGATAGCTTTGTGAATGTATTTGAATCCTGAACAAATGTAAAAAACGAACATATCCAGTGTATAGCGAAAAATGAAGACAGTGTCTAGCATAAAAGTTTCCAAGAGTGTGTTTTCTGGACTTTCGGGCCCATTTTTACGCAGCCTATTATTCAAACTCTCAGCCCACCAAAACATAATCTAGCAGGACCCAGGCCCGCAGCTAGCAAGTCCAAACGAGTATTTAACGGGGTCAAATGTGGCCTCATATAATATTAGGCCCAATGCCACTTCAAATGGTCACTCACTGGATGAATGCAGGTGGTTAACGGCCTACCTGTTGTATCCAAACCCTGTTAACTTCTTGGTAGATGATGGTGGTGGAATGGATCCCGAAGCAATGAGGCGCTGCATGAGTTTTGGTTTTTCAGATAAGAAATCTAAATCAGTCATTGGACAATGTATGGGTAGCAGTATTCACTTTTCAGTTTCTTGTGATTGTTTTCTTTTGTATTTATTGGTTTACTTGTAGCCTTCCAGATGGAAATGCATGGCTTCAAGACTAGTACCATGAGACTTGGTGCATATGTTATCATCTTCAGCCGGCATCTGAGTAATAGGCTGAGATTCGAAACTTATTATTTTCATCCTTATGTGTTAAGGTTTTTGTGTCCTTGTACTATCTGGAGTGACCTCAATTAGAAGACATAGTAGCGTACATGAACATGCATGTGTATCCATATGCTTATAACAAGTTTGTCACGTTTATGGAGTTTTTACCTCTTAGCTTAAATGAAACTCATTGTATACATGAACATGCATGTTTATGTTATCGTCTGCGATGAATATGATAAATGCAATAATTACGTAATATAG
This sequence comes from Myrica gale, assembly GCA_963930655.1. Classification (NCBI taxonomy): domain Eukaryota; kingdom Viridiplantae; phylum Streptophyta; class Magnoliopsida; order Fagales; family Myricaceae; genus Myrica; species Myrica gale. The sequence goes on from OZ005620.1 coordinate 19,815,160, forward strand.
TTTAGATTTTATTGATACGTGATTAATGGACCACAAAAAAAGAGAAAAAAAAATACATTGGGCCAAGTGTGTACAATGCTAAAAAATGGTCCAATATGAATGTAGGATAACCGGAAACTGTCACAGCTAAAACCGTCACCGCTAAGGACCGGCCTTTGCCCTTAACGGTGTAGGTGTAGGTGAAAATTATTTAAAAATCGGCTTATCCGGTGTGGGTGCCGATTTTGGCCAAAACTAGCACCTACACCGAAATTGAACAGCCCTACATGTTGGTTGTTACTTGTGTAAACAACAAATAGTCATCAATAGCTCGAGCCAGCACCGACACTTTCCTTTTCAGTTCTCAAGACGTGGCCTGAGATAAATACAGCTTTACAAGAATAGAATCGAACAAAACAAATCACAAAAATTTGTGGACTTAGGGTGAATTTAGCGTGTAGATAAAGCGCACGAACACAGGTTTAATTTTTTAGGACAATGTAAGCGCGCGACTTCACGTTAGCTCTTTAAAATTTGTTGTTACACTTTAAGTCCAATAAGTGCGTCCTAACTAAGTTAGGTCCGTTTGAATCCAGTGTAAAAAAAATTGTTTATGAAATGAAAAGAAAATGTATGTCGTCACGTATTGGATGGGTACAATTTAGTAGGACATGCACCAAGAGACATCTCTATAATTACAAATAGGAAAACAACGACAACAAAATGGAGACATTAGAAGGGTCGTCCTATGAGTAGAAGTGAACCACTCTGTGTCGATTTGAGTATGGCAACTTTGTTCAGTGTCCATCTGTTTACTCAAAAGAGGTTGGTTTTTAAATATTTTTATGCAAAATCAATTTTTGGAGGTGGCCGCCCTTGGTAGGATCTCTCTCCTAGTGACGCTTACTTGCATGCCTAGAATATTACTAATTAGTTTAATATGGTTTCATACAATATAAACAAATTGAACTAATGGTTAAGGCGATCACTTGATACTTTTTAGTCTTTAACAGGTGTGGTCTGCATTAATATGAAATAAATATATATCCTTAGTTGAACCATAAAATTATTTCCTTTAAAATCAATAACTTTGTAAAAGACTTTGCAATATATCATATCCGCAACTTGTATTTATTTCGAAAATAAATACCATTTAAATAAACTGAAAAACATAACCAAATTAACAAGCAATTAAACATAAAGCTTTCATTCATCAAACATAGGCGAAGTTTATAAATCTAAGTCCAATAGAGACCTGAGCTTGGGCTTGCTGGTAAACCTATTTCCAAATAAGGTCAGTAGCTATAGAGAATTAGTTGTGCAGGTTCAAAAACAAGAGAAGTGGCCCAAAGCCTATGGTCATTAAAAACAAGCTTTTTGGGTCATAAGGGGACCTAACATTGGACTCCACTTACAAAGCCCAAATCTTAGCCAAAGCACAATAATTCAAGCCCATAAAAACAATACAAATGTTATGAAATAGGCCCAATTCGATTAGACACTAAACAGACCCGTTTTTATACAAAACTCAGTTTTTGAATATAATTTCAAAAATTCATAACTAATTCATCCTAGCTCCAAATGACATGAAATTTTAAATAGATGCTCCTAATAGTTTCTAGGTTAATCCCTAAAAATTTCACATTAATACGTGGTAATTTACTAGGTAATAAAAAGCATTAAGTACACTGTATCAAAAATTAAGCTAAACTAGACTAGCTTTAACCTAATTAATCAAATCTTTCTATTTCTACGTAAATAATTGCATGAACCCTACCCTATATTTTTATAATACCTCAAAAAAATCTAGAAATCATGCCATGCAAAATAAATACACAAAAATTACCTTAAAAATCATCAAAGGGGCAAAATGACTTAATCTTCACAATTCCTTCTAATCTTCAAAATACTCTAGCATCTAACCAACCTAATCATTTTTATAACACATTAATATCCTAATGGAGGGTTCCAGATCATTATATAACATGTTGCTAACCTAAAAAATTAAAATGCTATTAACAAGAATAACATGCAAACGAACCCCTTACCTCACTTAATATCTTTAGGTCTTGATGAGCTTGAAACCTACATAGAGCTTGCTGTTAAGATCCAAAACTGAAAAAAAAAAATCAAAGAATGCAAATCTTAATAAAACTCCAACTTTTTACCAAGAATTCTTCAAAAAAATCCTTCTCTTTCTCCTCCCTAGGACAATTCGGCTAGCACCTTCTCCCTCCTCCTTTCTTCTAATTTTTCTCCAACTCTCTATAACTCTCTCCCTCTCTCTAAGGACTTCCAAATGAGCTCAGTGAAGAATTCTTCATAAGAGCTTCCTATTTATACCCATCTTGACCATAGTTAACTCGTAGGGTTAGAACCAACCATGCTAGGGATTAGAGAGACCAACAAATCATCTTGGCTACCACTAGATTAGGAGGTCTAAGCAAGACTTGAAACAGAAATGAGACTAGATTAGGAGGTCTATGCAAGGCTTGAAACAGAAATGAGGGAGAGGGGCGGCAGCAACCCAAAAAAAGACACATGGAAGGTGGTTTGGTGAGCAATAAATGATTGACAATGATTACAAAAGAATTCTATGGTTTTGACCGGTTTTGCAAGTCAAAGGAGGTGCTTACATGGGACGGGATAAGGGCTGGATCGAGTTGGCTGAAGGAAGGCCCAAAAACAAATGATTTTCAAGCCCAAAGACACCATATCATGCAATCCAAGCCCAAAAACACTATTTTAAATAAAAAAATTATAGAAAATAGATCATATGATGCACGACATACTTAGGACAGGTCCTATTGAGTAATAAAATAAGGAAATAAAACATAGCAAGCAAAAATATTGAAGAAAAATTAGGTTTCTAGAAGAAATTAGGGCTAAAACAAGCAATAGGGGTAAAATAGTCTTTTCTAGAAATTAAAAATAAAATAGGTAATAAAATAAAAGAGCTTGAAAAGACAAGAACGAGGATATTTTTTTCATAGTTTTTGGATATGTAAAACTATTTTTAGGAATTTTATATTTAAAAACTAATAAAATAATTAAATTCGAAAATATTAATATAAATACTATTAATTATAATTAATAAGAAAATTAGGATAAGCAAGAATATTTAGAGGGTTAGGATGTTACAATTATGAAGCTCACTAATAATCTGATGCCTGAGTGAACAATCTGGAATGCACAATTGTAAACCACGAAACAAATAGTGACGCCAATGCTTCAGGGACTGGACTATGGCATAGAACTTCAGATCATAGGTAGAGTAATTCTTCTTTGATTCATATAAATTTTCACTGAAGAAAGCTATTGGACTCCCTTCCTAACTCAAAACACTATTAATACCAATTTCATATGCATCACAATTTACCTCGAACACCTTTTCAAAATCTAGAAATGCCAAAACTGGTGCCTCTGTCATCTTCTGCTTTACCAGTTGAAAATTGGCATATGCTTCCTCATACCACTAGAGATCACGACCCTTAAGGAACTCTGTGATAGGAGCAATAAAGTGCTAAAATTCTTGATGAACCTGCGGTAGAAAAATGTCAATCCATGGAAGCTTATAACATCATTCAAGGTCTTTGGCTTAGGCCACTCCAAAACCGCATTTATCTTGGACTGATCTACATGAACACTATCAGTAGATACAACAAAGCCAATGAAAGTGACAATAGTAGTGAAGAAGTAACACTTCTTCTGATTAACAAACAGACACTCCTTCCTTAGCATATCGAAAACTGCACTGAGGTGGTCAAAGTGTGACGCTCATGTCTGGCTATAGATGAGAATGTCGTCGAAGTAGACAACCACAAATTTCTCTATGAAAGGTCATAGAACATGATACATAAACCTCATAAAAGTACTGGGCGCATTGGACAGTCTGAAAGGCATGACCATCCACTTGTACAACCCATGATGCGTCTTGAACAATGTTTTCCACTCATCTCTAGGCCTGATTCTGATCTAGTGGAATCCACTCTTAAGGTCAATTTTTTAGAATACCTTAGAATCAGACAATTGGTCTAACATATCGTCCAGACAGGGAATTGGAAACATGTACTTCACTGTAATTTTGTTGATGGCTCTGTTGTCTACACACATACGCCAGGAATCATCCTTCTTTGGCACTAACAAAGCAGGAACTGCACATGAGCTCATACTTTCATGAATGTAACCTCTGTCCAACATTTCTACCACATGCCGCTGTAACACTTCAGATTCCTTAAGACTAAGGCGGTATGATGGTCGATTAGGCAGACTCGACCCCGGGATAAGTTTTATCTGATGCTGAATATCCCTCATAGGTGGTAACCCAGGAGGAAGATCCTATGGCATCAGGTCGAAAACTCTGCCAGTAGTTGTTGCACCTCCGCTGGTAATTCTACAGTCACATCTGTTGCATTATTCCTACAAGGCAGTAGTGCATAGACCACGTCCTCACGCTCTATCTCAACTAAGAACCTGGACATAGAAAGCAGGTTACTATTGTTGGCGACCGAGATAGGAGTGATTCCTTCTTGTCGAGGTGCCAACACTATCATCTTCCCATTGATGCTAAGGGAATAATTATTCTTCTGTCCAACATACATAACACTACGATCATACTGTCAAGGTCCGTCTAATAATATACGACAAGCATCCATACATACTACATCGCACCAAGCATTATCAAAATATTTTTCCGACTGAAAAGGATATTAAACATTGTCTGTCTACTTTTACCTCACAACCCTTATTCAACCATGACAACTTGTACGGCTTGGGATGACGATCTGTCTTCAATTGTAGTTTTTGGACAATCTCTTCAGACACCACATTCTCACAACTGCCACTGTTAATAATCATATTACAAACTTTATCTGCAACTGTGCAGGTTGTGTGAAAGATATTGGTTCTCAACCAATCATTTTCTGAGTCATCCTTGGGAGTTAGTAGACTATTGCAATCAACCAGAGTCTCATGTCCATCTCCATACAGCACACACCCTCATCTTCATCTTCATCAAACACAGGCTCTCCAACCTCCTCAGTTTCATCCACCATATCATCCCTAATCAGGAGATTTTTGCTCTTCTGACTGGCAGACTTCCTGCAATTAGTTGTTATACGTCTCTGTTTACCACATCTAAAGCATTTAATATCAGGGTTAGAATTACCCTGTGGTGGCTGCTGTGTAGGGCGAACTGGTTGACTAATCTGATTGCCTCTAACAACTGGTCTTCTATTATGTTGTTTCTCCACAGCAAGTGCATGCTGATATGCTTCAAACACAGTCCAAAGTGAGTGAAGGCTGATGGCATCATGCAGGGGCTGATGTAAACCCCCTAAATACTGCGCCACCATCTGCTCTTCCATCTCAGATAAATTGTACCACGCTATCAATTGATAGAACTTCGTGTAATTATCAAGTGATCTTGGGCCCTACCTCAACGAATGAAGTCGTTGGAACAAGGATTGGGTGTAGCCGAAAGGAAGAGACTGACCCTTCATCCTTTTCTTCATATTCTCCAATCAGGAATCTTGGTTTTGCCCTGCCTTTCCCATGAATCGTTTCAACTGCTCCCATCACGCAGATGCTCTGCCTTTTAGTTTGATGACGACTTGTTATACCTTCACATAATCTGGGACCTTTTTATAATCAAAGATCCGCTCGACTTCGTTTAGCCATTCAATAAAATTATCAGCCTGTAACATACCAGAAAACTCGTGCAGATCCACTCCGAAACTAAGGTCTCCATGAAGATCCTTCTAACCACGGTGCTCCTAGAATAGGGCACGATTGTTATACGGGTTAACGAAAGTGGAATTGGAATCTACATCGTAATCTTCCATCTCATGATCACTGAAATCCTGCACCGCTAGACGCTAAGTTAACTCTGCAACTTGTCTTTGCAGGTCCTCAATCATCACATCCTGAACACTACGACCATGACACAAGACTTCCTCATGCAGAACCTGCCAACAACAACCACCACCCCCACCACCAGACATTGAAACTAACAAAATCACACCCAAGGAAGATGCTTAAGCTCTGATACCAACAGATGTTGGACAAAATAGAGAATTATTATGTTGGCTAGTTCTACCAGAAATCCACAGGAAGGATACAAAGAAACACACAAAAACAGAGAGAAAACGTCTATGATAATAAGAGAATTATGAATAATCAAGAATGTTGAAACTTTAGCCCACAAGCCGGGTTGTATAGCTGAAATTCTTTCAAAAGTGAATTTTACCAAAATTGGCAAAATCCCATTAATCACACCAAAAAGAAATAGATTGTCAAAAATCTGGCTCAAATCGAATCCAAAATCACCTCATAATCGATAAATGAAAAATTACCATAAAAGAAAAGGAAAGCTAAAATTAAGGATTCTGATACACGTAATCAAAGATATGGCCAAAATACAGAAGCACTCTCAAACTTACCCAATTAGTGAAAAATCAACTTTTCTTTTCATATTTGCGCTGATCTGCTATTTCAAGGTACTCAGCGCCATCAATTAGTGAAAATTCAACGTTTCTTTTTATCTTTGCGCTGATCTATCACGTCAAGGTATCTCAGCGCCATCAATGTGTTATCTGACAACTCATCATCCTCTGGCTCAGATCCTCCTACATAAATTTCTGTGGGATGATTCAGGGGCCCATCAAACATCCATTGGAATTGATTTATAGAATTGGTTGTTAACGACAATGGGGACATCCCAAGGAATTGATTTCTAAGATTGGTTGGTAATGGCAATGGTGCACGCCCCGAAATCTGTTCCATATTGGATAAACAACCCTCTTGAGGATAACTATAATAAGTAGAAGTGGAACCCTGCTGCATTTGGATCCAAGTCTCTTGAAATTGCTGACATCTTCTAGTTGCACAGTAGAATTTGAACTTAAAGGTGCTGCACTCACCCAAAGGGAAGGCTTCATCACATCTTGAACTACTCCCTCTCTTGTTTTCATAGCCTGGATAGTCTTCCTTATTGAAATCAAGACACTCGACCAAAGTCATAGAGTTATGTGCAGCAAGTTCCTGTATATTCCAGTAGCAGAATGGGGCAGTAGTTTTGTGGTTTACATGAATTTCACCATTTGCTAGAAGCATGCAACTTGCATTCCTGAAGAAGCCATTCACAAGATCTTTGTGCATCCTAGTAGGTACCAGATTATGGAGCAAAACTTAGTATTTGATTTCAGCAACCAATTAGAAATAAAGTTCTTGACCATAAGTGTCATTAAATAAGGGATAAATATCAATTTCGTCTATGTGGTTTACCATATTATCTTATTAGTCATTGAACTTCAAAATCGATGCATCAAATTTGTCACTAGGATTTAAAATTCATCAAGATGTTAGTACCCCATGACCCTTTAAATTTGATGGATTTTAATCCACAAGGAATAATTTGATGGGCATTAAAGTCCAAAGGAAAAATTAGATAAAATGGTAAACAATAGGGACAAATTTTAGATTTATTTCATTAAAAAACTCTTATGCATAAACAATACTCCTATTTTGACATTATTTTGTGTTATGTAAATTAAAAAATGCCATATGAGGAGCAGTTCTGAATACTGTCTCCTACTTTGACATGATTCATGACAACCAATCATAGAAATCATCTAATTTGTGGTATTACTTGTGCAACAACTACAACGACATAACTCCCAACACAAGAATCTATCATATCAAAGATTTTATTTGGAATAATTACACTTTGCGCCCCTTATCTTTGGGGTCATTTACAATTTGCACCCCCAATATTTTATTTTTGACACATTGGGCCCCTTATCTTCAACATTTTTTGCAATTTACACCCCGTACCTGATTTGACCGTCTAAATTGACGGATTCCGTGAAACATGGGGTGCAATGTGTAAATGCCCCCAAAGATAAGGGCGCAATGTGTATATACCTCTAAAGATAAGGGGCACAATGTGTAAATATTTTGACGAAATCCGTAAACTTAGACGGTCAAATCGGGTAGAGGGTGCAAATTGCAAAAATATTGAAGATAAGAGGACTAATGTCTCACAAATAAAATATCGGGGTACAAATTGTAAATGACCCCAAAGATAAGGAGCGCAAAGTGTAATTAATCCATTATATTAATTTCAAAAAGGGATGAATATCTTTTTAAGAGACAAAATCTGTATAAATTACAATACAACTTACTTAATCACATCTGCATTGTCTTCCTTCCCAAAGAACCCTGCATGAGGAAAGTTGAAAACAATCCGATCGAATTTCCGCATTGTCAAATCAGTATGAAATTTCATTATAGTTGCATCTACCCCGTGTAAAAGGGATGCTCCCATTTCTTCCAAATTTTGCAAATTCGATTTTGCTTCCCTGTACTTCTTGATCAATACATCTAATTCGTCACATTGACACAATATAAGTTCGTCAAAACTCCAAAACATAAAAAGTAAAGAAACATTAACGGAAACATCCACTGTTAATATAGTGTTGAATCCGCCATAAAAGCCTGTAGCAATATCCATATAAATGGATCACCATATTTTGACTATTTTCTTGTGGTTACTGCATGCCGTCAGGTGTTGGTCCCTTATAGGTGGAATATTCAAATGAAATTGTTTAAAGATCAAACATTTGAAATATCTAACAATTAATCCAACAGTGAAGTCAAGGTTTAAAAGAGAGATTAACGAGAGGAGTTAGGGCTTGAATTGAACCAATGACTTTGCTATTAGTTAGATGCCTAGAGAAAAGGCAAAGAAAAAGGAATTTGACCACTAGCACTAAATTTTCATTAATGTACGCCAATTTCTCAAACACTAACACTAAATTTTCTCCCAAACTAATCCAATACATAACCTAAATGACAAGTAGCGTAGAACCAAAACAGTCATCTTATTTCTTAAAAAATCTAAGTAAAAAAAGAGACAAAAAGAAAGTATTTGAAAAGGTTCCGCTAATCTCGTAGTGCAAAATAGTTCTTTGAGAAGAATCCACTTCCACAGAATACACATAAGAAACCGAAACAGTAGAAGTCACCTACTAAAGGACCAAGATAAAATTGCATCTTTCAGCAAAACAACATGCTTATACGTACATAATCCATACGTAGACACGATACATACAACATGCACGGCAACGAGAGAGAGCCATACCATAAGAGTCGAGAGAGGTAGCGAGAATATTAGAGGCAGAGCCAAAAGACCGTGCCAAACTCAAGGAGAAAGAAAAATCACCCTCACCGACCAACAATATTTGATGATTAGACGAATAATGTTTCGCCCATTTCTCTTTTTTCTGTTTCTGCTTCTTCTTCTTCTTCTTGAACTCACACTTCCATCTCTCTGCCCCATGATCGTTAGACATGGAAAGTTTTCTCTTTCACAGACTCACAGAAGGAGAGAGAGAGAGAATCCAAAACTTGTACAAGAAGGTTCATCGTGAAAAAAGCTCGTCTTTAAAAAAAGGAACATCAACCAATCTTTCTGGATACCACATGCAGTCTGTCCGTTTATTACGAGTGTGCCACGGTTTTTCAAAAAGGAACATAAGCCAAGGTCGGGCACGGTTGTTCTGCAAAAATGTTTAAGGTTATAATAAATTTATAATTTTTTACAGAAATTCTAATATTTATTAAAAAAAATTACATCAAATCATATTTATTAAAAAAAATTACATCAAATTATAATAAAAATTAAATATCTTTAAAACTTTTCATTAATTTTTACACAAAAATTTATAAAACTTTAATCTATATAAATATTCATAATTTAATCAAAAAATTTTAAAAATCTTACCAATTTTGTATAAAACGAGTTTTTTCATCCCCTGCGAATGTTTATTACGAGTGTGCCACAGTCTGTCCGTTTCTTTCTGGGTTAATTTCTACGTACCTTGGGGAATACGAAGGCAGTGTATAGAGTAAAAGTTTCCAAGAGTGTTTTCTGGACTTTTGGGCCCATTTTTTACGCAGCCTATTATTCAAACTCCCAGCCCACCAAAACATAATCTAGCAGGACCCCAGGCCCGCATCTAGCAAGTCGAAACGAGTATTGGTCAAATGTGGGCCTCATATATTATTAGGCCCAATGCCACTTCAAATGGTCAATCACTGGATGAATGCAAGTGGTTAACGGCCTACCTGTTGGCTGTTTCTTGTGTAAAAAGCAAATAGTCATCAATCGCCCGAGCCAGCACCGACACTTCCCTTCTCAGTTCTCAAGACGTGCCGAGATAATACAGCTTTACAAGAATCGAACAAAACAAATCACAAAAATTTGTGGAGTAGACTTAGGGTGAATCTAAGATGGTGTAAATAAAAGCTCACGATGATAAAGGTTTAATTTGTTAGGACAGTGTAGATAAGCGACCAATTCACGTTAGATCTTCAAAATTTGTTGTTACACTCTTTAAGTTCAATCAGTACGTCTCAACTGAATTAGGTTGGTTCAAATCCAGTGTATAGATTGGTTGTAAAGAATTTCCCCCATTATCCAAGAAAATATTTATCAAATGATAAAGAATTGCCCTCAAACCCATATTTTATTTTATTTTTTTCGATCATAAAAAAAATGTATGCAGATTGGATGGCCTAGTATAGCAGATATATAGCTGCTCAATTTCTTTGCCTTGGTTGATCACGTAGGCCATCCAATTGGCTGAGATTAATAAACATGTGGACACCTTGGTCCTTGGTCTGTTGCATTGAACCATGAACCTTTAGATTGCGTCTGGTTTTGCACGTGAATTAACCCAACCATGACATAAATATGTTGGAACACCGTGGTCACTGTCCATCCGCACAAAGAAAAACCAACACGTACGGGTCTGTGAAAACAAGTCACAGTCCAGTTCAGGGTTTAGCTGAATTGTCCCAACTCGAATTGACTTCCACATGTAATGGTTGTTCAAACTCAGTGCTCAAACACCACTAATGAGTCAGATTCACAAGAGTGTTGATCCCAACATCTCCACTTGTACGTGGCTTCCTCTTTAAACCAAGATGATTGAAATCAGGATGTTCCAGAGTGAGATTCAAATGCGCAAGTGCAAGTGCAATCGCGCTTAAACTGTATAAAGACATGGCAATCGCCTCTTCCTAAAATCCATGAGAATCTTATGATACTATTGCTACTGCAGCTTGTGTTTGTCGGGATAGTATTGGTAGTATTGTATTTTCTGCCTTCGAGCTTCTTCAGTCCCTGGACCCCCTGGAAGGTGAATGTTGTGTGGTGGCCCTTGATGTGAGGAAGGCAGGGTCTCTTAACCTACGGGACATTGTTGCGGAGGGCGATTGTTATGTTCTATTGGATGTCCTTCAAGATCCGGCTGCTCGGCCTCCTTGGAACTTTGGAAGATTGATTCCCTTGTCCACAACGTTCGCCATGCTGCTCTTCTCTTCCGTTCTTGTTGGTGGCAGTGTGTTCCTCGTTGTGCGAATTCTCTTTCGTACCGTATTACTCAATGGGCCGCTTCCTCTTCTATCGAGGGAGACATCCCCTTTTTTATGAGCATGCTTGTTCATTTCCTTGGGTTTATGAGGGATTTGATCCCCCTGATGTTCTGGTTTTTTTGTGTTTGTTGTATTTTGAATTCTGGTTCTTTTATAATATGGTCCGTTATTTGCTCAAAAAAAAATTCCTGCGGACCAAATTATTTTTCATTTCTTTTCAGAGACATAAATATTGGTATTATTTTTTACCAAGAACACAATTCTAATGAACGTACTATAGACATAATGAAGTCTGGAAATTAATTAAATCTAAATACAATTGGTTTCGTTTAATTAAATCTAAATCATGGGATCACAGATGTGTTGTACAAGGTAATTGTCTAAGGGGATTGATTTTTATTTCCTTAGCTGGTGTAGTCAACTTTCCTCCCTTATCAGGCTTTCCTTTGTTGCAGCAATGAGGTTTGAATCCTACAAGAAGTGCATAATCTTTGGCTGGAGCGTCTGTCTTGTTTCTTTCCTTTGATGTGTCATTATGAGCTGGAGACAGATGTGGGGGAGCTGAAGTCACGCTAACATAAAGATTCACTGATACAGAATACATATATGAAAGAACTAAGACAGGAACAAGAGGTATGTACTCTGGCTCCTGTGCATTAGAATACAGCAGCCTTCTAAATTGCATCATACGACCAAGCTCACGCAGAACTTAAATGTAACCGTTCAAGGTTTCTTACTCCCATTCACCTGGCACAGGATGAATTCCAGGTGTATCCAAAGAAGAGCTTATATTATAATTACCTCTTCCAAACATCTCTGTGGGATGATTCAGGGGCCCATCAATCATCCAATGGAATTGATTTCTAGGATTGGTTTCTAATGGCGATGGAGGCATTCCAAAGAATTGATTTCTAGGATCGGTTGGTAATGGCAATTGCGATGGAGGCATTCCAAGGAATTGATTTCTAGGATCGGTTGGTAATGGCAATGGGGGTATCCAATGGAATTGATTTCTAGGATCGGTTGGTAATGGCAATGGCGAAGGAGGCATTCCAAGGAATTGATTTATAGGATCGGTTGGTAATGGCAATGGAAGCATTCCAAGGAATTGATTTCTAGGATCGGTTGGTAATGGCAATGGGGGCATCCAATGGAATTGATTTCTAGGATCGGTTGGTAATGGCAATGGCGACGGAGGAATTCCAAAGAATTGATTTCTAGGATCAGTTGGTAATGGCAATGGGGGCATTCCAAGGAATTGATTTCTAGGATCGGTTGGTAATGGCAATGGGGGCATCCAATGTAATTGATTTCTAGGATCGGTTTCTAATGGCCATCGAGGCATTCCAAAGAATTGATTTCTAGGATTGGTTGGTAACAACAATGGGGGCATTCCAAGGAATTGATTTCTAAGATTGGTTGGTAATGGCAATGGTGCACGCCCTGAAATCTGTTCCATATTGGATAAGTGACCCTCTTGAGGATAACTAAAATAAGTCGAAGTGGAACACTGCTGCATTTGGATCAGAGTCTCTTGAAATTGCTGACATATTCCAGTTATTGACGAGGTCAAATGTGTTCTCCCAAGCAACTTTTCAGTTGTACGGTAGAATTTGAACTTAAAGGTGCTGCACTCACCCAAAGGGAAGGCTTCATCACATCTCGAACCACTCCCTCTCTTGTTTTCATAGCCCGGATAGTCTTCCTTCTTGAAATCAAGACACTCGACCAAAGCCATAGAGTTATATGAAGCAAGTTCCTGTATATTCCAGTAGCAGAATGGGGCAGTAGTTTTGTGGCTTACATGAATTTCACCATCTGCTAGAAGCATGCAACTTGCATTCCAGAAGAAGCCATTCAAAAGATCTCTGTGCATCCTTGTAGTACCAGATTATGGAGCAAAACATAGTATTTGATTTCAGCAATGAATTAAAAATAAAGCCCTTGAATATAAGTGCAGTTAAATCAGGGATAAATATCAATTCTGTCCTTGTGGTTTGCCATATTATCTTATTAGTCATTGAACTTTAAAATCCATCAAATTTGTCCTAGGGTTTAAAATCCATCAAGATGTTAAATTTAATGGACCTTAAAATCCAAGTACTGATTAGATAAAATGGTAAACAATAGGGCCGAATTTTGGATTTATCTTGTTAAATAACTCTTGTGCAGAAACAATACTCCTATTTTGAAATTAATCTGTGTTATGTACATTAACAAATGCCCTATGAGGAACAGTTCCGAATACAGGGTCCTACTTTGACATGATTCACAAGTATTTACTACCTAAGGTCCATGGTTTCGAATTGTTTCCAAAGTTCTATATTCCCATGCCGAGAGGGTCCAAATGCCTATGAGAGTCTACTACTATTTCCCCTGTTTATCCACATTGCCATTAACAACCAATCCTAGAAATCATCTAATTTGTGGTATTACTTGTGCAACAACTACAACGACATAACTCCCAACACAAGAATCTGCCATATCAAAGATTATATTAATTTCAAAAAGGATGAATATCTTTTAAAGAGATAAAATCAGTACAAATTACAATACAACTTACTTAATCATATGTGCATTGTCTTCCTTCCCATGGAACCCTGCATGAGGAAAGTTGAAAACAATCCGATCGAATTTCCGCATTGTCAAATCAGTATGAAATTTCATTATAGTTGCATCTACCCTGTGTAAAAGGGATGCTCCCATCTCTTCCAAATTTTGCAAATTCGATTTTGCTTCCTTGTACGTCTTGATCAATACATCTAATTCATCGCATTGACAATATATGTTGGTCAAAACTCAAAAACATAAAAAGCAAAGAAACATCAACTGAAACATCCATTGTTAATATAGTGTTGAATCCGCCATAAAAGCTGTAGCATCCATATAAATGGATCACCGTATTTTCTCTATTTTCTTACTGGTTACTGCATGCCCTCAGGTAGGTGTTGGTCCCCTTATAGGTGGAATATTCAAATGAAATTGTTTAAAGACCAAACATTTGAAATATTTAACAATTAATCCAACAATGGAGTCAGGGTTTAAAAGAGACATTAACGAGAGGAGTTGGGGTTTGAATTGAACCAATGGCTTTGCTAATTCAATACATATTCTACTGTAGTTAGATGCCATGAGAAAAGGCAAACAAAAAGAAATTTGACCACTATCACTAAATTTTCATTAATGTCCGTCAATTTCTCAAACACCAACACTAAATTTTCTCCCAAACTAATCCAATACATAACCAAAATGACAAGTAGCATATCAACAAAACAGTATTTTTCTTTCTTAAGGAATCCAAGTAAAAAAAAAAAGATAAAAAGAAAGTATTTGAAAAGGATCCCCTAATCTTGCAGTGCAAAAAAATTCTTTGAGAAGAATCCACTTCTACAGAATACAAACATAAGAAACCAAAACGGTAAAAATCCCCTACTAAAAGACCAAGAAAAAAATTGCACCTTTCAGCCAAACAACATGCATATACGTACACAATCCATAAGTACACACGATACATACAACATGCACAACAACGAGAGAGAGTAATACCATAAGAGTCAAGAGAAGAAGCAAGGATATTGGAGGCAGAGCCAAGAGACCGTGCCAAACTCAAGGAGAAAGAAAAATCTCCCTCACCGACCAACAGTATTTGATGATTGGACGAATAATGCTTCACCCATTTCTCTTCTTTCTGCTTCTTCTTCTTCTTCTTCTTTAACTCCCACTTCCCTTTCTCTGCCGCATGATCGTTAGACATGAACCTTCTCTCTTTCACAGACACAAAGAAGGAGAGAGAGAGTCCAAAACTTGTACAATAAGGTTCACCGTGAAAAAAGCACTTTCAAAAGTCACTCACCTTTTGTTGTGCTAATTAATCCATTTAATCCTAATTAATAATAACAACTTAGCTTGTTTCTTTTTAATTGATACGGTCCTCGGTACTTTACAATCAGCTAACAAAGTAAAGTAGAATAAAAAAGCCTAGAAAAAAAGTAGAATAAAAAACAAGCAATTAAAGGTGAAGCGGACATACTGGTATGTTTGGTGACCAAATAGTTGGGCTCGAATATTTAAGTTTAATCATAAAAAATTCATCACATAATTTTTTATTATTATAATACTTATTAAAAATCTCATCTCTTTACTTTTTTACCAACTACCATAATATATCTTTACTTTATAATATTTCTCAAACCCCAAAACTCAAAATTTTTACCCTCAAACATCCCCAGTAACACAGTACATTCAGGCACCTTGCAGTCTTTACATTTTTACCCCTTATGGGTATGTTTGAGTGTGAAAATTTTAGGTATTGAGATTTGGGAAATATTATAAAGTAAAGATATGTTATTGGAGTTGGTGAAAAAGTGAAGATAATATTATAATAGTAAAAAATTATGTGGTGAATTTTTTATTAGTAAACTTAAAATTTTGAACCCAACTAATTGGGGCTCAAACATGCTCATTATTTCGTCATTTGCTGAAGAAACAATATTATAGAATATAGCCACTTCAGGGTTTTTTTTTGCTTTTAGGTGCTGCCAGCACCTATACCCTTTAAAACAAAAACAGAAAACTGTTTCTCAAAATAGTAACACAGTACCTGAAAGCAAAAAAAATTCCTCTAGAAATGAACGACGTAGAAATGACTTTAGCAGGGGATCATGCTTTGGCATTGCCACCAGCATTTAGTTGCTTGATTCCTCTAGAACCAGTACTCCTGCTGGACACAAGACAAGTCCATCTCAAGTGTTAACGGGCTTTCTGTCCTAATAAACGACGTAGAAATGACTTTAGCAGGGGGCAGAACCCAGACCCAAACTGGGTGCCACACCACCAGCATTTGAGGATGCGTGGCATCTCCACTTAAAAGTAACTTCAAATTTTTGCTTCCCAGAATATAACTTCAATAATAAAATCTTCTCATTCTTATCTCCGTAAATTTTTATGATGAATAGTAAATTCATATTATATTAAAATGGTTCTGAGTTTAAAACTTAATTTTGCACTATATTTTAATTTTAATTTAATATTATACATATTTAATCTTTCAATTAAAGTAGAATTCGACCCACACGCGGGAAAGAGTATTAGAAAATATAACTTAAATAATAAATTTTTTCTCTTCCCAAATATTGCAGTTGTTAAGCGTTCTAATTAAAAGAAAGTTCGGCTCATACGAGGGAATGTTAGATAATATAAATTTAAATACGAGTGGATTTACTACGTAGGCTGCGTTTGCGTCTTAAAATTTTACACTCTAAAATTTTAACACAATAAAAAATTACAATATAATCTCTATCTCCCCCATCAAATCACTACTATTCACTACAAAAAATATAAAAAAATATATCTCTCATCACTTTTTCACTAAACTCAATACCTAAAATTTTAAGAACACTCAAATTTTACGATACAAACACACCGTACCAGAGTAGAAGCCAAACCCAAACTGGATGACACACAAGCATTTGAAGACGTACACGGTACGACACCTCTAGTTTCGTCGTCATGTGGGTCCCGCGAACTCCACTAGATGAAACTCGAAAGCCAATATTAGTATAGGGAATATCAAATTTGTCCTTTGGTTACTTTTGGTCGATTTGGGCATGGACAAGAGACACCAGTAATAAAGCAACGTATCTTCATAGCGTTGGGATTACTCTAGTATTAATTGCGTAAGGGGTTGGTATTCGGTTTATAAATATAGAGGAAAGTCTCACTTCTTGAGCTAATTTTTAGAGTTGAGCAGATCCAAGACCACCTAACACTGATATTAGAGTCTAAATTTACCAACAAGTCTCAGACACAATACTACATGAGAGAAATGAGTTGTCAGCACTCAACTCAAGGCCCAATATGTGAGGGAGAGATTGTTAGAGTTAGTCTCACATTGATTGTGGAAGAGATTGATGGTCAGTTTATAAATGTGAGGAAAAGTCTTACCTCTAAACTAGCTTTTGAGGTTGAATAGACCTAAAACCATCCAAACACGATGTAATCTGAATAAATATTGATCTTTGTCTCACAGCAATTTTCAAATTACAGCCAGGGTCAATTTCTCTCTATAATTGTTTATATTTGACATTTTTCTTTGAAAAAAAAGGTGTCTCAATTAATGTGTAATGTTAGACTATAAGATTTATTTATGTAAGATAATAACTCAAAATATCACGGGAATTTATTATCCCGAAAATAATTAATTATTTTCATGTGTTCTCATCTTAAAACAAGATACTTCTATATCTTTTAGGATAGTTATTGCGATTCCTATTTGTGAAGAGTATAATTGCCAATTAAAATAATAAATTTAACTTTTCTAATAATTTAAACTTTTAAAATAAACAGTAATTAATCAGAGGCAAGGTCTGAGTTAAAAATCTTTCCAAACATTTTAAGTCTCTAATTTCAATTAAATTATTTTTGTATACTGCTTACAGCTTTCTTTTATCTTTTTTGTTTATGACAAAAGGTTGTGGACGATAACAAGTGCTTCGGAAAGAAAAAATGGAGGCGCACAGCGGTAAATCTTGAAGATCATGTCATCGTTCCGGAAGTGGACCCAAAAACAGAATTTCCAGACAGATTTGTGGAAGACTACATATCAAATCTTACCACAACCCCTCTGGACCTCTCCAAACCGTTGTGGGAAGTACAGCTTCTCAACATTAAAACCTTGGATGCAGAGGCTGTCGGGGTTTTTAGGATCCACCACTCATTGGGCGATGGTGCATCTCTCGTTTCCCTTCTCCTAGCTTGTACAAGAAAAACCTCGGACCCAGAAGCATTACCTACAATTCCAGCGAAAAAACGAGCAGGTTCAACTCATTCGGGCAGGTTTTGGTGGTTCTTTCTAGCAATTTGGTACCTTTTAAGGTTGATCTGTAACACTTTGGTGGATTTACTGCTGTTTGTGGCGACCATTCTGTTTCTGAAAGACTCAAAAACACCGATCAAAGGTGCAGCTGGGGTTGGGCTTAATACCAAGAAGTTCGTGCACCGGACGGTCAGCTTGGACGACATAAAGCTATTGAAGAGTGCAATGAACATGGTACGTACGTTGGATAAACTAAAGATCCAGTTTGATATATAACTGCAGGGTAAAGTTGAGTATGTGACAAAAGGGAGACTTCCCCTGTTTTTATGTTGTATTTCTGCTGGCCATAATTCTCTTTATTCAAGCTCACAAACTCATGATCCTCTGTTCGTGACCTAGTTTTATGTCTTTATACTTGCTTTTGGTACTCTCCAATTGTTTGTCTCTAATGGATGGGGACCAGGGAGAGTGTTTAGGCCTGCCTTTTTTGGCATTAAGTGAAAGTGTTTGTGAAATTCGAGACTACTTAACAAGAAACTGTGGGAAGCGTATGATCCTTGATAGGCTATTTCTATGCATTTTGGACCTATGTTCATGTGAATTGCCATTTTGTAACATTTTGGATTTTGGTGAACTTCCATGCTTACTGAGGCCCACCAAATTTTGCACATTAGTTGGAATTTCAACATAAATTTTGGCATCCTCTGAGCAACATGTCTCTAACAATTTATGTCTTGGGGGCCAGTTTTTGGCATCCTCTACCTAAATCATGGAAGACTGCTGGCTGTGGTAGACTGACTCCAATTATCTGGCTTGGAATTAATATTGGTTCTCTCCTATCTGCTGTCTTGCTCTATCTGCGGATGAGGATTCTGTACTTTTTGTTTCTTTTTCCATTTTAAATTTTTTCTGTTGGTGAATTTTATAGACCATAAATGACGTTGTTCTGGGAATAACTCAAGCTGGCCTCTCGAGATATCTAAACCGTAGATACAGTGAGTTTCAGTCAATTGTTATCCTCAATTCAGGGTGATCCTCTTGCAGTATTATTGAATTGTTTTACCTCCTTTATCCTCACTCATATTCCACTCGGCAGGTGAGGATGAGAAGGATGGGCAACCAAAGCAGTGGAAAAGCCATACTCCAAAAAGTACCCGCCTCAGAGCATGTATTCTCGTCAATCTAAGACCAGCTGCAGGAATTCAGGTACATCATCTTCCGACATAAATGATTCCTCAATGAAGCTCAAGTATGTCAATTTTTGTAATCCAAGATAATGTTTTTCATGTTGGTAACTGAGCAGGAGCTGGCGGATATGATGGCCAAGGGATCCAAGACCAGGTGGGGCAATTTGATCGGATATATGCTCCTCCCCTTCAACATTGCTTTACAAGACGACCCCTTAGATTATGTGCAGCAACAAGCCAAGGCCACAGTTGATCGAAAGAAACTTTCACTTGAAGCCATATGCACATTTTTAAGCGCTGAGTTAGTGCTAAGAGTATTTGGAGTGAAGGTACACCTGATCTCTTTAGAACTTCTCAGTCAGACAAATACAAATAACGTATGAGGCCACAACTGTCATAGGGATTTGTTTTCTAAAACCATGCACTGTCTGCAAAATCAACTGAGAATCTTACTCCTGCATAGTTTCAACCCAATATAACTCGAGCTCATTATATGATAATGTTTCTCGGATAACAGGTTGCTGCTGCTATAACACACAAAGTTCTCTCCAACACTACAATGTCCATTTCTAGCTGGGTTGGTCCTCAAGAAGAAATAAGCTTTTATGGCCATCCCATGGCTTACCTCGCTCCTAGTGTTTATGGGCACCCACACGTAAGTCGTCCAGTGAAAATGAGAACCTTGTCTTCCTAATTATAAGAAATTGATGATATTTTCAGCTGTGGCAAATGTAGATGGAACCATGTTCCTTGTAGGTCCTAATGCTTTATCTGTTCTTACTTCTGTTTTTTGGCCAATTCTTCTGCAGGCACTGACAATCCATTTCCAAAGTTACGTTAACAAGATGACCATTGCTGTGGCGGCAGACCCAAATGTGATTCAAGATCCTCACCAGCTTTGCAACGACTTGGAGGAATCGCTCAAACTCATCCGAGACTCTGTAGTGAAGAAAGGACTCATCAAAGATGTTGTCTAAGAGGACGATACTTAGTAGATAGGGATTTCTTTTTGTCAACAAATGTATAAATTGTTGTTTCAGTAACGTTTCCTGGCCTTCTAATTGACATTCTTACAAGGGGAACACAAATGAATGAGATAAAAACAATGGCAACGCCTTATACAGGACAATTCATCAGGCACCTAAACAAGACAGAGGTACGAGATTTTGCTCCTGGCCAAGCATTTGTGGCGGGCCTCTTTTTTTTTTTATAAAAAAACTTGTTAAGTGTTTTAAGCTTCCTTTCTTTGTTTCTTTTGTCCCTTTTCTATGCAAGAGATTTGAGTTCAGCGTCAGGCCAATACGCTTCCAAAAGTAGGCTAATCAGATCCCACTGTTCTAGACATTGAGGATAAATAAGGGGAGTATGACCCATACTTATGGGCATAATCAGCTTCCTAGAGTTCTAATATATTTTATTATGTATTTCATGTTTTAAAAATAATCAATCATCCTTTGATTTTGCCGTTAAACTACCCGAGAAAAATGACGAGAGGTTACGCCAAGATAAAATTACTATATATATTAAAAAAATTATTAAAATATACTATATAAATAAAAATATAGAAACTATTTTATTTTTCTATTTTATTTATTTATTATTCATTTTCGTTTATTTTTTTCTTCTAATTGTATCATTAAGGGGCATTGCATTCAATGTTAGTGATCAACTATATTGGCCAATTCTTCTTATTCCAAGAAGTACACAGAAAGAGAGTTATACAGAAACACGCATGAGAATTCTTATTGTCATATTTTACCCAGAAATCCCATATATGGATGGGGCTATTACTGCTATTCACCGTTTATGGCTGGTAAGTTATTGAAATTACGAAAGTATTGAGGCATTTTCTGGAAACAAGTAAAGTTTCTTTCTGGAACTCTCTTCTGTGTACTTCTTGAACTATGGTGGTACATTCAACTCCTCTGGCCTTAAACCCTACAGACTAAGCAAACCCGAAAACCTCGAACTCGTGGTGACGATTCAACAACTAATCTGACTCAATACAGAAACCGCTTACTGGCTCACACGCGTACGGTCACATATGGCAATTATCTCTGATTTCCAAGAGCAATACAGCTCTAAACCTTCCTCTTCCGCATCAAGAACGGCTTTATTTAGCGCGACCTTGGATACATCGAGCCCCCTAGGGTTTCTGGAGAAAGTTTTTGACTTCCTTGCTGCAGAAAGCGACTTTCTTGAGAAGGACACGGCGGCGGCGGAAATCGAGGCTGTAGTGAGGGGGGCTAAGGAGAAGAAGAAGAGGAAGAAGGAGGCGGAGGAGAAGGCGGCGATGGAGGTGGAGAGGGAGGAAGAGAAGAAGGTAGTGAAGGAAGACAAGTAGAAGACAGCCACAGTCAAACCATGAATTAAGTCTCTGAGTTGCTCATCACGTGTGCCAATAACTTCCCTGTTACAGAGGATCGGAGTGCCATCTCTATTCTTTTGACAAAGCACAACCAAATGGAGTGGTGGAAATCTGTGGTGAAAGGTGATCCTGAAATCGATACAAGAAGGTTCACCTTGAAAAAAGCACTTCGAAGAAGGAAAATCAAGCAATCAAGAGTAGTTAGTATGTTTATTACTCAGTTTCTGGGTTAAAGGTCACGTCCGGTAACAGACATTTTGTACTAATAAAATAATTATAAAAAATTCTATCTTTTTTTATAAAATCTTCTATTTTTTATTATAAATAAAATCTCTCTCCCCTCCTTTATCAATTTCAACGTATAAAATTATAACATTCAAATACCGTAGGATCTATTTTAATCACTCTAAAATTTTAAGACTCGGCAGGATATACAGTAGGTAAGTGTGTTTTCTGGACTTTCGGGCCCACTTTTACGCAGACTATTATTCAAACTCCAAGCCCGGCCCAAACATAATGTAGGAGGAACCCCAGGCCCGCAGCTAGCTAGTCAAAACGAGTATTTAACGGACCAAATGTGGCCTCGTATACTATTAGGCCCAATGCCACTTCAAATTGTCACTTGCTGGATGTAGGGCGGCTGACCAGAAATACAGTCGGGTCTTCGGACCGGATTTTCGGTCCTACTAAAATAGAAGACCAGACCGGACCGCTTATAAGGGTCCGGTACTTAAGTGGTCCAGACCGGTTTCAATTTTTTTTTCATTTTCAACACACATTTTTTTAATTTTGAGATTAAAAAAATGTGAACTACTATCATAGTTTGCTCATTAATTTAAAATTTTGAATTCATTTAACTCATACTATAGTTTACTCATTAATTTAAATATGTAAATTCATTTAAAGACTTAAAAATGTGAATTCATTTAACTCCTACTATAGTTTGCTTATTAATTTAAAAATGTGAATTCATTTAAAGACTTATATATGTGAATTCATTTAAAGACTTAAAAATATGAATTCATTTAATTACTATTATAGTTTGCTCATTAATTTAAATATGTGAATTGATTTAAAGACTTCAAAATGTGAATTCATTTAACTCTTACTATAGTTTGCTCATTAATTTAAATATGTGAATTCATTTAAAGATTTGAAAATGTGAATTCATTTAAAGACTTAAAAAATGAATTCATTTAACTCTTACAATAGTTTGCTCGTTAATTTAAAGATATGAATTTATTTAAAGACTTAAAAATGTGAATTTATTTAACTCCTACTATAGTTTGCTCATTAATTTAAAGACGTTAATTCATTTAAAGACTTAAAAATTTGAATTCATTAGAGATTTAAATACTTAATTCATTTGTCTGGAAATGTTACTAATTATTTATTCTTCTATATAACCTGCACTAGATAAGTATATAACATCTATTTACTGGGGAAGATAAGATTGATGTTGTTAATCACTAATCGTTTATCTTCTTCGATCCATCAATATAATGGTATGCAGTCCAAGCAAGTAAATAGAAATCCTACGAATGATTATTTTATGTTAATTTACTTTCTAATGTTATATAGGATATATAAACTAACAAATTAACTGCTATAATAGTATCATATATACTATATATGATCGAAAACAAACAATTATGTATAAATAAATGGCACGTGATATTTTATAACACATACAATTCCTATTTAAGTTGGAAAAATTGATGGTATTATTTCTAATATGATTATTGAATTGTAAAGTTAACGTAAAAATGAAATAATTTTGATTTTTTTCTATTTTTTAAAATATTTTATAATGTGGTCTGGTCCGAACCGCATTCTTAAAAATCCTGGACCGGATTGCATTATCCGGTTTATAAAATTCGGTCCAGACCAGACCAGATTTAACTTGCAAAGACCACAAAATCGATCAGGTCCGGTCTGATCACCCCTAGCTGGATGAATGCAGGTGGTAACGGCCTACCTGTCGGTTGTTACTTGTGTAAACAACAAATTCTCATCAATAGCCCGAGCCAGCACCGACACTTCCCTTCTCAGTTCTCATAACGTGCCCTGCATATAATACAACTTTACAAGAATCGAACAAAACAAATCACAAAAATTTGTGAAGTGGACTTTGGGGTGAATCTAGGATGGTGTAGATAAATCTCACGGTCACAGGTTTAATTTTTTAGGGCAATGTAGATAAGCGAGTTCATGTTAACTCTTTAAAATTTGTTGTTACATTATTAGGGGATGTTCGTTTGGAAGAATTTTATAAGATTTTGATAAAATTGTGAATATTTTGGTGATGTTAAAGTTATATTGACATGCGTGAGGAAGTTGTTAAAATAGATTGATATTTGTAAAAAAAGTAATAAAGTGTTGTATTAGAATGCATGTGTTTTGATTGTAAAAAAAAGTAGGATGCAAATCCTAAAAAAAGTGATAAACGAACATCACCCAAGTTCAATCAATACGTCCCAATTTAGTTTGGTTGGTTCGAATCCGATGTAAATAAAAACATTTATCAAATGAAAATAAAAATATATACCACGCATTGGATGGGTACAATTTAGTAGGATATTTGGCTAGCATCAAGAGACACCTCTATTACGAATAGGAAAAAAATGATAAATACAGTATTAGTGTCTGTTATTTACTCCAAAATTAAATAGGTCTTTAAATTTTAAAATACATAAAATTAGTTCTTAAATTTTAACATACATCATGACTTTAATCTCTCCGAGATCTTTCAAATGTTAATTATTTTAAACTTCAGAGATTAATTTTATGTGTTTTAAAATTTAAAAATTTATTTCATTTTAGAGTAAATCATAGTGACCAATATTATATTTTTCTCAAAAAAAAAATGGAGACATTAGAAGGGTCGTCCTATGAGTAGAAGCAACTCTATGTCGATTTGAGTATGACAACTTTGTTCAGTGTCCAGCTGTTTACTTCAAAAGAGGTTGGTTTTTAAATATTTTTAGGCAAAATCAATTTTTGGAGGTGGCCGCCCGTGATATTGACTATCAAGAAGGTAATTTAGGGTGCGTTTGCACCAAAAGTTTCACAAAATATTTCACCAACTCACAATAAAATACTACAATATAATCTATCTCTCCTATAAAAAAAATATAAAAAATTACAAAAAATATAAAAAAATTACCTCTCATCACTTTTTCACTAAACCCAATACCAACACTAAACCCAATATCAAAAAATTTTCAACACAAACATAACCTTAGTACGGGTTTAACGACCACCATTGTCGAATGTTCTCTTAGTACGGGTTTAGATTGCCAAAGGTCATTTTTTGGAGGTAATCCTCAATTGTTGACGGATTAACCTATCAATATGAGTGCCCTTTCTTGTTCACATCCATCATTTCCTTTCTTCATCTATTGTATCAAATGCTAATATATAATTAACATACTATCATGGGCCAGTTGCACTAGTTGCGTAAAATCATATTTTGAGGTCAAAATGAATAAAAAAATTGTTAAAAAAAGCATTAAAATAGCATAAAACACAAAACTGATTCTTTTGCACAACTTGGGGATTGGGAGGCCACAACCCCTAGTCCTTATTGACTTTCGTGTCTCTGGATGGACTGCTTGTTGTGATCTTGGGTATATTCATTACTCCTCTATAGTAAGTATCAAGGAATAACAACACATGAATGTTATGTTTCCCTTTATCGAAAGGGTTTGATTATGTGACATCTTTCAATAAATTCCACATCTTTTCACCATATAGTAAGGCTTCGGGTATATTAGAACTAGATGGAATTGGACCGACAAAAAAAACACTCAATTTCATAAAAGGGTTTATCTCTTACGTTAGCGTATTAAGACTTCTCAAATCGTATAATTGTTTGAGTTACTGCCGATTGGCTGCATTACACACTACACTATGTAAATCAGTAGAAACTTAGTCTATGTTTGTTTAAATTCTCATAAAGTTTTTAAAAATTTATCACTTACTTTTTCATCAATTTCAATACATTTTTACCAATTCCAATAATTTTTTCATCAATTTCAATACATTTTCCCAATAACTTTTTATAAATTTCAACAACTTTTTACCAATCTCAAAAAAATCTATACTACTTCCAAAAAAACAAAAACCGTTTTGAGAACTAAACCAAACATAACCTAAACATTCTAAGAAATGTTTGGGAGCTAAAATTTTGGACTCTTAAAATTTTAACCCAAATAAAATAACTATACAAAATTTTTTCCATCCTAATAAAACCATCAATTTTCACTCAAAATAAATAAATTAATTAATTTAAACTTCCTCATTCACTTTTTCACCGATTTTAACCCTTCAAAATTTTAAAAATAAAAAAAGTTCTCAGCGATCAAAAAGTGTGTATCCAAACTTGCATGCATGTTTGGGTGAAAGACAAGCTCTCAGCCACGAGCGGACGACTGTCATTCAGTCTTCACTTGCGAACCAATCCACGTCGCAGCCAGCATCACCTGAATTTGAATATACCTCACACTGTCCACACTTCTAGGCGCGTGAGGCCACACATCCACGCGCTGACTAGTGAGCCGTCCTTTTTTTATTTTCAGCGAGCCGTCCTTTATCGTTGAGTTTGCGGTTAATTTCAAATGCAAACGACAGAAAGTACGATAGAAAGTACAAGGCGGGAACGCCACTCCAAAATTATTGGGGGGCCGACAGCGCAATTAAACAAAATTGCAGCCCCCCTGTTTCAAAATAGAAGGAATCATAAAAAGGAGTGTTTTTTTCCATCTCAGCCCCACATTTCCCAACACGGTTCCTTCGTCTGAAAAAAACTGAAAAAACCAACAAACAGACATTAACCAGAAAATGAGAAAAGCCCCTCCTCTATCATCGCTTCGGCCTCTAAAATTTGGGGCCTGAATTTCGGCCCCAACGAACACAATTTCGCTTTTATTTCTCCAACGGATCGGTCCGAAACGCCAGCCGTTTCTGTGTCATCTATAAAAACATCCGATCTAAGAGCGCTGCGATTTATTTGGTTTGCGAAGATCTCTACCACATTTCATAATCCTATGAGTCCTCAGGTTCGTACCTCTAGCTACATTCCTTACGTACTCCTCTAGTTCCTGCAAAAATTGTGGTTTTGCGCGGAATCTGATATGTGAATATTGACAATGTGATATGAAAAAAGAACTCTGGCTTTTGTTATTTCTTTATTTTATTAATTTTAAATGCTCTGTTTGGTTGCGTAGGTCAATAGAAGAAAACTCAATTGCGAGTAAGTTATTTATGTATTTTTATTACTTTTATCTCACACGGATGGGAAATCCAACTCAGACAAGCAAGAGAGTTGTAGGGATAAAGTTGGGTGGAGCTTCTTTTCTTTTTGCTCTCTTCGGTAAATGATGTTCATTAGACGAAACTTATAGACAAAAATACCCACTTAACTTCGGATTACGGTGCTGCGAGGCTCAAACGGCTATATTTTTTTAATTCGACACTTCGAATTGCCTTCCAGTGGTAAAGCGGGCCTTACAAATTTAGTAAAATTATGATTCTGGAAGTGTTTATGAAAATTCCGTGGGCTAAAGTTTGATACCAGCTGGAACGAAAACTTGGCAGTGGAGGACTTGGGCAAAATAGTGCTTCTTTGTGAAGTTTTCATTCTTTTCCATGTCGAGTCCCGTAGCTTGTTACGTGCACGTATGCCAATATGAGGCCATAGGGCTTAGCTCTAGTATATGGTCATTTGTATATGTATGCATATATGGATAATAGTAGGATCTCTCTCCTAGTGATGCTTACTTGCATGCCTAGCATATTACTAAGTTTAATATGGTTTCGTACAATATAAACAAATTGAACTAATGGTTAAGTCTATCACTTGATACTTTTTATTCTTTAACAGGTGTGGTCTGCATTACCCTTTCTCGTGTTAGAGGTGTCTGCATTTTTGTTCTAGTGTCTCACTTCATTCTGTTCCATATGTTAACATAATATGTTTATTTATTTTTATTTATTTGCATGGAATTGTTTGCTTGTAGCTCTCTGTCTGTAAGTAATCACAGAAACAAGCCATTGGAAAGATCTAGTCATGAGTGCCTGGTTTGAGCCGCTCACAGGTGAAAATGGGCGGTTCTGCTATTCAAATGGGCCTCAAGCCAACGATGTTGAACAGATAGAAAGTTTTGCGGATATGGCGGGAGGTAACCAAAGTTGCACCCTCCATCCGCTTCCCCTCTTTCCATATTGATGTCCACAAAACTTAGTCACATTTGATATTATCTGTTTTACATCTGGACTTATATTTTTCAGGTGACCAGCAATCTTCTCTGGTGGAGTGGTTGAATGGTATGCTTCCTCATTTAAGTTTGCCTTTGGAAGCTTCAGAGGAGGAACTGAGATCACGGTTGGTCGATGGCATTGTTTTGTGCAGTATCTTGAACAAGCTCCATCCTGGTTCAATAGAAATGGTGGGATTACCTTTTGTCTTATATTCTTATAATTGAGATTATATACAACGTTTTGCAACTTTTTTTATTTGTTATGCTTCCTCTTTTGCCTTTTGTTTCCAGTGCTTAAGTTGAACATGTTTTTTTTTCTGCTTTAGGGAGGCAGTTCTGGGACCGTTCTCTTGAATCCCATGAAGTTTTTGGCAGCTATCAATGAAATAGGATTGCCCGGCTTTGAACTATCAGACCTAGAGGAGGTACTTGCTTTTAATATTCCTAGTATATCAGATAGCCGGTCAATTTCTCTGCATTGGTTGATCACGTAGCTTTGCATTGGCTGAGATTAACAAACATGTGGGCAACTTGGTCCTTGGTCTGTTGCATTGAGACATGACCTTAGATTGCATCATATCTGGGTTTGCACATGAATTGACCCAACCGTGACATAAATATGTTGGAACACCGTGGGTCATTGTCCATCTGCACAAAGAAACAAACTCACAGTTCAGTTCAGGGTTTAGCTGAATTGTCCCAACTCGAATTGACTTCCACCTGTATCTGTTTTGTGAATATTCCAATCCTGGCTGCTTCATGATCTCTTGCAACTTCGATTTTCTTGTGCTTTGCTTGTTTTAGTTGATAGTCTGAGGTTATTTTGCAGGGTTCTATAATGCCAGTTTTGCAGTGCCTTAACACTCTCAGAGTGTATTTCAATTCATCTGGGAGAGAGAACTTTCAAAATCATTTGAGAAAAAGATGGGATCTGTCAGAGGTAGGCTCTTGTGAGGAAATTGATCATTCCCAAGGGGACGAGTTATCATGTAGACAACATTTGGCTGGAAATGGAGGAGCTTGGCAAAGAGTTTCAGATGCCAAATTTCATTATGCTTTGCATGGTCCTTCAGGTATGCTTATCAGTATATCAATTGACAAGGAACATATATTTGTGTATGACACCTTGCTTGTGGAGAATTGCGTAAATCCACATACACATTGTGTCGAGTCAAGTATGGAGTATGTGATGCTTCACAAGTGGCTGTTGGGAGGAAGTAGGAATTTGGCAGTGATGTGTAGCGTTTAATGAGAGACAAGATAGCAGTAAAATTTTCAAAGCGTGGGTGGGCAGGGATAGGGAGTGATGAGGGGGTTCGAGAATATCACTGAGTTTCATTTTGTGTGTGGTGCCACTGGTTTTGCAATTCATTGTCTTCGAGAGGCAACCACTGGGAGAGAAGGGGTGAGGCTAGAGGCGTCAAGGCACACATCTCATTCTGCTTGCCAGATTCATCGCGCTGTTTTCCAGTGTTTTGATTCGGATTTTGCTTATTCCATCTTGCATACGTGTATAGTATGTTTGTTTTTCTTGTGTAGGGCCATCAGATGCTTCAATGCATCATCTTGGACGTAATTTTGAGGACATGTTGCAATCAAAGCAAAGATGCTTTATTGATTCTTCTGATGCTAAAGTTTTAGAGATGGTCAAGTCAAAAGATTTGGATGTAAGCTCTTAGTTTTCCTCCAATTTTCATGATACAAATTGCCCTTTTAGTTAATAATTTTTTCTTATGTTTCACTGCTATTTTTTCCACAGAGGGCACCAACTCGATTACTTTTCGACATAGGAAATAAGATTTTAGATGATAGCATGGACAGGCAGAATGGGGATGCACCTAATGTATGGCAGTAAGAGGATGCATTGATGCTATACAACAAAAGCATGCCTTGAACTAAGACATTGTTATGATTCTTTTTCCTTATTGTTTGCTATTTGTTTTTCCCAACTGGTGGTTTCCACTAATTTTGCAGCCTGTTGCGTGGTTGTTGAGAAAAGTCTTGCAAGTGATTGAAGAGAAAATTTCAACTCGAGCAGAAAACTTCAAAATCGTAAAATGCTTCAGACTTCTCTTTTTTTTTGGTCAAAAAATCACAGAATATGTTTCTATGCTGCTCACTGGCAATAAATATGTTTATTGTTGCATGCTTGCAGCAAAATAATCTTTGTAAGGTTCGTGAGGAGAAGTACCAATCAAGAATAAGAGTTCTTGAAACCCTTGCAACAGGGACTACTGAAGAAATTGAGGTAATCCTAGTTGCAGGCTCTGCATTTAGTTATTGTTTCGATGAATTTATTTCTAACTGTTTTTGTCTCCTGCAGGTTGTCATGAAGCAACTTCAGGAGATAAAGGTGTTGTATTGTTCTTGGCCCTCTCTTTATGTTCCAATATAAGAACACTTGTCTTTTTGTAGATCTAGATCTTTAATAGTTGCCTTATTGTATTAGCAGTCTGAAGTGTCTCACATTTCCACACCTGCCTTCTCTCCTATATCAACAAATACATGTCGTCAGTGTTAAGTACTCCACAAGCTCCTTCCTTGAGGGAACATTATCTATCTGTCCCACAAATGCTGAAGAGCTTTAGAAGTACCTTGACTTATTTTAGTGGGTTCTACAAATTGATAATCATGTATGCCAATAACGTGCTGTACTGAGGTGAAAACTCAGTCCATTTATTTCCATTTTCTAAAGCAAGTAACCATATTAATAGTTGTTATTATGTAAATACGTCAAATTTTATTCCTTTTACAGCTATATCTTATATGCTTATCCATTGCAAGTGTGTAGTGAATATTTGCGGGTAATAATTATATCTTTGCCGATACCCGAGTTAGAAGAAGCAAGTGTTGCCTTTCTTGTGGAAAATAGATAATGATCAGGAATTTATCGTTCTTTAAGTAATGGTAGAAATTGTGATAACTTTATGACACTGGAAAAGCAGATAAAAACAACAAACTAAACAAAATGTGGATAAAACTTTATTCTTTTTGTAAAACAAGAACCATGTCTTCAACAGGGTTATTAGTTGTTTCCTCTTAATCCAGTGGGTTAACAGTCTGCATATTTTGCAGATTGAGAAGACCAAACTAGAAGAGAAAAAAAAACTTGAAGAGCAGGATGTAGTAAAATTAAGGGAAGAGAAGGATCAGTGTGATATGGAGATTTTGACATTAAAACAAAAATTAGAAGAGGCCAAAAGGGCGCATGAAGACCATTGCTTGCAATTAGAATCAAATGCTAAAGAAGCTAGTCTTGCATTGGAGAAGAAGTTAAAAGACCTTGAGTGCCTTTTCACAAATTCAAGGAAGAAGGTAGAAGAACTCGAGTCATTTGCTGCATCTAAATCACGGAGATGGAAAAAGAAAGAGAGAATGTACCAGAACTTTATAGATCATCAACATGGGGCTTTGCAGGTTTGCCTTAATCCTCATGTTCTTGATCTCATAAGTTGCAGATATTGATCGTAGAACACAGTTTTGTTTTATAGGAGCTGAGGGCAGCTTTAGAGTCCATAAAGCATGAAGTCCTGAAAACAAAAAAAAGTTACCCTGTGGAATTCAATTACTTGGGTAGGATTGTT
Source organism: Myrica gale (assembly GCA_963930655.1). Taxonomy (NCBI): domain Eukaryota; kingdom Viridiplantae; phylum Streptophyta; class Magnoliopsida; order Fagales; family Myricaceae; genus Myrica; species Myrica gale. The sequence continues at coordinate 19,846,791 of OZ005620.1, forward strand.
TTGTTCATTCTTTGTGCTACTGCATATTGTCCATTTATCTTTGTCGGGCATTTTCTCATGAGTAGGTTCTCTTGAACACAGAATTGAAGCTTAAAGGACTAGCTGATGCAGCTGAAAATTACCATACAGTTCTAGCTGAAAACCGTAGGTTGTATAATGAGGTTCAGGACTTGAAAGGTATATGTCTATGTCTTATTGGTTGTTAATTGTGTTTGTTAGTTCTTAGCTAATGTCTAATTGTTTTTCAATTCCCCCCCCCCTCCCCCCGGAGCTCTTAGCCAATGTCTTTCATTTAAAATTTCTCCGTCAATTGTGTAGGAAATATCAGAGTGTATTGCCGCATCAGACCGTTCCTTCCAGGACAAAGCAAGAAGCAGACCATTGTTGAATATATTGGTGGAAATGGTGAATTAGTTATTGTGAATCCCTCTAAACAAGGAAAAGACAGCCGTAGGTCTTTCAAGTTTAATAAGGTTTTTGGTCCAACATCTTCTCAAGGTATCAATTTCCAGATCAATAATGTTACTTCTTTATCACACCTTTTCTTCTAGCTACTGCATTTGTTTATTAGCGAGAAAATTCCACCATTCTAATTGTTTTTTGTTTTGTATTATTTGCTGATAGAGGAGGTATTTTTGGACACCCAGCCATTAGTCCGCTCTGTCCTTGATGGATACAATGTCTGCATATTCGCTTATGGTCAAACTGGCTCAGGAAAAACCTATACAATGGTATGCAAATCTTAAATATTGTATCAGTTCAATTTTTTCATTGGTTACATTTAGGGCTTACACCTTTTATTCTGTTTCTTCTAGAGTGGGCCGAGTGTAACATCAGAAGAGGACTGGGGGGTCAATTATCGGGCATTAAATGACCTTTTCCGAATTTCTCAAAGCAGGAAAAGCTCCATTGCATACGAAGTTGCTGTTCAAATGGTTGAGATATATAATGAACAAGTTCGTGATCTACTGTCAAGCAATGGCCCTCAGAAAAGATATCCTTTTGATCCTTCGCTTTCTGTTTTAGTTTTGTATTCCCTTCTTGCCTGCCATCTGCTCATTTACTTCTGAGTAGTGCACTTGGTTTCTTTGACTTGCACACACTTGGGATTTGGAACACCACCCAACCGAATGGACTAGCTGTCCCTGAGGCGAGCATGCATCCTGTTGCATCAATTGCAAACGTCTTGGAGTTGATGAGTATTGGTTTAATGAACAGAGCAGTCGGTGCCACTGCCCTCAATGAAAGAAGTAGCAGATCCCATAGGTTGTATTCTCCACACTACGCTCTTTTGTCAAACCATATTTCCACTAGTTATTTTCTTTTGACATGAGTTTAATGCAACCATATGGCGCAGTGTTCTCACTGTTCATGTTCGAGGCACGGACTTGGATACTGACGCTGTATTGCGTGGCAGTCTACATTTGATAGATCTTGCTGGTAGTGAAAGAGTAGGCCGGTCTGAAGCAACTGGGGATAGGCTTAGGGAGGCACAACATATAAACAAGTCTCTATCAGCTCTGGGAGATGTAATTTTTGCTTTATCACAGAAGGGTCCACATGTGCCATACAGAAATAGCAAATTAACTCAAGTACTTCAGACTTCTTTAGGTACTTATCTTATTTTTTGTCTTTGATTATCGTAAGAAGATAAGTCGGATATGTAATGCCAAGTTTCTTTCATTTACATATTTTCATTATTTTAGTTCTGTTGTCCTCTCCACATTGTAGGTGGCCAAGCAAAAACCCTCATGTTTGTACAGCTTAATCCGGATGTAGACTCCTACTCTGAAACTATAAGTACCCTGAAGTTTGCGGAGAGGGTATCTGGTGTGGAGTTAGGTGCTGCTCAGAGCAACATAGAGGGAAGAGATGTCAGAGAACTTATGGAACAGGTCCAATCTGTTGTTCTTCTTAACATGCTTACTTATATATTTCTTCACCAGTACAAAGCAGATATTTCAGATTGCTATCTCTTTTTCTCTCGTAATTGTTTTTGTTTGGAGATATCCTCATAAGCTACTCACTTGAAACCATTAGCTACGTATTTCACGTGGTTACTTATAGTGTTGGTGTACGATAGAATCAGAAAGATTATTTTGTAGAACAGTCAACAATCCTATTAGAGCCATCTTTTGTCAATTAGGGATGATTTCAATAACTGCACTCGGTGTTAGGGTGTCCTTTTTTTGGGTTATCTAGATTTCCTTAGGGTTTTTTTTTTCTCTTTTGATAAGTTCCTTAGTTTTTTTTTTTCAGTATAGTCTCTTGTACTGTAAGCATTTTTCTTCCTCCTCTTTAATAAAGATTAACGTACTTATCAAAAAAAATATAACTGCACTCAATATTGAGGATGACTCTGCAGTAGCCAGTGGGTCATAACCACACTTGGTTTGGTGCAGTTGAACAATGGTGATTATACTCACACCACTCTTCATATATTGGCATTGAACACTCACATTCCACTTCTATTTGACATTTTTATGGTTTTGGGATGGAAAACTTGGTACCCTATATAGTGCAAGTTCATTAAAAGTGTTTAACATTTTTCCACTTCTGATGCCTTCTTTCCCTCTCATCTAGTTCAAATGGGAAGTGAGGGGAGAGTTTATAGGTTCTTAAATTAGGCCTGAAATGATGACCTCATATAAATGCTGGGTCTCAAACTAATTGCCCGATATTTACCAATAAACGTTTTCTATCCTCCACCCCCCCCCCCCAACCACAAAACAAAGGCAAAGAACGTCTCCTGATATCCTCTTCAACTTGCAGGTGGCATTACTCAAGGACATAGTTGCAAAAAAAGATGGAGAGATTCAGAACTTGCAGCTTTCCAAGGCAAATGCCAATGGTACGGGGAACAGTATAACCTCATATAGGTATGGGTCTTCCTCTCCAAGAAGACATTCCATAGGGCCTTCTCGACAAAGCCGAAGACTATCAGGAGGAAAAGGCTCAGGGCTTATGGATAAACCAGCTTCTGATATGGAAAACTGTTCAGAGTACAGCGATAAGCACTCTGAAGCTGGTTCTCATCATTCAATGGATGAATTTAGGCATCAGAAGGAATTGTCTCCTCAGTTGAAGCTATCTGGAGGGGATGTAGGTCAGGGTTTAAAGGAAGACATTGAGCTCTTGGGCTTTGGTGATGGAGATTCTGAGGAAAAATTAAGTGATATATCTGATGGTGGTCTTTCAATGGGAACAGAAACTGAGGGCTCAATATGCAGTGTTGTGGAGTACACGCTTTTCCCTGAAGTTGCAAAACCAGCTGAAAACACACCTTCTGAATGCACACCTGCTGAAGACACACCAGTTCAGAGCAAAGAGAAGTAAGTCCTCCTTATTTACCCGATGGTTCAAATTCAGGTGTATTATACTGATTGATTGGAAACTGGCTGGCATAAAATTATTGCATTCTTTGCTGATTGTTTGACTAACAAAAATTGGACTGTTCATACTCTAATATGACCCTTCTGGACAACTGTTATCTGCAGTTACCTATATTCAACTCTGATGCCAAGAAGGCAAGAAATGCTTTGTTAATCTTGTTTTCCCGACTCCCCATCCGATCTGGTGTTATGCAGCTGCAATGGGGAATGTGGTCTTTTGATGTAAACTCCAGTTGTAACTTGGTCATATCTCCCTTGCAGCCCCAAGAGAAGGGAGTCGTTTGTATGCCTCAAAAGCATATTCCATTTGGAGATTTTTCCGTAGACATAGTTTTATTGAAGTAACATCAGTAAAAATTAGTCTCTTACACATATAAGATACATATATTTGCGTGGGTACCGGCTAGTATCACTTGAAATTGCAATTGCTAGTTATGGAATGCATCTTTTCTTTCCAGGCTTTGGAATTGTAATTATTTGAATGAATTTCACCCCCAATCTAATTTTTTGGCTTGAGCTCAGGCCACCTATGCTTGAATCCAGACCAGCTCCACCATCCAAGCTTCCAAAGCCTCCCCAAAAGCTAGAGCAGACCAAATCTTCTCGGCTTTCAGTGACCAGAAGCTCCTCAAAGGCTTCATCATGTAAGTAAATCCATATATTTCGCTCTCTCTTGTAACTAGAGTGACAGCCATTTAAATACATCTATTGCCTTCACTACTCAGTTCCTTAATAATCTCCTCCATTTTACCACTTTCCTTGTGATGCATGTCAGGTGCTAGGAAGACTTCTGCTGGCAGCTCTGCGACGAAGTCCCTGAAACGGTGGCAATGAATTTGAAGGGAGTTTGTTTGGCAGGACTCTTACACCCACGCTTGTATTTATGGTAGGAACCCACTGTAGTCTGATTCTAACTTCGATGTGCTTCTAACTTTATGGATTACGCCCTGCTTCCATCTATTTATGTAACGGAAGAGGCAATTGGACTCTTCACTTTGTAAAATCTGTAGTTGGGATCATAGTGCAACGCCTCTCTGTTCCATCTCGCCATTTTTTCCTTCGCCATCTATTCTTTTTTAGCTGTTCTCGATGCTCTTTAAAATAATGACTTAATTAGTTCCTAGTCCTAGGGCCGAATTTCAAACTTGTGTTTAGAGTTTATTTCGTTTACTAGTCCTTAGGTAATCATCTTTCGTGCTTTCGAGTGGTCATTTCGCCAACTCAGTTGACACCGTTAATGAGATAAATCTCACGTGACGTGTCTTTGTTAGTCATAATTTATTCGACTAAGGACATGTCACTACCAATCGCAAGTAGTCACATGTCTTCAAGTCACTTTAAAGTATGTTGTCTTTGCAAAAGACTTGTTTTGCATGACGTTATGAGCTGACATTTTTAGGTCCAAGTGATTAAGACATTTTGATTTGGATTTTAGATCAATAGTCATCGGTCAATTTAGGAGTTGGAGTAACTTGGGGACACATGGTTCCTTGCGATTGGTAGTGATGTGTTCCCATTAGCCACAATTTATTCTATTAATATACCAACGGAATTGATGGATTGGTCATTTGAGGGCGCAAAAAGATTTCTCTAGAACTAATATAGGACGAAACAAACTTAAAGGACCAATTTCAAATCTAACTATACTCCAAATACTAGTGGACTAAAAATAATCCATGCAGAGATGACATAAAGAAGTAAGCTTGGAACCAAGTATGATCCATTACCAGTACCACGTAGAGAGGGAATTTGTTGTGTGTTTTCCTGACTCCAGATTTGCTTCCCACTCAATTTGTGAATAGATTCAACGATGGCACTTTAATGAATGCAAGAAGCTCTATATCCATTTTCAAAAGAAGCAGAGAGATTTTACACCATAGTACGTATCAGGGCAAAAATTAACTCGGTAAGAAAATTTTCCTATCTAACAGAACACAACATATTTGAGTATTGGACTTTTTGCCTCTTTAAGTGAAAATTTAGCCCTGAAAAAGCTCGTGCAAGCGGTAGCTTTTCGTTGACATGGAAATTCCCCTGCTTGAGTTTTAAAATTAGTATTCTTTTTTGTATTACATTAGACCGGAAATAACAAGCGTGCCGGACGCCGATCAGCGGAGAACAAACAGTCGTCATCCGAGGTATTGTGCCAAGAATGTCCTTTCCTTTACCTTCAAGCAGTTCAGCCTCAGGATTCAGGAAGCTGCTGCATACAAGTCCAAAAGTTTATTCCCTACAACCACAACACAGTGGAACCTCCAGTACTACAATCTGTATCACTACCTCAGCCGTTGGATGATCATCACACCTCACAAATCCACGAATCACTACTTTGCTACTAAACATAGCGCATGACCACAGGATCCATTCCTCTCAGATGAGGTCAAACTCATACGGTGCAGCCCGTAGCACCGGAATTTTCCTCGAAATTTCCACCCTGGCTCAGAGGCACGTTAGCACGGAGCGACAGATCGTTTTCAGAATACTGGAATATTTCTTCTAGTGGGAAGAATTATGAGAGCTAGAGCACATTAGTAAGCATCATTTGAATTCTTTCTTGGTGCAATTTCTATATAAACCCACCCCCAACTTCTTTAAACCCTAACTTGCCTGCAAATTTTCCCACCAGATTTTCTCGGGAAAATGGATTGCAGAAGCTCTCACAATCTGCTTCTGTCCTGCAACCGTCGCTTTTTCCGAGGTTCCACTTCTCAAAGCTACCCATTTACATAAATTACATTGTTATTATTTTTTTCCTGCTTCTGAAATTTCCTGTTCTATTTTGTTAGTGAGAAAACCTTGGGAAACTGAAGAAAGAATTAGCGATATAGATGACTGTATAGCTTGGTTTCTAGCGTCTGTTCAGTTGGATCATGTAATTATGAAAGCATGAAGATTCAGTTGTAGTTGCTTTATTTTCTTTTCCTGCACTTTCTGGACAGCCAAACCGGTCCGGTCAGTAGTTACTTTCCGTGATCATAATGGTGGTCGCTGCATTTTAGTGTTATCACAGTGACATGGTCACATGCTTATTGTGCAATTCAATGAATGTGGAAAGCATGTATTATCATCTCTCTGAGTGTTGCGTCTTGCAATTGATTATGAGCAAGTTTTCAAGTCCAAAAGGAGTATTAGGTGGTACAGTTTAATTTGTCGGATGCCTGTAAGTGTGGTCGAAGTGGATATACTTTTTGAATAGAACCACATTGTACAATTCTAAATTGTAGTAACCCTTCTTTTAGTTTGTGTAGAATCATTTCCACGTTAACTACAACATGCTACTGAGACCAAGGTTTTGCAAATTTTAATTGGACTTTAAAGCATTTTAATTTTAATTTGTTCCCTAAGGTATTGATTACGTGAAATTAAGAGTTTACTCATAGTATTTGGGGTTGAATCCTTTGAGCCTCATCACTCAATAGTTGAGCGGTTTATTATGATTTCTTTTGGATGTTTTGTTTTTCCTAAAATATGTAGTACTGATCTGAAGACCATTTATAGGAACACAAGTTTCTGAATATTATATTTCACATTTAGATTACCCTTTTCCAAGCAAATCAGCTTTTCATGTGTTTTTCTTCACTATTCTTTTAATGTTTTGACGAAAATTATTAATATTTGGATAATCCTTGAGATCATTTATGTACACATTTTAAAGTCTATGAGTTGTGCATGGCAACTTGTATGAGGAAATTCATAGTCATCAGACTGGAAGTCAAATAAAAGGAAACAGAAAAGAAAGGAGAGAGCGTGGTAATTGTTTTCTCATGATCCTCGTATATCTCACCCTGTCCTTTCTCTTTTGGTTTGAATTACTGCAACTTTAGTTTTAGGCGATTTTAATATGGCTTGATATAGACTCTAATTTTTGGTTTCTGATTTTGGTAGGCAATTTTCTTTTGAGTGCTAACTATTTAAATAAGATTCTCTGTCATATATAGCTTTTCCTGAGACAGAGTTGGAGGGTGATTTACTCTTATAGATGGCATCTATTGTTGATATTTTGTTATTGTTATTGTTTTTATGTTGCAATACAAGCAATAAGTACAGTTCCATTGTTTGTCCTTAATGTGTTATCTGAACAACTCTATTCTGTTTTACCTGATAATGAGGTGAGATTAACAAGTGTTTAAGAGTAAATCATTATTTTCAGTCAATGACGCAATTTGTTAATTTAATCTTGCAGTTACTTTTGTCAAGATATTGTCATAGTGTCTTCTTTTCAAAGGAAATTCTTATAAGATTTGAGAAAATGGTTGGGTGTAAGAAACGACCTAGTGATCGACCTTCAATCAAATACAGGTCTATCCCAGTCGAGGGGCTTTCCTTTGAGCTTGCTGATTATGTTCATGAAGAATATGTCCCTACCCCCTCTGATAGTAAAAAGAAGCAATGCAATATAGCATCTGAACAAATGTCTGTGGAGATATTCAGCTCATCTCAGCTCATCTCAGCTGTTGGTCAGATATGGGATTACGCAAGTCATCCTCTTTCTTTTCTCCAAACTAAGAAGAGGTTGAATTACAATGACAGAGACTCTGAAAAAGAGGAAATATTGGCTAATCTGGGTGTGGAAGGAAATGGCCGGGTGCCTACTTCAGCTGATAGTAATTGCTTGTGTGTCGAAATAAGCGCTACTGGCCATAATTCACCTATGGTGCAGCCATACTTAGATTGCCAGAAAGCAACCCAAAAGATGTCGATATTGGGAGCTACTTGTGAAAATCATGCTCCTTCATTATTCCAGAGTTTTCTGCAGGGTCATAACATGTCGAATGAATTGTGGAAGAAGACGGGAGTTTCAGGTGAAAAAATCTCATATGGGTTGGGAAATGTATATATATGGATGGGTGAAATCAGGCCTACTGGGCTAAAGCACCGCATGAAAGTTACTGAAATTGAGAACAAGAAAGCTGATGAGAGCTGTATTACAGGAGATACACCTATCCTGGCAGGCCGCTGCATTGCTGGGGATAAGTGTTGTTCTGCAAGCTTGGCCAACTGTGATTCTAATATAATGAAATGTAGTGATACATCATTAATTAATACTTTAAATTTGTCAAGAAATGCCACAGAAACAACCTCTCTGTGTAAAGATTATTTCCTTGCACCGATCCCAGGTCACGGGAAAGATGTTGGTGCTTCAAGGAGCCCAAGTTCTAGTATATATGCAGATTATCATATAAACTCTTTGACTTTGTGTAATAGTGCATCTGAAGAATGCCAACATAAGACTGATGGGAATGAACTGCCTGAGAACAACACAAAAGAACCTCAGAAGTTTGTTATTGAAGATAAACGTGAAGTGGGAATTCACCTTTCAGGACCAGAAAAACCTCATTATACCTTTGCTAATCAAGGGCATGCATTTGCTGGGGCATTGGCTGGTATATTTGTTAGCCTTTGTCTGCATCCCGTTGATACGGTTAAGACGGTCATTCAATCTTGCCGTGCAGAGCAGAAGTCAATTTGTTACATTGGAAAGTCAATTGTTTCTGATAGAGGTAAGTTGTTTTATGTTACCTTAAAGTGATTGCAGTTGCTAGAAATTTAGAGACCTTCTACTTGTTGCATGACATTTAGAAGGCTTTCTGTTTTAAGTTGTAACTTGCCCAAATGCCTCTTTAACATTGTTGGAGGTTGATTTCAGGTTTAACTGGACTTTATCGTGGAATTGCTACCAACATTGCGTCTTCTGCTCCAATATCTGCAGTTTACACCTTCACATATGAATCAGTCAAAGGATCTTTACTTCCTCTTTTCCCAAAGGTAGCTCTTTGTTTCATGTTGTGTGTGTTTCCCTATGACGTTCTTTATTCTTGTCTTTCTTTATGGGGTGTAGGTTAAGAAATAAAGGTTGAGCTGAACTTATTTAGAAACCTAACAGAAAGTCTTCAGCTTCACTGTGTGGAATTGTTGGTTCTTGTTTTTCTCGTAATTTTTCTTGGCTTGTGAGTCTCACCTTTTTTTTTTGGCAGGAGTATTATTCTTTTGCACATTGTGTGGCAGGTGGTTCTGCAAGCATTGCTACTTCTTTCATTTTTACTCCTAGCGAGCATATAAAGCAGCAGATGCAAGTTGGTTCTCACTATCAGAACTGCTGGTATGACTATAAGATCCTCGTATTATCTATGTTAATGTTACCCCTCTAACATTGGCTTAATATGCATTGAATTCATTCAACTATGGTATTAGTTTCAACAGTTCATACAAAATTATATACTTCTGGATTTCTGTCTTTTCCTTCAGATCGTTAGTTTAGATTTCAATATTTTGTTTTAAAGATGGTTTTGTTCTGCCATGATTTGTCTGCATGAAACTTTAACTTTTTTTACTTCAGTATTTCTTTGTTACTCATTGTTCTGTTTCTGCAGGAATGCATTGATTGGGATTATTGGAAAGGGTGGTCTACGTTCATTGTATGCTGGATGGGGAGCAGTGCTTTGTAGGAACGTTCCTCACTCCATTATCAAGGTATGGTCTTTGTACATGCTAGATGGACTGTAGTTGCAAGAAGCCACACACACACACACAAACATATACCTGGCTCTATCGTATGCAATGAGTTGGAGAGAGACCCTCTCTATCATATATTCTATAATAAGCATCCCAGATCATCCTAAATGGCAAGTAGTTATGATATCTGCTTCTATCTCAAATTTATTAGCCCTTATTTTTCAACATGTGATTTTTTAGGCTATCTTTTGCAATGTGTGCAGTTCTACACATATGAAAGCCTGAAGCAAGTGATGTTAACTTCGACAAAATCTAATGCGCCAGTTAACACATCGCAAACGGTTTGTTTGTTCCTCCTTCCTGCCCCCACTTTGAGAATATTTTGCCTTCTCTGATGTAGTACTTCTTTATGATGACTTGCCTTATCAAGTATTGCCTTTCTATCCAAATCAGTATTATGCAGGACTAAGATGATTTTACCATCCTTGCAGTTAGTTTGTGGAGGACTAGCTGGGTCTACAGCTGCTTTGTTCACAACACCTTTCGATGTGGTGAAGACAAGAGTACAGACACAGGTCTGTTTGATTAAAAAAATATATGGATCCCTTTCATGCAATTCTTTGTTACAACTGGCACACAATTTTGTAATGACGCGAAGAAGCATTGTCTACGCCCGTTTTTCTAGACTAGCTTTCTGAGATGAGTTTGAAGTTTGATTAGTGTCTTCTGTGGGTTGATTAATAGGGCATTTGGAAGCAAAATTTTGTTAAAATTTTAGGAGTTGGTGAAAAAGTGAGGAGAGAGAATGAAAAGTTGGTGAAAAGTGAAGAAAGTTGGGGAAAAAGTGTGGAGAGAGAAATTTTAGGGGGTTAAAATTGTGAAAACAAACACCATGTTACATAGAACTACTTTTTTTCTCTCTTTCTATAAGAGTTTCCATGATTAGATGGTTTCCTTTAATGTGTTATCCCAATGCCGAATCTTCTTGTTCACCATATGAATAAGTTTAGAAATGAGGCCTGCCTGACCATCAAGGCAGGTTTAGTTGACAGTTTGGTAGGATCCTTCAAAAAACTTCAGACTTAAGCAATTAGATTTAGATTTTGCATGTTGTATCTCTTCTGGCGCTTATGCATACTATTGTTTCCGCTCCTAACCCGGTGTATGTATGCAGGTTCCAGGATCTATGAGCCAGTATAACGGTGTGTATCATGCCCTTCGAGAAATAGGCAAGAATGAAGGTTTGCGAGGTCTCTACAGGTATGCTTGCCTTCATTCTCCTCAGTATTGTTTTTTTATGTTTTTAGGAGGTAACTGTCTGAACTCATTAGTTAATATATCTCCATCAGCCTCTTTGATATCTTCTGATCTCTTGAAGAGCTGGTCTCTTTGTCTATTGATCAATATGCTTCTGTATCTATGTGAATGACCTGCTTATTGTGTTCTATCTCTCTTCGCAGGGGATTAACTCCAAGATTGGTCATGTATATGTCCCAAGGAGCCATGTTCTTTGCATCTTATGAATTCTTCAAGAGATTATTTTGTTTAGAGGTACCGAACCACAACACACAAATAATCTAATACAAACAAAGTACAGAGGATGCTACATCATTGATATTACCAATTGCATCACCATCCTCATCTGCATCGACATCCTCGTCATCAAGATTGCAGGGTCTACATTCATAATGATTTGAGAGGTCACACAAGAATTTTTTTCCGCAAATGATGTGCACAGAATTTAGTTTTTAGCTTTGGGACGATCTTGTGGGTTAGGCAATCCAGTAGAGGAGCGGCATGCAGTCTTCCTCCTTTCCAGCTCTGAAGGAAATAGAAAATTTCAGACTGGAATGATTAAAGAACTGCATCTCATTCCTTCGGGACCTTATGTCTCGAAAAAGTGTCCCTACTTGAACTCTATTTACTGACTGCCTGCCTGCCTCAACGCCGGTCGACTTACTGATCACCTGACTGAGTTCTTAGCAAGGAGCAAGGAAGATTTTGAGTCCTAACGACAAAGGTACAGGCATTTTTGGGGACTAGCCTACTTCCCATCACTTGAGAGGACAAATCCTCATAGAGTAATGATGTAATAGAACCTCTAGCACCATTGGTTGGAAATTTATTTTTGCAGAAATTGTGAACGAAAGTAGGATTCAGAAATCTGGTTGTGTAATTGAAGTGGAATGAAAGATGAATGAGGTTGGCAGTCACAGTGAGTTCGGCATTCTTTGAAGTGTGATATAGAGTTCAATTTCAGTACATGAGAGGATTGTAGAATTTCTCGGCAACAAAGTGGCATTCTTTTTGGTAGTGAAAATGCGTACTGTAGTTATCAAATGTTCACTTAGTCGAGGACCGAGGTATGAGTAAGTTGGTCCGGATACTCGGTTATAAATAAAAAAAACAAGTGCGAATAAGCTGATCCAGGAAAAAAACGAACATTCACTTTTCATCTTCTTTTTCCAGGACTCATGCAGTCTTGGTTTCTGAAGTTTTATACTGCTTCTTCGGCCTAGCGGAATGATTGGAGTTTTGCGTTTGGGTTGTCATCAAGTTCACGTCGTTCCAAGGTCCAAATGAAACTATTATAATTAAATATAAAAGTTTGAATGGAGAATCTTAAGATGTCGTTGTAGTATAGTGGTAAGTATTCCCGCCTGTCACGCGGGTGACCCGGGTTCGATCCCCGGCAACGGCGATGATTTTTTTGCTTCCATCCTTGTTCGCAATTTCGTTTCAAGTCGTTGTTCCCGTTTGAATTTCTTATGCGTCTTTTACCATCCCAAATAACATGGCTCTCCTCCAGCTTCTCACGAACAGCAGAACCGGTTTCCCGCACAATCACTGAAGATGAACTTATTCATTCTTGTGGTTCATGCCTGAATGAAGCGTGATTGATGGGTTTTTTTCTCAAAATGCTAGTATGGATAGGATTCAGTCGCTTTTGTTGTACTCTCTTGCAGCATCAGCACTGAACTCTAAAGTGAAGGCCACAAATTTTTTTACCATAGGACTGTCCCAGTTCATGCTGAACATGGAACGATAAAGAAGCTTAGATGGATCACAAAGTCAGCATAGGCGATCTCATGGGATAATCCTTGCGTGGTAGAGTTTGAGCCCTGGCTCTCTTTACCTTCCAATTAAAATATCACATCCATTTTTGTCTCTTATGGCTTTTGATATAAATAAATTTAATCCAAGATACTACTAGGCATCCATGCAAGCAAGGATGAATCAAGCCCCAACAGATTTCCAAGACGAATGTAGGACATATTTGATAGAAGCTGAGCTATACGTTGAGCTATAAGCTTAGTCAAAGTAGTAATCTTAAACTAATGATAAGAAAATGCATATATTACATTATTCCAAACGCACATTCTTCTGAACAAAGTTTCGATCTACTTTCCTTACACCATATACTTCCTGATACAAAAAGGGCAAAAGAGAAAGGATCACTCTCTCTGACAACCTAATGACTACTTCTATTCCGTCCCTATGAAGTTACACATGGCGTTTGGTATATTAGCTATTCTGACAATATGGACAATGTTGTGTTCTCTTTAAATATTAGCTATTGAAGTTGGAAGAATGAATTGAATTATATAACAAAAGGATTTTGGCACCCCCTGTGGTAAACCCGCCGATAAGAATCCTAGCCCACATCTCCAAACAGTCCAGTCCTGTTGAACTTTAATACACCATTTCGGTTTATCAAGCATACTGCTGACTGCAGAGCCCGTGCCAGTAAACAAATGAACATCCCTGAAGCTGAGTGATACTGGCAGGAACCTGGAACCCCTTGTGGTCATAAAAAGTAGAGCCATCCTCTATATTCCCTTTTACGTTGAGGTAATCTCTATACATAACTATGAGTCTCCAGGGACTGGCACCCCTTGTAGTCATCAAAGCAAGCTGATTTGAGTCTACAATTCATACTCGAGCAATTGGAGAAAAGGGTGGATTGACCACATAAGATGGTTGGATTTCCTTTACCATCTTGGTGACTTTCATAGTCTCCTTGCTTGTGACTGCTTCAACTAAAAATTTCGCTTCGTCGTTAATCAGCTCTTTCAGAGAATTGCTTTGTGATAACTGTTTGTTTCTGTCCTTCCCGGCATCAATGGAAGCTTCTGTGCCATGCCAAATGGCAACACAAATCGAAAATGCTTGCAATGTGGATAACTGTGCATGAAAATCAACTGCATACTCTCCATCATCAATAACCGTCATGGTCAGGGCAGGTGTACTCTCTTTTGCTCCCTACGTACCAATGGAAATCAAGTAAGGTGTGAGAAACCTAATTATATCTATAGACTGTAGATATTCTTGCTCCAATGAATCTAGTTTTCTCCCCTTAAGAAGTTAATGATACCTTCGCTAATGACCCATCGTTCCACCACAATTACGGTTTAATGTCAGACAGCCAGCAGGTAAAAAAAATAGCATACTCATCTAGAAACATGTGCATATAAATGTAGCATATAAATTCACCATTTCTTGGGTCTTGTCCCATCGGGAGGAATCCTTCCATGTGAACCCAGCATCTTATGTTTCATGGAATTCTTTTTTTGTCAAAACAAATTGTGATCATGGAAAATAACTTGTTGTACAATATGCTTACCTCAACGAAAAGTTCCAAAGGCTGCTGACTCTGCACAAGTGGTTGGTCTTCATCAAACTGAGTACAGGGATTACCTAAAACAGCGAGGGGACAGGCCATGTCCCACCCCCCACAGTCACAGCCTCCACCAAACCTCCAGCGATCCAATAATGACGAAGGGCCTCGACTTTCAGCACTTGGCAAACCATGGTTTCCAGCTGGAATTAACACCTTCACTATTTCTGGACTACTGCTATCATGTATGTGCTTTTTCGTCTGCTCAATCAAAGAATGATTAAGTAGGTTTGGGATCAGTTTATCACTAACTTTATTCCCTCGCTTGGACGTCAAGCTTTCTCTCTTCTCAATTGGGACTTGCATTATTATGGCAGCGATTTCAAGGTTTGGATGCAATTCTGCAGATGCCCAAGGGTAACAATTTGAAGAATCAAAATTACCTTTCTCTGAGGCTTGTCTTTGTTGTAGTTTGAGCTTCGTTGAATGAGACCTATCATCCTCGAGAGTTTCCTTAATGAACTCTACATTGGGACCTTTGAGAGCTCTAAGAACATCAGGGGAACCATCTCCTTGGACCACAGCACTTTGTCTTGCATGTGCAATATCATACAATACAAATTCGGTCACCACGGAGTTGTTCACAACTCCGCCATCTCTTAGTTCTGAACATAAATAACAGGAAACTTGCATCTGTCCCGCCATAGTGAGATCTTTGTCACTACTACTCCATCCCCATCCACTGGCATTGCTCTTCTTTCTACCATCAATGGAGTGAAAAGTATAAACCCACTTAGAAGCATTATCCGTCTTCCATGTCTTGGCCACAAAAACCTCTTCTGGGCACTTCAGAGAGAACTTGAAAAAGGGTACTCCATGTTTGTGTTCTAACTTGAGATAGCCATGTAGATGAACTGGTGAACATGCAGCAACTGACTGGTGGTTCTCTCTCTCAACAAACTGAGGATCAAGTTGTGCTACCTTTTCTGTATTTGAAAAATCATGCAGCAAAGATTTCCTGGATGTTTTGTTCCTTCTCAAGTTTGTTGTCCCAGATATTTTGAATCCCCCAGGTTCCACTGAGTAACCTAAAGGACTTCGCAAAGATTTGGACTTCTTGAATGGATCAAACATCCTTTTGACGGGGCTGAATCTGGTCTTTGAGCTGGCTCTGGAAGAGCAATCACTTTCTGATGGTGAAAGCGAATAAGGCACTTCCACCTTAGCAGACTGTGACTTGTGCAATGAACAAATTGTGTCTCTTCCGAGAAGTTCATTGCCATCATTTAGAGGACCAACAGATTGATCGCTTCTAAAAGGGTGATCCACAGAATCTTTACCTACAGTATCAGCAGGCTTATCCCTGTCGTTTGAATTGAGACAAATTTCAAGGAAGCCATCTTTTGAGCATGGTTCTACACAAGGCTTGCTTCCAGATGTTGGACTAAAGATTGGATTCAAAGGTATCGCCGGAGATCTCTTCTTCAGGCATTCCTCATCTAAACCACCTAATGGGTCCACAATTCTAAAAGAGAATGAGGCGTCACTACTGCGAGATACTTCAATTTTTCTCCCTCGCTGAACCCTGCCCATTTTCTTCATTTTTCTTACCTCTTCGGAACTTTGATACATGGAACCTCGCTTGAGCTCAATGGTACCTTCAAGTCCAACAGGTCTAGATGGAATGCTTTTACAAGAAGAACTGTGATAGCGACCAAAGTTAATATCTATGAAGTCCTCCTTTAGGCTCAATAGATCATCTTTACGTGTAGGTTTCCCTCTTGTGCTTTTCTTTTGAACATTTATGCAATCTTGCTGAGATGGAAGAACCGTATTTGGACTCAGACCAACAGTGCAATTTTTATGAAACTCTAACTCGACCTCTAGTCCCATTGTTAGATCTCTGCAGGGAATACAAAAAATAAATAAGTAAATGAGCAAAAAATTGATAATGACCTGCATATGAGAGACACTAGCAACCACTAATCTGATATTGGAATATGAACTCAAATCAAGATTTCTAACCAATGTCCGCATCTTATTGCTCCTTTTATTAGAAGATCAGCTATCTACCATTGATTTTTGGGAACATAACATGAAAATCACATATGAAGCATAATGCGTTTGAAGAATCATATGGGTAGTCGTAATTCATGAAAACTATGAGAACAGCCATGCTCATACCGGATAAAAAAATTCAAAATCAAACAGTTTAGGGTTTCTGAAATAGAAGCAATAATATAATGATAACAACCTCAGTAATCACCATAGTTTGAAAGGTCGGAAACCCCATTAGTGATCCCAAACTTTACGATTACTATAATACTAAAAAGCCAATCTCGATCCCCTATAACACCAAGGAATCTTATGATCTATATAGACTCCAAGAAAACGAGTAAAGCAGCAATATAGTTTTTAAAAACGAAAACTTTTTTTTTCTCTTGCATTACAGGCCAAAATTAAAAGAAAGGCTTGTAAAAGGAAATGGCCATACCCCACTAGATCTCAGAGAAGTGAACTCGAAGAAAAACCCAACAACCTGCAAGCAGATGCAATCATGTCCTCCAACCTCTTGAGCTGAAAGTCACCAGGAATCTAAAAGAGCACACCCAACAACCCAATATAATAACCAGTAAGCTGTGACCCATAAGTTTACTGGGAAGACTTCCCGAATAATCAACTAAAGTGCAGGGACAAGGAAAAGCCAGCCGGAACCATGCCAAGAGCAGTCAAGCATAGCTGCATAAAAAAAAAAAACATAGTTGCATAATAAACACAAAAAGTGAGTTCTAGAGAAAAAGAGAGGGACAGAGAGAGAAAGAGAGAGGGTGGGAAATAAGACAATGCTAGATAGAGAAAGCATGCCTGATATGAGTGAGTGTTAGGAACGAAAACTCTTTTTATCTCTGACTCTCTCTCACACGAGGAAGCGCTGCAATGAGAGACAGTGAGCTGCTAAGCTACAGTTCATGTCTTAAAAAGCCATCTCCTTCAAAACCATCATATGCAGCTAAGTTTCAGTGTGTTTTCTCTTTTTGGAGCTTTCTTTCTTTTTAAATTTCCTCTCTTTTTGAAGCTTTCTCTACCGGCCTTGAAGGGGCACCCATATGGAAAGCCAATGATAGCCTTGAAAGACAGCTGCTATGGCTTTAACTTCGGTGGGTAGTTTCGGCACTGGATAGGCATTAATTAAGAGTGGAAGGGCACTAACCGTTAAAAGGTTAGTGTCCAAATCACTGTCACAAATTATTATCTTAAGGTTTCGGGAACTGCAAATATCAAGACTGAAATCCCACAATTTATTTGACTGATTTTCGAATAATTATTTATTCAATAAGATATTAATGTTGTAAATTGCAGATCTCACTTAAAATTACTTTTGGGTCCTTAACCCTTTAAAATATGGACATCGTTGTTGACGATCATGCCCATCATTAATATGCTCAACTTAGAAATCCAATTCCCAAATTTTTGGGTCATCAAACTTCAAAGCATAAAGCAACTTGGCTCACAAAAAGTTTAGAAACAAAAAAACTTGGCTCACAAAAAAGAATAAAGCAACTTATTTTGATATATCCATAAGTTGGTGGTCCAAAAGATTAGTAAATGGCATCATGTTTAAATTAGGAGAAAAATACTTTATGCTAATTTAATTTCTGAAATCATAATCTCGAATTACTTCACATTTTAGGAGAGCGTACCTAATTAGAGAGACATTTCAAAGAACTATTATATGTTTTCTCTCTGGTTACCATAATCTTGTTTGAAAAGACAATTGACTTCATGCCATTCAATAAAAAAAAACTAAGAACTGTTTTGGTTTAGTTTTCAAAACAGTTTTTGTGTTTGTGTTTTTTTTTAAGTAGTGTAGATTTTCTTGGAATTGATGAAAAGTTAATTAAAAGTTGATGAAATTTCTAAAAAGTTATTGGGTATTGGAATTTGATAAAAAAGTTAGTGATAAATTTTTGAAAATTTTTTGAGATATTAAACAAACATAGCCTTAGGTCTTTTCTATCGTCTCGAGTTATTATCAAATTAGTCATTTTTTTAGGCCATCAAAGCGTAAAGTAGGAGGCTTGGGGGAAAAATAAAAGTAAGCATCAATCTTTAGGTGGTCCTGAAGAAGCCCATCCCATATTCATGGTTAAATTAGGATGACTTTAAAAAAAAAAACTTTCTCAAATTTGGTTTTAGGTTAGAAGAAGATGAAGAAAAAAGTGCTTTAACCCCAAACAAAAAAAATCGAAATACCACAAAAGCCCTCAAAATCTTTTCTTGAAACGCGTTTGACTCCTTTCAAACGTTAAATTGCGTTTAACCAAAAGTAAGAAAAAAAAGATAAGAGTGTATCTAGGAAACGATTTTTCCTTCTTTTTTTTTAATTAAGTTTTGGACGAGAACAGAAATTATATACAAGGGTAATACTGTACAATCACTGGTAAAAGGGAAATAGCATAGCTCCTGATGGTCAAGGAGAGTCACGTAAATTCGCGTGCGTGATTGGTATAGGCGGGAGGAAACAAAACTGAGGCGGTCGGTCACATCGAACTCACGGCCCACGGGATCTTTTACTCCCAACCAATGCATCCACTGCCACTAGCCCCAAAAGAGAAAGTGGCCCGCGTCCTTCTCTCTCACGAAGAGACCAAAAAACGCAGACCCCTTCAATTTTAAATTTCCTCAAACATTAAGACGTCTTAATCATGCTAATATTACTCCTTAACTACTTGTGGGCTCTAGAAAACTTGAGGAAGAAGAGAAAGAAAGCTAGTCTGCCTTAACTACATTAAGGAAATCCATTGCCGTACCCTTTTGATCCAAAGAGTACTTTGAGTAGATTCAAATCCAAGCAATACTCTATTTTAATCGGTAGCCCTACTTGGGATCTGCCGCACCAATTTATTGGGTTGGGCAAAAAATGTGACCACAGAGATTAAGATGGGAAGGCAACTAATAACACCACCAAGTTATGGACTAACCTACTGCTGTCAGTCGCACCCTCCATTCAGTGGCGGATCCAGAATCTAATTTGAAGGGGGTCGAACACATAAGGCGAAATGACAAAAAAAAATTCCAACGTAATGTAAAAAATGTCTTAGAGTTAAAATATCGAAAATTAAGGATTAAAAATATTAAAAATTTTAAAATACACGTACATACTATTTTCTAAGACTGAAAGTGACAATTAAATCATACTAATTTGCATCTTATATATACATATAAGAAAATGATAGTTTGAGCAACATGAACTCCACAGAAATTCAAGGGCATAAAAAATCCTAAACAAACAAAAATCAGCTAAATAATTAATTCGGGACCCAAAAATATGAGTAGGTTTCTATTTATTTTCGAAAAAAAAATTAAAAAATTAGAAATTTCTAGGTAGAAACCTCTATAGCCCTAAGATATCCAAATCAATTCAATCTCTTCCTCCAACAATTTCACAACTTACAAAATTTCAAACCCTAAAGCATTTTTAGCATACTAAATAATTTTACAACTCACAATAGGAGAGCAAAACTTGGACTCTACCTTAGCAGAACAAGAAATCCAAGCTTTGCAGTAAGCAAAAAGTAAAGAAACTACAGTTCTGATGAAACAATAAATCATATACACAATTAAGCGACCTAAATAAATTACCTTACTGTTTGATCTTTTGAAAGCACAACATCTAGAAGCAGAGAGTGGCTCAAAATCATTACTCTCTAAGTTTGACGATTCGGGAAGTTCACTTTTCTTCAGAGAAACTAGTCTTGAACCCCTAAAGCACCCCTTTCGATTCTCTAGCAGGCTTCTGGCAGAAAAAACTCTTGAAGGAGTATGAACAGCCAGGACAACATCAGGGTTTGGGACCCTGCACAAACCCAAGGCATTAAGAAGGTTTGGACCATTTTATGTAGTGACTGATGACATAAAGCAACAAAAAATTTACTCGACTCAGAACTAAATTCAATAGGAAAAAGAGAAAAAAAAATGGGCAAAAGTCAAACCTGTGAACTGCACAATACATCAACTTTTTGGTTATTTAGGTTTCATTCTTTTCCAAGCAGTGCAACTGAGAGTTCAACATAGCATGTTACTATAATAATCAACCTCAAAATTGAAATAAAAATACTAGGAACAAGAAAGCATGCATCATTGCATCATTTGAACAAGCAAATATGTAGCACACTTGCAGCACTGCGTGCAGGAACCATGACTCTGCTTGGTGGTTGCCATAGCAGCAGGCTAGAGTAGGATTTAGATCTCAATTTCCTGACTACTTATGCGCGCATCACCAGTACACCTGAAATGCATATATTGACACGTTGTAAAATATCTTTCAATGAAATGCATATATTAAAATCTCTTATGGAAGTGAAAGGGCCTATCAGAAATGAATTTCCCCTACATCACTAATGATTTCAACCTTTTAGAGAAGGTTTCCCTTTTGTATTCGAGACTTTACCCAACTCTCCACATCCCAAAGTCAATTGATCCTCCGATAGTTTACATCTGCATCTGCTCCTGATCGTCCCGACTAACATAACAAGTTCAATTTAGAGTATCTTCCATAATTGCAGGGGCAAAAGCATGGACCAAAGGCAATGGCAGTTGTCAATGGGGTACATGACCATTACAGCTGACAAAGGTTTTCAATAGCTCTAATCTCCTAAGGACCCAGAAAATCGAAAGCGGTTTAGAGTAGAAGTGAATTCACAGACATGTTGTATGAGCTCCTGTCAGTAGCTGAGGTCTTACACATTGGGCTTTCCAGAAAGTAGGAATACATAAGGCAAGTCTGACCCACCACAAAACTATGTCGATTTATCAGAGACAAGAACAAAATAGATTTTGAAATTGAAGAACTCAAGTCAAGCAACTGTCTACAAAATCCTTAGTAACACCAGTTTACCTTCAAAAATGAATTGGATGGAATTCCAAGGATTCCAACAGCTGGTTCCATTTTCTCATGATTTGAGAAATCAACATTAATAATTAACTATAAGGATTCCAACAGCTGGTGCCCTAAATCTATTAACTATAAATTGCCCTAAATCTAATTGTTCAATAAATTAACTATGTTGTATGCATTAATCATTATAATTCCTAACTAACTATTAACTAAAGAAATTAAACGGTTTAATACTGCAAACTGCAAAGGCTACTGAGTGAGGGTCTGAGGGAATGCGAAATTCTCACAGATGAGGAAGTCGGGAGTCTCGGGACCGGACACCGTCTGGAGAGAGAGTCCTGGGCGGCCTGGGACCGCGGATGCGGCGAGTCACGGTTGGGCTGGTGCCGGGTGCGCTGGACGCTAGTGGTGCGGTGCAGGGAAGGCAGTGGTGCGGCGCAAACGGGGGTGGCCGGTGGAAAACAGCGTCGGCGCAATGGGCACGATGGTGCGGTGCGACGCGGCGGTGGGCGAGATAGAGAGGGGTCGAAGAGAGAGACGGGTCGAGACGAGAGAAAAACGCTTTTTTATTTTTTAAGGCAGAGGGTGAAACGCTGCCCGTTAACCGGCAGAGAGTGAAACGCTGCCGGTTAAAAAATAAAGAGGCCTGTTCTGAAGGGAAATATTTGGATGGCTTGGGCCAATGGGGGTCGGGCTCCCAAAGGCCCAGGCGCTCCAGGGTTGGTTTGGGCCTATGGGGATCGGGCTCCCATAGGCCTAGACTAACTTATATTAAAAAAAAATTACATCTAAATTTTTTTTCCGGCCGCCCCCCCTGCATCCGCCTCTGCCTCCATTGGTCCTGTTGATCTCTGCTGATTTATTGGTTCCAACCGAGCATGTATGTTATGTTGAATCAATCCATTTCTTTACCACTTCTCCAGAAATGTTAAATGAAAAGGGATCTGATATGCCTGCCACAGGCAACTAACTTGATCTTATGTTGCTCAAAAAGCAGTATCTGAGCATGCTTGAGAGAGAGGAGAGATAATAAAAAGAACAAATTGCCCCAAGCGCCTCCCATTATCTTCAGACTTCAGCAGACTGCATTGTGAATCAAGAGAGACCAACAAATACACTCCTCCAAGGTTACCAATTATATGCTTATGCAAGGCAGCCTCACAAATAAAGCAAAACCCGTAGTGCCATTGGGAAGCTTCACAGACAAATCACCTTAAAAGATTCTCTGTATAGACACAAATTCATCTACAGCAATGGACCCCTTTAGGAATTGGACAGTGTCTTCAACCCTCGTTTATTCTTTCATGGGACCGCTTTTAACAGCAAACTATGAATAGAGCTCAAAATAGAAGAGATCTACACAGAAGTACTCGATTTTGATGTCACTATGTATACCAAACACGATCCTAAACCTAAGGGAGAGAGATCTGAGATAACAACTTCCATCTGCTCGAGGCTATAGACAAAGAAACCCCATCTTAGTATGCATTTACAGACTACCTACGGTTAACTATACAAGAGGGCAGTTCCTCATAAAACTGAAAAGACTACGTCAGTAACCCCAAAATGCAAGGCCAGGAGATTCTACTCGGCATTTCTAGCAGTTTCAGATTTTTCTTCCTTTTTCGACCTGCCAAATGATTTCTGGGCATCCAGGACCGGCATGTATGCTTCACTTGTTTTTTTGAAGACGTCATTGGCTGACTTGTCAGATTCACGAGGACTCACCAGCTTCTTCTCTACTTCTTCAAATTTGGCAGTCGCCCACGGTGCTGTGCCAACACTTCTGGAGGAAGTTGGGGCATCAATTGTCAGTTTAGATGCCTCATCCCTAGAAGCATACCAGGAATGGCCACAGGCAGTACACTCTAACTGCATCCACAGAACCAAGGGAAAGAAGTCAAAGACAACTGGAAGAAGGGATAGCTGGACACACCCACACAAATATTAAAGTCCTACTAGAAACAGCCATTCACTCCAAGCCTTCTTACAGGCAATAAAATCTTTAATTACCCAATAGGTTATCTAATTTAGCCACCATTAATATTCCTAACAGATGTAAGTAAAGAACATCGCTCTCTATGCCACTTTGCTGGATATATCATCTTCAACCTTGTTTTTTGTTCCAAGTGACAGACAATAATATGTTAGGAAGGCTTCATATAAGTGTCACATGTCATGATGCGGATGCAGGCTCATAAATTGTTAAACAAAAGCAGAAGCAATCTGCTGACTTAAATACATACATATAGAGAAGCTAATGTATGTTTGTCCATCATTGCACACACAATTCTTTTGTACTTGCAGATACAGACATAGTTAATACAAATTCTCATTCGTAGATATCCACCCCATTGATAATGTTGCTGAAATCAAATGCCTTTTTGGTTTGGGGGAAGGGAGGAGGGGGAGGATTCACCCTCCTGTGAAGAGTCTAGAAAACCATTTTAGGAAATAGCAAAGCAGAAGCTTCTTTAGAACCTGACCACATCTAAGGAATTTAATAGTACAAAAACAGAACGTATCAAGAACCTGGTAGCGTTCTCCATGTCCTGCTTGGATAATGTCTCTTACACCGACTTTAAACTCATTGCATCTTGAGCAACGAGCATCTGTCATCTGTCTCACAAGTAACAACAATGAACACATATTTAGTGCACCAGAAGGATACTAATAACTGCGAGTTAATAATAAATAGAGGTAATAAGTCACCTGCATGCGCTCTGACTCATCAGGCTCCTTCCTTGCTGTTTCCTCAGCCGTTAAACCCTCCTGAAATCCAAGTGTTTAGTGAAGATGCTTTTCTATTTGTAACGCAGAAAAATACGAAGGACTTAATTAAAAAGTACAGAGCACGAGACAGACTATAGATCACACGATCATATTTAACCCAGGGTGGAGGGGAAAAGAGGGGGGGGAACCCAAGCATCAACTTTTTACGAATTTATAACACTTCAATTCAGAGCAAAAGAACAACTACCAAATAATCCTCGTTCCAACGAGAGTTTCCACATCCAGCACTGACATCTTCTGTATTAAGCCTCAACTATTTTGTCCAATAGATCCAGATCCAACTAAAACCATAGTTTCAAACACAGCCATCCAAGTTGTTTTCATATCAACACAAACTCCCCACCTTTAACTATTTAGCTACTATAAACCCTTAAGCTCTCGCAGTAGCTTTCCTCCCTTCTGTGGGCTAATTCGGTTTTGGGTTATCCTTTTGTGGGTTTTCTGGATTTTCTTAGTTTTTTAGCTTGTATGCTTTAGTTTTTGTCAGTATAGTCTCTTCTACTGTCACTTCTCTTTTTCTTTAATAAGGTTGGCTTACTTATCAAAAAAAAAAAATAGACTAGTCCCCCCCCCCCTTTTTCTCTCTCTAAGGGGAAAAAAAACCTCAATTGAGGGAGGAAAAAAGGAAGAAAAGCAACCCTGATACAAAATTTCCTAGGAACAAAAAAGAATTGATGTCCAAAATTACCCAGCTGTGCCTCTATACATTTATGCACATCAGTTTGACATGTGGATCTTCGTACTACAAAATCACCACTACCATACCCCTGAAATGCAAGATATAACTAACATTCATGATCATTCATCATCCTCCATGTATTCTCACTCAAACCATCTGAACACCTTCATAAAAACAATACATCTTTGAATAGGAAAGAGACCCAAAAATTACCAGGACAAATAAAAATGCAGACATCAGATAAACAAATCAAGAGTAAAGCTCTGACCATTTTTATGTTCTTATGTTTGTTATCTTACTGTTGCATAGTGTGCAGCCTCTATAAACTGCCATGCTTGTTAAAAAAAACACGGTCAGATTGTTAGAAACACCAATTTATAAATCAAAACTACAATGCTCATGGGATGGATAAATTTTTAGGAACCACATTCTAGCCAAGTGAGGCGCCAGAGATGAATTTTATTCATGGTTTCTCACTTACAATGGCAGGCATTCTCAGCAGTAATAAAGTGAACTATGTCCTGTATGAAAAATTTTGCCTAAAGAACTCTATGGGATTGACCTTCTTTAGAGAAACATTCATGTCTGAAATACATAAAAAAGGAAAATACAAGTAGTGAGTCGTGAATGAACCATACCTTTAACTCATTTGGCGACATATTCAGTATTGTTGATGGGTCCAACTCTCCGTTTAGAAGGCGCCGGGCCAGTAGTGCAGTGTTCTAGCAAGAAAGGGAAAAGAGAGATTAGGAATAGAA
Organism: Myrica gale; assembly: GCA_963930655.1. NCBI lineage: Eukaryota > Viridiplantae > Streptophyta > Magnoliopsida > Fagales > Myricaceae > Myrica > Myrica gale. The sequence continues at coordinate 19,872,382 of OZ005620.1, forward strand.
TCACTCAAAGTTCAGGCACAAATGCGACAACTCATGGATCAGTTATACTGTTATAGGCATATCTAAAGCCACGTTCTGTTACCACTAAACCAGTATAGGATGATTTGCTCATTCTGGACCCTAAGGCTACGGATAAATCCGATTATAAACCTCGAAGAAGATTATAAACCTCGAAGAAGATTTATGTCCTGACTGATGACTGCAAACCATGTCTGAACAAGAAGAATTTATGTGTTTTGTCATAGTTTTTTTTTATGAGTAAAGCTTTATTAAAAGAAATAGGAAATTGAACAGTACAAAGGTTGTACTGAACCAGCTACAACAAGCAAGCTAGGAAACTAATAAAATCACTAAAGTCTACAAAAGGGGAACCCAACACCCCATTAGCCCACAGAAACAAGTTCTGCATCAATTTTCCCTTCAAACATTCTAAGGACAGTCCCACATCTTCAAAACATCGTCCATTTCCTTTCCCTCCAGAGGCTCCACCAAATGCATAATGGAATCATTTTCCACACAGCCAACGCCAAAGGGTTGTCAAACTTTCTCTTCCAACACTTCAACACCCCTCCCACCCTCTTAGGCATCACCCAAGGATAGTTGACGATACTAAGCACATGCACCCACAACTCTCTAGCGACCAAGCAACGGATAAGCACATAATCCACAGACTCTCCATCATTCTTGCAAAGAAAGCACCAATTAATCAAGCATAATCCCCTCCTTCATAAATTGTAAATGGCTAAGACCTTCCCATGAGCCGCTTCCCACACAAAGAACGACACCCGAACGGGAGAGCGTTCTTCCAGATCTGCCTCCACGGAAGGACCTCGCCAGAACCCTCAACAATGAGCCCATACAACGACTTAACCGAGAAGACCCTATTCTTAGCACATTGCCACAACATTTTATCTTCTTCCCTTCTCCTAAGGACCACAGAGTACAGCAATAAGTAGAAAGCAGAAAAGTCTTCAATCTCCCAATCATTGGTGGTTCTAGCAAACTGAATATTCCACACCCCATAACCGGAATCGCCCTCCAAACAATCCGCAACCATTGCATCCTTGTGCCTAGCAATAGAAAACAAAAGGGGGAAAGCAAACTTCAAAGGCCTTTCTCCACACCATAGATCATGTCAAAACCTGACGCTAAGACCACACCCCACCACGTAACAAATGTTCCCACAAAAGAAGGTCCATTCGTTGCTTATGTGCTTCCATAGGCTCACACCATAGGAACTATGGATCTCATTGGTTCTCCAACCTCCCGAAACGCTGCCATACTTATCCTTAATAACAGCCCGCCACAAACTATCCCTCTCCAAGGCGAAACGTCACAACCACTTGCCCAATAAAGCTCTATTGATCAAATGGAGTCTCCTTAAACCCAGCCCTCCACAACTCAACGGAGAGCAAACCCCCTCCCATTTGACAAGATGAAACTCGTGCTCGATTCCATCACCTTCCCACAAAAATGTCCTTTGGATCTTCTCCAATCTTTTGGCAATCCCCAAAGGAATAGGAAAGAGAGAAAGAAAATAGATTGGGAGGCTAGAGAGTGTAGACTTGATCAACGTGAGTCTACCTCCCTTCGAAAGATAGTTGTGTTTCCAACCTGCCAACCTTCTTTCAGTTCTCTCAATAATGTCATCCCAAATATGTCTGCTCTTAAGCGGTAACCCAAGATAGGTGGTAGGCAACGACGAAACTCTGCAACCCAAAATAGTAGTCAACTCCTGAACATTGCCCACATCCCCAACAGGATTAGCTTCCGTTTTTGAAAGGTTAACTCTCAACCCTGACACCGCCTCAAAGCAAAGCAATAAGCATCTGAGATTGCGAAACTGACTCGCCTCCGCCCCACACAAGATTAAGGTGTCATAAGCAAACAGAAGGTGAGAAATACTCATGCCTCCCCCTGCAACTGACCCCAAACTCCACAATGGAACCCCCATCCACCACTTTATTCATCATTCTGTTGAACGCTTCCATAATGAGCACAAAAAAAAGGGTGAGAGCGGATCTCCTTGACGCAAGCCCCTAGAGCCTCCGAAAAAACCTTTAGGGGAGCCATTCACCATCACCGAAAATATAACCGTAGAAGTGCAAAACTCGATCCACCTACTCCACCTCTCCCCAAAACCACATCTCCTTAACAGATACAAAAGGAAATTCCAATTGACACGGTCGTAGGCTTTCTAAATATCCAATTTGCACAACATGCCCGGCACATTGGACCTCAACCTCGAGTCAATACACTCGCTAGCAATCAGCACAGGATCTAAAATCTGTCTACCTTTCACAAAAGCATTATGGGACGGCGAGATGATCTTATCTCTAAGACAACTTCAAACGATTAGCTAAAACCTTCGCCAAAATCTTGTAAACACCCCCCACTAAGCTTATGGGACGAAAGTCCTTCAGCTCGACCGCTCCCGGTTTCTTCGGGATAAGAACAATGAACGTGGCGTTCATACTCCTAACAAATCTTCCATCCATAGCAAACTCGTTGGACATGGATAGAATGTCTCCCTTAACCACCTCCCAACAAGATTGGAAGAACGCTAAGGAGAAGCCATCAGGGCTTGGAGCCTTGTCCCCATTTAAACTCCTAACCGCCCTCGTTACTTCCTCCTCATCGAAAGGTCTCTCTAACCATTCCGCATCAACCCCTAAAATTGAAGCAAACTCTAGATCCTCCAAGAGGGGTCTCCAAGAGTGAGGCTCCTTATACAATGAGCGATAGAAGCCAACAGTCTCCTCTGAAATCCGCCCGGGTTCCTCCACCATCTCCCCCTCTACCTCCAAGCTCGATATAGAGTTGTTCCTTCTATTGGAGTTGGCCACTCTATGGAAGACTTTCGTACACCGATCCCCTCTTTGAGCCAAAGAGCCCTCGACTTTTGCCTCCAATTGGTCTCCTCCATCTCAATCGGAATATTCAGCTCCCTAGACACTTCCACTTTCCTCTCATTCCCCGCCTCATCAAAGCATCCTTCCTCATCCAATCGCTCCAACATAGACAAATCGCCTAACACCTGTTTACGAAAATTCAGATCCCCAAAGACCTCTTGATTCCACAATTTCAGGTCCTTCTTCAAGGCTTTCAACTTAGAATCAAGCACATAACAGTTCCACCACTCCTTCACCTTATCCACAAAACCCTCTTCCTTAAGCCAAATGTTCTCAAACCGGAAGGGTTTCTTTCCTCCCTCAAATCTGCCATTTTCCAAGAGAATAGGAAAGTGATCAGATAACAAACGAGGGAGCCTCTTTTGGGTAACCTCGGGGTACAAGGCTTCCCAACAAGGGCTGAAAAGAAAGCGGTCTATTCTAGACCGTGACTAGGAAGCTCTATTATTCGACCATAACTAAAGGACCTTCCCAACAACGGTAAGTCCACCAAGCCATTTTCTGAAATAAAATCAGAAAAATCCATCATAGCACTCTCGAATCCTCTGTTTCCCAACCTTTCACTAGGAAAGTGCGTGACATTGAAATCTCCCACAATGCACCACGGAAGGTTCCACCCGATAACTCCTCCCAAAGCATCTTTCTTCTACGGTCATCGTTGGGTCCATACACCCCAGAAAAAGCACATTGGACCCTGTCCTCCACATTGTTAAAAATCACCGACATAGAAAAACTACCCTCACAAGAGTCCACCATCTCTAAAGTCCTCGAATCCCACAATCAAAATCACGCCCGAAGCTCCATCCGCCGCTAGACTACACCAGCCCACATGATGCCCCCCCCCCCCACAAACTCCTGATGAAAGCTTTAGAAATTATCCCCACCTTAGTTTCCTGAATACAAACTAAATCAGGCTTCCATTCCCGCATCCCTTCAACAAATTTCTCACCCTACTACGTTTCTGACTATCATTCAACCCCCTAACATTCCAACTTAATATTCTAGGCTTCATAAATATTTGATCGAAACCCTTCCTCCATTGCGGCTCTTCCTAGACACATATTTATTCCCATCATAATTGACTGGGGACTTCAACTCTTTCATCTCCCTTAAGAACTTGCCTCTTGATCTGCTTGGACTTGGAGTAACAAGCTCATTGTTCCCCCTATCCTTCTCTAGAGCTGCAAAAAGCACAATCAATTCACTCTCGTAACTGTCGCATGAGAGCCCAACCATATTTTTAAAGGACGAGACCATTTCCAACACTCAGTTCGAAGAAGATAGAGGCATATGGAAATCCTCCTTCCCCGACATAGGAGGACACACCACCAAAGGTTTAGCCACAAACACATCAACACCACTATCTGCGTAGACTATAGCCCCTCCCTCTTCGCTCTGCTCAACAACCAAGTCATGACTCCCAAGGAAATCCAACGGCACGTCACTGATCTTACAAGCCACCACCGAATCCTCCAAAGCACGGTCATTGACCAAAACCTCTGTACCCACCTCAGACACCCCAAACTCATTAGACCTTGACCCAGCCATCCACGTGGGATGTGGACTCGAAGAGTCCAAGCCCACGTCTGCCAAGAAAGGGCACACGAGCTGCTTCAGCACGAGAAGACTCGAGATTGTCGAAGCCCGACACAAGTCAACTGGAACATCCCCTGATGAAGTCGACCCCACCTCCAAAGGCCGAAGAGCAAGATCTGCCGCCAGATCTAAGATCTGGGAGCCAGACGAAGCTCGGCCAAAGTCGACATGAGCTTCCGCCACCGACAGTACACCAGTCGGACCCTCTGCCACCACAGACGACGGCGACCCCTCCTCCCGAAGCTGAAGAACAGAGACCACTGCCGGATCGAGGACCTGAGAGACTACGATGGCATTCGGGTCCTCAAACCCGATAGAAACCTCCTCACCCGACCCAACAACCAGCCCAACTCCTCCTACCTTATAAGACCCATCTAACGGCCCAACCCGAGGCCCACGCAACCCCCCTTCCCTCAATGGTCGACGCCTTCTCCTTCCCCTTCAACAAAGACTTGTTCTCGATGCTCTGACCAAGAGATGGGCCCGAGCCCAGTCCAACCTTCCCACTCGAAGACGCCAACGAGTTAGTGGCCACACCCACAACATCCTGGGCCATCAACTTAAAACCGCACACCTTGCAGCTTAAGTCCATCCTGGGCCCAACCAAAGGCAATAAAGCCACCCTCTTATGCTTAACCAACCCAATTAAGTCGTCCACCTCAGCCTTTAATTTCATTAGACGCTCCCACACAACACCGTCAGACCCAACCGCAAATCAGAAGTCCCAGAGCAATCATAACTCTCGGAATTACCAGCCCCCCAACGCTATTTGCATGCGGCTCCAGGGGAACGACGATCATGAGCTTTTGCATGCCATCCACGTCAGCTGCCGCTTTTCGAATCTCTATCTTCCCCAACGCTTCCTTCTCCGACAGACCAGACTTTGTCATATCGGAAAAGGAAAGTCCTTCTCTGACCGTAGAAACCACGGGCCCCTTCTTCTTCCGTCTGAGCTCGCCAATGGCCGAGATAACTTCTTCACATGTCATACCAAACGCCTTCCACCCTGCACTCGACCTCCCTTCCGGAATCATCACAGCCCCCTGGCGACGCCTCTCTCCAAATTCTGCAAGAGCGACGTAAAGTCCACTCTTGTTCGAACATCTCTGCACTAAAAACGCACGCGGAGGTTCATTAAATCTCTCCGAAAAATCTCTAGAATCCTTGATTTCCACAAGTTTGCCAAACATATTCGCCAACCAGACCACTCCATATCTACCGAAACAAATTGAGTTTTGAGACTTCCTATGTTGTTCAATTAACGTAACTAATCCAAAAGAGCTAACAGAGAACTGAAATGTTTTTGCCTCGATCACCAGACTACGGAAAAAACGCCATGAATCTATACGACTGAAACAACACTCTCTGACAGCTAAAAAACAAAAGATGCAAGGCTAACCAAGACTAGAAACAAGGACGACGACCACACGATAACCAGAGAGCCAAGAGAGAAAAAAGGACCCATGGTGTCCCTGGATATAAACTATTGAGACAGGAATGTTTTGTCATAGTTAGAACCATTTGATATCAAGTGTGAAAATCCCAAGGATTTAGAGCTTTATTAATAATAAGCAGATATGTTTATGAATGCAAAGAAGTGTGTCTAAATGCATCTAAGTAGACAGCATGACAGAATACTGACTGCCTATAAACCTTGAGATTAAACAGAAGTTGTCGCATCTTCTGGTTATACTTCTGGAAATCAGAGGCAAGAGTATCATGTGCAGCCTTCTCGAGAGCAGTTACAGCTGGAACAGCAGCATCCGGCCAGAGAAAAGACTTGTCACTCTGGGGAAAAAACATTTACGAGTAAATCATTGTATTAACTTTTTTTTATATAAGATAAATCATTGTATTAACTTAATCCTCTGTTTTTCATGTACCAACAATCTATCAGCCACAATGAGCAAGGATCTCTCTATACCTGTTGACTCTTTTCTTGAGATTCATTAGCAGCATCTCGACACTTATTCTCACCTTCATGGCTAATTCCATCAGAACCACCTTTTTCTTTGTCGTCTCCATGCACACTATCAATGGAACCGCACATGTATTGAATTCCTTGAAGAATCCTGTCCAGCCATTTATCACGAAGGTTGTCTCCAGTCAATACATTGAAATTGACTAAAATATTCCGGTATTCAGATGTATTTGTACAGCTTCCAGGTGTTTCAGCTTTTAGATGTTGATCGGGCCTTGCTTCTTCCTCCCTTGAAACATCAAGTGGTGAAATATTCTTTTTCCTCAATGATCGTTTGGTCTTAAGCTGATCTTCCTGGTCAACACCAGTGTCTTCTATTTCAACCTCAGGAAGATCCCCCAAACATGCTTGAGTTTTCTGAACAAGAAGATCAATCTCGTGCTGCTTATTATCTTCATAGTCTTTATCAGTCAATTTCCACAGTTTCCGTTCAACGGTGTCATACACTTTTTGTACGATAAAACCAGGATGTTGTTTACGACTTGGAAGCTGCTTATTTATGGGAACAAAATGCACAACACACTTGTGCATCACGGATTCTGCTGGCACCTCATCACGATGGAAACTGTAAAATAGCTCTCTTGTATCACGTGATTGCCAGCTTCCACCAGCCTTTCTCTCTGCCTCTTCAGGGCGATAGAACCACTGCCCAGTTACCATCATGCTCCCATCTCTAGTCTGAGCAATATCCTACCAGTATAAAAATAATCCCATCATTCAGAGAAGCACAGAAAGGGTACAAAAGATAAGTCAAAGGAACTGCATCCCAAACAACCTTCAAAAACATCTATTACGTATGACATGTAAAATCAACTAAAAAACCCTGTCCTCGAAAAGGGGCAAGTTAGCAAGACTTTGCCTGCTCTACATGTGAACGGCTCACAGGATGAGATTTGACAACGATATGTTTGTCAAAATGATAGTGTAAGTATTTCAAGTCAATAATATGAGAGAAGTTCCATCTTTTCGCAGCAAAATGTAGTGCCAAATGCAAAACTGAATTGAATAGCTAAAGTTCTCAAGCAATAATTCCTTCCAAACCCTATTTGAATATTCTTGAACTATCAATTAAACATACCAATCAACATAAAAGACAAGAGTGCAACAGCGAGTTGACATGAGATGCATATACAGAACTGTAACAAATATCATAAGTTCTCACAGAAGAGAGTGAGTATTTCATAGAAGAAGTACCTTGATAATAGCCACGTAAGGCTTCTGTTCTTTATCCTCGGGAACTAAAAGTACAGGATCCTCCTGCAGACAACCAAAGGGGGAAACCAACAATAACATAAGAGGTGAAGTACATGATAACATGAGCAAAAGGGGAAGGCATATAAAACATTTTATGCACCCTAAAAACCATCAATAGGTAACAATTTCTGGATCAGATGCATCCATATTTTCAATCTATGGCCTCAACATAATACATAAGGACACAACATGCCTAAAGCCAAGCATCACAACATTATTGACAATGTCAAAATATATGCAATAGAAGAGCCAAAAGAATGGGCATTTATAGTCCCTCAGCATATACCACTTCTCTCGATTATGTCGACTTACATGGTCCCTTTGGTGATAAGATTTATGAATTACTATGGCATACATGGATAAGTAAGCCACTATTCTCAAACATTTCCTCATATAAGCTGCGTTTGTTTCGATGTAAATTTAAGAAAATAGGAAAATATTTACATCTGAAAATAGTTTCAAAGAAAATAACCAAAATTCCATTGTTTGGTAGAGACCTAGAAAATCATCCTGCAAATGTTTTAGGGTGTTTGGTTAGCCTATAATAATCTGAATGGTAGATGACAGTGTTCCTTCTCTGCCATAACCCATGACTTATGAAAAAAATACAAGAAAGCTAAATTTCATCAAACAAGTATTGTGCACCACCCATCATCCCACAAACCGATGCCTCCCAGACTTAGGGGCGACATGAGAAAATAGAAGCCTGTAAAAAAAATAGACAATATTGGGCAGTGGAAGATTTCATAGGCAGAGGGGGACACTAGAGGAGGTGGGAGTGATTGGGTGCTTTGAGATAGCCAGGATTGGGGGTGGGGAGGGGCGTTCAGGCGAAACAAAAGCAGCCTAAGAAGTAAAGATAAAGCCTTACGAGGAAAACAAAGCCAGGTTTAATAAAATTGTACGACTTGTACTCATTGATTACTAATTAGAAGAAATCTAATGTATGCAACACCATAAACGTATAATCGTAACACATAGGACACTAACAGCAAATGAAGGTCTCTGTAAATATTGGATAGTTTGACGCGGACAAAATCTTATATCATAGAATACCTGGCGATCACCATTCTCTATTTTCAGCAATTCCATCGCTAAACTGCACCAAGACTCCCTAACATCACTTTTGCAATGAAACCAAACAGCAAAACGAAGGCAACGGCTATAATCGACGTTCTAAATCAAAACCCGACACAAATCCCACACAGCCGCTCTTTTCAGTCTTTCAATTTCCAATTATAACCCACCAACTAAACCCCAAATTGCCACCAAACCCTACGAATCCCCCCCCAAGGAAAAAAAGGGCATTTCAATGAAACGACACGGGGGAAAAATAACTTACCAACTCGTAACGGTTCCCGTCGTACTCGAACGATTCGTAGTGGCTCCTCCTCCCTCTCCCTTTTCCCGAAAACCTAATCGGGTCCCCAATTGGCTTGGCGTCTTCCTGAGGCTGCTCCGCCTCCTCGTCCTCTTCACCGCTCTGCACTTCTCTTTTCTTCTTCTCAGCCTTCTTCTTCTCCTTCTTCTTCTTCTGCTGGTGGTCCTCCTCTTTCGCCTCCTCTTCCTCCTCCGCAAGCTTTATCCGCTTCAGCCTCTTGCGCCTCGGCTGGCTCTCCTCCGAGTTCGAGGAATGTTGCCTTGGCGGCGCCTCTTCGTCCTCGTCGCTCGTCGTGATCTGCGCGAACCTCCGGTTCCCCATTTCGCTGCCCTCAATGCCTCTATCTCTCTCTCTCGCTCACACAGACTGCCCCCACTTACACGCCCACTCTGTGAAGCTCTGAATGAAAATGGGTTAGCCAGTCTAGCGGTGCACTTCGCGACGGTTCGGAAACGGACCTTGAGTTTGTCAGATTCACGAGCTTGCCACTCTAGGACGATTGGAGTTTGGACAACTGTACGTGGCATTTTATGAGTTACAGTTGCCTGGAGTGTTAGCTCTTTACGAGGGAACAGTCGACTTGAGAATTTTTAGTCAATGTTAAAGTTTGTATATATATTTTGTTGAAGTTGGAAGTTTGTATTAGTATTTAAATATCTTCTATTTGTGAATTTTATGAATTTATGTTTTATTCTGAAATATTTACGAAAATCACCTAAGAAAAAAATTATTTACTAGTCTTGTGCTCTGCTAGATAGAGGTAGAGATAGTGGCGGAGCCAGCGATATAATCAATGAGGGGCAAACTTCTAAGAAAATTTAAAGGAGTTAGTTTGGACTGCTTGAGCTTAAGGGGACATACTGAAATTCAATGGGTATTAAGGGGGCAAGCTTTAAAAAATAAAAAAAAAAATTACATATAAAAAAAATTTTTGGGGGGAGCCAATCGGGCCCCCCTTGCCTCCGCCTGTGGGTAGAGAGCGTAATGCTATTAACGCAAAGATCTTCGTTTTCTAAAAAATAAAAAAGTAAGATTTTTATTATTTCGATAAAGTTGTTGGGTATTTTATGTAGGTTGAAATTTTATAGGTTTCTGTATAAAAATTAGTGAAAAATTATAAAGATATTTAGGTTATGTTTGTTTAAGTTCTCAAAAAAAATTAAAAACTTTTCACTCACTTTTTCATCAATTTCCAATACATTTTTACCAATCCCAATAATTTTTTCATCAATTTCAATACATTTTCACCATTCTCAATAACTTTTTATAAATATCAACAACTTTTAACTAATTTTTCACCAATCTCAAGAGAATCTACACCACTTCCAAAAAAACACAAAAACAAAAATTGTTTCGAGAACTAAACCAAACATAACCTTAATTTTTGTTAAAGTTTGTAAAAAATATTAAGAGAGATGGTTTGATATAATTGTTTAATAAAAAAAATTTGAAGTTAGGTGAAAAATATAAAGAGAGAAAATTTGTTATAATTTTTTTAAAAATATTGGAGATCGTATAAAAAGTATAACATTTTATGTATAAATTTTTAAGATTTTAGATATTCATTTTATAAATTTTATCAAATATATTTATATTCTATAATATTTTTACAAACAAATATGTCAAAACTTTTGGGTATATGCACGATCTCAAGTCAATCAAGATCTCTCGTCGGTCCACGTCACAGACTTTGATTCTTTATATTTAGGAAATTAAATCTTTATATTTTATAAATAAAAATTAAGCTTACATTATAAACGGATGAAAAATTGCAATAGAGATTATATTTATATATGAATAAATAAATTAAAATTCTCTTTAATTTATTATTTAAAATAAATAAATAAATAAATAAATATTAACTATTATTGGTTCAGAATTCTGGAACTCTCCCTTTTTCACGTAATATAATTAGAGAGGATGTTCATCAAAGCAAGCTTATTACAGGACAATGGTAAAAAAAAAAAAGTCCGGAGGTGGAAACCTGGCCCCATTAGTAAAACTCTTTCTACACTTAAAAAATATTATCTAAAACTAAAAAATTAGGGGTTGTTCGGTATTTGTGTATTCTCAAGATTTTTTACAAACCGAACATGTTTTTTAACCTCACCTAAAACTAATTACCGCACGCATACCAATAAAGTTAACATCACCTAAGAATTCTCAAAAAACTACCCAACTGAACATCCTCAGTCTAGCCAACTGCCTAAGATCCCTTTAGTAAAAAAGGTCTCTAAATTTCATTTTTCTTTCCTGTTACTATTAAATGAATGTCTAATATTACCTAAAATTAAAAATTTTAAAGTAAAAGCTACCTAATTTAATCATTTTGTAGAGTTTTAATTATTTTTTAATTCTTAAATGCGACTATTAAATTACTTTAATGATTGGATGAACCATTTACTCCTTTTATTTTTAGGTGATTGTTCCACCCTAAAGTCTTCTTAAGTAAAGCTATAGCTGTCAATCTACATATAAGCCCAATAAACTCCTTAATTAAAAGAAATTAAAATCCACTTAATTGTTAGCCGTTTAAAACTACGCCTTCTCTATTTAAATTTGTATAGCTGCACTCACTTAACAAGCTAAAAAATTATCTTTAAAAGGACTCAACATTAATAATTTTTTTGCTAAATTACATGAGAAACTTCTTATTTGTCTCATAACAACATCCAAACTATTGATTATGTAGAAAAAAAAATAATTAGAAAAGGATGAGATAACTAAAAAAATAATAAAATATTAAACTTTGTTGTTAATATTTAGAATTATAGTGATATAAAAAAAATATTGATATAAACTTAAAAGGTTTATAATATCAATTAAAAATTGATATATTAACAAATCTTGAATGTAAAATTTAAGTAATTTTGCATATGAAATAATTAGAAGAATAATTTCTAACTACAATTTATTAATATTTTATAATTTATTAGGAAAGGCATCATTTTGGATCTCGCTTTATAAGCTCAATTATCTTAATAGCTGCTCGTGACTTGAACCCATCTTAAAGGTTATGTTTGCGTACTAAAATTTTGACTACCTAAAATTTTAGCATCATTACAAAATTCTCTCTTCTAAGTTTTTCATCAATTTTCATTTTCACCGCTTCTTATAAACTTTTTCACAAATTTATTCACTTCCTCTTCACTTTTTCTATCCTAGTCACTGAACCCATGCTAATGTATTTCCTCCCAAACAACCCCTCCTTTTTCTCAGAAAAAGAAATAACCTTAAAAAAATAAAGGCATTAATACTCTCCGATGCCTTTACGACGTGGCTAAAACTGGATCTTACTGAATTTTGGCTATTTGGCTTGTCTCAGTCCTGGCATTGGCAAAGAGGAATCTACAAGTTATTGACTTCTGGAACGCGAACTCGTGGAAACTGGACAATGGAAGGATCTCCACGACTCTGTTCCGGCGCACTTGGGGTGGGTCGCTTATGGGTTGCCTCGTCTATCCTTGGAGGCTTGGACCACATCTTTGTTCCGCCAACCACTCAAGAGGGATTAACTGTCATCATAGCCCAACATTGACTAGTTGATTTTTAGAATGAGGCGGTTCGATCCGCATAACTTCCAACTCCATACTTGCTCTTAGGTGACTTTTATAACGTGGACATTATTGTAAGACTCATATAATATGTCTATATAATATGAGTTTTGGTGTATTCTCAAGATTATACCGTTGAGAGAGTATTCTCTACGATGAAGATTATCAACTGACTTGCGTAATAAGATGAGAGATAATTAGATGAATGATAGTATGATAATATATATTGATAAGGAAATTTTTGACACGATTGATAACGAAGTCATATTGCAACATTTTCAGAAGATACAGAGCCGTAAGATCTAATTGACATCTCTCAGTCTCAACAAATAGTACGGTACATATATTTCAATATAATATATTTTTAATATTTTTAGTCCTAAATTTTCAATATTTTAACTCTTAAGACATTTTTTTTTACATTATGTAGTAAAAAAAACTTCTGTCATTTTTCCGTAAGAGTTGGCTCCCTTCAGATTGACCCTTGACTCCGCCGCTTCAAGAACGGGTAGGAAGTTAGAGATCTTAGGACCTCAAAAACGATATACAAGACAAATAGTTTTGGGGGGTTTGAATCCGAGCTGTCGAATCAGGATCATGTTCGATGCAGATGACTGGTGAACTATAGGCGTGGGTGCAGTGCTGGGGAGTAAATAGTGATCTGCATGCAGCCAATCCCTTATTCGATGAGGAAAGGTGGACTGGAAGAGGAAGACAACATGATGAAGGTGGAGGAGTTTTGTCTGCTCGTGTATTGCAGGCTTACACGCCACCAATAATGGACGTCGTACGTGGAGGCGTGCAAGTAGGCATTAAGCAAGCCTTTCAATCAGGGTACATCAGTTCTAAGGCCCAAGTCAAGGATGAGGGTCAGCTAATTTTTCCCTAATTAATTACTTAATGACTACTCTTCCTGCATGATAATATGCACAGCTGTAGAAACGTAGCGTACGCAATCACAACTCATTTGCATAATGATATTATTGTTTGGTTATCATTTGAGTAAAACTAAAGTGAATAATAAGATGTATAATACATGTTCTGTTTGCATAAAAAAAATTTATAATCATTACAAAACACTCTATCTCCTAACTTTTTCATCAATTTTCATACACTTTTTCACTTTTTTACTAATTTTTTTTACTTTTTTATCAACTTTTTCATTCTCTCTCCCCACTTTTTTCATCAATCTCAATACCTAAAATTTTAACGACTATAAAATTTTACTTCTCAAATACAGTCATAGAAAAATGAAAAATTTTCCAATGGGATCCTTTTTTTTCTTATTTTAAAGAGAACTCTAAAGGTAAGTGGAATAATTCATCACCAAGAAGAACAAACTGACAAAATAAATAACCTTTTTCTTTTTAATAATCACAAAAAAAAAACATAATGAAAGATTACTTTCTCTAGAACAGGACCACAATGAGCATGACCATCAAGCCTATCCCCTATTAGTGTTGCGGGAAGAGTGAGGCACGCCTCTTTTGATAACAACGTACGTATTAAAATATTTCTTTAAAGAAATCCTCCTCGAAAATATTAATTATTCTCGTCCATTTTTATTATTTGTTAAATTAAATATATAAAATGACTATTATGGATATAACCGGATGGACCAACCGAATGGGATGATCTGAATCGTCGCCATAAAAGGATAGGAATGAGGAATCAGTGTCGATAGGTGCAGAATAATGGCCGTACCGTGAATATTTGGCTAAATCCTGGGCAAAGTACTAAAGCCCAAAAGAAACTAGCTTCACTTGCCAGTCACCCAAATGGGTAAATCCAATGATTCAACTCCGTCGACACGTGTCCCTCCAGCCGGTTTCTTTCACCGAGACGACCGGTCAATCCCTCCCTGAGCGGCTGAGCCTCCTTTGTGGAAAATATAAACCACAGAAAAACAAGAAAAATAAATTAAAGAGACATTCTTCTTCTAGAGAGAGAATAGGAGAGATATTCAACTAATCCTTCTCTGAAAGAATCGGTTCATCTCTCTCTCTCGTTCTCTCTGTGCCTGTCTCTAACATCTTACCGGTCTAACTCTTGATCAACGGTCAGTTCTTTTCAGGGTTTTCTTATTTTTTTTCTTTCTTGTTGTGTATACAGATGAACTATAATCTTAACCTTCTTCTTTTCGCTTGTTCGTATTTGGCCGAAATTGGAGTTGTTATCGTCTGAAACTTGGTGGCCTTTGTATAACAAAAAAAAGAAGAAAAAAAGGAAACTTGGTGGCCTTTTGCTGTATATATTGTTGGAGTTCTCTGTTTTTCTTTTGATGTATGCTCTCACTTTCTGGGGTTGAGTTTTAATTGCCGTTTTAGCTTTTTATCTTGTTAATTTGGGGTTTTGGATTGATGGGTTATGCTTAGTTTTGCTTGAAGGGAATGTTGGTGGTGGTTCTTCGAGTCTAAAGTTGGATTTCTGGTGTGGGAAGGCTGCTTTGTTCTTTGCCCCTTAATTCTCTCTAAGGATGGGTATCTGCAACTAGTTGCGGTATTTGTACATTTCAATCGGTTGGTTGTTGAGGAAGGTTGAACTGTGTTGCTGAACCGCAGTTGGGTTTATAGATTTTAAAGGTGTTTAGTCGGGCAAGCTCGATCTCTTCGGTTCAGTCCACGTAGAGAATAAAAGGGGCTGTTTCATAAGCAGATTTCTCTTAAATTCCAATTTAGTCGAGCAATTTTATTTTTTGAAAAGAAAAATGGTCGAATCTGTTGCCACTACATCTTTTCTTGGGCATCCACCATTATGTTGTGGGAGTTTCGCCAAGGATGTTTCGTGCAAAAGGAGATCTCCAAATTACTGTCGGTTCCCAATTGTTAAATTCCTTGGTAGAAGGCTTGTTGTTTCACCTACTTTGCTGAGATTGAAAGATGATCAATTTGCGATTTCACCGATTAAGTCCCTAGCTATGGAGCTGACCAAAGAGGTGTATTCATATAGAGAGGAGAGAATTCCTAGGGATTGGGATTATGAGATTGATACCGACTTTGATAGAAAACCTGGTTTGTGGCCTCCGGAGAATAAAGCCGACAACCCTTCGCTACATAATCCCCTGCTTAGACAAGAAAGGATGGGTTGTGGTTGGTTAGGTGCCATATTTGAATGGGAAGGGGTTATCATTGAAGACAATCCTGATATTGAGAGGCAAGCATGGCTGGCTCTTTCTCAGGAAGAAGGAAAACCTCCGCCCCCAGCTTTTATACTTAGAAGAATAGAAGGCATGAAGAATGAACAGGCAATATCTGAAGTTCTGTGCTGGTCAAGAGATCCAGGGCAGTTAAGAAGAATGGCTGCTAGGAAAGAAGAGATTTACCAGGCTTTGCGAGGAGGGATTTATCAACTACGAGCTGGGTCAAGAGAGTTTGTGAATATCTTGATGCATTATAAAATTCCTATGGCCTTAGTCTCTACACGTCCTAGAAAAACCCTCGAGACTGCAATGGGAACAATTGGTATTGAGGGGTATTTCAATGTGATCGTTGCTGCAGAGGATGTTCACAGGGGAAAGCCTGATCCAGAGATGTTTGTGTATGCGGCACAGCTTCTCCAATTTATTCCTGAGCGGTGCATTGTGTTTGGGAACTCAAATCAGACAGTGGAGGCTGCTCATGATGCACGGATGAAGTGTGTTGCTGTTGCTAGCAAGCATCCTGTCTATGAGCTTGGGGCTGCAGACTTGGTGGTGAGGCGCCTAGATGAGCTTTCCGTGGTTGATCTGAAGAACCTTACTGCTACCGAATCTGCTGAATACGAGCCCGAGTTAGAGCTGGAAGAGGAAGATGATGACCCATCTTCATCAACCTTGGCAGCAGTTGATGACGGTTCCTGGTAACCGCATAAAATGTACAGTGCTGTAGTTTTCATCTGATTCTTGATGATAATAGTCCTATATTGCCCATGCTGTGTATAAGGAAATTGGGGAAAAGAAAAACAAAATAGATAAAAGATAAAAGCCGGTCTGCATTGGACTGCCTTAATATGTTCTCGTATATGTATCTTCTGTGCAATACATGTTCTTGGAAATTCCAAATTTAATTTGTCTCGGTGGTGCTTGAGGAATAGTCCAGACAGGAAGGTGATGCATGTATTATTTGTAGAAAGTACGAATGGGATTGGCATCTAGTTACTATGAGATCTGTCTCTACTTGCATTTTTTTCTTGTGTCTGTGTGGGGGATAGACGTCCAGAAGGCATAACTCATAGATTTCATGGAGCTGCCGACTTCCTCCTAGAAAGTAAGCGATACCATTTCTTTTCAGAAGAAATTATTTTAACTGCAGCAACAATTGGATATTGTCGGGACGAAGTCGGATTTGCTCTTAAGGGCCAAATATAACTTTAAATTGCTTGAATTTTTTTTCATTAACTTTCAATATAACTTTAAATTGCTTAAATATAACTTTCAAATTTTCATTATGATGAAAATAAGCATAGTCAAACATATTGGCGTTTGTTTTCCAACATTTTCACGCTTCAAAATTTTCAAACAATCATAAAATAATCTCTTTCTCCTCATTAAATTATAAAATAATATTATACTATTCAATTAAATCTTCTCTCATCAATTTGTTATAAAATACTATAATTTTTCACAAACCCCAATACTCAATTTTTAAAACTTTAATATTTACACAAACACTACCTTAGAACTTAAGAAAGAAAAAAAATTATAAATTTTAACTTAATGGTTAAAGCCAAATTTTCATCATAATTATGCTATTCGTCTCTGCCGTAGCCCCTAGCTTCGTCTCTGCCGTAGCTCATCGCAGGCTCACCCACCAATAATCTCTTCCAGCGGCCGAAGGACAAATGCATTCCTGTCGCCATGCATGGTGAGCGAGACCATTGCAAGTACACGGAAGCAGTCAAAGCTGAGTCATGTGCCATGGTTTTGGCAATTTCCTACAACGTACATCATGTAAGAAAAGCAAGTCTTTTTTTAAATCACGCCATTAATTTCCCTAATTATTCCCATTTGTCTTATTATGGCTATGATTGTTGTTTTTCAAACGAGAGATTCTCAACTCTCTCAATCATCTATGTAAACAAATGGGGGATACGTGAAATCCTGTCTACTGAGCTTGTATTATTATGAATTAATTCAATAAGAATTTTGACATGGACCGACAGGTACGAATATTTAAGTTTTGGTACCGGAAGAAAAATACACACATACATATATTTAATTAATTGCTTAACAATGAGGTTTGACCCGATCTTACAAAAAAAAAAAAAAGAATCCCATAAGAAGGATAAAAAGGGTATCAGTATATTTTGCATCGATTTAACACTCTACATCTCAAATTATTATTATTATTATATTGTATTTTATAATTTTTTAGGAAAAAAAACTCTGCAGTATTAACTTCTATATTATTTAAGAATAAAATGGCAAAATCTAAAATGTAGAAGAAGAAAATGTGCTTTATTTAACGACAAAATATTGATTTGCTGTGGATATGCCAAAGATCGAGATAAAAGTAGAGTCTGTTTGCCAACCAAAATTTTACAAAATTTTACACCCTCTCATAATAAAAATATTACAATATAATATCTCTCTCCCATCAAATCATAATTTTTCACTACAAAAAATATAAAAAAATACATCTCTTCACTTTTTCACTAAATTCAATACCTAAAATTTTAAAAACACAAAAATTTTACAGCACAAACCCACCCTTAATCTGAGTCATCTTTACAATAAAGAGTTTTTTTTTTCTTTTCCATAAGTTGAATATTATGTGCATTCATTTGTCCAAAAAAGTACACGAAAATGACTACTTTTGTTTTTTTTTAAATCACAAAAATGACTACTCACATGTTAGCTGGCGATAGGGACATAATAGTCGGCCACGGTCCACGGATTATGAAGTTGTTATTACACGGTGACATAAAAATTGATGTAGTAATTCCTTTTATCTATTAGCCGGAGTACTTTATAGATATTGAGTCATTATATTTATGGTAGGGTGTTTTTGGACGTAGATGGAAAAACTATTATTTTATATTTTAAATTAAATAACTTTTTGCAGACCATTAAGTTTCTCACACTTTATCTTCTAAATTATTAATTTTGTTACATTTCGTCCCTCGACTATCAACCACACTTTGCATCTAAAACCGTTAATTTGGACGAAATTGCTATTTTAATCTAATGACATGACGGTTTTACTCTCATAATTTTTTTATTATTATGTTTTGTATGAGA
The DNA here is from genome assembly GCA_963930655.1 of Myrica gale. Taxonomy (NCBI): domain Eukaryota; kingdom Viridiplantae; phylum Streptophyta; class Magnoliopsida; order Fagales; family Myricaceae; genus Myrica; species Myrica gale. The sequence goes on from OZ005620.1 coordinate 19,891,277, forward strand.
TAAAATCATTATTTCACTAAATAAAAATATCAATTTCTATCCAAATTAAAAATGAAAGATACAAAGTGTTAAACGGATGGTAGTTGAGGGACGAATTGTAACAAAATAGATAATTTGAAATACAAAGTGTCAGAACTCCAATAGTTTATGAGCGAAAAATGTATTTTTTTTTTCTTTTTATTGTGTTTACTTAGTAGGGTGTTTATTAGCTCGAAAAATGCTCTGCATATCCATATTATTACTTGCAGTTCCAAATCATCAACATTTATTTAATGTTATAGAGCTCTTTTTTTGTTGTTAGAATTGAGACCCTCTCTAATTTCTGTTGAATTAAATTTATAGAAAACAAAACACATGTATTGAATGCGGTAAGAACCATAGAATTCGATGATTTATACATGCAACATTAAATGTTATAAAATTTACATGATGTGTATATTTCTTAAAATTAGATCATCAATTTATTTACCACATTAGAAAAAATTGTGTCTTTCTTTCTTTTTTTGATCGACTTTGAGAAATAAAGTCTTATAATCACCTCTAAAATTTAAGAAATAAACTCAGGTTACAATCTTTTAAGAAATACTAGACGCTTTCAATCACTTCAACATGGTGTTTGTAATGTTAAAATTTTAGTAAAATTTTAGAAGTTGGTAAAAAAAGTTGAAGAGAGAGAATGAAAAAAGTGGAAAAGTTAGAGAAAAAGTAAGAGAGAAAATAAGTAAAAAAGTAAGTAAAAAAGTAAAAAAAAAAGTTAGAGAAAAAGTAAGGAGAGAGAATGAAAAAGTAAGGATGTTAAAATTTTGGTAAAATTTTAAGTTTAGACAAACACTATGAAGCCTCAGCAGAATACAACAGAAACGGTACATCCTTTCAATCAAAATTATGCTTAACAAATGAAAAAGAATTTATGATAGATTTTCAAAAACCAAACATTTGTTAATTCTTAGAGGGGAAGATGGTAGAAAATGGATATGGCTATATTTTGTTAAACAAAATTTTATACTTTCTAAAATTTTAACATAATAAAAAATTATAATATAATCTCTCTCTATCACATCATTACTTTTTACTATAATAAATATTAAAATCATCTCTCTCCAATTTTTCATCAAATCTAATATTCTAAAATTTTAACCTCTCAAAATTTTATCACTCATACACAGCCACACAGTAATAAACTGACGGGAATGAGAATCTCTAAAGTGCTTACGTGTCAGTGACTTTAACGAGCGGACCACAGAAAAGTAGAGTGCAGCACTTCACTATACAATTCCCGTCCCCAGGCCACCCGCACTTTCTTTTCAGCACCGAGGAAGCTGGGAGCTCTGCATCGCTCTCTATCACTGTGGAACAAAGAGAACCCAGAACCACCAAACCCTAGTCAGCATCTTAAAGGCCACTGCTTTCTTTCGCTTTTGAATATCCCCAGTATTCGATTACCAAAAAAAAAAAAAGAATATCCCCAGTATTCGTAGTTAATCCTCCTGGTATGATGTGCAATCTAGCTCAGTCTTGGTTCATTTTCATTTGCTTGAGCAAGTGGAAACTGATTTAATCTTATTTTTATTATAATATCCTTTTAGATGTCAACGTTAATACTAAATGTTCGATTTTTGGGGAATGTTTTTGAATATTCATGTTGGCATGCAAACTTCTGTTCTGCTGCTTATGTTATCGAGTGGAATATTGTCAATTTGAGTTTGAATATGCCTTAAGACTGTGGTTTTTCATGTAATATGTTCTTATGTTTTTATTTTAATGCGATTAGTTCGCACAGTGCATGTAACTTGTCTGGTCTAGGTTAGTTTTTGTCATAATTATCTGGTTCTAAAACCATGGACTTGGGTCAACTGTGTGAAGCTCTCACGTTTACTGGTGGAATACAAGTTTCTTCAATTTTTTTTCATCTAATATGCTGATAGAGAGGGGAATACGGCAAAATAATCAAACTCCTAAACACAACTTTTCTAAGTGCTGAGACAGTAATTTCGATCGATATGAAGCAGTGTCCGCATAATGGGTCTTCTGGGCTCTATGAAGTTTGTGCTGATAGCCAATGGATGAATGTGCAGAGTGAGGGATTTTTGGTTGTGTTGCGAATATTTTTTGGATTGCCACATTTTGCTTTATAGACCACTATGAACAGGTCCCATTTAATTCTTGCGAGCCGTGATCAAAGGATGAAGATGAAACCTTTCATCGAAACTGATTCACCATCATGATGCCTTATGATGTTACCAGTATGGGCTGGATGTGTGGTTACAATATATGTAACATGATGGAACCCCTACCTGCTCAAAAATTCTTGATTTAGTTTTGTAATAGAATCTTATAGCATTTTGAAGTTGGTCGGATGCAATTTATCCTTGTCGGAGGTACCATAACGGTTTCTTGTTCGAATATGGTCAACTATTTCTGGTTTACGATTGATGGTGGTTCGTTTTAGCATTATAATTTGTAATTAAAAAGTTGAGTGTGTTATGAAGGTGTTCGAGATGGCACTCATTTCCCAGACAGGTCCATCATATTGCATTCACAGTGAAATAATAAGATGTAAAGCTGGGAGCAATGCCGTATTTAGCATGACAAACAATATGGACGCATCAAGAATGAAGGAACTTAATGCTGGTTTGTTGTCCTCATCATGTAATTCAGCCAAGAAGGCACATATTCTGCATGTAGATGGCCCTGGAATTGGAAGCAAACGAGGTCATCGTGTGATTGTAGCTGCAAGTCCTCCTACTGAGGATGCTGTAATTGCTACAGAGCCATTGACAAAAGAGGATCTCGTTGCTTACCTTGCCTCTGGGTGCAAGCCTAAGAAAAAATGGAGGTACAATTGCTAAATCTGCATTTTTACTTCAATCATAGTGGTATTCTTGTGCCACATTTCCTACTCAAATAGATTGTTGTCACAGGGACTTTGAAGTTTGTTTAATGCCTTATATTCTAGTTTCAGATTATGTAACGTGGAGCATGTGATTGATTCTGAATCTAGTACTCTATTTCATGCGTTAAAATGCTGCTTTCTTAGGATTGTTTCAAACACTTCCCTTTGGCCTTGGAGAAAGTTCATGATGTTGTTCTTGTGAGCTACATATTCACACTCTTAAAACCTTACAATACCAATTGATATTTTCTTATATAAAGATAAAAGTCAATTTTTGTGTCCCTGGTCATGTTATTGACAATCAGATGGGTTGAGATTTTACATTTTATATACTCAAAGAAACTTCTTTACGTGAGTTCTGGATGCATTTTTCATCTGATCTGATTCTAAAGCTTTTATACATAGCAGATGTCTTCATACGATTTCTATACTATTTATTTCTTCTTTTCAGTTACAATTGTTTTCAATTATTTCAATGCTTCAACAATTGTCACTATAGTTGGTTTCATTTTTCTTCTTTAAGAACCTATCTCCTAGATCAACACTTGGCCTCTATTGAGTTAAGAGTGGTATGGTCATTGCAGAATCGGAACAGAACATGAGAAGTTTGGTTTTGAGTTTGGAACTCTACGCCCCATGAAGTATGAACAAATAGCAGGTTTGCTCAATGGTATTTCTGAGAGATTTGATTGGGAAAAAATAATGGAAGGTGACTACATTATAGGTCTCAAACAGGTAAACTGCTTCTATTTGTTTGTTTTATGGCATTTGAAACTTTGTTTAGATTGTTGTCAACTTCTATCATATGGATCCTAATGCTTTAGAGTTATTTTGGTGCCAGTTTCAAATGTTGTTTTCCAAATGAGTCAGAACTATCACGAATTAAGAAAATTTTCATTTGGGCCAGTGAATTTCTGCAAAAGAGAGTAAAACAAGAAAAAAGGATTAAAGTTTACATTATTGTGGCCAGGGAAAGCAAAGTATATCACTGGAGCCTGGGGGTCAGTTTGAGCTTAGTGGTGCACCTCTTGAAACTTTGCATCAAACTTGTGCCGAGGTTAATTCACACCTTTATCAGGTTAGTAATTGTATGCTGTCACATAAGTGAAGAGGTGGCAAGTTTTTAAGTATTTTTTATTTGCAGTTCGAATTGCAGTGTCCATCACTATGATCATCTTCTTTTCCTTTGATCACAATATGACTTCAATCCATTTTGATATTATTATACAAAACAACGTCTTACTTGAATTTCTAAAGTGTTTGGTAAAATCATAGCCACAATTTCCGATGTTTTGCTTTTCTGGTTCATTTGGTTCCGTAGTGTGTTATGTGATGCATTTAGAGAGAAGAAATGGTCGGATTTTTAGGGCAATGAGACATCATTGTTGGAACTCACATTCCAGTTCTTGAGTTTCCGATGAACTCTTTTTTTTTTTCTTGTTGAACTTTGATAGCGTTCGTTGAAACTCTAAATCCCGGCAACTCCTACAATGCATATGTTATAGTTGATGTCTGTATTGATGTAATAACGTAATTGTATTTAGATAAAAAGAAAAGAAAACAAGAAATACTCTTTTTAATACTCTTTCTATGCGTTTCTGGTTGTGTTTCTCCGGTATCTGCTCTATTAGTATCTTGCTTTATGTATACTAAGCACATTTTATCTCAGAAGCACCTTTGACGAGGCAGAAAAGCAATCTGTTCATATGTGTTTCTATGGGGGAAGCAAATGTTACACATGAATACCAATATGCAACAAAATCATCTTGTTTGCTTTTCATTTTGTGTGGTTTTCAAGCTATCCAAACAAAAAAAAAATCATCTGGAAAGGAAAACCGTTGGTATTTGGACAATTAAGGACACGGAGGAAATTTATTCTTACAGGATTGAGTCTATTATAACTGTTATGTTAGAAGCCTTCTTCTGGCAGGGGTTTACCGCTTTTAGTTATTTGTGGTCTGTATTCGAGCTGATTAAGATTTTGCTTTTGTTTTCAAGGCACTAGATGTCTTGTTGAGTAAGGGCCTGTGGATGCTCTTTATGCTTTTCCTTGAAGGGAAGAAATGAGGTGGTGACAGTAATGTGGTTTGAATATGTGTATTCTGCCATTCAATATATTAATCTAGGGTTGCCTTTATACTATATGTCAAGTCGAGATAAGTGTGAGCTGATCTTGGATCGAGGTTGTTTTGTGTTTTATTTCTAAAAGACTTGGGAGGATGCAGGGAACATTTCTTCATCATCTACATCATTGTCATCTTCTTTTCCATTGTCCTTGGGATCATACTCTTGTTTAGTGAACGGCTAAATATGAAGTTCAGGCTTTTTTGCCTTGATTTGGAAGATCTCATGAAAAGGATTTGTTATATGCTTTTGTACTGATCAGCTATCTTCAAAATGCTTCGTCTTAATAGGTTAAAGCTGTTGCAGAGGAAATGGGAATTGGATTTTTAGGAATCGGTTTTCAGCCAAAGTGGGGACTTAAAGACATACCCATAATGCCCAAGGTATCTCTTAGTCTTCTTTCCTACCATTTCATTTGAACTCTGAAGTACTCTGCCCCCCGTGGGGCCGCCAAACAACAAAAAGAAGTTATTTGGCTTTGAAGCAAGACATTGGGTTCAGCTCATGGTTAAATTAATGTTCAATGAAGAATGAGACCAATAACAAAAATTTATCTGGCTTTCACCCAGGGGACCCAGGTTCGATTCCCAGCAACGGAAAGTCACATTTCAATTTACTTATCAAAAAAAAAAAATTGTTGGTTTGGTCGCTTAGCATCCATATCATGTGGTCTCCACCTTTGGAGACCCAATCAATTTCACGTTTCTAAGCATGTTTCTTGAACTTGCTAGATTCTCCGTCACTTTCGTTGATGCTTTGATATCCATAGTTGTATTTATTTAGATACTTCAATTGCTTGAGTACTGACAAAATGTTTTGGCACAGGGAAGATATGAGATTATGAGGAATTATATGCCTAAAGTTGGTTCACTTGGACTTGATATGATGTTTAGGACGTGCACTGTACAGGTGAGATGAAGATTACTTTGTTATGATCGTATCATTATAAAGCACACAGTTGAAGAGTGCCGAGGTCTTATAATTTGACTGGAGATGAACTATCCTTACTGCTACTCATTAGCCGTTTTCCTAGTAGAAAGTGAGTCATACTAATTTTCCTGTTTTATAGGTTAATCTGGACTTCATTTCTGAAGCCGACATGATCAGAAAATTTCGTGCTGGTCTTGCTTTGCAGCCTGTGAGAAACTTCTGTCCTTTATGTTTTTAGTGGAAATTAGTCTAATTCTATGTTAACTAATTACTGTTGACTAATAAAACAGATAGCAACAGCACTATTTGCAAATTCACCTTTCACTGATGGAAAGCCGAATGGTTATCTCAGCATGAGGAGGTTTCTGAGAGTGGTCTTACAGTCGTTTCCTTTCAGATCTACCATTTGCTTCCTCGAGTTTCTGTTTCTGTACTAATTGTAGTCTCTAATTTTTCCTTTTTCTTATTGGTACAGTCACATTTGGACTGATACTGACAACAATCGTGCTGGCATGCTTCCTTTCGTGTTTGATGAATCTTTTGGGTAAGTTCCCTTTCTCTCTAATAAGGTTCTGACATAGGCTTATGCAGAGGGGTGCTCCCCCTTTCTCTCTTTTCCTCTTCCAGTCAGAGAGAGTAGAAGCCAAACCCCTCAGTGTTAATTTGACCACCGTACTTATCAACCAAGACGTCCAGAGCTCCTGATAGTAACCTGAGTGCCCTTAACTGCCTAACCGCTAGTTTAGACATGATTATAATCTCATTCTTATGAGTTTGACATCAATGTAAGGATCATTTGTCCTAATGGAATAGTGACTCTTCTATTTTTTCATTCACTTTTTTTTGGGGGGGGGGAATATGTGTTGGTGTTAGTTCTTCATTTTCTTGTTTTCTTTTTTAATGCAGGTTTGAGCAATATGTTGATTATGCTCTTGATGTTCCAATGTATTTTGTCTATCGGGAAAAGAAGTATATTGACTGTACGGGAATGACTTTCCGGGTTTCCATCTATCCTTAAAATCTTGTAACTGGAGGCTTCTGTAGCCATGATCTTCTTTTATTCAAGACTTTTTCACTTTACCATATCAAGCCATCCATATGTTAAAGAAATTTGGTCTGTTACTTTTTTTGCAGGACTTTTTGGCTGGAAAACTTCCTTGTATACCAGGTGAATTGCCAACACTCAATGATTGGGAGAATCACTTGACAACAATATTTCCCGAGGTTCGGCATCCATCTCTAGCAATTTCTGAATTTGCATGGTTTTCAGGTATTATCACCTAATTTATGCCATGTCTTACTTTCTTTATTCAGGTCAGGCTGAAGAGGTACTTGGAGATGAGGGGTGCTGATGGAGGGCCTTGGAGGAGGTTATGTGCTTTGCCTGCATTTTGGGTAGGTGACCTCTTGGACTGTCTTTACATAATTACCCTGTTTGTGATTGCTAACAGCTTCCTTGGTGTACATGTCATTGTGTCATTTGTGACACTGTTCAGATTATTTGTGTATAAGACAGTTAAGATTGCAATCCATCTTCACGGAGAATCTCTTTTGCTTCTACAATTTCTTGTAATATGACCTCAGATGTAGATTATGTTCCTAAAGACGTGTCAGCATCCATTGTATTGGACTTGTTTAGATTCAATTATAAACTCCATCATTTGAGCCAGTTCTATTTGTTGTGATGTCCTATACAAATTTTAGGTAGGTATCCTTTATGACGAGGTTTCACTGCAAAAAGTTCTAGACATCGTAGCCGACTGGACGGCAGAAGAGAGACAGATGCTAAGGAATAAGGTGAGTCTGGTTTAGGCGAGATAGTGAAAGATCTTTTTTATTTGGATATGTTTTTGTGGTAGACACCTCAGTTTTTCTCATCTCCCCTTGCCCTCATGAATTTAATGCTTGATGAATTTTTGAGAAGGTGATACACTCACATGTAGTTTGTCACAGAAGCTAATTGCATCCTAGTGTATCCTTTCGGTCTGTGAAATTAGATAACAGTTACAACTTTCTAAGGTGATCACAATGGCAACCTAATTACAAAGTTTGTTGAGTAGGTAACAAAGAGTGGTCTAAAGACTCCTTTTAGGGATGGGTTGCTGAGGCATGTTGCTGAAGAAGTTGTACAGTTAGCAAAGGTATTTTGGTTATTGTCTTGCTGCTTTTCTTAGACTTCATTGTTGTTGAAAGGGCGTATGTGTCTTCTTCTGTAGGATGGCTTGGAAAGGAGAGGCTTCAAGGAATCGGGTTTCTTGAATGAGGTGACTGAAGTAGTAAGAACAGGTACCTATCCAGGCCTTTTTGAATTATTCTTGTTTATCTTTTGTCTCTGGCATTCGCATTCACTTCAACAAGGTCTAAGGTTAGGTTTACAAATCTCTATGGAGGCTTTTTATTTTCTTTTTCTAGTTATCTCCTTATCTTTTATTATTTCACTATGTGCTTGTGATCCTAATTTGGGCTCTCTATTTTAGACCTATTGTGTACTTATGCAAATTCCTTTTCTAGACCAATGTCTCTATTTTGGATTCCTTAATCATTGAATTTGACATATTTGGTTTACAAGACTAGAAACGTGTAAAAGTTTGGGGGTTCTAAGTTTCACGCATTTTGTTGTTGTCTTTAAACAGAGATATTTGGAACTTTTATGAGTTCCATCTTGGAAATATAAATATGATTTGGGAAGTGTTCTTTACCAAGCCTTGCTTATGCGACACAGTCTTCTTCTGATGCATTCAGTTCTTGCCCTTCTCATCCGTGTTGATATGGTATCAATGATGGCTGTTATTCTTATGACAGGTGTAACACCAGCTGATAAGCTTTTGGATTTGTATAATGGGAAGTGGGGTCGGTCTGTAGATCCTGTTTTTGAGGAGCTGCTTTACTGACTTGAATCAAATTCTTGTGGCGCTTTAATGCGGTCCTTTTGTGTGTAAGAGCTTTCTTGTATTTTTGGGTGTAATCCTAAGTTTTTACTTCAAGCTGGTTTCAGTTTATGGTTATAGATCTCAGGGGAATAAATCATGCTGTAAAATCCCCAGGACACCACTCATGTAATTCTCATTGAAATAATCAAATCACATTCATGTGATTTGATCTCATAAATGCTTACTGGTTTTGAAACCTGTTTGACTGAGAGAGGTTCATTCCAATTTCAGAAAGGGCTGGCTGAATCTTGCGGTTTGCAGTTGGTAACAAGAGGTTGATATTATACTCTACTTTTTTTCTAGGCAAATAAATACTTGTATTCAAAAAGACACACACAGGGGAGATAGGCTCCAAAGGACAATGCAATAAACCAGATCAGACCATACCGTGTTGATGTTGCACGCTCTACTTATGGCGCACACATGTTTTCTGATTCTCTCTCTTCCTAGAACTCTAGGTCATACCTTTCTTGCTGACTTAATAGATTTGATAACTGCATATACTTGATTGGTTGGTTTTGATCAAACAATTAGCAAGAATAAATAACTCTTAAAATGATGCTGCTGCGCCTACCCTACAAGAATGTGATATTACCCTACTCCCATTCTCTACTCCCTTTGTCTTTCTCAGCAACCACCACATGGAGTGCTATAGCAACTCTCGAATGCTGATGGCATCCTGCTGTCACCCCAGTTTCTTTGAATTCTGGTGACTAATCCAAGTAGCTAATATTTTATATCCTCCTCTTTCGGTCTTTGACTTCATTATTGGGTTTCTTACCCAATTATATGTCTTGGCTATCCATAAGACGTGGCTACCAACTAGTGCCATGTGCCCCCCCCCCCCCCTCTTCCTGCCAGTGATTCACTGCAAACCTTTTCCAAGCATATGTTAAAAGGGTTTTGTTTGAAACATGTGAATACGACCGTGCTTGCTCTTTCTTATTTTATGTTCTTTGTTTTCTCTCCCCTACCAGAAAAAGATGCAAGGAAAAAGGGGAAAAGTTATTTACTCTTCATGTAGTCCTGCGCTTTGTTACTAGGTGGATCAACTTGGGTATTACAAGACTCCACTAACGTAAAATCTGATAAGAAGAAAAGAAGAGTAACAGTTTGCCATACAATAAGGGTATACACAAATATCTCTCTTCGTGTGGGTTGAACAGGAGTAATAGGCCATGACCTCCTTTTTAACAGGACGGTGACAGCAGTGGTCTCTCTCTTCTTCTTGTGTCAGTTCCCATAACTCATTTGATCAAGGGGTGCCAAGTTCGTCTTATTGGAGTGACAGGCATGTAGTTTCTGTGAAGGGAACATCCGTACATCATTGGTGATAATGTAGATGGCAGACAGCTTAGCTTCCTCGTAGTTTCATACCACTCTTGGGTAACTACAAAAACGCTGAAAGCTCTGCTCTAACATCCCCTCTAGAGAAGCATATCCGCGAATATAAAGGAGGAAGTTACCTCTGAGTTTATTGAATAACCCTCACTTATGAAGGAAAAATACTGTGGTTGGTTACCCATGAAATTATTACTCTCATTTCATTCCACCCTCCTGGAGATAGTCTTCTATCTGAGTTGATTACTTTACCATTACTAGAATTAACCCCATTAGTATTTTCTGCTCTGAGAGGATCATCTAAATCATCATCACCCTGGCCTTTCTGCTTTCAATTTTCAGAATAATAATTAACAAGGTAAAAATCACGGTAAAAAAAGGTGTAAAAGGTATTAATATTGTAAAAACCTTATTTTTTACGTATAATTTTTCGGGAGAGATGACATGCTATTAGAATTTTACTGATGCTGGGTAAATGTGGTTAAGTCTCACACAAGATATTACTTAGGAATGAATAATTTAAACATTTCTAATTAGAGTTTATTGTTTAGATTCTAGATTAAATGGTCTTCCCATATAACATAGAAAGGGCTCACTTAGAGATTCTCATAGAAGGCATATTTCTAACCCCAAAATATTTACCATATTTTTATGAAGTTCAGATTCCACCACCAAATAGCCAGCTAGTTCTTGTGAGGTGGTGGAAAGAGATGGCCAGAATGATTGGAGGAGACCAACTGACGGGATTCTCATGACACCCATAATTGAGGCTTCCTACCTTTCTCACCTCACCCAATTGTTCATTCACAAGACGTACCTAATTTGATCCTTAGACAAAAATCTTATACGAATGGTTTTCCTTCTATATGCTATATCACTTTATCTGCATCTACCTAAGCTTACCAAAGTTGCCCGTTTTCAGCGTCTTAAAGATGTTTTGCTGATCATTTTGACGGAATCTGCGTTACTTCTGCTCTTTTATCGAATATAAATTATGTTTTCATTTCACTGGGAAATTACAGGCGTGCTCAATATAAACGATCTTCCGAGGCCGGATAGTATACAATGACCCATTGTCTGCATTTAGCTCAGAAGGTGCAGATGAGATACCTAATTACATGCAAAATGAAATATTTTTAGAGATGTGGTAACTGGTCATATCAGTCATATCCTGCTACTTTGCACCAAATCTTTCTCTGCTGGTTGTTCACCATATCCAGACTACAAAAAAAGTGGTAAATAAGAATGAGAAACAAGACTGATTCGACAGCTGAAAAACTCTTAATATTTATGAAGTAATACATTATATTATATGATTCCAGTCGAACATTTGATTAAATAGATTAAATGAAGTCTAATCATTGGGAATAAGCAATGAAGAGGATGAGAACAAATTTTTGTAATCCTAACGACAGTTGGGAAATCAAATAGGCGGATGTATTGGTAACTTTTAGATGGAACAAAGCCAGAGGGGACTAGCAAGCATATTGTTGTCACCTTCCCTATCCAGCTCACATCTCTTGTTGGACTTTGACATGGTATCCTCGACTTTGACATGGTATCCTCCAAACAAAACCCACATGAAATTATTAATCGAACCTTTTTCTTTTTCTTCTTCTTTTTTTTTTTTTCCTTCAGAGAAAGACACAGAAATATCAGTCTCCAGCTTGAACTCCTCTCTCTTTTGCACCTACAAAAGGCCATCAACATTTATTCCTCATAGCTCACCCTGGCCCTCTTAAGCTCCTCTATATATCCCTCCATACTTCTTTAGCTTTTTATCCAAAAACCTTCATAAAGAACACCCATTTTACCATTTCAAGTTAGATCACTACCCCCCCCCCCCATCAAGAAAATGAGAGAAATTCTCCACGTTCAAGCTGGCCAATGCGGCAACCAAATTGGTGGCAAGTTCTGGGAGGTTATGGGTGCTGAACACGGCATTGATGCCACAGGAAGATATGTTGGTAATTCTCACCTTCAGGTGGAGAGGGTGAATGTTTACTACAATGAAGCAAGCGGAGGTCGCTATGTCCCTAGAGCCGTGTTGATGGACCTTGAGCCGGGCACCATGGACAGCTTGCGTGCAGGTCCTTGTGGGAAACTTTTTAGACCCGATAACTTTGTTTTCGGTCAGAATGGTGCGGGAAACAATTGGGCGAAAGGTCATTACACTGAGGGAGCAGAATTGATTGATTCAGTTCTTGATGTTGTTCGTAAAGAGGCTGAGAATTGTGATTGCTTACAAGGTACTCCATGTTGTCATCTGTTCATTTCCAGGCGACATAAGCGCGCTCTGCTTACATGTTCTTTTATTAGGCTAGAACACAGTCCTGTATCCATGTGACAGAGAATGCTGTTAGAAATTGTCATGCAAACATGTCGTGCTTTTCCCTTTGTTCTAACTTCTAATTGCCAATACTTTGAGGAATGTCAGCAACATCTACCCTATAATCCAAAATCTGGATGAAATCATCTATATGATGCCATTAATAGAGGCTTAACTGTTCATACTGCAACTTCAAAGTTTTGGATTGGATGGGATTTTATGGACCTTAAAGCAATGCTATTCTCTAATGGATTCTGCATATATATGTGGCAGGGTTCCAGATTTGCCATTCACTGGGAGGAGGGACAGGGTCGGGGATGGGGACACTGCTGATATCAAAGATCAGGGAAGAATATCCGGACAGAATGATGTTGACCTTCTCGGTTTTCCCCTCGCCTAAGGTCTCTGATACTGTGGTCGAGCCCTACAATGCAACCCTCTCTGTGCATCAGCTGATTGAAAATGCTGACGAGTGCATGGTCCTTGACAATGAAGCTTTGTATGATATCTGCTTCCGAACCCTCAAGCTCACAAATCCAAGCTGTAAGTCCAAACTCTCTATTTCCATGCGCACTAAAATCTGTTGCCTTCCAACTTTTAAGGGCATCTGGAACTTCGTTAAAAGATCGAAGTACAGAAGTAAATTTCATACGCAAAGTTTCCTTTGACGGGTAATTTGCAGTGGGGTAAGAGTTTTTTGGGGCTTTTTCTGGGTAAAGATTTGATAAAATGCGGATCTATTTAAGCTTAGTAGTACCGTAATGTCATTTTCTAACACGAGGTAGAATTTGCGCCACAGTTGGTGACCTCAATCATTTGATCTCAACAACCATGAGTGGAGTGACATGTTGCCTGCGCTTCCCTGGGCAACTCAACTCTGACCTCCGCAAACTAGCCGTCAATTTGATCCCCTTCCCTCGCCTCCACTTCTTCATGGTTGGTTTCGCACCCTTAACTTCCCGTGGCTCTCAACAGTACCGTGCACTCACTATCCCTGAGCTCACTCAGCAAATGTGGGATGCCAAGAACATGATGTGTGCCGCTGATCCACGCCACGGAAGGTACCTGACAGCCTCGGCTATGTTCCGTGGAAAAATGAGCACCAAGGAAGTTGATGAGCAAATGATAAATGTACAGAACAAGAACTCCTCCTACTTTGTTGAGTGGATACCTAATAACGTCAAGTCAAGTGTTTGTGACATCCCACCAACAGGGTTAACCATGTCTTCAACGTTCATGGGGAATTCAACGTCGATTCAAGAAATGTTCCGGCGCGTTTCGGAGCAATTTACGGTCATGTTTAGGCGGAAGGCATTTCTGCATTGGTACACTGGGGAGGGGATGGATGAGATGGAGTTCACAGAGGCCGAAAGTAACATGAATGATCTGGTTTCGGAGTATCAGCAATACCAAGAGGCAGCTGCAGAGGAGGAAGAGTACGAGGAGGAGGCTGTGGAGAACTAAGATGTACGTAACTTTCTGGCATGGTCATGAGGCATAAAGACCAGAATGGGTTTTTTTTTTTTTTTTGCATGTTTCCGATTGTGCTTTGGTTGTGAACTGAAGGGTCAGATCGGCTTTTGGCATATTTATGTTGTGATTGTCATAATTTATGGAAATTCTGCCTCTGTGAAGAGACATAAAGGAGAAGATAATTATGTAATTGTGATGTGTGGGCCTAAATTTGGTATGTATAGCAAGATTTCTACTCACGTTTACAGAATAAATAAACAACGGGATCCAATTAACGATGTTTCCGAGGAATAAGCAGTATGAAAAGAGAACAGTAAGCCACCAGTTATCAATCATATCATATATTTATACTCGGTCATCCCTAATACATTGAACATCCATCTATTTTTTTCTATCAAATGAAAATTATTATTTTTTATACGAAGGTCAATTATGCTCTTAAAAAAGTCAAATAGCAGGTTATATTTAAGAGTATAATCATCATTTTGTTTAAAAAAATAATTTTCATCTAATTTGACGGAAAAAATTAGACGGACTGTACAATGTGTTAGAGATTGATAGTTTATGAGTGCAATATCTCATTTTCACCATCATAATCTAGAGACACCAACAATGGTAAATGTCCATTGTCCAGGTCACTAGTGGAAACTTCAACTCGTTTTGCTTCTCACTTTTCAATGTTTTGATTTATAGGAATTTCCAAAAGTTATTGGAAGTAATTGGTCCACTTTGCCAAAATGCAAACAAAATTATTAATCTACGTATAAGCTCCACAATAAAGCAATATTTTTATTCAAAATGAACAAATTAAGAGTACAAAAACAGAATTTCAGTCAACATCAGCAGCCATCGCCAATTGGTCTGTACATGAATTACAAGCACGACGACATCATCTCCCATTCACCCTTTGAAACCGACTTAAGGGAAGAGTTTAATCCTTTACAAGCATATATTTTGTTCCATATCATCTTAATTATTTCCCAAGATCGTTGTATTTGAAAATTGAGTGAAATGCAAATGACGCAGGCTTGTGATTGATGAAGGCGACTAACCAGACATGCAAACAATTGATGGGAACCATTTCTCTCCTTTCACCCTCAAGATCCTTCAGGTTGTTAAAACCTTTTATCCTTTTGTCCTGAAAGTGAGATGCCTGTGTCTGCTCTCTGGTGCTCATCTTCAGTAGAAGAGCAATTCAACAGACAGGAAAAACAACCTTCATCAATGTCACGCAGCTGCATTCCTTTTACCCTCAAGGACAGAACCCTCTTTGAGAGCTACTTGTGCCTCATTCTCCCTTCCCAGTGCATAAAGAGCAGCAGCTTGCAAATAGGAAGCAATATGCCAGACGGGGGATATTACTTGGGCTTGCCCTGCATCATCAAGGGCTTCCTGTGACATATCACTCATGAGATAACATAGACTACGGCGTGCAAAAACCGTTGGGGATACCATGGTTCCAACATTAATGAACTGCAATTCAACGAACAAACTGTCAAGAAAATGCTGGAAATGCTCCCATCATTAACATTAAGTGCAGAAGCCTCTCAAGTTCTACATCAGTTTATCTTTCAAAACACTTAAGAGAAGGCTTTCAGGTGAATCCAAAAAATACGGCAGTATACACACAAAAAGAGCCCCAAAGTATGGTTTGTATCCAGAAGTTAGTTCTCAACCTTTTTCAAACACATTCACCTTTTCGTCAACAGCGAAAGATAAACAAAGCTGGCATTTTCATTTTATTGGGAAAACATCACTTTTCGCCTCTGAGCTATGGGTCTAATGTCATTTTGAACCCTTAAACTACTAATTTCATCACATTCAGCCCTCAACCTACCAAAAATATCAATATTCCCCTATCATAAGATCCAACTGTCAATATTAATATTGTGCCAAGCAACCTATTTTCTATACTTTTATTTTTTATTTTTGATAAGTAAGTCAGTCTTACTAAAGAGAAGAGAACCAGAGAACACACAACAACAGAGTTGAAAGTACAAGAGACTATACCGAAAACCCCAAACACGCAAACAAAAAACAAAAAACAAAAGCACCCTCAACCCACTAGCCACAGACAAATCAACAAAACTCTCCCATGTACTCCCACCCACCCTCAACCCTATAGCCACCCAACCGCGGCCAGCCGTGCCAGCAAAGACGCCACAAACGATTCCCCTAGCAGTCCAGCCCATAGCTCTTAGTCTTCCTAGCAATTGAAGAAGACCCTTCATAGTTAACCAAAGACTTCAACCCTGCAACTCCCTTAGCATCTTCCCCCTGATTTTCTAGACTTTTTCGAACTAAGCTGCACCCGATCGCGTTCCAACACTGCAAAGAGATCTCTCAGCTTTTCCTCTTGACCACCACACGACACCCCAACTATATGACCCACAGAGGAAACCATGTCCAAGACCCACGCCGGAGATTCCCCCCCTCCAAAGCGTTACTAGGGAAACTGTCCGCCAAGGGTTCGGTTGTGGTATCACGTCCATTGATGCACTTTAGTAGTTTGATGGTTAAATGTGGTGAAATTCATAGTTCATACCGGTAAATGACATTTAGTTAAAATTTCTTGGGCTAGGAGTGAAGATTCCCTTGGTTTGTTTTATTTATTTTTTTAGTTCAATTATAAGAGGGGGGGGGGGAATCGGAGATTGCAGTCATATTTCTACCCTAATGACATACAGATGCGATCTTAGTCTGCAAGAAATAAGATTAACGACTATAGACATTAACTCAGAAAAGTGAACTATTAAAAGTGACAGTAAATCATTTTGACCTGGGTGTAGCATTCGATTGCAGCTCTGATATCTTTATGCCGGAAAGCAACATCACCCTTTTTTTTCGAGTTCAAAGTTTCCTGCACCTGGTTGGTCCACATCTGAAATGAGAGCTGCATCAGGGACAATATAACCATAATCAGTAGAAAAATACAGTAAGCATAGCAAAACAGAAAGTATCAATGAACTTGCATGAAAGAATACATTTATAGACATGGATGAAAAATTCAACAGAGCTCGCTTTCAATTATTTTCCAAATGGTTGGCAGGGCTAGCGCAATCAATAAACCACAAATGAAGATGTACTACTGCCAAGTCATAAGTTTTGTCTAATTATGCACACATGTCATCAGAAACAATCATGAGGGTGAATTATCACTGCTGGGTCTGCGTGTTTAAATAATCTGACAATTAACTTCCAAGTTTACCACCAGCTCTTGTCATTTTGCAACACTAGTGAATAAAGGATCAGAAAATGTTCGGTCGAAAATAAGAGCCATAATGCAGTACTAACATTTCAAATTGTGAAATTTTGATACAGCAGAGATAATCGTGAGTGTCAGAAACTACCAGCACCAGCAACATAGTAATATGGTTCAAGAAAAAAAGTTTCATCCCAACAATATAAAGTATTGAAAGCCCAAATGATTCATAGATGATTGAGGAATTATCTCAAGTGTGATATACAAGAAACAAACCTCAGTTGCTGCACCTTCATCATCCTTATACCCGATCTTTTCCAAGATCTCATGTAGGGCAGTCAAGTCCATCCTCAGACAAGCTTCACCTAATGGTGATAGAGGTAAAGCTGCAGCACTATTCGGTAAACCCATCAACACATGAGATGGGACCTGCAGAAAAATTTCCAAAAGTCAATTTGAAAGTACTTTTTGACATTCAAGAAACAACCAGAAGAACAATTCCATGAATGGGTGTGTCGCGTCAGAGAGAGAGAGAGCAAATGAAGGTTTTAAACAAAAAATAACATGAGCCCCACAAGCAGATGATATGTGCAACTTCTTCAAAACAAATGATAACCAACCTCCGAATCTTTTTGAAGGGGAATCAGGGCAGCAACTAGAGACTTGGGATTTGGACGTTCTCGTGGCTCATACTGCAAACATCTTGAAGCTAAACGAACTAATTCAGTCCCCTCATCATGTGAGAATTGGCCTTCCAAACAAGAATCAGTAAGCATCTGAATATTCCCGTTGCGTATTAGGTCAAGTGCCTGAGAAGTTATGAACATTAGTTGTGAAAACATGAAAATTAGAACTATGCTCAAATGGAAGGAGAGAAACAAAATAACTATACGAGTCTCTCGCAATGGAACTCTTGTATACTAAATCTTGTTAGGCCTCAATGAGCAGCATAAAGGGAAAACAACATCCCATGAACTAACACATCCTATCATTTCTCACTTGAGAAGTGCAGTCAATTGTTTGGGATAGGAAAGGACAAAGGAAGGAAGAAATGGGTAGAGATCAACTGCGTGCAGAAGATTTTTTTTTTGATAAGTAACTGCATGCAGAAGATTAAAGAGAAACTAAGAAGATTGAGTAAATTAATTTCACCGTAACACCACAAAAAGACATTCAAAGTATTTGCCAAACTACAAGGTGAAGAACGTAACAATGCCTGATTTGTTTTCTTTGTAGAATTGACAGCTAAATTCAAGTTATTTAATTAGATGCAAGTACCCCCACCAATCGGGGAAGGGAGGGGGGGAAAAAGTGCAATTTTTTTTTGATAAGCAAGACAATCTTAGTAGAAGAGGTGAAGACAGTACAAGAGACTATACCGAAATCACTAGTTCAAACAAGCAAGAAAACTAAGAAAATCGTCAAAATCAGCAAATGGGCCATCTAACAACGCATCAGCCCAACAGAGAAAGAGAAAATAACATAGAACCCTGCAACTTGGCCAAGGACAAAGAACAACTATCGAAACATCTATGGTTCCGCTCCCTCCAAAGACTCCACCAAATACAAGCGGGTATCAATCTCCAAATAGACTTAGCTAAGGGGTTAGTGAACTTTTTTTTTCCAGTCCACTTTCCCCAGCACCATTTGCTTTCACTCTCCAATCCCCAAACCTTCTCATTCTCCCTCTGCCTCCTCTCTCTTCCCTCCAATACTCCGCTCTTTCTCTCTCTCCCTCTCTCTCCCCAAAGGCTTTCTTCTTCCCCACTGCAGTTCACGCTCCCCAAACGCCAAACAACAACAGGGGGAACAGGGAGGAGAGCAATTTGAAGAAGAGGAACACCACGAATTTGGCGAGGAAGAAGGCATTGAGTCCGACGGCAAGGATTACTCGGCAGTTGATCTCGACGCACTTGAAGAAGAAGCGAGAGATGCGGTTCGCGAGTAATCTAGCACGTTGTCGCGCCAATTGAGAATTGAGGATGAAGTCAATGATCGAAGTGAAAGCGGTCGAAAGCAGAAGAGGCATAAAAGTACTACAACTACAGAATTAGGTTTCATGTGCCATTCCTTTGTTTTAGTGTTTCTCTCATGAGGGTTAGTAGTATATCCCTGAAGACTTACGTCCCAGAGTCTCCTCGGCCACACCAGACTGCACAGGAACAACCTCCCCCTTCGCCGGTGATGTCTGGTCGTCCTCCGAAAGCCCCTGACGGTCTCAGCAAGAGACTGCCCAATGCCACACAGCCCAAGTGACGACAACCCATCACGTCCTAGGGCCTCCTCGACCACAACATACTTCTTGGGAGATCCTTCCCCTTCGCCGGCGACGTTTGACCCTCCTCCGTGAAGCCCATGTCAGACTCGACAAGTATTTGCCAACAACGCCCAACCCAAGCTCCATGGAGCAAATACGGGCTCTTCTTCGCACACCGAAGCCAATTGGAGAGATGGGTTAGTTACGAGAATAGGCCCAGAGCCCATACCGGGCACCACATGCCTTTCCTTAATAGACCTGGGTGAGCTCAGCCCATTAGGGGTAATCGGGAAATTGAAAACTTGCGAAGCCTGTTGGGCTTCAAGTCTAAAACCACATACTAAACAATGCATCGGTGTCTTAGACTCCAACACCATATTATTGCTTTTAGCCAGCTCCATGAGATAATCAGGTTCACCTCTAATTTTCATTAAATGCTCCCAGAACACGCCTGCCTTCCCAGCCGTCACTGCAGGTGCCCCCTCATCATGACTACTTTTGGGAAAAGTAAGTCTCATACACTCTTCTGCATGCTGCAACATTGGGACTCCAACAGACGGCTGCGAGATCTTTTTGCCAACGCCCATTTGAATATCGTGACACTCGATGTTTTCCACCACCGTCTTCTCCGATGCTCTAGTCTGAACTATTTGAGCGAGGGAGGTTCCCTGCCTGATCTCCAAACCGCCAGACCTCACCCTCCTACGCCTGAGTTCACCGATGACTGAGATCAGCTCTTCAGAAGTCGACGCAAACGACTTCCACCCACTCCTCAATCTCCCCTCAAGAATAAACACCGCCCCAAGTCTACAATGATCACCAAATTCTGCAAGGTCCATGTAGCTGCCATTCTTATTAGAGCAACGTTGGGCCAAGAAAGCACGCGTAGACTCGTTAAATTTCTCCGAGAAATCATTGTCCTCATTAGAATCCACCAGTTTACCAAACAAGTTTGCTAACCAAACCGCCCCGTATCTACCAAAACGTATCAAACTCTCAGACTTCTTGCTCCTCTCCGAGAGAATAACGATGCCAGACAAACTAACCGAAAACTGAAGAGACTTAGCTTCTAACGATGGACTATGAACAAACGCCATAAAATTTCATACTTTTCAACAAAATCCTCTTCTTTCACACGCAAATCTTTCAGGCTCAGATTTCTTACCCAGTCCCAGTAGTGATTCCATCATAGCACTCCTATTACCCCCCTCCATGCTCACCCGGAAATCATGTCACATTAAAATCACCACCAATGCACCAAGGAAGATTCCACCAACTAGAAATCCCCGTCAATTCATCCCACAATAGCCTCTTACAACCATCTTCATTGGGGCCATAAACGCCCAAAAATATCCACTGAGCCCCATCATCAACATTCTTAAAAACCAAAGAGATGGAAAAAATCCCAACGCACAACTCAATCAGCTCCATACTACGAGAATCCCAAATACACAACACTCCTCCCGACGCACCATCGGCCACCAAGCAACTCCAATTCACATGAGGCCCACCCCACAAACATCTCACCAAGGCACGAGAAACCACCGCAACCTTGGTCTCCTGAAGGCACACCAAATCAGAGCCTTCCACCCTCTCAACAAATTACCCACCCTTCTGCACTTCCCCCTATCATTCAACCCCCTCACATTCCAACTGATGATTCTGGGCATCATAAATAATTCACTAGCGCCCTCCCCTCCTTCCTGCTCCTCCTAGAACTAGAGGCATTCCCATCATAATTAACAGAGCACTTCAACGATTTTAATTCTTTAAACAACTTACCTCCAGATTTTCCGGAAGGTCTATTGCCCAGCTCATTCTCCTTCTCCAAGGCCACAAAGAGTTTCAGCAAATCTTCCTCATGCCCATCACACAAAACCCCCACCAGATGTCTAAATGAAAAGATCATTTCCAACATCCTAAAAGAGTAAGCCACCCTTTCCTCACAGTCTGTTTTCGGGTGAACAATTTGCAGCGGCTCAGCAAACACCTCCTCTATCCTTCCTAAGAAATTGATTAACTCCCCTCCAGACACCACACCCAAAGCAGAGCACCCACCCGAAACACAGAGTGCAATTACATTGAGGTTCTGACACTTTGCACCCTAAACTATCAATTTCGTTGCATTTCGCCCCTCAACTACCAACCGTTTACACTTTGCACCCCCTACCGTTAATGTGGACGAAAATTTCTATTTTTGTCAAGTGAAAAGATAAATTTATCCCTATACAAAATATAATTATACAAAATTATGGGTAAGATCGTCATTTCACTGAATAAAAATAGCAATTTATGTTCAAATTAACAGTATGGGGTGCAAAGTGTTGGAACCCCAAAAGTCGGAGGGAGAGAAGTGTATTTAACTCATCTCCCACTATTCCCAATACCTTTCTATTCGAGTCTACTTCTCGTGAGCACAAGCACCATGCACCTATCTTTACACTATCTTGGATACCCACCAACCCCTGCCCCCTTTATAACAAGGGCGCCCCAAAAGAAATATTGATGTCACTTTATGGCAAAAAGATCTAGTTGGATTTTTACATTTGTAAATTGGAAGCTCCTCTAGGCTTTCATGTGTTATGACATGCAACCATCAAATGCCAACAAGCTAACAATCAACCTCCAAAGTCAGATTACAATATTCCTTGCTATTGCAACAAGCTTTGAAATTTGATTCTAGGTTTAATCATCTTTGTCCAAGACCAATTCAAAATGTCCTTGTCATGAACAAGGAAAATCCTGAGTCACATCTATGTTATAGCTAAAAGCACTTATCAAGGTTACCGTTAGAGCTTACAACAATAACTTAGTTCCACCTAAAAACCATTCAACATGAAACTTTGCATCAGTACATTACCTTCACAATCTAATAACTCATATGGAACCTGACACATATCCAGATATCACTTGACCAATGAAAACATTAGCTACATCTGTGCTATACCAGAAAGAAAAGATAATAAAGCTCATTGCAGTTACAAGTAGAACTCTTTTCAATAAATTATAATGCTCAATTCCACCAAATACAGAATCTAGGTGAAACTAAACCCTCATGTCATGTGTTCCCAATCAACCTATCAAATGAGTGATTTAACCTATATTGAAAGTCAGGGATATCACAATCTTCTCAAGTACATAATCTCTCTCTCATACATGAATGAAAATGAAACGGTTAGTAAAAGGAAGCATACAAGAAAAAGCTATCAGATCATCCTGAGTTTGATACATCAAAAAATCCTCGTTTGGGGAGGACTTACATGACTTGGAGGTATATGTTTTCCACTGAGAAGATCAAGCAACAGAGTGCCAAAGCTATACATTACACTTTCAGGTGTAACTCTTCCTACAGAACAGATCAGGTGTATGAATCAATATTCTTTTGGACATATATTAGAGCTTATAATGAAAATGAGACCAGCAAGAGTACAAGTGGAAGTAAGTGATGAGAAAGAAATCAACACTATATATAATACAACATACCCAACTCGCATATAAAAAACGGAAATATAGTAAGATGTCACCAAGTGCCTTCAAATTTAATCATAGGACAGCTGGCCATGTGTGTAGGATGTACCTCTCTATCTCTCTAAGTCTATGAGTGTTTAACTCAAATTGAACATTCAAAACCACATAAAGTCGGTAATTCAGGTTCATAACCAAGCCATACACATCCCATAAGCCAAACGGTCAATTAAGAAGGATCATCATATTTGCACATCTTGTTTGAGGGGACGAGTACCTGTCCTTAAATACTCAGGAGGAGTAAATGCCAGGTTTGTACTGTAACTTTTCCCATCTCTACTGTTTTTCATCAAACCAAAGCATGAAAGTCTCGGGTTGCCATCCTGAGAAATAATACAAACGACGAGAATGATATATTTCAAAGTGCAACTTAAAGAACAAAAAATAAAAATGGACTGTAAGGTATAAGATAAAAAGATACTGACATCATCGAAAACGATCCTATACGCATTCAGATCATGGTAAAGAGCACGTCCTTTGCTGGTACAATATTCTAGAGCTTGCGCAAGATGTAAAGCCACTCTTAATCGCATTGCCCACTTCATTGGTTGTGTTTCCCCTGAGTATTCAATAAAATTGTCCACATTAAGTTCCAAACAATTCTTCTATGATAATCCGACTGAAATTGCAAGCAATTGAAAAGAAAATAGCACGCTGCATAGAGGCATGATCAGACTTCACCACACCAGGAAAGGTCCCTCTACCTTCCTCTTGAGCTCCTCTATTCAGGAAAATAGTCATGATTATTGCCATAACATGTGATTTCTGTTAGCTGTTGTGTGTGACAATAAGACAATATTGAGACGTGAAGAAAGTAATGGCATTACAAAGGCAAAAACGAAAATGCACAACTTACATTCACCTTAATCTGCGAAAGAAAAACACCAACCCCCCCCCCCCCCCCAACCCAAAAAGAAAAAAGACTTCCATTCAATATCAAACGCCCAGCATCAAGCTAGTGGTTTTGACAATCAAATCACTGACACAACATAAAGTGCCAAACTTATAACAGATATATATTCAATGGCAGACAATTAGACGAAAGACTTTATCCATCCACATCGGTATATTGCAAGATAGAATGAAATATTAATTTAAACGATCAACCGTAAACAATTAGGCGAAATAGTTAATCCATCTTTATAGACATATCTAGTTCCATAGCTAAAGATAAGTCCAACAAACTTACAATGAAATAAGTGCTTTGCTAATGTATCATTGGGCATATATTCTGCAACAAGTAACCTCTCTTCACCTTCACAGCAACAACCAAGTAAATTTGCTAGCCTATGGTTCCGGAGCTGACCAACAGTCCTGGCTTCTTCCTGAAGTAGTAAGCTCAAAGTTAAAGAGCTAATAATTGCAACAAAAGAAGCATAATATATTAATGTCAAAATGAGTATCTCTCAGCTTCATGAATAGGATGCATCATGCATAAAATGAATTAGAGTTTAAACTGGACTAGGTAAGTGGCTATGGTATGATTTCTTTATCACCTAAATATTTCAAACCACTAAAACAATGGGAAGAATACCATTGCACGCTTAAGATGACTTTGAATTTCCATACTCAGTGTTTCTAATAGTTAGGATAAAATAATCAAAACTGAAAGAATTTGTAGCCAATCGCAGTGCACATAATCACGAAAGAAGTAGCAGCATCTCTTGAACTGCCAGACTAATTTTAAACAACAAAAAAGGGACAATTATTATTGTAATGTTGTTATTCTGCACATACATGAATCATGCTCGGTTTGCATAGTGATAAAGCAATTAAAATCTAAAGGGCAACTAAGCATGCCACAAAGTAAAACTGAGATGGCACATAGTATGCAGTCCCTTCCCAAATACACAAGTACAAACATGTGAAGGAGAAAAAGAGACAGTTCCCTGAACCAGGTCAAGCTCATCCACTAAAAGGTAACTTTCTTGAATTGAGGGAAAAATAGAGTAGCCAATAATGAACGCAGTGAAATTTGTGACCACATACAGGGGGTGAATGAGACAGAAATTTTGGGCCAAGAAAAAAAACACAATACCAGAAGGCTTGGCTGTCGGCATGTGTTTCACATACCAAAAATTGCCGGGCGTCAGGCCAAGCTGATCTATTGAATCTTTTGACAGCAATCCGCATTTGACTTTCAAGCTTCCCTTTGTAGACTACATTTGGAGCTTTTTCCCCATGTTCGGAAACTATATTTTCCACTGCAAATCCAGATGTTGCCTTTCTAAGTTGCTCAACCGTGTATTCGTGAAATAAGGGCAAATCACCAACTTCACTCTTCTCCTCATTTTCTGCACGCAAACGGCAAACTCACACACTGGGTATTGCTCTCTCACACCGAATGTATATAAACACAAACTACAGTTCCACTTACCAATACCGTGGGTCTCAGCAAGTGGTCCGTTATGTTCTGAACCGAAACAGCACACCGAGAGCCTGGAACACCCACAACCCATCCCAATCCCAGAATTTAACTGCAAGCAGAATTGAGTCTTGAGGCTTCAAATTTACCCAGAATCGGACAGTTCAATGCCTCAAAGATTCCATTCAGCTTGACATATAAACCCAACTTGCTCCTTCAACTTGGCCCCAAATTTTCTTTGGAGCTTTCAACTGCTTCAAATAAAACCGGCCTACAAATACGACACAAACTACAACAAGAACAACTATAAAAATTCAAAACAAAGATTCGAAAATACAAAGTCACAAGAAGGAAGTACAAGATTGGATATTCAACATTAGAGCTAGAGAAAGCAGACAGACCCTTACTGCGAATGAAGTCTAAGTCAACTTAGTTTGACCTTAGCTTAACAGAATTCCCACTCCGCACCTACGACTCGGCCAAACCCAGCTCCGAGGAAGCTCCGTGAAGCTCCAAAAGCTGCTTTATTCGAATCAAGCGCACTAACCCAGCACTTAAAAAACACACAACGAAGCGTGCGTCCTAGAGCCAATCAAAGAGCACCTTTTAATAAGGATCACAAAAGGCACGAAAATTACTATACAGAATACTATAGGATCCCCACCGAAAAGGAAATCGAGATTGGAGCTTTCAGAACCTGAGAGAACCAAGTGATTCGTCGTCCTCGATTCAGTCAAAAGTCATGGAAAACGAGCCCGGATATTTTTTTCTTTTTTCTTTTTTTTTTCCCTCTTCGTGGAGTTTAAGAAAATACGTAAATAATATAGATTTTGAAAAAGTGAGAGCTAAAAAAAGAGAGCCTGAATCCGAGATCTTTGTGAGTTATGGGAATGAGAAACTAAAAGAAAGAGCTTTCAGATTCGTACTGGAAATGAATATTGCAGAATAAATATAATAATAATTCTTTCTTTGTAATAGTTGTATGCATTTGCTGTGGGCGTCTGTGTCTGTGTGCTTACTTTTAGTTCCCCCATTTTACTATTTCCACCGACATCGCCTTCTTTTCTTTTTTTCCTCACCTGAGCATATTATTAATTCAGTTTATAAATTAAAATAACAAGAATATTAAATATTCCTTAAAAACAATTTAGTTTATTTAAATATTTCAATTTGATGAATTTTTATTATAGATAATTACGTGATTATTGCCTCAGATTAACTGCCATTGTTTGTTTCAAAAATTGATACTGACTTAAGGTTAAGGTTGACCTTGAAACGTACACATATTCAAGTTGTGTTTGTGTTGAAAATTTTTTAGTATTGGATTTAGTGAAAAAGTGAAGATAGAGGTAATTTTTTATATTTTTTAATAGGAGAGATAGAGATTATATTATAGTATTTTATTGTAAGTTGGTGCAAAATATTGTAATATTTTTGGAGCAAACGCACTCTCAATTTTCTTCTTCTTCTTTTGACCGTTGAACTGAGCTCAAGAATCGTTATCTTGGGTTCTAATTCAAATTATGTTCTAATTGTTATCTTTTTTCTAATTATCATGCAATGATTAGATTAATAACAATCCTTACATTCGGAAAGTAATTATTTTTGCATAAAACATCTAAAAAGTCCTTTTCAGATTTGTTAGATAAAGACTTTTTTTGTAATTAAATTATATAGTTAATGATAATTACGTATATAAATTTTACGTAAGTTTTTTATATCAATTAAAATTCAGAAAACTTTTTTAAAAATAGATAAAAAAAATTCAAAAAATTCAAGCGGGGCTACTCTGGGAACTATAATGAGAGAAAATGGTAGAAAGTATTTTTTTTTTCCTTTTTCTTATAAGCGCTAGAAAGTATAACTTGCAAGCAGTCAAAGTACTTGGCCTCCTTCCTCGAAAGAAAATAGAAATGCTCAAATTATAGGGCACTTTCCCTACCGTTTCACTGATTTCCTGGGAACCAAACAGTCACTCAGAAAAAGAGCAAGGGTAAGAGACAAAAACAGACCTCCTACAAAAAATATGAATAAATAGAAATACAATATCAGGAAAGTTCTAGAATGTTATCTAAAGGTATAGACAAGAAAAACTTACCTCTTTTCTATTCCCCTGAACCAAACAAGGATTATAAGTCAGAAAAATGGCAATGCTAGGAAGTCATTACAAATAGTCAACAATCCATTTTCGATGGAACTTTTCATTGTAGTTTTCATCTGCGAGTAGTTAGCCAACAATCTATCTCGATGTGAGGCGTAAAAGCTGATCCATTGGAGAAGGTTGCACAAACCAACAAGATAGATCGCGGTGGCTCGGCTCAACTCGAGAGCTCGTAGCCACGTAGTGGGGTGCAGAAGTCTCGCTCAGTGGAGGCCGAGCGGCCTTGCCAGGTGGCTTGTAGAGTTTTTTTTTTTAGTGCCGGTGCTGTTAGATTTAAATATAACAAAAAATAAAAAATTGTTGACAGGGGTTTTGTTGTTAGGAAAACAAAAAATTTCAAAATTTTAGAAGTTTGAGAATTTTGTGCTTCAAAACAACACGCATGAGGTTTTGTTGCAACCGTTAATTAGAATTTAGTAAAATTTTAAATGGATTAAATTTTAAATTTTAGCGGTCGATCAATGAATGTGTTAACGAAATCCGTCAATTTAGACGATAAATTGGGTACGAGGTCCAGATTGTAAAAATGTGGAAGATAATAGATTCAATGTATAAAAAATAAAATATCGGGGTGTAAAGTGTAAATGACTTCAAAAATAAGGGCAAAATGTATTTGTCCCTAATTAAAAAATTTTGCTAAGAAAAATTAAAAGAAAAAAGAGTAAGAATCTTTGACACGTGTACTCCAAACAATAAGCCAGAAGGAAAGAGTTTCTTCACACCACCGAAGTGTGATACTACTCTTTGTTACAGCGAGCTAAATGAACCTAGCAATCCCACCCGTCTATTCTATTGAATCCATCACAAGGCCACTCATTGGTCAACCGCCACTCCTGGGGATGCCAGCTAGTCTTCGGCCCAACACACACGGCGAAAGAGAGGCAGATGGATATGTTCGAGAAAAAATGTATGATTTTAAAGGTGTGAATTTTTATGTTGAATAGTGTTTTATTGGTGTTTGTGTAAAGTGGAGAGAAAAATGATTTGATGTAATTATTTAATAAAAAAATATTGGAGTTATGTGAAAAATTATAGAGAAAGAAAATTTATGTTAAATAAAAAATTAAAAAAATTGTTGAAGATTGTGTAAACTGTATTGATTTTTGTGTTTTAATTCTGAATATATTGGATGATAAATTTGTGAATATACTTAGAATCTTGAAAAGTGTGAAAACGAATTTATTCCGGACGCGATGAACACAAAAACCACGAAAGTTACGGCCCATTGAGTAAAGAGACGCAGGAGATTACTCCTTACCACTTTCGTAAATATAAAAAATTTTAGGACCTAATGTCTAAACCCTATTGACATTGATTTTCAACCCAATAAGCTCCCTCCTGCACTTACACAGAAGGAAAGGTACGCTGCAAACCCTGGAGAATGCTCTTTGATTTTCAATCCAGCAGTAGTACTGCTACTTACAGGTTATATGTATATGTATATGTATATATTAATATATAAACTGTGGTATGTCTAGGCTGTTATGCATATATGGTGGAGTTAATGGGGAAAGGGAGACCTAGGGCTGTGGAGAAGGGAGCGTCAGGGCAAATGGAAGTGTTTCCGCACCTGGGTCATTGAATATACCATCTGGGCCTGTGTATTACCCAACTGAAGAAGAATTTAGAGACCCTTTGGAGTACATATATAAGATTAGGTCAGAGGCTGAGCCGTATGGGATTTGTAGGATAGTTCCTCCAAAGAGTTGGAAGCCCCCGTTTGCATTGAGTGGTGATTCATTTACTTTTCCCACGAAAACCCAAGCAATTCATCAATTACAGGCACGGCCAGCCTCCTGTGATTCCACGACGTTTGAGTTGGAGTACAGTAGGTTTTTGGAGGAGCATTGTGGGAAAAAGTCGAGGAAGAAGGTGGTATTTGAGGGGGAGGAGTTGGATTTATGTAAGTTGTTTAATGTGATGAAGCACTATGGTGGATATGATCAGGTTGTGGAGGGGAAGAAGTGGGGGGAGGTTTCATGGTTTGTGAGGTCCACGAGGAAGATGTCAGAATGCGTCAAGCATGTGTTATGTCAGTTGTATCAAGAACATTTGTATGATTATGAGGATTATTCCAATCGATTGAATCAAAAGATGGGTAGTGGCTATAAGAGAGGATTGCGTGACAGCAGGAAGAGTGAGCATGAGGTTGTTTTGGGCTCTAAAAGAGGACGGAGGAATACTGGTGGCAATAAAGTTAAGGTTCATGATGTTGAGGAGGAGGAAGAGCATGACCAGATTTGTGAACAATGTAGAAGTGGATTGCATGGGGAAGTCATGCTTCTGTGCGATAGGTGTAATAAGGGTGTCATATTTATTGTCTTTCCCCACCTTTGAAGCAGGTTCCTCCAGGGAAT
This sequence comes from Myrica gale, assembly GCA_963930655.1. Taxonomy (NCBI): domain Eukaryota; kingdom Viridiplantae; phylum Streptophyta; class Magnoliopsida; order Fagales; family Myricaceae; genus Myrica; species Myrica gale. Next base: position 19,921,164 of record OZ005620.1, read on the forward strand.
TGGTATTGCTTGGAATGCTTGAATTCTGACGAAGATTGCTTTGGTTTTGTGCCTGGTAAACAGTACTCATTGGAAGCTTTTAGGCGTGCGGCTGATCGTGCCAAGAAGAGATGGTTTGGGTCAGGACTTGCTTCACGGGTGCAAATCGAGAAAAAGTTCTGGGAAATTGTGGAGGGATCGGTGGGTGAGGTTGAAGTTATGTATGGTAGTGACTTGGATACTTCTATCTATGGGAGTGGCTTTCCACGTGCAAACGATAAGAGACCACAAACAGTTGAAACTAAGGTTTGGGATGAATACTGTAATAGTCCATGGAATATAAATAACTTGCCCAAGTTGAAAGGTTCCATGCTTCAAGCTGCTCATCAAAACATTACTGGTGTAATGGTTCCCTGGCTGTATATTGGGATGCTATTCTCGGCTTTTTGCTGGCATTTTGAAGATCACTGCTTTTACTCGATGAATTATCTACACTGGTATGTAACTAATTGTACGTTAATCCGCTGTGTTAATTTCTTTTGATGTTTATGTTCATGACCATCTAACTGTACTTCCCTTTCTTTGCACTTCTTTGTCAACTTTTCTATCTGAGAACTTGTATTTTTGTCTCAGAATGAGAAAAGATATAATCAGATGCATGATAGGATAACAGCAGGAAGTTGGTCGTTGCTGGCAGTGAGTTGTAAAATACAAATCCACTACATATAGCAAAGTGAAATGTTAACCCAAAAGTGGACGTTTAATGTAACAATCACAAAAGAAGTCTAAACTTATAAAATCAGTCCTCAATGTTAACTGGACATTTTTACAGGCATACTTATTTTAGTTTTTGGTTTGTTGACTTATCAAAAGCCAACCAACCCAAATTGAAAAAAGAAGAGGGTCATTGCATGTTGCCCACCCAGGGCCGGCTCAAGGGTAAGACAAGTTAGGCGGTGGCCTAAGGCCTCACCCTGAGCAAGGCCCCGTAAAGACTAAAAATATTTTTTTTTATATTTTTTGTGTGTTGTAGATGACCCAAAAATAAAAAGAGAACTGAATTAATTAAAAAAAAAGACAAAATGCAATCTTTTCATATTTTTTTATCATGAGTGGACATATATATTTCTTCCAAACTTCCTAATTCTTTTTTAGATATTTCTGAACTTTGTTCAAAGAGAAAAAATGCCTTATAAATTTCTTAATTGTTCTAGTCATGGAGCCTTGATGTCATGTATGAGGGCCTCATAAAAAATAATTAATGGGGTCTTTAATATTTTATTCTAAATTTAATAATTTTAAGATAATTTTAAATATTTTATATAAAAAAACCTATTAATTTATTCTGTCTTAGGCCTCCATCTTGTTTGAGTCGGCCCTGTGCCCACCCCACTAAAATGTGGTCCTGTCCTTGAGGATTTCACATGCAGTAGTTGCTCTCAAGAGTTGGACCTATTCACTTGTACCATGCAGCCTAGGCTTTTGAAATTGCACTAGAGAGTGCCCCTCCAAGGATCGTATTCAAGATTGAAGAGTGATTTTAGTTGGACCGTGGAATTAGAGTCTTTGGTTCTATTTTCAGCTTCATTCCTTTATTTTATTTTATTTTTAAGTTTTTTTTTTATAAGTAAGATGAATTTTATTAAAGAGAAAGAGACAAGAGGCGAAATCAGTACAAAGGTTGTATTGAAGTCACTCAAAGCATACAAATAAAGAAACTAAGGAAATCAACATAGTCCTCAAAAGAACCACCCAACAAAGCATTAGTCCACAAGAAAAGAGAAAGAAACACATCGCCCTGCAAGCTCCTTAGGGATCTGTCAGAATCTTCGAAGCACCTCCTATTCCGCTCCCTCCAAAGGCGCCACCACACACACGCTGAAATCATCCCCCAAATAGCCTTGGCTAAAGGATCCTTAAACTTCCTACCCCAACAAGAGAAGACATCCTCCACCTTTTCCGGCATAACCCAATGAACGTTGAAGATGCCAAGGACCGACACCCAAAGGCCTCGAGCAACCGTGCAATGCAAGAATAAATGATTAACTGATTCGCCATCTCCCTTACACATATAACACCACTCTGTGACATAAACACCCCGTCTTCTGAGATTATCAATAGTCAAAATGCGTCCATGGGTAGCCTCCCAGATAAAGAAAGACACGTGCATAGGGACCTTCACCTTCCAAACCCCCTTCCAAGGGAAAGAGACAGAACTTGCATAACCAGAAAGATAATCATAGAAGGATTTAACAGAGAAAACTCCACTCTTCGAACCCACCCACCCACCACATCACATCCACACTACCACTACGCACCCTCTGCTCATAGAGGAGAGAATAGAAGGCATCAACCTCCTCCAGTTCCCAATCATTCACATGTCTAGAGAACTGCAAATTCCACAATAGGGAAGAAGAAGAAAACTCCATACACTCCGCCACCATAGCTTCCTTACGAGAGGACAAAGTGAAGACTAAAGGGAAGGATCGGCTTAGAACTCGCCCATCACACCACTTGTCATGCCAAAACCTAAGGCGCTGACCGTCTCCCAAAAAAAACAAGTATGCTCAGAAAAAGAATCCCAACCATTATTGATATGTTTCCAGAGGCTCACCCCATATGAAGCGCTGGAAGACAAAGAGAACCACCCACCACCCGTAGTTCCATATTTTGCAACAATAACACATCTCCACAATTTATCCCTCTCAATGCCAAATCGCCACAACCACTTGCCCAACAACGCTTTATTGAACACAATGATCCTCCTAAGCCCCAACCCACCACAACGAATTGGAGAACACACCTTCGTCCAACTGAGGAGATGAAACTTATGAACACCATCTTCACTACCCCACAAGAAGTCCCTTTGTAATTTTTCAATTCTCATTGCCACAGTTCTCGGAATGGGGAATAGAGATAAGAAGTAAGTCGGGAGACTAGATAAGGTGGACTTAATCAAAGTGATCCTACCTCCTTTCGACAAATACATACGCTTCCATCCCTCCAACCTTCCATCCTCTCCAAAATGTCATCCCAAATCCGCACACTTTTGTATCGAGCACCCAAAGGAAGCCCCAAATAAGTCATTGGCAAAGTTGAAACCCTACAACCCAACAAAGAAGCCAGCCTCTGCACATTACCAACAGTACCAATAGGAATAACCTCCAACTTGGACAGATTTACCTTCAACCCCGAAGCCGCTTCAAAGCATAACAAACAAACAACGAATGCTACGAATCTGAGCCTCCTCAGCCCCACACAGAATTAAAGTATCATCCGCAAAAAGCAAGTGAGAAACACTAGTAGTCACACTACTCGCACCACCAACCTTAAAACCATCAATAACACCATGCGAAACACATTGCACCATCATACGAGAAAGAGCCTCCATAACAATAACAAACAAAAAAGGAGAGAGAGGGTCTCCTTGCCTCAAGCCCCGAGAACTACCAAAAAAACCTTCCGGAGATCCATTCACCAGGACAGAAAATCTGACCGAAGAAATACAAAAAACAATCCAGCTGCACCACCTGGCACCAAAGCCACATCTGCGCAATAAATACAGAAGAAAATTCCAATTGACATGGTCATAGGCTTTGTGAATATCCAACTTACACAACAAACCCGGTGCTCCCATTTTCAACCTAGAGTCAATACACTCGTTGGCTATCAAGACAGAATCCAGAATCTGCCGTCCCTCCACAAAAGCACTCTGAGTAGGTGAAATAATCTTATTCAGCGTACACTTCAGTCTATTTGCCAAGACCTTAGCTAGAATCTTATAGATTCCTCCCACGAGGCTGATGGGACGAAAATCTTTCAACTCAACTGCTCCCGGTTTTTTCGGGATAAGAACAAGAAAAGTAGAGTTCAGACTTCGGACAAATCTACCATCCCGAAAAAATTCATTGAAAACGGAAAGAACATCCTCCTTTATAACCTCCCAACAAGTCTGATAGAACGCTAACGAAAAACCATCCGGTCCAGGAGCTTTATCCCCATTAAAACCTTTTACCACCCCAGACACCTCATCCTCCTCAAAGAGTCTTTCTAACCACCCCGCCTCCTCCCCCCAAATCATATAAAAATCCAACCCATCCAAAGAAGGCCTCCACAGAAAAGGCTCTGCATACAAAGGAGAATAAAAGCTAACAATCCTCGAAGAAATATCCACGGGGTTTTCCACCAACTCCCCATCCACCTCAAGATTAGAGATAGCATTAGATTTTCTATGAGAATTTGCCACACGATGGAAGTGTTTACTGGTAGTGTTTAGCTGGTGTAAATCTAGTTATTTTGGTTCCTTGTCCTATTGATCTTTTGTGTTTTATATAACATTTTAACCCTATATGGGCTATGCCCCTTGATATATTGTACTTGGGTATATATTTGCGATGAAACCAAACTCATCCCAAAATACAAAAAAATATATAAAAATGTGAAATCTTAATAGAAATAGTCCATGCTTTCCATTTATTTATTCGTTATTTTATTATCTTCATTAAAGAGAAATATGATTTGATTGAATTTTTTTATGTTTATTTTGATGGAGAGAGATGATTTGAAGTTTTATTATATTATTATTTTAAAATTTCGGAATTAAAATAAAGAGAAATAAAAGTTTTGTAGGCCTCTTATTTGTTGTGAAAACTGAAAAAGTTGAAAATTTCTAGATAGAAAATTCATGTTTGGCCATTTGGAAGATGATTTCAGCTTGTATTTGGTGGTGTTTATGGAGAGTGAGGAATGAGAGGTGTTTCGAAGACAGGGCTGTGTCTGTGACTAGTTTGAGGGGTTTTATGTTGCATTCTCTTTTCCTGTGGGCTAATTCAGTTTTAGGTTGTCCGTTTGTGGATTTTCCGGATTTTATTAGTTTTCTAGCGTGTTTGCTTTTGCTCTTGTCAGTATAGTCACTTGTACTGTGTTTTTTCTTCTTCTTCAATAAGATTGGCTTACTTATAAAAAAAAAACCTCAATAAGATTGGCTTACTTATAAAAAAAAACCTGAAAATTTTCTAAAAATTCTGGGTTTGGAAACATGCCCCAAGATGGCCTGGTAGCTTGGCAGTGAAAATATAATGACAGAAACTGATCCCTAGTAGTTTGTCACCAGTCAGCCAGGCTCATTCAATATGTTTATCAGTTGAAGATGTAGATAGAGAGTTTGGGGCATAACCTGCTCAGTTTTAAGCAGTACCTTGAAATCAAGCTAACCTCGAGACACTGATTTTAGTAAAGTACCGGTATCTTCGCCATTAATTAGTCAAATACTGTGGCGATTGACAGTGGTTTCTGAATTTACCGCATGCTCTGATTAGGTTTTTATTCGTTTCTAATGAAGATTTTATTTGATGGTTCATGAAATACCTAGTTGAATATTTACTGTGAATGTGTCATTTCATTGATAACGGCTGCTGGTTTTTACAGGATTAAGGAATGAGATGTGTTGAAACAACTTGTAGATCAAGCTCTGGCATGGAGAACTTGCTTGTCAGAAATAGTCGATTTCGCTTTAGCCTATTTTGACAAAGATCTCACTGCTATCTCTAAAAAGATAACTACTGCTATTAAGGTGCTTGTTGATACTTGACCATTGACGTTTGATGTATTAGGCTGTAGAAGCATTTGGTTGTAGTATGTACTCCATTGTCGAGAACCTCTTTCCCTCTCTATGTGAATTTGATTTTCTCTGGAACAATTGATTCTTACTTATTGATAGAAATGTCATTGGTTTGTGTAAAGTGATGACATATAGCTGTAGGTCTGATAATGTGATCTTTTTTGTTTTTTTCGTGACAACTGTTAGTCTGCTACTTAGCCACAAGTTCTTATGTTCTTCCTCATTGGAAATGGTTTTGTGCAGGTTATCGAAGTGGCGGGTCTGTTTGATCGTGAAGGAAATTGTAACCTTGATCAGGCATTAGCAAGATACTCATGGAGATTCAAAGTCAATAGGTTATTACTGGGTTTACCAAAGCCCACGATCCAACAGATTCAGCAGCATTTGAAAGAGGTACATTTTGTCGGCTATGGATATTTTTTTGGGTATTGATATGCATTTACTTGGCTTTTACCAGGATTCTATGCATTACTTACTACAGAGATCTGCAGTGCTTTGGCATGGAGATATTTACAAGCAGGGTAGTTGGCATGGGATAGCATCTGCCAAGTGTGTCCAATTGCTAAAACTTTTTCAGTTCTGAGAAGTAATCAACAAGGATGAATGGAAATGACATGGCAAACAATTCCTCATGTTATGCCTGTGTTCTCCCTGGTCCTATTGAGGGCAAGAAATTCTTACTAGAACGAAAGGATAAAACAAATAAACACTTAATAGAAAGTGGAGCAGGAGGCATGGCTAGGGCTGGAGTCATATAATCGATTTGGGGATATGTGGGGACTAGGCAATCAATCCAAGCAAATCCTTGGTCACTCTTTGGTCTGATATAGCTCTCAGTAATTTTTAGTATTCCATCATACAGATCCCAGTATGTTCAAGAGAATTAGTTGACCTTCTTAGCATATACTTCTTTTTGAAAGGAGTGCTTTTGAATTGTTGCTTTTCTATAGCCAAATAGTCTCTGCTTAATCCATCAATTCTCTCCCTCCCTTGACTACGGGTGCTTTACTTATCCAATTTCATCTGTCTATATTTGCCCTCGTCATAATTCAAGAGTTCTCTCCATTTTTTATTACTACGTGTGAAAAAGGAGAGAGGCACAAATTGACCCAATCATCAATGTCGGGGGAACAACCTTGCAGAAACAAGAACTGGAAAACAAAAATAAAAATTGAAGGAACGAGATAAACCTTGAGAGTAAATTAATTAATTATATCTTCTCAAAGGTTAGCCTTGTTAAAAAGGACACTTCCTGGGATGTGGGGAAAACCTGTGACATATATATTAATTTGCAGGAGTTGCTTTATGACTTTATTCCTTAAAAAATGCAATTCCTTGCAGTAATGTGAAATAGATGATAAACTATAATGTGTTCCAGGGTCTGGCTATGAACATTCCTCCTGAAGATCATTATAGGCAAAGACTTAGAGAAGTGAAGCGCATTGGCTTGCAGTGGGCTGAAAATGCCAAGAAGGTCAAAAAATTTGACGATTCTCTCTCTCTCTCTCTCTCATTCATTTGCTTGTTTTAATGTACAGGTTGCTGCGGATTCTGGGGCTCTTAGCATAGATAAAGTTTTTAGACTTATTAGGGAAGGTGAAAGTTTGCCCGTCTACATAGAGAAGGAGATGAAGGTAAAGAGTTTGTGTTTTTGTTTTAACTATTTGTCTTTCCATTTCATTGATTACTTAGTGTTGGTTGGGTGCAGTTACTAAGGGCGCGAAGTATGCTTTATTGCGTTTGTCGAAAGCCATATGGTCAGAGGGCAATGATTGCTTGTGATCAGTGTGATGAGCAGTGGAAGAGCCAGCATTACAATAAATGGGGGGCAAACTCCTAAGAAAATTCAAAGGGACTGGGGTGAGCTGCTTGGGCTTAAGGGGGGCGGTCTGAAATTCAGTGGGCATTAAGGGGGCAAGCCTTAAAAAATAAAAAAATATTTAAAAGTTTACGTGTAAAAATTTTTTTTGGGGAGCCAACCGGGGCAATGGCCACTGTTCGCCCCCCTTCCCTCCGCCTGTGGTGATGAGTGGTACCATTTTGATTGTATTAAATTAAATTCCCTACCAAAGGTCTACATATGTGCCGTATGTAAGCCTCAAACGGAAGACTTGTCGAAAAAACCAGCAGAGGATCATGATAGGTAAGTTTTAGTTGAAAATTTCTTTTATGAGAAACTGCAATTGCATCATGATGTCTTGTATTTTTGCTGTTTGCTCGAGGTTATTTGGGATTTTGGGAATGCAAGTGGGTCAATAGATGAACAACAGATCTGATAATGCCTTTTGATGTGGGTTTATGGGATGGTGGTCTTCCACAAAAGCATTTAAAGCATATCTTAACGAATAATAAAAAATTTCTCTAAATGATTAGAAGTTTTTCGAGGAAAGAGCTGGGATAATAAAATCATGCCAGATGGTGCATGTTTCTCTTGGTGTAAACTATTACTAGGATTTTGTTGAGTAAAATAAATGGTTTATTTGCTAGATGTATCATCTTTTACAGCCACTGTTCCGTGAATGGGATATATTTATTCTCCTCCTCTCAGTAACTGGTTCTTTCTTAATGCCTTGACAGATCAATCAGTGCCAAATTGGCGGTGCCTAAAACGCGTTCTCCAAAACAGCCGGGGTTGATAAAGAAACCGAGAAAAGCTGAGTCTAGTCTAAGGCAAAAGATCCTTTCAATTACAGATCAAAACAATAGTTTGAGTATTGGTGGGGAACGATTATGGTGGCGAACTCGCAAGCCGTTCAGAAGAGTAGCAAAAAAACGTGCTGAGCTCAGTAGTCTTTCTCCGTTTTTCCACACACAACAATAGCAATGGAAATAGAGAACAATCATTTAATTCATTCAATTGATTCTTATGGTTTCAGCTCAATTTTCTGTTTTCAGCCCCGAAAGAAATAATGAGGAAACTGTCATTTATGTATGCGTGCTCATCTGCACGTGGAAATTTTGAGCAGGCCCTGAAATTTCGAATTACATTAAGCCTCCTGTTCTATTCTGCTCTTTACTTCCGATTTAGTTGGTTGTTGTGCTTAAAAAGATGTATGGTCTACATTTCTAGTGTTGCTGCTGCTGCTGCTCTCTTTGCACCGGCGACAGAAGCTAGGGCATCAATGCGAGGGCTGGCCGGCCGGTGGAAATTGTTGGTTGTTTCCCTCAACCTCTTATATTATGCTGCTGCTTGTTTGCAAGTAACTACTAACTAGCATGATGGCCTTTGGTCTGTTCACCCTAACTATTAACTTCAGCATCCTTCTTGCTTGTTTCCATGCTCGCTCACATTTGTAGGTAAAAATTCTTGTGGAAGCTAATAGGAAGCGAGTGCTGCATAACTAATAAGCATTTGTAATTGCTGCATCCCTCAATTGACCTGTAAAGTGAAGAATAAGCTGCCAAGCGGCTGCCTTCAAAAAGTTGAAGAAAGTGCTACTTTTTTTTTTGGCTAAAAAGAAAAATGATACTTTTAGCATGACATTGTGTTTGATCGCTATCCTTTGCGTTTTTATATATCTTAAGCTTATAAGTAGACCAGAAAAAATCATGTTTATCATACAACAATTGGTTTCCAACACCCAATGAGAGCGGTTCGTATCTGGTTAACGACTACAAGAGCTGTGAGTGGGGCCTCAATGAAAGCTCTGCAAGAAATATTATTTATTTTCATCTTGTGGATAAAAGCCTATTTGTTCATTCCTTCTAAACGACTTGCTTATTAACACTCACATTTCACCTCTGAAATTTTCATTGCTGTCGATTTGCATCATTTGTCCTGTATGATTATCAAATTAGACGAAATGCTAGATCAGGTAAGACGCCGATTGTTTTGTAAACAAGTGTAAATCAACAACGACTTCAGAGGTTAAAAAAAATACATTTAGTGTCTGTTTGAGGTTACCCCCAAATGATTGTTTTTTGTTTTGTTTTGTTTTGTACGCGCCTTGTTCGTTCGCGAGCGAAAAGACTGCCAAGTCATAAGAGGGCAAAAAAAAACAGACCCGATTCTCTCCCAACCCAAACCCTCTGTTTTCCCCCACCCCCTGCGCCTCTACGGAGGAGGGGGAGCTCCGGCTCCCTCACCCCCCTCACCCTTTTTCCCTTTCTTTTTCTCCTCCTTCCTCTTCATTCTCCCTTTCCCTTATCTGGTTGGCCTGACTTCCGGTTGGTTTGAGTGTTTTTTTGGTTTTCTTGGCAGGTGGCTTCCCCTTGGCTTTCGGCAGTTTTCGCCCTGTCCCCGTCGACACGCGCCGGTTAGTGGTCTTCAGCGGGCGATGGGCTTCACTCTGATGGCCGACATGCTTTGATCGGCCAGCGCGTGCTGAAACACTGTTAGGGACCCCGGTCTAGGCCGCCTTAACAACGCCAACTCCCGCCAAGTGATTCGAACACGATCACGCCAATCGATCCTCCTAAACCGTTCTTGGCAACACACGAGCTGAAATATAGGATCTAACAACACAAATGGAGAACACTCAAGATTTTATTATGAAGAACGTGATTAAGGGTTAATTAGCCCAAGAACCACAAGAACATAAGAACAATCTCGATCAAGGGTTAATTAGCCCAAGAACGGGTACCCAAACTAGGTTATTAGCCTAGAATGAATCCCAAGTTACAAGGTTATTAGCCTTGAAACCGAATTAGCATATACGTGCCTATGCTTGGCCAAAACTCTCTCCCAAAAGCACTCAGGCTCTCCAAGACTCTACTATTCTCAATGAATCACTCTAATGCTCCTAAGGGTGTTTATATAGACATCCTTAGGAGCTTACAAACCCTAATTGACTCAATCAAATCAACATCAAATCAAATCTAAATCAAATCCCTTTAATCAAGGAGATTTGATATTACATGTCTAATCGAACATAAACATAAAGGAAAGGAATCTTCTAGAGTTTAGGAAATGATCCTTAAATCTAGAAGATATGATTTATTCAATCTAAACATTTAAGGAAAACAATCCCTATGATACCTCCATCAATGCTGGGATTTCGCCGTCGTCCGCCGCCGCCGCTTGCACCACCATGGGTGGTGATGCTCCTCTGGGTCCTGGGACCTTTCTCTTCCATTCTCCACCAAGTACCGGTAGGGGTGGTGGTGCTCCGCCACTGGTGGTGGTTGCCGGTGGTGGCCATCCTGTGTCATGGCACTCCTTTGTCTGCTGGCTCGCTGCTGCTGCTTGGCTTAGCTGGTGGCCAAGGACTTACTGTGGCGCCGTGTCATGGCAAGGCCATGGGCGAGGTCATGTGCTGTCATGGCATGTCTGTGGCCGGCTGGCTGGCATGCCAGGCTTGGGCGTTGGTGAGGCGCCATGCCTTGTCAGGGGCGCTGGGGCGCCTAGCTTGCGTGCGCGCGTGATGATGCCATGGCATGGCTGCGGTATTGTCATTGCGCGCGCTGTGGGCGTGTCATGAGTGCCCATGTGTGTCCTTGGTGCGTCATCTCGGCGCCTATCCTCCAACTCATGGCTTGCCGCCCAAGTCGTCACTGGGGATCCTTTCATTCCCCCTTTCATAAAGAGTACCCTTGACCCCAAGGGTAACCTTTGTAACTCTAGAGGCCTCATCATCATAGTCCTCCCACACTAACTCCTTTCTAGGTAGCCCACCCATGCTCCAAGTAACAACTCTACCCCCAAAGGTAAATTTTGTACTCCTCCCACCATAATCAAGTATGATCTTGCCAGTGCCTTTTAGCCAAGCATTGCCCAAAACCACATCTAACTCCTCCAAGGCAAGTACATGTAAATCAGCAACTATATTCATACCTTGGACATCAATGGAGACTGCCTTTATTATCTGATCGCTCCTCATTTTCTCCCCGTTAGCAAGCTTCACCTCCAAGGCCTCTATCTCCTCTCTATGCAAGCCCGCCTTAGTAACAAGTTGTTTGACGATGAAGTTGTGGGTAGACCCACTATCCACCAACACGGTGATCTCATGCTTGCCCATCGAAGCCCTGAATGTCAAGGTTGAGTTTCTCCAAATGCTGGTCATGGCACTAAGACTCAACTCACTATCACTCGAGTCTTCCTCATCCCCCACATCAATAAAGCACATGAGATTGGACTTGTGGCATTGGTGGTTTGGACCCCACTTCTCTCCACACTTGAAGCATAGGTGCTTCTTGATGCACTCCTCAAGCTCTTCTCGGCTCAGCTTCTTCACTTCATTCTTCTTCTTCCTTGACTCTTCCACCACCTCCCTTCCATTTGAAGGCATCTCGGGTTGCAAGGCTTCATCTTCCTTGCTAGCCGCTTCCTCTTTGTCATGCCTCTTCTCAAACCGGTGGCTATCTTCAAGGATCTCGGCCATCCTCATTGCTTCTTGCAATCTGGTGGGCTGCTTCAACTTCAATTCTTTAGCTATCCATGGTTTTAGCCCATCAACAAAGGTGCCAATGAGTGCCTCCTCCGACCAACCCCTTACTAAGGTTTGGAGTTGCCGAAACTCCTCCACATATGTCTGCACCTTGCCTTCTTGCTTGAGCTTGGCTAGTTGGCCATGGTGATTGACAATGGGCGAGGGCCCAAATTGCATGAGCAGCTCCCTTTCAAAAGCTATCCACCCGAACCTTCTTCTCTCTTTCTCATATTGGGCTCGGATCCACCTCCACCACTTGCTCGCTTTGCCTTCAAGGTAGAAACATGTGGTGGCAACTCTTTCATCCCGTGGCACTTCATACATGAGGAAGTAGTGATCCGCCTTATCAAGCCATTCATGTGGATCACCTCCACCAAACTTTGGGAACTCGATCTTCGACCTCCTAGGTCCTCGGTTGTGAAACCGATTTCCCTCACTATCACCACCATCACGATCATAGATGTCACGATCACTCCGCGGCCCTTCACGCCCTCTAACATCTTCATAGACTAGGCCATATGATCTATCCTCTCTATACTGACTTCCTCCATCTCTTCTTTCCGATCTTCCATGGTCATCATCGCCATGGTTGGACTCCACACGTAGCCACCTCTCGACTACTTCATGCTCATTCTCCACACGGCCGCCCACCCTAAGTTGTTGTCTTGGTCTAGGCTCCCCTCTTGCGGACTCGGATAGCTGAGTTTCTCTTCCGTCCATGTGCTGAGCATCCTCCCTCCTATTCTCCTCCCTTCTTGCGACTTCTACATTGTTGCCTCCACTTGGATCTCTACCAAGTCTCGTCAATGCCGCTTGTAGGTCTTGTTTCATCCCTTCCATCGCTCTCATATTCTCTTCGGTGGCCATGGTAACTCTGGCTATGGCTCCTTGCATGTCAGCCATGGTTGTGGATGTCTCCACCATCTTGTCTTTCAGCCATAGAGTTGATGACTTCAAGGCTTCGAATCGGTCTCTGTTGGAAGTGAGTGAACTCGACGCCGCCTCCATTACAATACTTGGCTGCAACAACAAGTCCAACCTTGGGTTCTCTCCAAAATGAAGATCGAACCCCTCCCTTCAAAATTCTTCGCACGAACAACTTCCGACGTTGGGTTCTCTCCAAAAGAAGATCGAACCCCTCCCTCCACTAAACAACTTGGCAAGAACAAACAAGTTCCAACCTTGGGTTCTCTTCAAAATGAAGATCGAACCCCTTCTCGAGTAAAAAATTCAAACATAAAAAATAACTTTCCACTCGAATTAATCCAATGAAACTGAATCAAACTATTAAGGCTCGTGTTTACCTCCCTTGAAGATCTTCACGTTTCAAGCAACTTCTCGATGAAATCTTCAAGCACCTCTCAATGAAAAACACCATTTTGTTAGGGACCCCGGTCTAGACCGCCTTAACAACGCCAACTCTCGCCAAGTGATTCGAACACGATCACGCCAATCGATCCTCCTAAACCGTTCTTGGCAACACACGAGCTGAAATATAGGATCTAACAACACAAATGGAGAACACTCAAGATTTTATTATTAAGAACAAAGAACGTGGTTAAGGGTTAATTAGCCCAAGAACCACAAGAACAATCCCGATCAAGGGTTAATTAGCCCAAGAACGGGTACCCAAACTACGTTATTAGCCTAGAATGAATCCCAAGTTACAAGGTTATTAGCCTTGAAACCGAATTAGCATATACGTGCCTATGCTTGGCCAAAACTCTCTCCCAAAAGCACTCAGGCTCTCCAAGACTCTACTATTCTCAATGAATCACTCTAATGCTCCTAAGGGTGTTTATATAGACATCCTTAGGAGCTTACAAACCCTAATTGACTCAATCAAATCAACATCAAATCAAATCTAAATCAAATCCCTTTAATCAAGGAGATTTGATATTACATGCCTAATCGAACATAAACATAAAGGAAAGGAATCTTCTAGAGTTTAGGAAAGGATCCCTAAATCTAGAAGATATGATTTATTCAATCTAAACAGTTAAGGAAAGCAATCCCTATGATACCTCCATCAATGCCGGGATTTCGCCTCGTCCGCCGCCGTCCACGGTGGCGCCGCCGCCGCTTGCACCACCATGGGTGGTGATGCTCCTCCGGGTCCTGGGACCTTCCTCTTCCATTCCCCACCAAGTACCGGTAGGGGTGGTGGTGCTCCGCCACTGGTGGTGGCTGCCGGTGGTGGTCATCCTGTGTCATGACACTCCTTTGTCTGCTGGCTCGCTGCTGCTGCTTGGCTTGGCTGGTGGCCAAGGACTTGCTGTGGCGTCGTGTCATGGCAAGGCCATGGGCGAGGCCATGTGCTGTCATGGCATGTCTGTGGCCGGCTGGCTAGCATGCCAGGCATGGGTGATGGTGAGGCGTCATGCCTTGTCAGGGGCGTTGGGGCGCCTAGCTTGCGCGTGATGATGCCATGGCATGGCTGCGGTATTGTCATTGCGCGCGCTGTGGGCGTGTCATGAGTGCCCATGTGTGTCCTTGGCGCGTCATCTCGGCGCCTATCCTCCAACTCATGGCTTTTGCAGCTCAAGTCGTCACTGGGGATCCTTTCATACACGCACCACGCGGTACGCTTGGATCTCACGCGCCGCCCACTCTATGGGCGCGTGCAGCCTCCTCCAGCCTTCTTCTGGTTCTCTTTTTCGCTGGACATGCATCAGCGGCTCATGGGCTCCATTTTCCGCTGTTTGTCCCCCACCAGCCTCGGCTGGCTGCCGCCGTCCCGTCCGCCAATAAACTCGTTTGGGTCTGCCCATTTGTTTAGGGCTTGTATGCTGCTCTGTTGTTGCCCGTTTGGGCCAGCCCTTCTGTTTAAGGCTTGTGCTTTGTTGTGTTGTCGCCCGTTTGGGCCTGCCCCTCTGTTTAGGGCTTGTTGTTGGTTTTGGTCCTTCGTCGTATGTCCGCCCCTTTCGTGGGCTTATCCGAGTTCTTGTGGCTCTTTTCCGATCCTTTGTTGGGTCTCGCTACGCGTCGTTTGCGGCGCTTTACCGGCTTGTCCAGGTCCTAGTAGCTCTGTCTACTATGTCCGACCATCACTCCCTCTGCCCTGCAAGGAGTTCATAGTGGTTCCTCTGATCCATCCGAGGGTCTCGCTGGTTTGTCTGTCGTGTTTGTTTTGTTAGTCCTGTTCGTAGTTGTTTCTTATTTTTAATCTAAAAAAAAAAAAAAAAGACTGCCAAGTCTGCAAACTAAAGACGTCCCGAATGCAAAATCTCTTCTAAACCGTTTTACCTCCTTTAAGGGTTCAAATGTACCGGGCTCTCTCTGTTTGTGAAAATGTGGCAATGAGTGCGTACCCAAAAAACACCTACTCTCTGCGGACGTACTGTTCACAGCTTCAAAATTTTCTTCGACATAGTGGATCACAACATCGCACTTTACACAATAACATAATTATCTTTGCTTTGGGGAATAAGCTATCATTATCGTCATTTCTTTTTGTCTCGTTAATCTGCTTCAGCAGGTGGCGAATAAGGGTCTTTGTTTAATGGTATGGTTCATCAGAGATGAGGTACAGGAAGCCATTGACCTTGTTCCATGATTTACTCAAGTCAAATGCAGTAGAAAGGGGTCGTTTGCTTGGTTTGGATGTTGGCGACAAGTATGTCGGGCTCGCCGTTTCAGATCCTTGCAATAAAATTGCCTCACCTCTAAGGTATGTTAATTTCTGGTACTTGCTTATAATACGATGAAACTGTGCTCGAGAAAGCATTTTGAGGCTAATGAATAATTTTTCACGGTATTGTTTGATTTCGTTTACATGTATGTTACGTTAGTAAATTTTGAAGCTGTTAAGTTTCAAGCCTTTTTTACGAGAGAATGCCTGATTTTGGTTTCTTGTCCTTGGCATAGCTGAGCTAACAAAATATTAAACGCTCATATCTCTCAGCCCTCAGGGCTCCTCTGCTTTCCATTTTATTCTGACTTCTCATTGAAACTACGCTTATATTTTCTTCTATGGCATAAATGTCGGTTTTCCGCGTACAGTGTTCTGCTAAGGAAGAAATCAACTATCGACCTAATGGTCAGCGACTTCGAAAGTTTGGTGAGTGCTTTCTGTTCTTTTTATTTTTTGAAACTGTAGTTTGCCTCTTATCATGTCTTTCTCTGTTTCCCAAAATGAGCAAGAGGTTTTCTTTCCCTACAAGAAGCTTTCCATCTTGGTAAATTATGCATTTATATTGCGTGATATTGAAGTTTGAGCTGTCAGTCCAGAGTCAAGAGTGATAACAGCTGTTTCTATATGCACAGGTCTCGGAACTTTCTTTGGAGGGCTTTGTTGTTGGCTACCCTTTTGACAGATTCAGAGGCACTCGTGATGTGGGTTCTCATCTTGAGTCATCAATATGGATTCATGTTCTTTACTGACTCCATTGCATTTTTCCACTTTGATTAGGTTCTGCAGGTGAATCTTTTCATTGATGATCTCTGCAAAACAAGGAAACTTGAAGGCTTGAAGTACACGTATTGGGACGAGCGCTTTACATCAAAGGTAGGTGCATATTGTATCTTGAGCACTTCAGAGAAGTTTCACCTGCATAAATTATGAGATTCCTGATATGAGCATAGCTGTAGATATAGAGCGCATATGTTTATCCAATCCTTAAATGGTACCTGGAGAAAACATTATTCAATCGGTCTCAGACTCGCAGAAGACAGGTGAAAAGTATCTCAAGGTTTCGCCATGGGAATTTCGTGTTTTCGCCACTGCTTGTGGCAAAGAGGGAATTGATTCAAGATCCCCTACTCTTATGATTTCTTTATAAGCTTTCTAATTTTCTTTCCAGAAGTGTTGAAGAAGGATAACTTAACACGGTACCTGTACAACACCCACGTCATGGAAGCGATAGTCAAGTAGGGAGGTGATAAAAAAACAGCTGCAATTTAATTGATCCGCAGACAGCTACAATTTAATTGTGGTTGAAGCTTTTTTTTTTTTTCTAAGCAACTTAGGGGGAAGGGAGAGTCACCACGGCAAGGGCGAGCAAAATTGTGGTTGAAGCTTAGTTCAGTAGAGTTGAGTATAATCACGATAGATGGTGCGCATCCATTCCAGCTCAGATGACAGAAACCCATATCTCTCTCTTTCATTTTGGCTGCTACAAGAAGCTAGCTAGTTAACTAAAACCATTAAACCTATTAATAGCTTCCTTTTCGAATCCAACACTCCCCCGCTGCTGCATCAAAACCGCCATAACAACTACTCATCATATAAATATCTCTCTTCACTGCAATTCCTTCCAAACCAACACAATCTTTACCTCTTTGTCTGTCTCCTTTGTGTCTGGTTAGTACGCGCACGCCGCACACAGCTATGGCTTTCCAAGGAACCCAAATTGCCATCCTCAGGCGCTTTGTATTGGCTCTGGTCGTTGTCATTGTCTTCGCTGCTAAGGGTAGTCTTTCTAAGAGAACGGAGATCGTTGGGTTGAAAAGAAATGTGATCGATCGGTGCTGGAGATGGAACCCTGATTGGCGAAGGAACAGACAGCAACTTGCCACATGCTCAGTGGGTTATGCTGGGAAGATGACCAGCCTTATTGGGAAGGGCCTCGTAAGATACGTAGTCACTGGCCCTAGTGACAACCCATTAAACCCCAAGCCCGGAGCACTGAGATATTGAGCAACCATCATCAAAGGGAAAAAAAATGGATCACATTCAAGAGGAAGATGAACATTGAACTTGAGAAACCACTACTCATTGGTAGCTTCACCGCCATTGATGGTCGAGGTACTGAGGTTCACATTGCGGGTAATGCCTGCCTACTGATCTATAAGGTACGTCGCATTATTAATTCACGCTTCATTTGTCTCTTGTAATTCCTACTTTAGTTAGCAGTAGGCACTCAGAATTCTTACATTCTTGAGCTGATCCATCACCAAATACTTTCATTATCAGGCAAGTAACGTAATTATCCATGGCCTTTGGACCCACCATTGCCGGTCCCAACCTCCTAGCTCAGTGATGGGTCCAGACTCATTTAATGGCACTAGGTCAAGTCGATGGAGATGCAATCAGATTGGTTACGGCATCAAAGGTCTGGATGGACCATAACACACTGTATGAGTGCCAGGAATCAGGATGGTCTCCTGGATGTCACTCGGGGTTCTACAGATATCACCGTCTCCAATAACTGGTTCAAGAACCAGGACAAGGTCATGCTTCTTGGGCACGATGATGGGTACTTGCGGGACAAGAACATGAAGGTTACAGTCGTGTACAACCATTTTGGACCAAATTGCAACCAACGGATGCCAAGGTCCATGATTAAAACCATTAATCAGTCATGTATATATTAGGAAGCCACAAGCGTTCGTACAAACCAGCTGTCTTATATATCTAGAACACACACTTTAATTTCAGGATCCGCCATGGCTACGCTCATGTAGCTAATAACCTTTACCAAGGATGGATGCAATACGCCATAGGAGGAAGCACGAGTCCTAGAGTCAAGAGTGATGCCAACCTCTTCATTGCACCAGAGTCGGGGAAGAAGGAGGTAATTTCAGGAATTCCCTCATTGATCTATCAAGTAATTATAAGAATGAATAGCTTAGAAAAAAAATATAAGAATAAATATACCCATCATGTCCACGTAAACAATGAAGAAAGATATTGGAATAAATTGTAAGAAATCTAATTTAAAATCAACTGTGGGGCTTTTTCAATGCACATTCATTATCCCATATGGGACTAAAAAATTTCATTTTTTTTTTCAATGCCATTCATTTTCTCATACACTTTGTCCAACGTGAATTGCTCCAAGTACATAAACTCATGAAACAAAATTGTTTGACCAGATCACCTGGAGAAAGATTAGCAGCCATGGGGAAAGAAGCTCATGCAGATTCTACTCTGTGGGCGATGTTTTTGAAAATGGGGCTTCTTTCGTTCAATCAGATGCTGTTGGGGCAGAGCCACGCTATAACAGTGAACAGGTCTTCAAAGCTGCAGATGCCAGATTTGTGAGGTCATTGACAGCATCATCCGGTGCTCTAAGATGCACCCAACGATCTAGATGCTGATCGGTCAATATGTTGAAGAATAAAATTGGGAGTTCAATCATAATCTGTATAAAGTATATAAGTATCAGAATATGTATAGATTATATAAGAATATAATCTCTATTGTGCAATCGCTGACTGCATACCGGGGGTTTTTTTTCAAAGCTTATAGTAATTGGTAAATGCAAATTTCAAACTCAAGATCCACTCGTCATT
The DNA here is from genome assembly GCA_963930655.1 of Myrica gale. Lineage (NCBI taxonomy): Eukaryota > Viridiplantae > Streptophyta > Magnoliopsida > Fagales > Myricaceae > Myrica > Myrica gale. The sequence goes on from OZ005620.1 coordinate 19,940,367, forward strand.
TATTTCTAGTGGGGTATGCTCAATACAAAGGGAGGCCTAATTAAGGCGAAGCATTTTCAATTTTGACAGCTAAATTATAAAATATCGTATTAAATATAAAAGGAAAAATTACAAGTTTCTCACTATGTTTTAACTCCCCTTTAAAAAATTCATTGAATTTTAAAATTTTTTTTAAATCTCACTCGGTTTTGGCCCTTAGTAAAAGAGTTCACTAAACTTAAGTCTAAACTGAAAATTTATCTCATCCAATTGTTTGACACGTGTCATTAAATAAATAAATAATTTAAATATTTTTTAAAAAATAAGAATAAAATCTAAAATAAATAAATGGTATAATTTAAAACTAAATTTAAATTTTTTAAATATAAAATAAAATAAATGGGGTGGAGGAGGGATTCCCCACCCCAACCCATTAATGACGGAGGGGGCCAGTTCGTGGAGGAGGGATTCCTCCCCCAACCACCCCAGAGCGCCACCCGTACTTCCCCCTTCATCGTGAATGGGTGGGTCAAGGTGGGGACTCCCCACCCTGATCCTTTTCATTTTTAAAATTTAGTATTAAATTATATATATTTTTATTTATGTTAAATTTTAGTTTTTAATTTTATTTATTTTAATGACACATGTTGATTGGACTATATAATCTTTTCGTTAAATAAGTTTAATTAGTTAAGTTTGGTGAACTAATTTACTAAATAAGTTTTTAAAAACTTTTATAAAGAACATGTATGTAAGATGACCTTCTTTAGTTTTTCTTTTATTTAGTTTTATTTATTAGATTTAAATGATTAAATAATATAGTCGAAGAAAACTAATAGTATCTGTCATGAAATCATTTTTGACATTACGAGTGCAATGTTTTCTGAAAAAAATAAAATAAAATAATCAGCCATATATTTTCCATTGAAACACTTTAAATAGTTCTGCATTTCTTTTTAATTATCGTTCTCTTTCAAAATTACTTTTATGGGGCCTTCGGGGTCTTGAGCAGCCGCCTCTCCAGTCTATGCTCAAAGACGGCACTGATAGTCTGATTACCTGTTTGCATGTATAGTACTTGTTTAGAGCATTCTTAGTAGGTTCTCTATTCTAACATTTTGCTTAGAATAGAGAACCAATTTAACAAAAAAGTCAAAAAACACTCTTTAACAACTTATCTATTTTAACAGTTTTTAGCTAAAAATTTTAACAAGTGAACAGTGGTTCTCTATATTTAGATAACCACTGTTCACTTCTCTATAATAAAATATTAATATTTTTCTTATTTTTTTATTTTTCTTTCTCTTTTCTTAATACATTTTAGACTAAATAAAGACTAATTTAATACATTTTAAACTAAATAAAGACTAACTTAATACATTTTTAAAAATATGATTGTTAAAATAAGATGACTATTTATAAATATGACCGTTAGGATAAATTTTTTTTTTTTAAATCTAATTGTTGAGATAAGATAAATTTAAAAAATGCCGAGCGTTAGGAAAAGACAAAAATTAAAAAAAAAATTCACCCTTTTTAGGATAAGACAAATATTCAAAAATATAACCATTACAATAAAACGAATATTAAAAAATATAAATGTTAGAGAAATAATAAAGAAATATTTGAATAATAATATTTAAATAGAATAGTAAAAGTAGATGGTTAAAATAGAGAAGTTGTTGTGGGTCTTTTTAAAAAGTTGATAGTTAAAATAGAGAAGTGTACTTTTTGGTTAAAATAGAGAACCAAATTTGAATAAGCTACTAGGAATACTCTTATTTAGAAAATGTAAATAGATCATTTATCCCTAGGTTTTATCTCTTTTAATGGTTTGATCATTAGAAAATAATATATAACAAAAAAACTCTCAAAGTTAGTATCTTTTGACAAAATAGTAATAATAAAATAACTTTAAAATAAATTATATTTAACTCAATTATTTTTTATTAAAATAAAATATAAAAAATTCACTCAAATTATTTCTCTTCACTTTTTCATCAACTTCCATACAATTGTACTTTTTCACTATTTTTTTCCAAAATTCAATCGAACTGGTCCTCTAAAATTTTTTACTACATTCATAAAAATTCCATAAAAAATAGTTTGAAAACATACAAATATTACAAACTGAAATTCAGAGACTATTTTATCCTTTTTTTTCTTATTTCACTTTAAAAAAATTATTTGAAGGTTTAAATTTCTATTTGTTCTGTCTAATCTAATATTTATGATGTTTTCTTATATCTTATATCTTTTTTTCTTGGTGTTTCGTTTATGAGGTCTTTTTGTTTGAAGTTCGTTTCATACATATTTTCCCATTCTATTTCGAATTATTTAATTTCATCTTTTTTTTAGCCTTATGCTATTTATCTCTATTCTATTGAGGGTGCGTTTGCCATAAAAATTTTCACAAAATTTTACACCCTCTCACAATAAAATATTACAATATAATCTCTTTCTCCTATCAAATTATCACTCTTCACTACAAAAAATAGGGAAATTTGTTTTTTAGTCACTGGGTTTTACCCTCTTTTTATTTTTAGTCATTAAACTTAATGAGTCAATTTTTAGTCCTTTAATTTTCACTCCGTTTAAATTTTAGTCCTTAAACTTAATGAGTCAAATTTTTAGTCGTTTAATTTTCACTCCGTTTAAATTTTAGTCATTTTGTTACCCTCCGTCACCCTAATTAACGGAATAATTTTACACGTCAGCTTCCATCTAACTCCATATCCTTCATTTCTACGTTAGCCTCAACCAATTGAACGCGATTTCTTAAACGACTTGTAGCTTCTATTTAATTGAAACTCTACATGAAACTTAAAGCCTCAGCCTCAACCAATTTGAAGGGCCTCAACCTCTTCGTTGTCATGTCAACCACAAGAGGCCCTTCAAATTTCAACTTCACCACTTCATCGGACTTTCACTTCTCGTGTATAGAATCCACCAAAGCCTGTGTAATACCTGCAACTCCCACCTTTGTCCTTTCCAGCACCCTCAAAGATACATTTATGTGTTCCTTGACATGAGAACGACGAGGTTGAAGCTTTAAGTTTTATGTAGAGTTTCAATTAAATAGAAGCTACAGGTCGTTTAAGAAATCACGCTCAATTGGTTGAGGCTAACGTGAAAATAAAGGGTGGCGTGTTAGATGGAAGCGTGACGTGTAAAATTATTCCGTTAATTAGGGTGGCGGAGGGTAACGGAAGGACTAAAATTTAAACGGAGTGAAAATTAAAGGACTAAAAATTTGACTAATTAAGTTTAAGGACTAAAAATGAAACGGAGTGAAAATTAAATGACTAAAAATTTGACTCATTAAGTTTAAGGACTAAAAATAAAAAGAGGGTAAAATCAAGTGACTAAAAAGTAAATTTCCCCAAGATATATAAAAATTAGCTCTCTCTTTTCACTTTTTTCACTAAACTCAATACCTAAAATTTTAACAACACAAACACACCCTGCCGTGTGATTCAGCGGTAGTGACGGCAGACATATATCCTGAAGTACAGATGGTGACATGGAGGATGGATTAGCGAGATCATGCCAGTTTTTCCGTACACTAATTAAAACAAAAGTGGAGAAAAAGGAAAATTTAGGGAACGGTGCAGTTTTAGGAAAGGGTCTGGCGTTTGATGTTTTTTGTTTTTATTTTTGTTTTTGTTTTCTAGTGTTTTATGTTTTTTGAACTACACATACAAATTGCTAGAAGGTTAAAACCCCCGGTAAAAATTATTGTGTGAGTATGTGAGTGGACGAATGAGATTAGAAGTTGAGAAATCTAACGGATGACAAAATGCCACGTCAATTAATGAATCCGACCCACGAACCCGACCCACACAACCGATCTGATTTCATTAATTGACGTGACATTTTTGTCAGCCGTTAGATTTCTCAACTTCTAATCTCACCCGTCCACTCACACAATAGTTTCACTCATACAATAACTGGCCTCTAAAACCCCCTGTACTGCGCCTTTAAAAAAGGAAAAGAAAAACCCACCTAAAATTATCTTATGAGATTTAACATTTATGGTTTATTTTGTTTTCGATTGTTTTCAGATATTTGGTAAGTATTTAAAAATAAGGTATAAAAAAGAGTTTTCAAGTTTAAGGTAAAAATTATATTATTTTTTCAGAAAATAAACTAAACTCAAAATTTTCATAAAACTATTTTTTTAGAACATCATATTAAGCCCTATATTTATGGACAAAATTCAGTTTTTAAGTTTTAAAATATTTTATTCCCCATATGTTTTAAAATTATCGAAATGTCATTCCAAGAAAAAATTACTAAAATTATTAAAAATGATATATAAATAAAAAGTAATATTTGTAAATAAAAATTAAATTTGAAGTTTGTATATGATAGTTTTATATTTTTCTCCATTAGTTGCTAACCACAATTTAAAATTTCAAACTTGATTTATAGGGATTTATATTGTAATTAAACATTTCTATGTAAATAAGTAAATTTTTAAGCTTATCAAACATCAATTTTTTAAAAAACAATCAAACATTGAAAAGGAAATTCTTCTCTTAAAAAAGTAACAGTAAAAAGTTTTTTTTACCTAAAATAATAATTTTACAAGCAAATAAACGGACTTTAAAACTTATTATCATTTCCTAAAGTCGAAATCTCGACACTGGTTAAAGATTTTTTTTTTGAGTAAAAATGAAAATTCGTTGCATCACACTTTTATAAATCGGGTTGAATGTTTCTGATAACTTGAAAAATTGCACTCTATGATAAAGTTTGAACACTCAAATATACTTTTAAGTCAAAAACGTTATAGTAAGCGGCAAGATTAGAACTCACTCCTGCACACCGGATGTGGTTGGTCTAGGAGTACAAATCCATCCTCCAACCATCAGTATTCAGTAGTTAATTGTTTGATATTATTAATGGCGTAGGGTGAGTTTGTTTGGTAAAATTTCATTGTTGTTAAAATTTTAGATATTAAATTTAGTGAAAAATTGAAGAGAGATAATTTTTTATATTTTTTATAATAAAAATAATAATTAGATGGAAAAAATATTATATTATAATATTTTATTGTATTAAAATTTTAAAACGCGTAAAATTTACACCGCAGCCGTATTTGATGAACAAGGATGAGCGACAAAATACGTCAGCATCCAGTGAAGGGTAATGTTTGGGCGGGCAAGCCGGCCACTTTGGAATTGGTGCACCTAAGCCAGCTTGATCTGACCCAAAACTCTTGACTATTCACTGGCCAGCTCATTTTTTTTTTCCTTTTTTAGGTGGAAAGGCTGACTAATTGAGTTGGGGGACTCTCGGGCCTCGGCTTCCCATTTGTACAATGGCCCGTTTTCATAATTTTCCACATATTTTATATTCTATAATATTCAATCCATTCAATTTCCATATTTTACTTTTTTTATTCGAGTTGTTGAACTTTGAACACTGTCTGTACGGTCTGAAGACCACACTCTCCCTTCAGAGAAGTCCTTCTCTGTATTTTCATCGCAATTAGTAATAGTTAAATAAAGCCAGCAAAAGAACCATGGAAAGCGCTAGAGAGAGAGAGAGGGGATCGCTGTACTAAGTAATAGCAATCTGATAAGGACGTCTAAGGCTGCGTTTGTTACTAAAATTTTACCCAAAATTTTATCTCTCTCCTAATAAAATACTCTAATATAATCTCTCTCTCTTCCATCAAAAAATATAAAAAATTACAAAAACTATAAAATATTACTTCTCTCTTCACTTTTTCACTAAACTCAATACCAAAAATTTTAACACACAAACCCACCCTAAGTTTGGTACTTTTGGTAGGCCACCACACTGTCTTTCCAATAGCATTTAGTATTTCCTTTCTCATCGTCAGAGATACTGACCCCAGCCTACCCCCAAAGACTACAACACAATAAAGAAAGCAAAAGGTCTTTTACTCTTGGCACACTTCACACTTGGCACACTTCACACTCTCCACACCCACAAAAGCCCATATTTCAAGTCAATTTTTTTTCCTCCTCCCCAACCTCTCCGCTTTGTCTTTTTCTCTTTTCCACCTCCTGCATTTTCCTGTCAAAGCCCCAAGATTTCATTTCAAATCTAGGGTTTTTTTTGTTTCCGTTGATGTGTTTAGAGTCATGATCCGAGTATGGGCATGTTGTTGGCTTTAGGGTCTGCGGCTGTGTGAGTTTCTGATTTTCTACATTTGTTCTGTGGAATTTCTGTTGTGGGTTTGTGGGAGTGTTACTGTTCCAGCACTCAATATTACCTTCTTTCTGCTTTCGTGTTGAAAGATCAAAAATTTTATTGGGTTCTTTGATTTTCCCCCATTCCAAGAAAGACCCTTGGTTTTGAAGCTTCGTGAGCTTCTTCTAATTTGAAGATTTAGGGTTGAGGGGTACTGTTTCTGTTTCCTATTTTCATTTTTTAAAGGTCCGGAATTTTTGAAGTTCTAATAAGCTTTTCACCTTTTGGAGAAAAACCCTTGTAAAACCCTTTGCTTCGAGATCTATATTTATCTTTTTATTTTAGGTGGCAATTTAGGAATCTCTGGGTTACTTAAAAGGTCTGAGGTTCTAGGGTTAAAGTCACAATCTTTAGGCACCACAATATAGTTTTTACTGGAAAAAAATCAATCAGTAAATGCATGGATGGGAGAGAAGCCATGGCCTTGTCTAGTGGGTCAGCTTCGTATTACATACATGGAGGTGGGATCGGTGGTTCAGGGTCTGGAATACAGTCTGGGGTGTTGCAAGCACCGCCTGGGTTTAGACCTGCGACGAACCCCGGTATTCCGGTTCAGTCCAATGTCCGGGGCAGCTCTGTTGGTCCGACATTCTCATTAGAGCCGCCACATTCCAATTTCACTCATGGCATTAGCATAGGAGTATCTCCTGGAGTTCCAGCCGGTGAGCCTATAAAGAAGAAAAGAGGAAGGCCCAGGAAATATGGTCCTGATGGCTCAGTCTCTTTGCGACTGTCTCCTATGTCTGCTACTCCTAATGCTACACCGGGTTCTAATATGCCAACCAATAAGCGGGCTAGGGGGCGGCCACCTGGGAGTGGGAGGAAGCAGAGACTAGCTGATCTTGGTAAATTGTTTTCTTTGTTAATTTTGATAAAGTGTCACTATCCCAGCCGTAGCTTTACTTACTTGGTACTACTAGTATCATTCACCGGAGTCATGGCAAACAATTAGATTGTCATTGAGTGGAATATGGTAATGCATGTCGGCTGTGCACCTTCTATATAGAATTCCAAGATTGTACCTTTTGTTGTAATTGGTTAGGACCTATTTGAGTTTTCTTTCTTCCCTTAGAGAAAGAAGAGGAAGAAATAAATTTTGGGATGTGAGGGGTTGATGGGTACTGTGCCTTGAACTACCACTCCATGTTTTTCAAACATGCGAAATTGTGCTATTCTCGTGGTTTATGTAACTCTCATGCTATCCTTGACCTTTTGAATAATGGATATCCTTAAAATTGTCGATTAGCACTTGGTTATGTTGTGATTTAATTCTCAATGTAAGTTGTTGGTCATATGCAACGTCCTTGATTTTCTTATGAATATGCATCACCTTATTTGAGTGAAATCTCCTGAACATGCTCAGAGGTAATAGACTTGAGGTAATTATTACAGAAAGAACGAGCCCTGGCCATGATTTCTAACTCCCTTACTTTGCATCTTCAATACGCCTAGGCAGGACCCTTTTTTGTTTTTGGCATTGAGTCTATAGACCCTCGTTCAAATCATTTGTTGTTTTTGTTAGGTGAATGGATGAACAGTTCGGCTGGACTGGCTTTTGCCCCACATGTCATCGCAATTGGAGTTGGGGAGGTAGGTTACATCCTTTCCCATTTCATGGACATCGAAAATTGGATGCACACATTGCGTTCATTTTCTGGGGACCAGGTTGGGTTTATATGTATCCATAATTGTGCCAAATCCATTTGAAAGCAAAGGTTGACCTACATTCCTCAACTCAACTCTGCTCAACTAAGCGTTCATCATTTGAATTGGTTGTCTACAGTTTGCCAGAAACTAATTGGAGTCAGCCACATGTATTGCTTTTTGCTGGCCTACCCTTTCACAAAGAAGTTCCTTTATATTTGTAGGAGATAATGTAATGCTATGATTCCAGGATTAAAATCAAAATACTGTATGAGTCCTGAAATGGATTCTTTCTAAAACTTGGTAGAGGTTTTGATTCACATAGCTTATATGTACTGTAACAGATTCCAAAGGTCTCTTGGCCATAGATAATAAGTGGGAAAAGGTGATACTGTGACAAATAAACTATGCTCCTTTATGTATTGTGACACAAAAATTACATAATTTTGTTTGTAATAGTTTCAATGTGTATGGGGCAGTTCTATATGCATATAGATGGAAATAGAACATAAAGGTTTCTAGGTAGTTTCTGTCAAAAGAACATAGATGGGGAATAAAGTAACTTACACATGCTAATATGTGCATACGCTTATTACTGCTGCACTACATACATTTGCACACATAATATCAGCGCAAGTACTTTTTGGTGGTATATTAGCTGCATCTCTAAGTAGAGGTCTTTATGTTGAATCTTTGGGTTGGTGACTACCAAACACTTCAAAATATTACTCGGAGGTATGTAAAATCTAATTCTAATTATTAGGGTACGTGATTTATCTTTCTCTCTGCAGGACATTGTCGCAAAAATATTATCTTTTTCTCAGCAGAGGCCAAGGGCTGTGTGTGTCTTGTCAGGCAGTGGTACAGTTTCTTCAGTAACATTGCGGCAACCTGCATCTATGGGTGTCAGTATGACATTTGAGGTTGAAAAAATCAATTCTACTCTCTCTGCAACTCACACTAATGCACGCATCATGCTTTCTACCCTTCTCCCCACTCAAAATTTGTATTTGTTCACAACTGGGATAGTGGTTTTGAGAATGGAAATATTTAGTAGAGCAAATGCTGTTGAAATAAGCCGTGGGTTTCAACTATTGCCAACAAATTAGAAACACGAGCTGCCATGTATGCATTATCTACCGACCAGACTGGCATTAGCACTTTGTTAGGCCTCATTTACTAACACATTAGACAGGCCTCAAATATCACAAACTTTTGACTCACCTGTATGGGAAAGCAAGCAGCAACTGCTTTCAGAGGAAAACATCAACTGAAGTGTTTGTCAGCAATATATTCTTCCTGATAAGTATTGTTTCTGTGAATTGGAAATCTTGACCGGCTCAGAGAATCACTGTCACTGCTTAGCCCTTTGTTTTGCCAGCAAAGAAGTCATCCTTGACGATTCCATGCCGGAATTCAGACCATATAGGACACTTCTTTGTTTGGCTGCACCCATGCATGCAGACCAGGAGATACATATGTCCTGGAGTGGACAAGTATGAAGAGAGCATTGTTGGATTGAGGAGGGAGTCTCAATTGATCTTTCTAGGATTCCTTATCACGCTGCACATGGATATCTTTGGTGGATTCAAGCTCAACAATGCTTCTCTCAGCATTATTGAGTTTTATTATAGGTTTAAGGTAATTGGGTGTTTGGACATCTTGGCTTGTTGATTAATCACAGAGATTGTTATGAGGGGATTTTGTGGTAATGAATAGGATAAGTAGCTTTTCATTGCTGCTCTTTATTATGGTACTGAACCTTGGAAAGAGAGATGTTAGTGATGTGTTTGCAGTGGTCTTGATGAATTGTACAAGTTGAGTTGGACTTGATAAAAAAAATAGTGGTCTTGATGAATTGTACAAGTTGGGTTGGACTTAATAAAAAAAGGGCATGAATCGATGCTCCTTCAATGACGATGGATTGAAACTGCTGGTTATGTAGAAACTCGGGTGACTTCAAAAGCAGAAATGAGCGAAATACTCATTGTGGTGGACTGGCTGGCGCTATTATGAAAAAGACAGGAAGCTATCATATTCTTAAAGTTGGATTAGCATTCATCCAGGTCAATATAGGACTATGTGAAACCTGTACCAGCCCAACCTTGTCTTGAGCAATCTGACTAGAGCCATTTTCAAAATAGGGTTGAAGTTAGGTGATGTTGTGCATCATTAACTGTAGAGATGAGTATGAACCCCTCCCCACCTTCCTGAACCCCTCTTTACCTCTGTTTTCTACTCTCTCCCCAAGGCATACACAGGTAAATGTCATAGTTACATTGGTGATATGGTGGTGACTCCTCTCCCTGAGACATTCACGCGTACATGTCATAGTTATCATCAACAGTATGTTGCTTTATGATTTTACTAAACAGAAATATAAAGGGTGTATATTTCGTTGTATTTTTTCAATTTCTGCTGTGTTGCATTATGCAGTGACTTTTCACAGTTTAGCCAGTACTTAGGTCATTTCTTGCTGAACCCATTTTATGCTTTACTTTTTTTCCCTGTTCTTTCATAAGTAATGTTTTGAACACCTCAGAGAAATATATATATATTTTTTGTTTTTGGCTTTTCTAGGGCCGTTTCCAGATATTATGCCTGTCTGGTTCTTACTTGGTTGCTGAAGATGGTGGCCCACGCAATCGGACAGGTGGTGTAAGTGTTTCTCTTTCAAGTCCTGATGGTCACGTTATTGGTGGTGCCGTTGCAATGCTTATTGCAGGAAGTCCAGTTCAGGTATTTTCTGCACCCTGAACTTGATTTTACCTTTGCAGTGCTGATGGTAATGTCATTTTGTATGCATGCTTCTTGTGTGGGAACGGATATTTGTTACATGGGCATGGAATATTAGTATTCCATGGATGGGTAGCTTCCTTTTATTAGTGCGAGAAAGAGGGAAAGAAAAGGAAAAGGGGAAAATAGAATAGGAGAGGGGGGGGGGGTTCATTTTCCATGCGTGTCTAGCATGAACCTCAGTATGTGGTTTCTACCTTGGCGAGTTTATGGTGTTCCAATGCATATACGTGTAGGGTGGTGGAACGTCTACAGATTCTGGTTGGTTTGTTACGTGGGGTCTTTTCCTAATATATGATATATATTTGTTGCAGGTGGTAGTGTGCAGTTTTGTATATGGCGGTTCTAAGACTAAGACCAAACAAGTGGCTGGTGCCAAAGCTGATGATGAAGGTTCTGAGGTTCAGGATAGTGATAAGTTAGCTACACCACCTAGTGCTATGACTCCTCAAAATTACATTCCCTCTGCGACTGGTGTTTGGCCTGGTCCGCGGCCAGCTGAAATGCGTAACCCCCACACCGGGATTGATTTGACGCAGGGATGAAAAATTTATTGCAACAGACACATGGCAGTTCTGTATATATGTGCTGTTGTACATGAGCTGAATCTGAGGTAACTGTTAACTTCAGCTTGTTTGCCCAATGTAGGGTGACGGGTTTGTGCTAACAAGTTGTGTAGCGAAGCCTTCATTGCAAGATTCTCCGGAAGCAATCTTATTCAAAAGTTGATACCAGATAGATTGCTTAGATTTCCGCGTGGGGGACACCTAGGAATGCTTAGAGGCTCCCACGAGTTAAATTCAGTGATAGCAAAACAAGTGTCGTGTATGACTCGAGACGGTAGGAAAATGGATTTATTTTTCGAAAGGAAAATAGACTTTTGGGCAAGTTATGTTCTCATCAACATTAGTTATATCCCATATATGATGCTTCTCTCATGGATTGTGGATTTTATTGCTGCTAATATAATGATTTTCAGTGGTTAATAGCCAGATGATGAAATCTGCTATTCTTCTTTTTCATGGAGATCATACTTTAATTACTAACATCACGATTTCATGATTTCCTTCACAAATACAATTTATTATTATTATTATTATATTTTGTTCTTTTGGAAGTACTAAAATCTGTTTCCAGCTCAAGAAATTGAGCTATTTTTGAAGTTTCTTCTTGAAAATGTCCCTTTCTATGCTTCGATAATTTATGGGCCCGCTAGCAGGAGTGTATCAATGAAGAAGCAGATTGATTTCTTTCTAAAGAATTTTCCTGCCCCTGCAATCATGATCGTCAAGATAAATTAGAACCCATGTGCTATTTCTCCTTTGCTTCAAAGATCCAAAATTTTCTGTAAGCCCTCGTAACATTGAAGGTTGCAGTCTTCCAATATCAAATAGTTTTGGGCTTTGACGTTGTCAACTTGACACACCAAAAAGCCAATAGTTGGGCAAACTTTGTTTTTTCTTGACAAAAGGGGCTCGTCAGTGGTATCATTAGTCCGGTTCACTTAACAACGATGATAGCCTCATTGCGCGTGGCCTTTGAAATGATAGTAGAGCTTGCCAAGGTTTAAACCTACAATCTCAGACTTTGCATAAGTGATATTTCTGACCAACTTCTTACTACTAAGCCACCATTGAAACCCACACAGGCGCCCACATGCACACGCACACAGACAGCCCCATACTTGGAAGTGGATGATGCCCTGTGACAAGGAATGGAATAAGCTAAAAATTGCCACTAAAACACCATATTTAATAGCCGTAGATGGAAGTCGAAAAGCATCACAAATATATACATCATATTCTTCAAGACAAACTTCACCGGTCCATAAGGCAAACAAACACAAAATGCAAGTACATATCAAAAGCTTCACGTTTAAGATGCCCCTTCACATGCTCTGATCCCCATGCCCAAGCCTTTGCATTATTCATTGACCCCTAACAGCTTCGTGATGTCACGCTGCAGTATGTTCAATGTTAATAAGAATTATATCACCTTGATAAAATGAAGATGATGCCTTATTTTATTTTACATAGTTTGTGCCTTTGGTGAAATTCATTTTCAGGACCCGTGTTTCTAAATTTTTGGATTTAGGACTTGCCCATCCTTGTCAACCAGAAACTTGGCAAAGTTCCACTGGATATCATCCCCCAATATTCCCCATTTTCCTAACTTCAAGAACTTGTAAACCAGAGCTGCATTCGCACCATTCACTTCACTCTACGATCTGCTCATTGGTTCCTGGTTCCTGAGCTCCAAACTGATTGCAGGGGAATGCTAGAATCTCCAATCCTGAACCAAGATAGAAGCAAGTTAGCTCCAAAAGCATCCTAATTAAAGAGAGAGAAGAAAAATCACTTCTAGATATGCAAAACAAAACTTCACAGCAAGAGTTCGTATAACCAAAGAAGGTATTTCTGCATCTTGTTTCTTGCATGGGTATACGATGGCATCAAAAAGAAAATTTCAACCCAACAATTACATAAATAAATGGAACCAATCAAACACAAAAGAGAGATAAGATTAAAAACCAAAACCTAACGGAAATGTAAGCAAACCTTGATATTTGTATTTCTCGTACAACTGATTCAGCTCAGTGTAGTTAGAATTAGTCAAGCCACTGCATTTAAGAGCCGACTGTTAGAACTATGGATAAAGCAAAGTACATAACCAGCAAGTGGCGGCAGCACAGATAGAGCCCCGATCCTTCAAAGGCTGTTCATCACTGATTCTCTGTCCCTAACTTGAGCCCTAATTGTCTAGGTCATTTTTAGTAACTGGTTCTCGTCTAAGAACGGCCTTGCTGCATGCTGATGCTAAGGGAAACTTCTTATATCGTTCTAATTAAACACTTTATGGGTAGTAAAAGGAAACTGAGAATAGTTCATCTGACAGCGATTCACTTTTAATCTGGATATTTCAAGTCTCCAAACTGAAGGGAAATAACCTTCGAGCACTATGTTTGATAAAGAGACACTAACAGGTCCAAAAAAAAAAACTATAAGAAGCGATAGCATACCATTGGGATGCAACATTGACAAATCAAAAGGGGCTTCCCCTTATACGTGCTGAGATCAACATCGTTCCCCTTGGCATCCTGCAATCACGAAAGCTAACTGAGATCAATGGAGAGTTGGTCATGGGAAATTACAAAAGGTCCATTATACGGACAAGTATACAAGTTATCATGACTCTGCCCGGACGGTATGACAGTTTTCTTTTTCAGATTTTTTTGGGATGTGGTTGGATTGGATGTGATTCGTACTGTCCAAGATTTCTTTATAAATGATCATCTGTTACCTGCTCTTAATCATACAAATATTACTCACGCCAAAAGTTGGCAATCTTGCTAAGGTGAGTCAATTTCGGCTCATTAGTTCATGTAATGTTATTTATAAAGTAATTTCCAAAATCATGACTGATCGTTTGAAGCTAGAGATCCCAAAGCTAATCTCCTCATTTCAAATGGCGTTTGTACCGAGGCATGCGATCCAAGATAACTACATCTTTGTTGCGAAGTTCTTTCACTGCATGAATCATAAGCAAGGGCGTGGTGGGTGGATGACTATTAAAGCCGATATGGAGAAGGTATATGACAAAGTGGAGTGGAGCTTTGTGTTGAAGGTTTTGGAAAATTTTGAATTTTGCACTAAATGGATCCGGTGGGTGGAGCAGTGCATTTCAACCACATCATTATCTATTCTTCTAAATGAGAGCCCATTTGGCAAGTTTAGTCCTTCGAGGGGTCTTCGTCAAGGTGATCCTTTATCACCTCTATTATTTATTTTATGCTCAGAAGTTTTATCCAAGTTATTACTTAAGGAGGAGAATAGTGGTAGATTGAAAGGGATAAAGTTGGCCAGGCTTCCCCAAGCATTACACATCTTCTGTTCGTAGATGATTTGCTGCTTTTCGGCAAGGCAACAATCAGAGAAGCCTCTATTTTGGATGTTTGTCTTAGTAAGTATATGACATGGTCAGGACAAAAGGTAAATCGAGCCAAATCTTTCGTCCATTTCAGTAAAAAAAATTTGAGGACAACCCCTTGTTTCTATTTTGAATCAACTCCGCCGCGGAAATTACCATTTAAAGCCAAACACCTCGGGTTGCCACTAATTATCCCAAGGTCGAAGGTAGAGGCTGCTGCTGAGATAAAGGAGAAGTTCCTGAAAAAAATAATGGGGTGGAAAGCAAAGGTTCTTTTACAAGCTGAACGTACTATGATGATCAAAGCGGTGGCAGGAGCAATTTCATCCTACTTTTTGGGCTATTATGCTATGTCGAATGCTTGGTGCAAGGATCTAGATAGAGATTTAAAGAATTTCTGATGGGGATATAAAGCGGAGAAGTCCCGAAATCTTTCTCTACAAGCGTGGAAAACTATTTGAACAAACCGTTTTAGACCCAAATGTGCGGAAAATACCTAGAGGGGGTTAATAGGTATATTTAAAAAATTTTATCCAAAAGCAATTTCTTTTTTCAAATCACAACCTATTCTCTAAAATATAAATTCAATCAATCTTTAACAAGGTTCTACTATCTTATTACAAATTAGATATGCATAAAGAATAGATACACAGTAGATACACTAATCTGAAAAACAGAGACAACTGAAGATATCTCAAGTGACTCCGAAGTAACTACACTGGACAGAAACAATAAATTTTCAGATATCACAAACACTCTTTATACCTTTGTCTACAATCTTCTTTGGCCAGAGTACTCAATCTCTTCAAGATTGATATTCTAAACACACTTATAACAAGAATGGTTAAATGAAACAATTTAAACAAAGGTAAATCAATCACACACTTGACACAAAATTTGGTGACGAAGAGAAACCCTTTTGAAGAACTTCTTCAAAAGAGAAAAACTCTCCGGGCCGAAGCCGGTTTTTAAATCCACTAATTTCAAACGAGATTACACAGTGATCAAAAGATTACACTAACCTAGCTAATCTAAACACTGTTAATCTTACCCAAATTGCCTCAATTCGGATCTCCTTATCATGGAACTCCATGACCGTTTGAAACCAAGATTCTCACCGGGTTGATCTATCCACACAACTCCATGTGCAATCAACGCCTAATGCTGGAACCTCCAGCATCCACACTTCCAGAACCTCTGGAAGCCCCAATCAATCGAAGAAATCAAGTGTAGGTGATCGACGAAACACCATAGCCTTCAGATCTGATTTGCTAACATATACACAGCAAACCCAAACTCTCTACTAGAATAATGAAGTAAGAACAATCAGCACACTTCTTGGAGAAGACGATCTTGAAGGGTGAAAACTCCAGGGAGAAGAGCTCCGAGCCCAAAATGGTAGCAACCGACCTTCTCTGCTTTAAGCCCCAATTCCAGATCTGTTTTGTATATACGTGAAACCTCTAACAAACTCCAGCTCCTTCTCATTCTTCTAGAAACCAAGGAAAAGACAAGAAAGCCCTTAATGAAGACCATACGTCCAGCTCCTTTCTTTTTCCTTCTAGAAAGCCTACAATTTACAAAATAACCCTTCTTTGTTTTTCACGTAGATGCCAACGTGCTGTAACAATCTCCCCCTTTGGCATCCTTCGTGACAAAACAACACTAGCCTAGAACATAAAGATAATGAAACCTGTTGATCACCACCACAGGAAACATTTTACATAGAGACTCAAACCCTATATAACTATAATGATTCTAGAACTAGAATAGAACCAAAAGAACCTGCAAAATACTTATCACAAACACCAATCTAAACAACCATTAGAAATAGTGTTAGTTAAAGATATGAATATAAAATGCAGCAGGTATAATCTCACAAAAATTGAGATATGTCTCCCTCTGAGACACATACTAATAAGCAGCTAAATAGAGAGGCAACTCCCCCTTACTTTTAGCACCATTAAAACCAATATCTCAACCAAACCTATATAGTATATCAAGACATTAACACACTATCAGATTTTACATTAAACAGAAACGAAATAGATTTCAATATCTCATCTTCCAAACATTACTCCCCCTTTCAATCGAAGAAATCAAGTGTAGGTGATCGACGAAACACCATAGCCTTCAGATCTGATTTGCTAACATATACACAGCAAACCCAAACTCTCTACTAGAATAATGAAGTAAGAACAATCAGCACACTTCTTGGAGAAGACGATCTTGAAGGGTGAAAACTCCAGGGAGAAGAGCTCCGAGCCCAAAATGGTAGCAACCGACCTTCTCTGCTTTAAGCCCCAATTCCAGATCTGTTTTGTATATACGTGAAACCTCTAATAAACTCCAGCTCCTTCTCATTCTTCTAGAAACCAAGGAAAAGACAAGAAAGCCCTTAATGAAGACCATACGTCCAGCTCCTTTCTTTTTTCTTCTAGAAAGCCTACAATTTACAAAATAACCCTTCTTTGTTTTTCACGTAGATGTCAAAGTGCTGTAACACTATTTGTTTAGCAAAATATGATGGAGGCATGGGTATACGATTATTTTCTGATGTTAATGCAGCTTTGGTTTCAAAACTTGCTTGGATTATGCTCAGTCAAAAGGATCGGTTATGGGTGCGAGTATTAGGAGGAAAGTATCTGCGTGGGAAAACGGTACTGGAGGCAGGTGTATCGGATGGCGATTCGTGGATTTGGAGGAGTATCGTGAAGCACCGTGAAGTGTTGAGGGGAGGCTTGTGCTATAAGGTGGGATCTGGTTGAGCGATTAATGTGCTAAATGATCTATGGGTATACTCAGTTTCGGGATTCAAACCAATCCTCTGTGATGGTCAATCCCTTGACCATGAACATGACAATGTGAGAAGCTTGATGACTATCGATGGGAGACACTGGGATGAAGCAAAAAATAGGAGGCTGTTTACACCCGAAACCAGTGTTGTAGTGTTACAAATCAGACTTCCTGCAGAGGAATAGCTCGATAGTAAGTAAGCTGATTTTACCTATGCACCAAACGCTTAAGCTGATTATTGTAATAATTTGTAATTAGCAGTGGTCTAAAGCAGTGTCATATAAGGTATTCTGGATTCCTAATGGCCACATATATATATACACAAGATTAGTCATGGCAGAGTGCCGGCCTCCACAGATGGGCTCCCTCATGACTACAGAGGGGCCTGATTTCTTCCCTCTCTTGTAGTGTTAGAACACGTATAGTAGGGAATTGAATCCGAGTTTGAATTCATAGATCTAAAATTTATCCGTCTTGACCACAAATCATGACCCGCCTCCACGTTCTCAAGCACTATTGGCTATTGCTGTCATCTCCTTCTCCTGGACCACGCCTTTCGGTCTCATTGAGCTTTCGGCTCTCATATGTGGGTTACCTTGTTGTACTAGCATACCGCCTATGACATAGTCTGACGCATCCGTGTGTACTTCAAATGGCTTAGTTTGATCTGGCAACTGCAATACGGGTCATCAATCACTGCCTGCTTTATAGGTCCTCAAAAGCTCTTTGACACTCTTCCGATCAGTGGTTGATCCTTAATTAAAAAAATTACAAAATAATGTATCTCTTCATCAATTTTTTTATTATCATATTTATTCAAATCTTTTCTCTTTTCTTTTTCACCAACTCTCATAAATTATCATAACTTTTTTACCAACTCTAATACCTCAAAATTTTAACGCTTAAATACCATCATATGTTCGATGGATTGACGCCACAAGTTCATGAGGGCATAAGAGTTGAATCCAGTATTAATCTTTGTGTGTCATACACGAGTCATATATGACTTAGCAATTGTCATACGATCGATTACTGATTAATTTTAGCTTGTCTTCTTGTCAGCTTGTTCATTGTTTTTAGTATATATATATATATATATATATATATATATATATATATATATGTTTGGTATTTTGTACCATTATCCTTGGACTCTGCATGCACTCTTTATTTTCAAATCCTTAATTTGCTCAAAAAAATATGGTCAATTCATAATTAGACAGAATTGAAACCTGATTGTACTCTTACGGCATTACCTAACCTCCGATTGTCTCCTTATCATCTTATTTATTTATTATTCAGAATTTCTAGTTAGGTACATTCTAGCTATTACGTACTCTACAATGCATGTATGCATACGAAGAAGACAAAAATTTGATTTAGGCCGTGGTCAACCTGTAATATATACCGTGATTACTGATTATGCGTGCTCCACAATCAATGAAAATATAAAAATAAGCATTAATCAATTGGTTATTTTCTTCAATTTTGGAGGGGGTCCATGGCGGCCGCCTCTCGCGGGCCCCCTGCCGTCACCCTTATATATATATTGGTCGTTGATGTATCCATGATCACTTTGAATCACACACTATTATGTAAGAGGGATCTTTATTTTTAACCCTTATACTACATCAACATATTAAAAATAGGTTTAAACTATCAAAATGATCACATTTAACTTCAAAACTATAAACAAATTATCAACTTTGACCATGTTATAGGATATCCAACCGTTAATATTATGTCATGTAATTTTTCTTCTGCATATTTCAACCGTCAGATCTTATGACAAGATAAATATTGATACATTTTGATAATTTTGGGGCGAAAATGATGTTTCCCCAATATATAATTAGTATAGAGTATTAACAACTTGCCAAGGAAGAAAAAAAAACAAAGAATACTTAATCAAAGACCGAGGTATATGTAGAAGTTTTCGGGGGATGTTCGTTTACAAAAGTATTATAGGTTACAATAAATGCAACAAAAATAACAAAACGAACATCCAAAATCTAAAAAAATCATACACAAACACCAATATCTTTAACACAAACTCCAACAACTTTTCACACAAACTCAAATACTTTTTCAAAAATTAATATTCTACCAAATCTTCTCTCTCTATATTTTTTTTACCAAACACTAGTTTTTTTAATTAAAAAATTACATCAAATTATCTCTCTTTACACCTTTTAACAAACTCCAATAAAAATTAAATATCTTTAAAATTTTACACCAACTTTACACACAAACCTATAAAACTCAAATCTACATAAATATTTTCAATTCTATAAAAAAAATACTAAAAAATCTTAGAATTTTTTATAAAACGAGCATCTTGGTCTTAAAAGCAGCATTTTTAAAATGCCAACAAACGCGTGCTCTTTAGTGACAGTTTTAAAACGCCTGAAAAAGATGTCTTTTAGCGGCATTTTTAAAGCGCCAGCAAAAGGGTTGTCTTTAGCCACTTTTTTCAAAACCCTAGCAAAAGCGTGCATTTTTTTCTGTAGCATTTTACAACCGTTGCTAAAACGCCAGAAAAAGTTTAGTATTAAAAGCGGCGTTTGTAAAACGCTGCAGAATGTTGTTTTTTTGTGGCATTTTACAAATGTTGTTAAATGCCTTTAATTGCGTTTTAAGAGAATCGCTGCAATAAAAACACCAACAGAATTTAGAGTCTTTAGCCGCATTTTTATACCATTGTTGAGTGACCGCTGATTTAGATATACCGTTTGTTAAAAAAAAAAAACAAACGCGATATTTTCTCTTGTATTACAAGCAATCTATAAAATACTCTGGCCACTTATGTTTGCTTGATTAGGACGGAGTTACGTTAATTAAAAAGAAAACGATTTTGCTAGGGCTAGGGTTATCTTGCCTCCACAGCTCTTTCCCTCTTTTGTTTTCAAATAAAAACAGAAAGTTAGAAACATGCCTCTCCTCAGTCTTTTCTCCAGCTCTCCTCTATCTCTATTGTTTCCAGTTTATGTCAAACCATTTGCCCGATACCTGTAAAATCGGCACTGACAAGACCGGTTATTTTTGTCTGTCGGAGTCTATTTTTGGACACTCCAATAACGGTGACGGTGTCGGTTTTAACCAAATCGGTATCGTTTCTACTGTTACTCAGTCCTGTAGAGTATTAACAACTTGCTAAGAAATTTAAAAAAAAACTTAAGGAAAGACTTAACTAAAGCTATAACAAACTCTCAAAAGAATCAAAGAATTAGTAAATGCAAATTACTATGTATATAAAGCATATTGGATCATGTCGCCATTGGGATACACCTAGCTAAGGTATAAAAAAAATTGATGGCGCGCATCAGCTCTACGTATGACAAGAACATGCCACATAAAATAGTTTTGACTATACAGCTTACAAGATACCCATTATTAAACGTAAGCAGAAGCAAACCTCCAAGTCGATAGACGTAAGTGATCACGTGAATATGTATGTCGATCTAGTGGAACCCCTTGTATTGCGTGATAGTTGATTTTGTGCTTGTTAGAGTCTTAGACACAGCTATTCTTCCTCCACAAGTGATAATAAACTTGGAGGTGCGGCCACCTTCCTCCAAAAGAAAAAAAAAATTAATGGAACTCCGACCTATATATTACTCAGGGCCGGATTCATATGCAAGCTGGATGTTTTATATATATGTTTCATTTTCATTACAAGAGTTTATATACTTCCTTACACCTGCTAAAATTAGATTAATCTATTAAATGCATATAGATTTGGAAGTTGTGTTGATCTTGTTTGGCCTGAATCATATTTGAACCAGTCAAAGCTTGAATATATATATATATATATATGTGGAAAATTCACCCATGAACTACCATAGGTTTTGCACTTTGCACCCTAAAATACTAATTTTGACACATTGCACCCTCTAATTATCAATTGTTGACACTTTGTACTATTTGTCAAATTTTTAGACTAAAATGATGATTATGTCCTTGACCCATTTTGCATATATTAAAGATATTGTTGTCAATTCATTAATTTCTTAAGGGTATTATTGTCAAATGGAGGGTGCAAAGTGTTTAATATTAGTAGTTTGAGAGTGCAATGTCTTAAAGATGGTAGTTTGGGGTGCAATGTGTCACTCACTACAAGAAAACAGGGCTTCCTCGCCGACAGCTTTCATAGGCAAAAGTAGTGCAAGCCGTCGAAGAAGCTCTTCAGCCACAGTTTCCAGTCGTCGAAGCCTGGTCGCGGTTGCCGCGTGCCCGTTGGTCTTCCGTGACGACCGTCCTCCTCCGTCAGCAATAGCTTGCCTATGTCGACCAGAGATGGCGTTGGGAGAAGGGTGGCATCTCCGTCGCTGAAGGGTATCGAGTTTCAATCAGGGCCGTCGGGGTTGCTCTGTCCTCAAAGATCCTTGTGTCGTCAAGAAAGCCATTGTCTTCAACGACGAAACCGAGCCACCGTTGGCTTTGTTTTCTTGACGCGTATCAGTGGTCTGTTTAACCTTCTGCTTACAGCTGCAGTTTGTGGGCAATGGTCATTCCCGACGGATCAATGGTTGCCGAGAATGATTTCCGCCTCCAGGAAGTGGTGGTTGCAGTTGATTTTTAGAGACCCAATTTTGGTAGGCATTGATTTTTTTGTCGCACCATAATAGCAGTAGATCGACCACTTCCCATGGTGGTTTCATGGTGATTGATTAGCAATTTGAAGTTCTGTAGTAAAGTTATTTTTAATGTTACTTTCTTAATCATAATAATTTGTCTCACCATATTGAAAATCACATGAGCTGCTTCGACGTCTTGCACAGAAAGAACAGAGTATAGTGCAAATGAACAAAAGAACAGAGTATACTTATTTCGCCCATATTCTCACCATCAAAGAGAGTCGAGTGTCATATATGTGGGATCTCCACTATTAGGTTTGAAAAAACAAAAGTTAAAAATGCGTCCGCTGCTCACGACCAAGCTTGAGGTGCTTTAGAAACTCATAGCCTTTTGCCTTTCCTTGACTACGTTGTTGCATTGTGGTACCTGTGATGGTTAAATATTAAAACAAAATTCTGCACAACGTATACATCCTCAAAGAGATGAAATCTTCAATACTGGAAAAATTACCTCCTTGGATGTCAGTTGCCATGTGTATCTGATTTATTGCTGGGTCACCCAAATCTGCGGGCACATCGGGTGCTGTTGAATCATTGGAGCCCACTGGAGAAGAACTTGTAGAGAATATCGGAGCTGCTGTGAAGCCACAACCTGTTGGCTCCTTGTCTTTGACTGTAGCATCGCATTGCCTTTCTTGAAATGCCCTTCTTGAAGCTCTGGGAGCCAAAAGCAAGATTTTCCCTTAGACGTTTGGTGGGAGAGGTGGGTTTCCAGAGTATTCAAATAGAGGCGCTACAATTCAAAATGGGGGCTAAATTTTTTTTGCCCTACGGCGCCAAGTCTTTCCGTCCGTGTCTGCTAATACTACTTGTAGTTTGCACGTGAACTATCCAGTTGTTCCATTATATCCCTTTTTTATGGAAGTTTATAACGAAAAATGTATACACTATATAAATATCTAAAGTCATCAAGTTTTAATGTTTGGATGTCAATTTAATTTATACATGTGAAGCCTTACATTACCGCAATACGACAGAAGCAGTACTTGGTGATTTGAACTAAAAATATGGTTGGACGTATATAGATGGCTTGTCTTGGATGTAGGCTTTTTTTAGCTTCTTTTTTTTCCCTAAGCCATTGTTATCTGTCTTCTTGCTCTTTCAATGACACTTTGATGAATATTGGATGCTCAACACTACACCTCATGCCCTCGTTACAAAATTTTGATGAAGTATTCCATGAAACTTGTATCTTACTTCTTCCCAAATCGAATTTTGCGTATCTATCAATTCTTTGTATATCAGTCTTCTTTCTCATCATGCTTATATATATATATATATATATATATATATATTAAAGAGGTGGTCCATAGTTCATTTCTCAAAATAAACAGTGATAGAAAACAGAGCAAATTTTGTCATTGTCAAACAATATTCTTCCTCGCTTTAAAACAAGAAAATGAAAAAGAATGCTGAAAAGAAGTTATGCCATATCCGTGTGACAATGATAGCAAATATGCTTTGTCCGGGAAATTAGGATGTTGCAATGGGCTCTGTAGACAAAGAACGTAATTCTCTAATTCTGACTAATTTTGTTGTAGTAGGAAGCTGTTGTTGGGAGGTGGAAGCCACAATCTCTGTCAATTTTATATTTCATGCATGGAGCTGATGGTTTGGATGGAGAGAGCTGAATACACGTGATGTTGCAACAGTTTCTGATCTTCAGAGTAATACTCACAAGCACCTAGTATGCTCTCTGGGTCTAGGAGAGTGAAGACTGTTTTCAACCAGACAAGGATTCCTATGGTTTACAACAGCAGCCAATGCAAATAACAATGCAATCCTAAGGTAAAGCTATGGTTCTGATTTCGTCGCTGGTTGGGTTTCTTGATCAAAGTTTGGCATTCTTTGCATACTAGAGAGGAGAAATGTTGATCATATTTTCAATCAACCAATGTACTTTTGTTCATATACCAGAATCCTCTATATTTGATTTCATGAGGAATGTCGATCATATTTTCTATCAGCTAGTACATTTCTTTCGGTGTCAACGATATTATCGTCCATCAACAACTAAAGGGACCAGTAAGAAGAGGATATAAACACTAGCAAAATGACAGTTTATATAAGAATGAGAAGGATTTACCAGAGAAATTTAATCTCTAATCTGTTAAAATTATAGCACCTAGCTTATGAGGGGACGAGCAAATGAGACGGGATTATCCTTTGCCTACGGGTCATCGCTGAAACCAATATGCAGCGACAAGCCCCGAATGTCAACACATTCCATTTTTTACGACGAGATTCATCGTAGAGAAAGAAGACTAATAGGAGTGGTGACGGATCCAGACAGTAGCTAAATGGTGACCGGGGAACAAAGAAATCACGACTGCCTAAGTCGTCGACCTCTGCAAGGATGCGTCGCTAGAGAGATTGAGCACCACAGTACTTTTAATTTGGGGGATTCGCTGACCAGAAAATACGGAACTGATTTGTCGTGGACGACGTGTAGCTTCACTGACGAGAGGTTTCGGGCAAATTAAAAATGTGTGGCCGTTGCCCGTTGGGCTTATTTCTTGTAGTGACTACTCCTTTAATTTGTGGGTGAAAATGTATTTTCTCATATATATATATATATATATATATATATATATATATATATATATTGCAATAAGAAACCGCAAACTTATAGCGCGATAAGGTTATTTACATATTTTCTTTTGCATTACAAGCAATCTATAAAGTACTCCTTCCACTTATGTTTGCTTGATTAGGACGGAGTTACGTTAATTAGTTTGTTGACATGCTAATACGCTGTTACACAATTTCGTAGCCACTTGTCATTGCTCAACTGTTCTAGCTCGTTAACTCTTCTTCATCTTGCTGGTTATACGTACATTTCCTTTTCAGACGCAAAAGTGAAAAAAAAGGGAGGAAAAAGGACTTTGTTTTGGTTGTCTTGAGTTCTGGCGCTCTTGAATTTCTTTTTAGGTACTGTTATATTTGTTCTCCCTTATTATTATTTTTTTAAAAAATTGGTGCAAGTTGCATTAGCATGCAATAACTTATATTTGGGCTGTTTAGAGGTCAGGCTCAATATGCTGTCAAAAGTTTTTGTCTGTATCGTTGACGACGAACATGGCTAAATGGTGGAAAAAGCGTGAGCTTTACTGACTGAAGATTGGGGAGCGTCAAAAGGCTCGTGACAATAGCGCACATTTCTTGTGCATCATCCAATGGAGAGCCGTGCATGGCACAGCCCGGTTAGAACGCAACTTCACAAGCACCCAAATTAAGCCATTAACGTCGGATTCACGTGTCTTTTTTTTTTTCCCCAACATCACAAACTAATTAGTGAATCTATATACTTAGAAAAAAAAATAGTGAATCTATACTCGCATTTTCTTACATGGTCATTTGTTCTTGCGGAATATGGATCTAATAAAGGTGACTGTGTGTAGCCTAGGGCTGCACAATGCCACCAGAAAATTCCGGTGGCACCGGCACCGGTACCGGAACCGGGTTCCCGGTACCAGGCCTAACCGGTGCCCGTGTAGGTTTAGTTTTTTGAAAAAATCGGGATTTTTTTTTTAGTTTTTTTAGTTTAGTTTCTACTCAATAGTTTAAACCTTAGTTTCACCTCCAGACGTAGTATTCTAGAAGAATGACAAGGTCTACTCAATAGTTTAGCTTCACTTGAATATTTGAGATTTGTTGTTGGTTTTGTCTAATTAAATACTTACATTCAAGTTACCAAGAAGCTTGCTAGGTGAATGAACTAGTTATTTAGAATTTTGGTAGAAAAAATTACAAATTTATTGTATTTAGAAGGGTATATATGAAGACATTGGAATCATAATTAAAGAGTTTAATGTCAAACTTTGGTAAGTTAATCGCATAATTTAAGTAAAGAGGTCAAGATTTTACCACGAAAAAATTTTAAATCAATGTATGAGTTTAAGAGTTTTTATGAAATTTTAACAAATTGTCTAAATTTCTAAAATTGACAAATAACTATTAAATTTATACCATGCTTGTAAGATCAGTCACTCAATTACATTTTAGTTCAAATTTATAATACATTTTAGTTAAAAAATTCAGACAGAGTCATCACGTTTGACCAGCGTTTGACAAGCGCTTGAGCGTCCTTTGAAAAAATTCAGACAGAGTCATCACGTTTGACTAGCGTTTGACAAGCACTCGAGCACTCAGTTAAAATTTCAGACAGAAACCTAAGCGTTCGACGAGCGTTTGACAAACGCTCGAGCGCCTTCAAAAATTGCTGAATTTTTGGTTTTTCCTTGTGAAACCAAGGGAAACCCTACCAGGTTTTGAACATGTTTTAAAATTGTTATTAATTTGTTAATTAGAGGGAAAACACATATTCTCCCCTCCTAAGTGTTGTTTGGGTCTAAACTGGATTTTTCAAAAGACAATAGTTTCTACTTACAGTGACATCTCTATTAGACTTTAAATTCTCATCTTATCTTTTAAGATGATCTTTAATTTTATTGATTTTGAAATTTGGATTTCATTAGTTTAGATTTTATTGATATGTGATTAATGGACCAAAAGATAAAAAGAAAAAATACATTGGGCCAAGTACGTAAAATGCTAAAAAAATGGCTCAATATGAATGTAGGATAACTGGAAACCGCCACCGCTAAAGACTGGTTTTTACCCTTAACGGTGTAGATGTAGGGGCAATTTTTTCAAAACCGGCCTATCCGGTGTAGGTGCCGGTTTTGGCCAAAACCGACACCTACACCGGGGTTGTGCAACCCTCACTGTGCACGACATGCATTGACATTATATTTGTGTTGTTCAGCCAAAAGTTGTCACTTGCCACCATTCTATATTTGCATGTAGCATTATGCCAGGAAATGTCTGCACGAGTTCTTTCAAAACCGGCACCTACACCGGGGTTGTGCAGCCCTCACTGTGCACGACATGCATTGACATTATATTTGTGTTGTTCAGCCAAAAGCTGTCACTTGCCACCATTCTGTATTTGCATGTAGCATTATGCCTTGAGAAGCTCTCTGCTTCTCACTCTAGCCGTTTCAGCCCCCTCGCCTGACCTCCTCACCCTTAGCAGATCTGACCGGCGGGAGTCCTGTTGGTTTCCCGTTTCAACCCCCCTCTCCTAACCCCCTCCCCCTTAGCAGATCTGACCGGCGGAAGAAGCTTTTGCTCCTCCCGTTGGTTTCCCGTTTCCTTTGCATATCTAACCGGCGGGAGGAGCTCTCCTCTCGTTGGTTTCTCTTCCCTTGGCCAAGCTTTCTATGGCCGGTTCTTCTGCTACTTCCTTAGTTTCTGGCCTTGTTTTGGTTTATGTTCCGGCAAGAAGGATGACTAGATCTAGGCGTTTTAGGCCTCCAACGAAGGTCACACGCACCACAGATGAATAGATCAGGCGCCGGGCTCTCCTTCCAGACAGGTTCGGTGACTACCGGCCGCCGTGTGTACCTCCACGCGCCCAGCCTCCAGCCCCTTGCTTTGCCAGTTTCTATCTTTTGCTTGGAGCTCTTCTTGGCTCTTCTATCCTGGTCGTTTTCGAATACTTTCCTCCAGTTGCCGCACCGCCTCCCGCCTTGGTCGCCGCTATTTTGTGTTATTCGGAACTTCCATTATCTTTCTCCCTTTTGCAGCTGGTATATGCCTGAAAAGTTCTTCGTGGGAGTCGGATCGTCTTTTCGATCGTCTCTCCTCCAGTGGAAGCCGTCGCCGCCTTGCACGGTGGTTGTGTATGTTGTTCGACTTTTGTGGTCTTTGTGTGTTATTCCGGGTATTATGTTCCTCTTATCCAAGGGCTTTTGTCCCTTTGCTAAGCTTGTAGGGCCTTCGGGTCTGATTAGGTTTTTCACTGGCCTTCTGAGGCTTTCTCTATTATCTACCGGTTGTAATGTTCTCGGATTTTAATATATGTTTTAAGGTTTGCTTAGAAAAAAAAAATGTAGCATTATGCCAGGAAATGTCTGCACGAGTTCTTTTTGGAGCTGACACTATATTTTGAAAAAAAAACAATTCGAAAATCTTGGGAATTAGTCCAATCTCCACTTACCGTATCATCTCCTGCATATATGTCTATTTTATAGGTCTTGTAAATCAGAGTTGGAGTTGAGAAATAATAGGCCGTTTTCTTTAAAACTGCACCAATCGCATCATCTATTCCAGGCTGCCATCAATGATTCGTTGCTGTAAATGCAAGTGATTCTCATAAGTGATCATCTAAACAGAACAAAGTGCTCTGTGAAGAAAGATTTCAGCATCCTGTGTTTTGGGCCACAGCTTCAATGATTTCATTATTTCCTGCATAAAAGATCCATTGATTTAAAGATTATTTTGACACCAGTTATATACATGGAATGCCATATAACCAACCGACCTTGGTTGGATGGTTTTTTATGTTCTCAGACCAGCAAACTGCCTATTACTAGCATCCACACCAAACTTGATCAAAAGTATCACCATCGATTACTCAATCCTGATTCCGCGTATCTCAAGGTTGTCAAGCTTCTTGGGTCTCCTATAATATTTTAACAGCAGAGAACAGCAGACAACACTGACAGAAGAGGCAGCCATTGCAGCTCCAGCAATCCATGGTGGTAAACGGAATCTAGTAAATGGGAAAAGGATCCCAGCAGCAATTGGAATGCCAAGAAGATTATATCCCAAAGCCCATATGTAGTTCAGCCGAATATGGAGAAAGGTTCTCCTGGAAAGGTCAATGGCGGTTATCACATCCTCCAAGTTGCTCTTCATGAGAACAATGTCTGCTGCCTCAATAGCAATGTCTGTGCCAGCACCAATTGCCATTCCAACGTCTGCTGCCACGAGTGCTGGTGAGTCATTTATGCCATCTCCCACCATTGCAACCACGTAGCCTGAGCCCTATATAAGAATGGAAGATCATGTTTGTTCATATGACGAATAAGCCTTTGAGAAAGAATGGAACTACCTGAAACAATGCTCTTATATTTACCTGCAAATCCTTGACTTTCTCTGCTTTCTGCCCAGGTGTGGCTTCTGCAACAACAGTATCGATTCCAACTTCCTTGGCAATCGAATTGGCAGTTCCCCAATTGTCACCTGTCACCATGATGCTCCTAATTTTCATAGACTTCAAAATCGAAATGGCTTCCTCTGCACCTGGTTTCAGCGGATCAGATATTGCTACAACTCCTGCCACTTCCCTATCAATGGATACTAGAACCCCAGTTTGGGCCAGCCCTTCAGCTTCTGCTAGTATGTCTTCAGCATCGAACGGAATGGAAATCTTGTGGTCCAACATCAAGCTCTTGTTTCCTACAATTATTTCCCTGTTTAGGACAATGGCCTTTACTCCATGTCCAGTAATGGAAACAAAGTCTTGTGCTTCTGGCCAAGCAGTGTTCTCTTCATCTTCTCTGAATTTCTTGGCATATTCAACAATGGCCTTCGCTAATGGGTGCTCGCTATTCACCTGATACAGATACGTCAAACCAACAGCATCTATAGCCGTCACAATACAGAGAAGACCTACTCCAGTCCAACTTTGACAAAAACAAAAGGACATCAACTTGAAAAACAGCATATGATGAGTACAATATTTCCTAACTTACAGTGATTTATCAAAAAAAAAAATCCTAACTTACAGTCAGTGTCTCATAGACAAAGGCCTACCTCGGCTGCAGCAATAAGTTGATAGAATTCTCTAGGTACTATATTTTTCAAAAGTATTGTCTTGACGACAACTGGCTTTCCAACTGTGAGAGTCCCCGTCTTGTCAAATACAATACAGCTCACCTGAAATATCTTTCGTCAGTCCAAGAAGAACAAATTTTACAATGCAGCGAGGGTCACATATGACTTAAGCTAGACTAACAACTAAGATTTTTCCACATTGGTAAAGAAAGAAAACATGAAAATATAGAACTATTTCCCAATCCTGTGAGGCTTGAAATAGTCTTGAAGTGTGGCTCTATAAAACTGGCCATGGAATAGAAGCGGACATGCAGCAGCTTAATCACGGGCTAAAAACCATTAGAAACAACTATGATCAAAATCAACATGAGTTTTTTTTTTTGTAATAGTTGTAAAAGGCAGTACTCTCAGACTAATGCTCCTCTTCTGAGACAGTCCATTACAAGCCATATGGAAGAAAAAAAGACCTGAGAAATATATCAAAATCTTCTAGAGCAACAGTCATGGATAGAGCCTGCATTACTTAAACAAAATAACAATTAGAAAGATGGGTATAAATGGAAACCTTATGTGCACTTTCTAATGCTTTACCCCCTTTGATCAGTACACCTTTAGATGCACCAACTCCAGTGCCAACCATAACAGCAGTGGGGGTAGCTAGGCCTAGAGCACAAGGGCAGGCTATAACCATGACAGATATCCCAAACTGGAGTGCAAGTTCAAAGCTATCCATGGAAAGTGGGATCCAAAATTCTGGGTAACCGTGGAACTTTCCAGCTAAAAACCAAACAAGCCAAGTTGAAAATGAGACTATGATGACCTGCAAGAAAAAAAAAATCCATTTGCTCAACATCTCACAGACATCATATTGATAACTTAAAACTTCAACTCCACACTTGACAAATTTATTGCAGAAATGATACTTACCAGGGGCACAAAGTATTTAGAAATGCGATCAGCAAACTTCTGAACTGGAGCTTTAGCCAACTGGGCTGACTCAACAAGTCGAACAATCTTTGACAGAGCACTCTCTGAACCTACTCGTGTTGCTTTTATGTGCAACACCCCATTCTCATTCAGAGTGCCTCCAATAACTGAATCACCCTTCCTTTTCGCCACTGGTCGTGCTTCTCCTGTTATCATACTCTCATTTACATGGCTTTGACCCCAGATGACAACACCGTCTGAAGCTACTTTTGCTCCAGGAATAATTTTAATCGCATCATTCTTTTGTATCAACCGACTGTCAATATCTTCTTCACTAACCACATTTCCTTCATCATCCATGGTTAATAATGTTGCTGTCTCAGGTGCCAAGTGCATTAGTTTAGCAATGGCCCCTGACGTCTTTCCCTTAGTCAAAACCTCTAAATACTTCCCAAGCAGAATAAATGAGATAAGCATTGCACTGGTCTCAAAGAAATCTGTACCCTTGAAATCTTTAAAGGAGGCAGCTCTCAACACAGAGTAGACTGAATAGAAGTAGGCTGCATTTGTTCCTAAGGCAATCAAAACATCCATATTAGGAGAACCACGGCGCAACGCCTTGTAGGATCCAGCATAGAATCGCCGGCCTATGAAGAACTGCACCGGAGTTGATAGAACCCACCTCAAAAGCATACCAACACTCAGCGCATTGACTACTTTGGTATCAAATTCATGCTTAATTCCAGGAATATACATAAAGACCATAGAGGATAGAAACACAGGAATTGTAAAAACCAGACTCCACAAAAAGGATCTATAATACTGCTTAATTTCCTCCTCTCTATGAGTTTCTCTTTCTCCTCCTCCTTCGGGATATATGCTAGCCTTGAAGCATCTTGAGCCAGTTGACTCAATCACATTCATAAAAGTTCTGGGTCCTGTCATATCCGGTTTGTAAGAAAGCGATATTTTGTTGAGTTCTGGAGATATGTTTACATCTTGAACCCCAGGAAGTGCTCGAAGAGAGTCTTCAACCATTCTTTTGGAATAATCTGTTCGTATACCATCAACTTTGAGCTCAATCTTGCTTATGTCTTCCCCTGAATTAATAAGTATGGCTTCAAATCCAGTTTCTTCTATTGTTTCCAATAGCTGGTTGTAGCTCAAAATCTGTGGATCATAATGGACCTCTGCTTCCTCTGTTGCTAGGGCCACCTGAGCTTTCTGTACACCATGAATTGCTCGCAAAGCTGATTCAATTGTAGAGGAGCAGGACGTACAAGTCATTGCCTTTACGCGTATTCGACATACTTGAGTGGATATAGCATATATCTCATCTTCAATCAATGTGGCTTCAAATCCTGCATTTTCAATAGTCTCACGAATGGTCTCCTCCTATATGATGTTAAAGCAACACAAAAGCTTGTAAATTCAAATACAACCACGCCTTAATCAAAATACAGCATTAAATATTGAGGACAAAATAAAAATGAAAAGTCCTCACTGCACTAAATAGAGACTGTACATAATCATACGCTACTCAGGCCAAATCATTAAGTATCCAACCTTCCCAGCTAAGTTTTGAGAAAATTGGTAATTTAGACACGTACTCAGCAGGTTTTGTTGCTGATCTTAACCTATCTGTAAATCCCCACACCATAGCAGAACCGTTGTGCAAAAATGGTGGATTACCCGGATGAAGAGAATATTTTCAACACGAGGCAAAAGTACCTTAAAACTGTAATTAATTTATTTTCGTTACAACTAGACAACTCAATAAATTCTTCAAAACACCTGTTCGGCGGCATATAACAGCGGTTAGTGATGTTTATTCAGGCTAGTTTTCTCTTGGCGCATATTGAACTTAGCTGCCTTCAACTGGTCTGTTTGTCCCAATACTTTGAGCAAGGCTGGTCATATCCGGTATGTGGGTGGGTGCAGAGCTTGAGAGTAAATTCCAAGTCACCGTAAAACTGTTAGACCCGAAATCAACCAAAATCCCTCATTCCAAACTAGGTTGGATATCAAAAAGAAAGATTCTCTTTAGAACCCACTTGAAGAAAGGCTAAGAGAGATTATCTGTTAATTGAAGCTCGTCATATTTGACTGCCAACCTTCCTAATTGAGTGTTACAAGGTTTAACCCAAGGAAGAAATAGATTTAGAAGGCGAAGGTTACACTTTTGTGTCGCCTTCTCATTATGAAATATGAGTTAACAGATTTTATCGGCAAGTCTTAAAAGTCAACCGTTTGACCTCAAGCCAAGAAGAAAGTACTAGCGTTGTAGTACCCTTCAGCCTTTGGCCTCCTTAGCATAATCAAAATTATAAACCTAAATCCTTTTGGAATAAAAGACTTAAATTCATATACATCGTAGTATTAGGAAAACGTCTCAATTGCAATCAACGAGAAAAATAAGAAAAATACAAAACTTTGTATCCAAGGGAAAGAGAATTTGACTGGAAAATGTTTGCTGATTCTTAATAAGAGATGCTAACGACACAGGCAATGAATTTTTTTCCAAAACGTTCGATCAAGTCTTCAGGAGTTGAAATTGAAATGTATATCCAATCTTCAATCTACTATCAGAGTATGGAAGATCCCGCCCATTTAAATTTCATTTTGCACCAAAAAGGGACAAAAAAACAGTCAGTTCCGACCATAATAAGGAAGAATATCCGCTATGAACTTTTGAAGAGGAGTTATAGCTCAAGGATGAAGCAAAAGGCAGTCATAATCATCCCAAATTACTTTCATAAAAATGAAAAGAACATAATAATGCCACGGATTGTATCAAAGTAACTACAGCTAGTTCTTCCATTCTTTCTTAGAATAATCCTAGGATTCTCATTCATATCTTTTCACCTAACTTCTGGAGATCTACAGCAAAAGAATTATTTAAACCCATACAGGAAATAAAAAAGTAGAAAAAATTTCCCAAGAAACATTTTCTTGAGAAGCAAACTGTGAAAACCCAAACCAGACGAGAGATATCACACAAAACCGATCATTGGTCAGGCGCTAACTTACTTTTACCAAAGTAGGATAGAACTGGACCTGCGCCTTGTTATTCAAGACATCCGCAACCGCCTCGAGTATCCCAGGAAGCCGCTTGATCGACTTCTCCACCGATGCGGTGCATGCGGAGCACGTCATTCCGATGACCGAGAACACGGCCTTGGCCTCCGATCCCAGCTCCGCGCTGTTCTCTTCCAATGACATGCCCTTGGGGTACTTGGGCATTGACGGGTAGTGCGGCCGCGGCGATAGGTGCCCATGACTCTCACGGCCGATGCAAGCTAATGCCAACAGCTTGGTTGTCATGAAAGCTTTATGCCAGTCAATATGTATAGATGCCTCAGCCTCTCTATCTCTCTATGAGGGTTTTTCAAAAGGTAGGTAGAGAAAATCTTTGCTAGCTCAAATGAAACGTAAGAAAGTTATGAAAATAAGGAAGGCAAGTCAAATAAGAAAGACAGAGAGGTATCCCTTGTGGGCAAAGGTTGACAAATTTCTAAAGAGTGAAGAACATGTTCGACCCCAAAAAAAAAGATTTAAAGCAGAAAAAAACTAAAAAAGTACAAGTGGGTCGTGCTTCCTACCAATGGCTTTCATTTTACGCCATGATTTTATATGTTTTGTTACTTTCCCTTTTTTTTTCATAACCTGTAACAGTGTTATAGGAAAAGCATCAGTTTGTTTGTTTCTCCAAAATTTTGGGGTTCGAAATTCCCAATAAAATAAACATACTCCAAAATTTTTAACTTTTATACACATACACTCTACTTTTCACAAACCCCAATAAATCTCAATAAAGTAAAGATTCTCAAAATTTCGAAAATATTTTCCAAAATTTCCACAAACACACGCCTTGGCAGGCTCTGGCCAGCGGGACAGCAAGACAGTGCACCTACCTACGACATCAGGTACACAGAAATCAAATGGAGTTCATACCTCGTATTGATTAAGAGAAAAATCTTTCCGGATGAAAGGAGTTTTTTGTCTTTGTGTGAAAAGAGGAGTCGAAATGGGATCGCTTTCTCCGTTTTTATTTTCGCTTTTATATTTTACGTTTCATAGATGTATTGCTCCTTTGGCACTTGGCAGTCTAGATGTTTGGTTGCAAAACTTTTGTATTCAATTTTTTTAAAAAAAAATCTTCATGAAATTATTAATTATTATTTTAAATAAATATAAAAAATCATTTTAATCATTCAAATTTTTAAAATTTCACTAATTTTAATATCCTAAAATTTTGATCACTTCATAATTTTTACAATTTTTTTTTTAAATAATGAGGTGGAGGAAAGCAACCAAACTGTGTATACCGAAATTCAAACATAAGATTAAGCACTCTCCGAAAGGGAGAAGGTGTCAATCCAGCGAGCTAGCTCACAATTTTTACAATCAATCGTGTTGGATTTAAATAAGAAAGAAAGAGAGGTATCGCTTGTGAGCAAAGTTGGACAAATTTGTAGTTATGCATATCTTAGAGCATTTCTAACCGTTTATCTATTTTAAAATTTGGGTTAATTAGAATAGAAAAACAGTTTAACAAAAAAGTTGAAAAATATTCCCTAATAATTTATCTATTCTAACAATTTTTTAAAAAAAAAATTAACATGTAAACAGTAGTTCTCTATTTTTTAGAGAACTACTGTTCACTTCACTATTTCAAAATATTAATATCTATCTTTTTTTTTTCTTTTTTAGAGAATTAATATTCATTTTATCATCTTAATTTTTTTTTTAAAAAAATCAACCCTTAGGAAAATAATTTTTTTAAAAATCCACCTTTTTAAGTATAAGACAAATATTTAATATGAGCGTTACAATAAGATAAATATTTAAAAATATAAATGTTAGAGAAAAAATAAAAAAATCTTTAAAAATGATATTTAAATAAAATATTGAAAAGAGAGAAACTGATGGGCTATTTTAAAAAAGTTAATAATTAAAATATAGAAATGCGTTTTTTTATTAAAGTAGATAATCAAATTTAAATAAAATGCTAAGAATGCTCTTTCGCTGCCATATATATATATATATATACATACATATGAAGAACCTAAAAAATTGATTTGGGTGGTCAACCTCAATATATAGATACAATGATTATGAGTGATCCGCAATCAATGAATTTATAAAAATAAGCCTTATCAATTGGTTATTTCTTGAATTTTGGAGGGTTGACCTCTCGCCAGCAACCGATATATATACCTGCCTTCACCCAGCTTTTATATATATCCATCATCACTTTGAATCACACTGTTACATAACAGATATCTTCACTTTTATAGCCTGTAAACAACGTCAAAATATCAAAAAGAAGTTCAAACAATCAAAAGAATCTCATTGAGCTTTAAAACTATAAAAATTTAGTGATTGTTTGCCTGTTACAGGTGTTAGAGAATATAATTCAAATAATAAAATCTATATCTTCCTATCAGCTTAAATTTTTAGAATGAGTAGTAGATTCACATGGTATCAAAGTCATGGTCCTAAGTTCGAGACTTGACTATGTACTCTACTTCAATTTCAATTAAATATTGCACGTGTTGGGTCTCCCAATTAAAGGAGAGTCCGGCCCACACGTGAAGAGAAGTGTTAGAGCATATAATTCAAATAATAAAATCTACATCTTCCAATCAGTTTAAACTTTTGGAATGAGTAGTAGATTCAAAATAGGATCAACCATTATATTGTGCCACGTAATTTATTTATTTTTGCATATTTTAACTTTTGAATCGGTAAGTTTATAGGTTAAAAGGAAGTTTCCCCTATATATATATAATTAGTATAGAGTATTACCAACTTGCCCAGAAAGAAAGAAACCCTCAAAAGAATCATTGGTTATATACATATTTGAACCATATAGATATGGAAGTTGTGTTGATCTTGTTTGGCCTGCATGCATCATATTTGAACCATTCAAACCTTGGATATATATATA
The DNA here is from genome assembly GCA_963930655.1 of Myrica gale. Lineage (NCBI taxonomy): Eukaryota > Viridiplantae > Streptophyta > Magnoliopsida > Fagales > Myricaceae > Myrica > Myrica gale. Next base: position 19,976,880 of record OZ005620.1, read on the forward strand.
TATAGAGAGAGAGAGCAATAAGCAACCGCCGACTTGTAGGGCGATAAGGTTATTTACATATTTTCTATTGTATTACCAAGCAATCTATAAAGTACTTCGCTTATGTTTGGTTGATTAGGACGGATTTGGTTGATTAGGACGGAGTAATGCATGACGTTCGTGGCTACGGGGAAGTTTTATTTGTTTTTTTTTTTGTGTTCTGCTTGTTGTAGTTAGCATATCATTGGTTCTGCCGTCAACACCATTCCAATGCCCATCTCGAGACCATTCTTGATGAAGATGAAAGGGAGGAAGGAACACGTGAAAATAGGTCATAATACTCTTTGGTTATGTGCTGACCCCGCGCGATCTGCGCCCACTCCATGATTTTTCCTCCTCTTTTAAAATTAATTTGAACCATCCAATTGAGGCAGCAAATTATAAAAAGAATCTGTGTGGTCTAATTTCTCTACACAATTCGTAGATTTTTCATTTGACCAACTTACTCTAACTAGACATAATAACATTTGATGAATGAAACCTGCATCCGCATAATTTATCCATTGGTGGATGATAATTGTGCATAGCGTTGGTTCTGCAATAGGGTGAGTTTCGGGTTTGATGCCTTAACTATATATGGTTCTGATCGAGAAGTTTGGTGGGGGTTTGGAGTCGGTTTTTGAAGCTTTGAGAGGCATGCATGAGCATGCCTGCCGTGGATCATGTGGTGGTGGTTTTTGTTCTGAACTCAATGATGATCCTCCCACAGGCCACAGTACTGCACGTGAAGACGAATATGGCTGAGTCTCACAACTCCTCGATCGAGTATTAATGACTAGACCCAACTTTTCTAGCTCCCGCCACTTGGGTATCTGTTTTGTGACAATGCAATATGGCAAAGGGAAGACGTACGTTGATCACCAAATTAAAGCTATAGCGGTTGCTTACAAGTTATGTTGGCCACAAACGTATAAATCGTTCCAATTAAGGCTTATGATATAGACATATATAGTAACAGCCTTTGCTAGCTGCAGCAATAAATGACAGGGAGTCCATCTACTTTCATTAATATGTATATCTCTTAACAATTATGTGGCGTAAAGCAATATTGGATATTGCACAAGATGACGGAGACAATCTCTTTTTTTTTGTTTAACGTGGATGGTTTCATTAATCAAATCAAATGCTATTATATCTAGTTAGGAGTAAGGCTACTTTCGTTTACACCAAAATTTTAGGATTTGCATCCTTCTTTTATATTTACGATTCAAACATCACAAAAACACGTATTTCAATACAACATGTTTTTACATTTTTTTACAAAAATCAATCTCTTTTAACAACTTCTGCACGCATACCAATACAACTTTAACATCACCTAAATATTCACAATTTTATCAGAATCCTACGATTTTCTTCCAAACTAACATTTCCGATATCATCAAATGAAAAGACTACAAATTGCATAGCGAACGTATGTCATAGAGATCATCATTTTCAATTTGCTGCATCAATTGAATAGTCCAGTGCGAAAAAAAAACCTATTTTTCATATATTCCTTCTTCCCTTTTATCTTTATCAAAAATGTTTTCGAGAGAGTTATTGGATCGATATAGACCGCAAAGTGGTACGCAGGTCACTATCTATCTCTTTTACGGATTAAAATTCTTTTCAATTTACTACAAGTCTAATTCAAGGAGAGAGAAAAAAAAAGTTTTAAATGGATAGAAGTCACACTATCTCATAATTAATATCAATAATATTAAATGTTATAGTAGTAGATTAGAGTGTTTATCTATCTCCATTCCAATTCATCCTTATCCGTGTTTTAGGGCCAACTATATTTATATTCTAGGCGAATCCGTGTTCGATATTATGACCCGGAAAATAAGCAGATTCCCTTGGGCGGTCTTAATCCATAAGTGGACTTTAGGCCTAACAAGATAGCCCGGGACATGGAAAACGCAATTGGGGGCCCGTTCTTGGCCGAGAATTATGGTGCGCCTATGTCACTACGGATCTGGTCATCCTTTTTAGCCAGTTACAGATCACTCTCTCTCTCTCTCAAGATCATAGAGTAAAGGAAAAGGAAAACCAAAAATACTTAATTAGTTACAGAGCCTAGAGGTTTGATGTGGTTATACTGGAAAGGGTGACTCAGTTACATCTTTATCAATATATAGTAAAAGCTCAGTTAATTAGGCATATATCGAGACTAGTCTAACACGTTCACCGCTTATCTCCTTGAGTGGAAGACAGATACAAAATTTTGTGTTGGAAGTTCATGATGAATTGGTGAAATTTGTGTTTGCATCAAAATTGCATTTCCCCCACTATATAGAAGAGAGATAAATGTATGCATCTCCGCTGATTATGCAAACCAAGATGGCTGACTCGGTCTCTCTTAACATATTATACATGTTTTATCAGTTTACGCCTGAATTTTCTGATGGGCCCAATCACAAACAATTCGTTAGGTAGAGAGTTTAGCAATGGGGCTATTTATATATATAGTTCACAACTGAGACAGGCTTTTACTGGGGGCAGATTAACAGGTGTCCAGAAACTTGGATCTAGTGGCCGTGGCCGACTCGAGTTTGTCCACTGAGTGGCCCCTAATGACCTTCCATCTCTCTACGTCAGCGCTTGCGCCGAGCCCCGCTACCTCCAAAACTAATATCAGAAGGTTCGACGGACCCGAGTGGACCTTAGTTTCGTTTTTTGCTAGCACTTTGAGCTGCACGAGTCTAGACCAGTCACAGTCAGTAGAATTGCTTTTCTCCATCCTCTCCCACGTTTGGGAGAAAAATGAATTGCTTTATAACACCGCCAATATTGAATATATAACACAATGAACATCGATAATCGCATATCATTGCGTCACCTACGAACACACACGGGTGAGAGGGTCAAAATATTGTCCTAAGAAGTCATTAGTGTAGATAGTTAATGTAACATAATTGAACCCAAACTTATAGCCTTAAACTTTTAGCTAGTTTAGATAGCAAGTGTCTCGAAGTGTTTATTTCCCACAAATCATTAATGCTTGAGGTAATTCCCCAGTAGTAAGCTTCCTAAGTGACATGACATGATAGCTTTTTCTCCTCCAATACTTCTCCTGTTTGGTGGGTGGTGGGGGTGAGAGACATCAGAAAAGGAACACCCTTAATTTGGTGTCTTTGTCGTTCTGTTGAAAAGAGCTCCGTGGAGATGTACTAGAAACAGCCGTTTAAAAGAAGTAATTTCACACAGTATAGAGTATATACCCAGTTCCCCAGATACTTGATTCCCTTCAGAAACTACCACTTTTTGTACTGTATATTTCTTGACCGACCCCTTTCACAGGATGACTTTGCTTAGCACACACAACAAGCGGATCATCAAGAGAGAGAGACAACGCGCTTATGAACAGACTTTGGCTTAAAGAAAATCCAACCAGCAAATCAGATGACTCGAATGTGGAAGAGATCGAATAATTATTGGATAACAGAAGAGCTGAGGAGACTAAGCACTGATCTAAGTACTCTGCTTCTCTTATAATGGCTTGCTGGAATAATTGATTAAATTATGTTAGCATCATGTTCCTAGCAAAAGCAAGCAGCTGTAAATGGTTGCTCAAAAAAGAAAAGTACAAGTTAAAAGTACAAGTTTATGCTGAATGCATGACCCATGATGAGTTTTCACTCTCGACTTGAGTGGGGGACTTGTGAAGAATCAGTCACTTTTTCACCTTGAATTATATTCCAAATGTCGTTTTAAATCTACAATTTTATTATATTAAATTCATCATTAATATTTATTCCGTTATAAAATTCAACGTTGATATTGTGTCACGTAAAGTTAATAATAATTATTAGATGACAAAGAGTGGTGTTTATTGTATTCTACCAAATTTAAGGCAGCATATATAGACAATCAAATTTCAGTGTGATGAGAAGGTTTTATAATTATTTCTGCACCGAAGAAAACATTAGAGACAGCTTTGATTCCAATCGATGGTCCGTACGATCCACCGATTGAAAGCAAAACCCAAATGCGGGTGAACCCAAAATGTTGACAAAAGTTGAGCAAACACCACGCAACTCCATCACAAGGCCATGTGCGGAACAATCATACACAACCAACTAAAAAGTAACGTGGGACTTCTTCACAGCTAATTTATTTGGATTAACAACAAAATTAAGCTTCTTAGGGTCCGTTTGTTACTAAAAATTTCACAAAATTTTACACAATCTCACAGTAAAATACTACAATATAATCACTCTCTCTCTTCCATCAAATCATAATTTTTCACTATAAAAATATAAACAATTACCTCCCTCTTCACTTTTTCACTAAACCCAATATCAAAAATTTTAACAATACAAAAATTTTACAACACAAACTCACCCTTAATCTCATGAATGCATAAATCAACTGAAAAAAAATACAAAGAATAAGGGTAACTTTCATTCTTTTGTTGTTTTAATAGTTAGTACATATAAGAAATTTGCGCGGCAAGTTAACTGAGTGAATCAACCTCCCGCACAAGTAAATTTTGAAGAACTAGTGCACTTTTCTGCAACTTTCATTTAAGTGGTTATAATATTCATCCAATAAAAAAATTGAACTGATGAAGTGTGCATTTAATTTAAGGGTACCTTCGGTTGAGCATTTTTTTAGGATTTGCATTTTACTTTTAATTTTACATGTCAAACATTACAACACATGTATTTCAAAATAATATTTTATTATCTTTTTTTATAAACATCAATTTTTTTTAACAACTTCTACACGCATGTCAATACAATTTAATATCACTTAAATATTTACAATTTTATCAAAATTCTCACCTAAGTATAAGTACAGGAAAACCCTAATTACTAACTAATCCACGCGTCGAACAGTCAGATACCAATCAGATTCGTGACGAACCTACGAAGCGGCCACGAGCACACACTGACCAAGGCCTCGCACACCCGGACTGACCGTCCAAACCTCAACATCAACGTCTACGTTCCACCACGTGTTCCCTTTCCTCTGACCTTCGCAACGCCAGTCGCTAGTCATATATATATTAGAGGCCGTTCCTTCGTTTCTCCCAAAGCCATTCTTTCATTATCGATCGAAATTCATTGCTATCTGAGAAAAATTCAAAATTCGTTGCTGAGAAAATGGAAAGTTGCACCCTTACAGGATTGTTGAAGAAGGCTGCTTCGGAATTCCCAACCCGCCGAGCTCTTTCGGTCTCCGGAAAATACGATTTGACACATGCCCGATTACAGGAGCTCGTCGATCACGCCGCCTCTCTCTTACGTGCCTCCGGAATCAACGCCGGGGATGTCGTCGCCCTTACCTTCCCTAACACCGTCGAGGTACAATTTTTCTCTCTCGCTGTTTTTGTGTTTTCTCGGCAACCAAAAAGAAAACATTTTTTTTTTCTGGCGATGGCGTGTTGGATGATGTTTCTTTTAAATTATTTTGTGCAGTTTATCGCGATGTTCTTGGCCGTAATTCGATGCCGAGCCACGGCCGCACCATTGAACCAGGCTTATACGGCGGAGGAGTTCGAGTTCTACCTATCTGACTCAGAGTCAAAGCTTCTCATAACACCCAAGGAAGGAAATCCACCGGCTCAAGCCGCGGCTTCCAAGCTCAGCCTCCCTCACATGACGGCCACGCTTTGCGACGCAGAATCTAAAATCTCTCTCTCCTCGTCAGAAGCCGAGTTGAGCCCCGATGTCTCCATCGTGGAACTCGTCAATGACCCGTCCGACTTGGCGCTCTTCCTTCACACGTCAGGTACCACGAGCCGACCCAAGGGAGTGCCTCTGACTCAGCTCAACCTTGCGTCCTCGGTACGGAATATCAAGTCGGTGTACAAACTCAGTGAGTTGGACTCGACTGTAATCGTCCTCCCGTTGTTCCACGTGCACGGGTTGATCGCCGGGTTACTGAGTTCGCTCATCTCCGGAGCCGCCCTCACTCTCCCAGCCGCGGGCCGTTTCTCGGCCTCGACGTTTTGGTCTGACATGCGGGCCTATGGCTCCACTTGGTACACCGCGGTCCCCACCATCCACCAAATCATCCTTGACCGTCACCTCAGCAAGCCCGAGTCGGCTTACCCGAAGCTCCGCTTCATCCGTAGCTGCAGCGCGTCGCTGGCTCCATCCGTGCTGGCTCGGCTGGAGGAGACATTCGGCGCGCCGGTGCTGGAATCCTACGCGATGACGGAAGCGGCCCATCTCATGTGCTCGAACCCGCTACCGGAGGATGGCCCGCACAAACCTGGGTCTGTGGGCAAGCCCATAGGTCAAGAAATGGCGATTTTGGACGATAATGGGGTCCAACAGCCGGAGCATGTAAGCGGCGAGGTGTGCATTAGGGGACCAAATGTGACCAAAGGTTACAAGAACAATCCCGAGGCCAACAAGGCCGCCTTCTCTTTCGGGTGGTTTCACACCGGAGATATCGGGTTTCTCGACTCGGACGGGTATTTGCAGCTTGTGGGTCGGATCAAGGAACTCATCAACCGCGGAGGTATTTTGGTTACCCAGCAGTCTCATACATTTGTGCATGCGTGATTTTCTTTATTATTATCTTCGAAGCTTTTTGATAAATATTAATCTATAATCTATTTTGTTAAAAATATTAGGTACTGAAATTGATTTAAATAGTAAATGTGATAACATCTTGATAATTTAATTTAGAAACAGTTAATCTTCAACTTGGTGACTGGTGTGCGCATGCTCAAGTAGTTTTTTTGTTTTGTTTGCAGGAGAGAAGATATCCCCAATTGAGGTTGATGCAGTGCTTTTGTCTCATTCGGAGATTGCTCAGGCTGTTTCCTTTGGAGTGCCGGATGACAAATATGGGGAAGAGGTGAGAGGATTATCTAGTTCTTCCCCTTGACCCAAAACATGTGTTTTTGGCTTGTGAAGTACTAATTATATTTGCTCTGTTCTTATTTGAAACGCAGATAAATTGTGCCATAATTCCTAGGGACGGGTCAAAGATAGATGAAGCGGAGGTGCTGCAGTTTTGCAAGAAGAATCTTGCAACTTTCAAGGTCCCCAAGAAGGTTTTCATCACTGATTCTGTTCCCCAAACCGCTACCGGCAAGATTCAACGCCGGTTCGTAGCAGAGCATTTCCTTACTCAAATCTCCACGGCCAAAGTTCCAAAGTTTGGAGCTTAATCTGTTTTTCCAAATGTGGTGGCATCCATTAGGCCTTAGTTTTAAGTGCCTTTGGTAGTCAAATATACCTCGAATTGTCGAGGATTTGACATTTGCGTGCGGTGTAGTTGGGTGCATGTAATGTGAGCTCCTCTCGAATGCTTTGTGTAGCGGACAGCTATACGAAGATTAGTCTAATTACTTGTGTAAATTTGAAGGAATTTATTGACATTTTTTCCCAGTTTTTATTAAAAAAAATTGATTAATGAAAGAGCAATTCTGAATTCAGACACAACTCGAGACCCTGTGCTAATTGTTCTGTACATAATTTTACGGTCACAAAGGTTATTAACAAGGTGCATAAAATGTTTCAATAAGAGGCATATGATTCGCGATTTATCAAAATTAAACAAACAAAAGGCACTTGCTTAGCATCAATGGGAGACAATGGCCAACTGATAGTTAGGACTCCATTGATGATAGCAAAACAATTTGGGTCTTGTGGGAAGGAGAGATTCCTATGCAAAGATTCCTAAATGTGCAGGAGAATGGGACTTTGTATGTAGATTTGATCAAAGTAGCACATTATTTTCCTATTGCGAAATTTCCTCACTCAAGGAACATAGGCAGTGGAGAATATCATAGCAAACTTATTTAGCTAGGAACTATTGCTAATATACTCACATTTTGTTCAAATTATTACTCACGTGTCGTTTTCAGGTTGCTTATCTTCAACTCTGCCGTTTCGGTATCTTTACCAGAACAAAACACAATTACAAACTTGGGATTCAAGGGGCCCTTTCTTTGTCCAGGGAGCATGTGCAGTTTGGAGGTGATTCTCAGATAGCTATGGATGCGGTCAATAGAGATATTTCTGATTGTCCCTGGCAGTTAGAGCCTATTATTTCACGGGGTTTTTGTTTGTATCGTTACGGTTTATATTAATATATTCCTATATAAATAAAAACAAAAAACCAGCGTGACAAATAACTAAAAACGAGGAAACGTGAACTGGGATCGTTCCAAACCAGCAAAAAACTGCGTGTAGGTTGTGCTGTCTACTGGGGTGGGGGAAGCCGATCGCAATCTCTGCTCAACACGGTAAGTTCTTTGAAACTCTCTTTAGGACTCTTTGAGATGTAAAACCCCCTTGAACAACTGGAAAAGAGAGCTGTCACTGTCAAAAAGTAAGCTTGAGCAACTGGCTCTGAGGCATAATCTTTGACACCCACTTGGTCATGGAGGCCAGGTCACCGATTTTGACGCGTAGATAAATTCCCTTGTCCTCGCTCGTTTCTTGTAGTAAAAACTTGATGAGCTTCGAGAATTCTAAATCCCGATATCTATAAAAAATTTGTTTTGCCATCTTTGAATCTAGTTGAATTGTGGAATCGGTACAGCTAGTTTATTAGTTCGGATTCCGCGATGATTTTCGCAAAGTTTCTATCTAATTATGGGTATCGGATCTACCGATAAGCTCGCATAGAGTGCCTTTTATGTGTGAGTTGAGATATGATCGATGGAGCTTCAATACTGTGAGAACATGGTTTGCAGAATGCGTCTCCCCATGACCTGGTCCTTTATCTGAAGGATCTTTGTGCCTAAGGGTGGTTGACTCCGGTAAATGTAGATATGACCATTAGAAGGTATAGATTGTCTAGAGAACATTAAAAAGGCTTCTAACAACTCCTGTGTTTATGATAAGAAATCTGCATCTGCATGCTTATGACATGTTGAACAAGATTGATACTCCGACTTTTCTGTCACTATTAGCATATGCAACTGATATTTTACTTACACGTAGACTGCCTAAGCTGATACCAGTCATATAGCCATCCACATGTACTCAATCCACTCCAAGCCCCAGCCAAACCCAAAACATGGAATCTTGTCATTCCTGAAACTGGTAAGATAAGTCATCAATATCTTCATAGGTACTTTGATGTTGTTATAAGTTTCAACTATGTTGCTCCAATTTGAAGGATGTATACAGAGATGAGAATAATCATTGTATTCCTAGTGAAGATAAAGAAACTCCACAAAACAAGAAGAACGTAAACTAGTGAATTGAGAAATTAGACCTGTCTTAAGTTCTGTGGGGATTTTCTGAAGGTGAAACTATGTGTTCTTTTTTAACATCTTTTGGCACAAGAATCTACATTAAGAAATCTCAAAGTTAATTTATGAGTGCAAACTAAAAAATCTGTGGGTGTTATGCTGTTGCTTGGATAAAGTCAAGGTTTGGTATCCACGTAAGGATATCTCAAGGAGTCATCAGAGTTGTCTAATATGTTTTGAATGAATTTTAGGATCAAGTATTTCTTACTGGTGGTATAAGGATAGAAGACAGGAGCAAAATGATGAGGGAAGTATATGTTGCTGATATTTCCTCCATAAGAGAAGCTCAAGTACGCATCCAGCCACTCATACACAAAACCCCGGTCCTTTCCTCTGAATCTTTGAATGCAGTTTCTGGGAGGCAGTTGTTCTTTAAATGTGAATGTTTCCAAAAGGGGTGAGGTGCTAACCACTTGTGAATGACAAAAAAGTTTGGACCTTTTATTTCATTCGCTTAATTTTTTCTCCTCTCATCCTTCCCATTGTTATTATCACTCTGCTAACTAAGAACCTTAACCTTGTGGCTGTTTAGTGGAGCTTTCAAGTTCAGAGGAGCTTGCAATGCTGTTTTTTCTCTTGATAATGATCAAGCTGCTAAAGGGGTTGTAACACACAGCAGGTTTGCTTTAGACTCATTAGTGCTAGTGCCTCAACTTCTTTGACTTTTTGTTTTAAAACCTGGATCTCGTCTGATCGTTTCTTCAAAACTAGTGGTAACCATGCTGCAGCATTGTCTTTGGCTGCGAAACTACGGGGAATCCCTGCTTATATAGTTATTCCGAAAAGTGCGCCCAAATGCAAAGTTGAGAATGTCATCCGTTATGGTGGTCAGGTTATCTGGAGTGAGGCCACAATGCAGTCAAGGGAGAGTGTTGCGAGCAAGGTGTTGCAAGAAACTGGTGCAGTTCTTGTACATCCATATAATGATGGACGCATTGTAAGGTACAAGATTGTTAATTTACTATACTAGACCGATTGGAAATTTTTGTCTTATGTAAGGCAAGCGTAAATGTCTTTTTTATAGCAATTAGTGTTGCTGCAGAATTCAGGATGTTTTCCATAATTTACATTATGGACAAAAAAGGTTACTTTTCAGTGAGAGAGGTGGAAATCAAGGATGACCAAGATTGAAAATTGGAAATTTGTGATATGTTGTCGGAAGAATAGTTATTGCCTTCAATCTTAACGAAGAAACTAGAATCATTTCCGGCTTTAACATCTTTACTCTTTTTTCCATTTCTTGCGGTTGTTTATTTCTCCATTCGAGACACTCCAACACCTAACGAAATGAAGATTCATATGCTTGGATGAAATGGACTTCTATACTTCAATGTCAATGTGGTTTGACATGTTTAATTGTTCATGCAGTGGGCAGGGTACAATAACCTTGGAGATTCTGAAGCAAGTTCCTGACATAGACACTCTTATAGCCCCTATAAGCGGTTTGTTTACTCGTAGTTTTAGCTGCAAAATTAATGAGTTTCATAAAATTTATTGTTGCATACTATATAAGTCGAATTTTCTTTCTGCTGATTTTTGAGTAAAAAATACAAGTTAAAAGAAGTGAACGAAATGTAGGAGGTGGTTTGATATCCGGGGTGGCATTGGCTGCCAAGTCCGTCAACCCAGCAATTCGAGTTTTTGCTGCTGAACCTAAGGGAGCCAACGATGCAGCTCAATCGAAAGCAGCAGGTAGGATAATAACATTGCCCGAGACCAACACCATAGCCGATGGCCTTCGGGCCAATCTCGGTGATCTTACCTGGTAAGGAGAAATTTTGCGGTATTGAAAATCATGCATTAAAGATTGTTCAATTGCATTCAGGTATTGCGTAGTTTCAGCTTGTCCAACTAATTTACCACGGCAACTTAAGACCTACATTGTTCAATTCAGGCCCATAGTGAGGGATCTTGTTGACGACATCATTACTGTGGATGACAAGGAGATAATAGAAGCCATGAAACTCTGTTACGAGATTTTGAAGGTTGTAGTAGAACCTAGTGGAGCAATAGGCCTTGCTGCTGTTTTATCAGAGAGTTTCAAGAAAAATCCCGCTTGGAAGAATTGCAGTAATATAGGAATTATACTTTCAGGAGGTAATGTTGATCTAGCTAGCCTATGGGATTCATTTAGAAAATGAAAGTCAGCAGTCTTTCGCTTGAAACTGCCACTGACTACCTTGATGTAACGAAATCTTTGTGAACATCTTGTACTGTCGTATGTATACTGTTAACAAATCATGAACTTTGCATTTGCTTTTGCTTTTGCGAGCATACATTTGCCTTGGTTTTCTTCTAACACAGCTTTCATATGCTCCAGAGTTAACATCTCTGAGCTCGGCCTGTGATAAGAAGAAAGATTAACTTCCTCTCCAATTTGAGGCAGTAGTTGCCATGAATTGCAATTGCACTTCTAATTGTAGAGAGCTCGTTACAAAAAGAACTAACATTGTAGAGAGCTCATATCCTCCAACGTCGGCCTTAAAATTACCATATGTAGAAACAGGAACTCTCTCAGGACAAAGGAGTTCCTGTTCAAAATCCCGAAACAACAGTGAAGGCATTTTTTCTTAGTTTTTTGGGTAACCAAAATTTGTTCGAGTTTTCTTACATGGGACTGAAGAAAATCCTGACACGAGCAATGAAATCTAAATTCTGTCGTAGAAAACATCACTATTGCCCTACTGAAAACATCACCACCCATTACAAAATCAGTTATTACCACTTGAAGCCTAGAGAAAACTTAATCACTCGGTCCAGTAGCAGGGCATATGTTGGACAAAACAAAGACAACTAGCAATCTCAGTTGGGCCTAAAGAATACTAAAATCCAAAATCCCAAACATATGTATGTACCGGGTAATGAGGTGACAATTATGAAGGTTGCCATGGAAGAGCTTGGTTGCCCCTGACTAAACATGTCACCTGCAATGAGTGTAAAGGAATTTCGCAGTTTGTGTGGCACGTGAAAGGAGAGACGGAAAACAAACATGCAAGTCCATTTAATTCAAAAAAAGCTCTGTAATTGTGGAGAGACCACCACTAAAATAGACTAACACCCAGACACAGGCAATGCGGCATTGCACTCAACGCCAAATATCAGAGATACTTCATAGCACAACAAAAACAAACTACAAGCAGAGTTGTAAATTCATCATCTAGTATCCAGCAGAGACCTATAGAGTATTTTAAGCTTCTTCCTCGTATCCTTCCTCCTCCTCGTACTGATCTTCCTCATCTGCAGTTGCATCTTGATACTGCTGGTACTCAGAAACCAGGTCATTCATGTTGCTCTCAGCTTCAGTGAACTCCATCTCATCCATGCCCTCCCCTGTATACCAATGCAAGAAAGCCTTTCTGCGAAACATAGCTGTGAACTGCTCACTAACCCTCCTAAACATTTCTTGAATTGATGTGGAGTTCCCAATAAATGTGGAAGCCATCTTCAAGCCAGTGGGAGGGATGTCACACACAGTGGACTTCACATTATGAGGAATCCACTCGACAAAGTAGGATGAGTTCTTGTTTTGCACATTTATCATCTGCTCATCAACTTCCTTTGTGCTCATCTTGCCCCGGAACATGGCTGATGCTGTGAGGTATCGGCCATGTCGAGGGTCAGCAGCACACATCATATTCTTCGCATCCCACATTTGCTGAGTGAGTTCAGGGACAGTAAGTGCCCGGTATTGCTGGGAACCACGAGATGTCAAAGGGGCAAAGCCAACCATGAAGAAGTGAAGCCGAGGGAATGGAATTAAGTTCACAGCTAACTTGCGAAGGTCCGAGTTCAGCTGACCGGGAAAACGAAGGCAGCATGTCACACCACTCATGGTAGCAGAAATGAGGTGGTTCAAATCCCCAACTAATCATACAAACGTAAATGGTTAGCCTCCAAGGAAAGCAAAGGAGACAATCAAATGGGTCCTTTTGCATTTATTGTAATGGAAAACTAAATGGGGAAAGGTATTTCAAAACTATATAGTTGGCATTTTCTCCAAGGTTTTAAATAGAAAATAGACAAAATTGTTGTTACGTGGATAGTCAAAACATGTGCAATGGCAAACCAAGTGACAACTCAGCTATCATTCCACTAACAAACTTAATCCAAACGAAATGATTGACAGAGATAAGCACATGTAATTAACTCAAGTTAGTATCCCAACCATAGTAGATAAACAACAAAAATGCAACACAATCCAATTTCCTTCTCGACCTAAACGCTCTAGAAACGTGACCCATGTTGCGCAACAACTGTCTTTGTGTTCAGGTAGAAGGAAAAAAGAATCTCAAGCACGTGACCCAAAGCTGGCCAGCCAGAAAAAATAAAAAGTTCAATGTCATTGCATTAAAAAAAGGCAAAACAAAACCAAGTAAAGATTTTCCTCATATTGCATCTGGGAATGTCCCCACTTTAGAGAACTGAAATCTATGAACTTCCACATGATTTGGGTCATTACAACAAGACGTTCCAATAAAAAATTATAGTGATCAAGTATTGATAAACCACCTTGCAGCTAATTTGATCAAATTCCAAACCCCCCCCCCCCCCAATACTCCATTCAATCCAACTAACAGCACAGGTATTTGGGGGTATAATGTAATTGGGAAAGGAACTTACAGCTGGGAGTGGTAAGCTTGAGAGTACGGAAGCAGATATCATAGAGAGCTTCGTTATCGAGGACCATGCACTCGTCGGCATTCTCAACCAGCTGATGGACGGAAAGAGTAGCGTTGTAGGGTTCAACCACGGTGTCCGATACCTTCGGGGAAGGGAACACAGAGAAGGTGAGCATCATTCGGTCCGGATACTCCTCCCGTATCTTCGATATCAATAGGGTCCCCATTCCCGAGCCAGTACCTCCCCCAAGCGAATGGCATACCTGAAACCCTGCGCAGTTTAATTGATACCCCAAATAAATTCTCAGCCAAACAGAAGTGTGTAAATTATAGTGTACAAAAGGAAATAAGAGATAGTGAGTCTATGCTTGGTTTGGTTTCTCGTGAAACAAACAGGGTATTCGTTATTGACATTTTAGAGATGTTAAGAAAGTAGAGAGGGAGAGAGCAATAGAGATGCTCAAAATGGAAAATTCTGTGAAATGAAAACAAGGAAAATCATAGGGCATTTTCCTTTCCGTTTCCGTCATTTTCCCTGGAACCAAACACTTACTAAGATAAGTGTAAGTCTAAGGGACAGAAACAGAAATATAGAAAAACTATGAACAACAAAACCAACAAGTGGGAAATTCTATAATATCCTATAAAGAAAAACGTTTTCCCACTCTATGCTCTTGAGCCAAACAGGACTATAGTTAGAGAAGATGTCAGGAAGTATACCTTGCAAACAATCACAGTTCTCGGCCTCCTTCCTCACAACGTCGAGAACCGAGTCGATAAGCTCAGCTCCCTCGGTGTAATGCCCCTTGGCCCAGTTGTTACCGGCACCCGATTGCCCGAAAACGAAATTGTCTGGTCGAAATATCTGCCCGTACGGTCCGGATCTGATACTGTCCATGGTACCCGGCTCCAGATCGACGAGAACGGCGCGGGGCACGAATCTCCCACAGCTTGCTTCGTTGTAGTACACGTTGACCCGCTCCAGCTGCAGATCCGTATCCCCATGGTACTGGCCAGTGGAATCGATCCCGTGCTCCACACACACCACCTCCCAGAACTTTGCCCCTATCTGGTTCCCGCACTGGCCCGCCTGGATGTGAAGAATCTCACGCATTTTCTCGTTCTTCTTTAGGTTTTTTCGGGAAAGTGATGGAAAATTGGGGGAGAACAATTTTGCAGACGAAGAAATGTGAGAGCGTAGTGTAGTGAGGTTGTCGTTTATAGTGGGGGGAGGAAACGGTTTCCTTTAGTTGTTTGACGGACGGGGTGTGATTTAACGGCGCAGTGGTAACGGACGTTCTGTTTCAGTGGGAAGGTGAAATTTTTTGAAATTGGGTTTTGTTTGTGTGGTGGACTGACGACTTGGAACTAGGGAAGATTTGCTACGTGGAATGAATTTATTGGTCAAAAGTTTTGTAAAGTCAATGAGACGAAGAAATACTGCCACTGAAAGTGAAAGCTCTAGCTCACCTGTTGCCTGATCATAGAGATACTACAGGTTGGTGCGCCCTGCATATGCATTATGCCCCCATAGGGCCATATGACGTCCAAAAGAATGACTGTTTTGCCCTCAGCGTGGTATTCGGCTACTTGGCGCGAACAGCAGCAGTAGAGTGGATCCTTCATCCTTGCGTCATATGGCTGATACGTTTGGTAGCATTGTGAGTGATCAATCAGGAAATAAACATTGGGCCACGTCCGTTAACAGGTACACAAAAGTGAAAAAAAATAAATTTTTATGAGAAAACAATAATAAAACTCATAAAAATAGAAAACTAATATGCTATGATTGGTTAAACATGTTGGAACCTTTTTTATTTTAAAAATATTTTCCAATTCAAATATATTTTTTCACACTAAAAAAAATATTTCAATTTTTAATACAAAAATCCTATCTAATCATTTACCTCAATTTCTAAAAAAAATACAAAAACTAAATTTTTTTATGAGAAAATCCATAAAAACTCTCTCACAAAAATTTACTCTCACATTTGCAAGAAAATATTATTTATATGGACCCCACTATTTCTTGCCAAATATTATTTATATAGACCCCACTATTTTTACACACTTAAAAATATATATTTCTTTTTTTGTTTAGATAACGAGAGAAATTCGGATACTCATTTACATACACCGAGTTTAGACAAACCTAATCTAATATACGTACAAGTTTAATTCAATACCACGACAAATCCGAGCTATCCAACCCACAAACCATATTTAACAGGTACGTGGAGTAGCCCTAATAAATTTCTTAATCATTAAAAAATCATTTTCAAACCAAATCAAACATATTTGTCTGAACGAAAACAGAGTGGAGAGGTGGGGTTGGGGGGATTATGGTAATCCATAGCTATCTGGCGGACAAATCCCGAGCTATCCAACCCACAAACCATATATAACAGGTAAGTGGAGTAGCCCTAATAAATTTCTTAATCATTAAAAAATCATTTTCAAAACAAATCAAACATATTTGTCTGAACGAAATCAGAGTGGAGAGGTGGGGTTGGGGGGATTATGGTAATCCATAGCTATCTGGCGGGCCCATCGCTTGCGTGGTGGGTTGCTTGATTTCTAGCTACTCGTGCCGTACACGGACTACTTTGAGGCCATGGAAGGAGTTTTTTTCTTTCTTCGCAACAAGAAATCAATATCATTGAGGGTGAACTCTGTCGAAATAAACAGAGTCCTGACAAATAACAACATCCTGCGGTACATAAGCCAAAGAAAAGTCCCCCAATGCTACAGTAAGTAAACCCCATTTGCAAGATTGTGAGCCAAAGAGTTGCCTTCACGAGATGTCCAAGGTCCACTCACTCCATTGTTCAAGCATTAGACGCATGGTGATAACTTCACCTTCAATGCACTAGAGGGGTGTCTCCTCTTTTCGTTGAACTTGTTTAATCAAAACCAACGAGTCCCCTTTGATTGTATCAGCAGACTCCTCAGCCGTAAAAGCCAATTCAAAGGCCAATCGGGTGAGATTTTGCATTTGAATTCTCAAGATCTCACCCTTACAATTTCTACAAACAGCGGCAAATTATTTTTAACGGTTGTATCAAAATTAATCTTGATCTATCCAGGAGTAGGTGGTTGCCACGAGGCTTCTTCCATATTGTCTGGAGATCCCACGCTCCCTTGTGAGCCACAAATCTGCAATGGCCAGATTGAATAGCTAGAAAAATATCCACGTGTGTTATTGCCATGAACCAAGCTATTACGCTGCATCCAAATGGTATGCACCGTGAGCACCACAACCAACATGAAGTCTTGCCATCTATCACGATCCTGCACTGACAGATTGTAGGGATCCAAAATAAAATGCAACCAATGGGCGAACGGTTGATTAGCAAAAGCTGCCGAGTTAAACGGCCAAGGACCGACCCTCCACAGATGGGTACGTACTATACCAGCAACCAAGAAATAAATGTTCACGAGTCTCTTCATAAGCCTTACAAATGAGACATTTCATACCAGAAGGGTTCGGCGTAGTATTCCACTGCCAGTGCAGGATGTGAAATAGCGACACTTGAGCCTCGAGGGTTGCCGAGTGATCATCATGAGAACGCAGACGAGATGATCATCAGAATAGAGAAAGGTTATTGAGCCTTGGGAGGAAAGCAAACTGCCCAGGATCCTTTTTTGTTGCTGCGGCCACTAATATTTGGTGATACTTCTTTGCTTAATAGATAATTTCCCATTCAAGCTATCATGGACCCCAAAGAAGAAGGATCTCGATTTGCTTCTTCTTCCTTTTTTTTTTGTCTATTAGTAGCTCATATTATGGCAGCTTCTTTGCTGCCATTCTTTCTTGGCCTATTTTCCTTCCCTAATCCCTCCATCAGAGTTTCGAAGGCCTTTGCTCACTGGTGACATAAGGTCTAGGAGTGAGGCCGCTAGCTTTTGCAAGGAGTTCAAATGAGGTGGGTACGTGGGTTTTGCTCGGGTTGACCCAGAGGCTGTTGGTATACCGAGGGGCACAAGTCCGGCTCAAGGTAAGGCAACTTATGCAGTTGCTTAAGGCCTCTTAAAGGCTAAAAAAAAAAAATATTGCAGATAACCCAAGAAATAAAAAGACAAATAAGCTAAGAAATAAAAAAAAAGTAACGTCAAATGCAAGCTTTTCATTTTTTTTATTACGAGTGGACTGTCTTTTTGCCTATCAGTAATATATTTCTCATAAGCCTCTAAATAATTAACGAGGCCTTTAAATATGTTATATCAAATTAAATTTAAATATTTTATGGATTTGAGCCGGCCCTGGGGGGAAGTGCAATAAAAATTGCATGGCCGAAAAAGCCCTCACGAAAGAGGAAAGAATGCGTCAGTGTGGGAAAAAAGCTGAGGGGAACAAAATGGTGGAGTACTTGTAGAAGTTTTCAGTGGTGGCTATATCCAGCTATAAAGGGAGCAACGTGATAGCAATGCGGATTTGGGGGCCGAAAAAAATTTCGTTGTTTGAAGAGAGGGGGCAAAACTGTAATTTAATTGGAATGGAAAGTTACATGAGAGGCCGATACTGAGAATTACAGTCTAAATTAACACCTAATTCCACTCAGGAGACTGAGGGTGCGTTTACACAAAATATTTTACCAACTCCAAATAAAATACTACAATATAATTTCTCTCTCCCATAAAAAATATAAAAAATTACAAAAGATATAAAAAAAAATTACCTCTCTTTTCACTTTTTCACTAAACTCAATACCAACACTAAACCCAATACCAAAAATTTTACAACACAAACATAACTTGAGTATGTTCAGTTGAGTTTTTTTTAGGATTTGCATCTTAATTTTATATTTACATAACAAACATCACAAAACACATTTATTTCAATACAACACTTTATTACTTTTTTACAAACAACAATTTTTTTTAACAACTTCTGGACGCATGTCAATACAACTTTAACATCACCTAAATATTCACAATTTTATCACAATCCTACAAATTTCTTCCAAACGAACATCACTTTTAATTTATAAAAAATGTATTGAAATTTAGTAAAAAAATGAGGAGAGAAGATCTGTCTGATTTTTTTTTTTAAAAAAAAGTTATTACAGTTTATGTTAATTTTTTTATTGAAATTTGTTTTTAGAAGGTGTTGGAGTTTGAGTTGCAATTTTTGGAGATTTTGAATATTAGGTTATAAGTATTTTTGTGTACAAAAAAATTCAGCCAAAAAGTTTGATTTTTTGAGTAAACGAACATGACCAGATCTCACTTTATAATTTATATCACGTTAAATGAAAGATTATAAGACAGTTTTGAACTGTTAGACTTTTTTTTGGGAGAGCGCAGTGAAAAAACTGATATAATTTATGCGGCTATATTAAAAAAAGATAAATAGATAAAATTTGGATTAATATTACAATAAAAAAAATTTGATAATAAGATTTAACGCCAAGCCTTGTTTGGAAAGAGTGTTAGGCTTTAGTTTTGGTTTGGGTTTGAATTTTAAATTTCAAAAATCAAAAATCAAAATTTAAGATTTAAATTTCAAAAATCAAAATTCAAAATAATTGTTTGGATGATGAATTTTTAGAATTATTTATATTTTTGTTTGATAATAATATCTTTTAGTTAATATGATGTTTAAAAATTAAACAAATAAAATTAAAATTAATTTACAAAAATCAGAAAGATATAAAATGATGGTACTAGCTTAAAATAAATTACGAAAATACAAAAGCTATAAATTTAAAAATAAATTATAAATCTCGAAAATATAATTTCATAACATCAAGAAAATACAGTAATTATTGAAGTTCATTTAGAAAATTTTAAAAATAATTTTGTTGAAATCTATTAAAATAATGAAGAAAATTTAAATTATACGAATCATGAAAAAACTATTGAAATAGTTACAAAAGTATATAAATATCAAGAAACGTTTTAAAAAACAAAAATACAAATTTTTGGGAATTTTGTACAAAAAAATGGAATTATAATTTATTACAAGCCTAAAAAATACAAAAAATAACTTAGAGATATTAAGAAAAATTATAAAACCAAATTTCGGCTACAATAAAGAATTCATCAAATACATAATTGTTTTTAAAAGTAAAAAATAAAAAATGTTAAATTTTGGGACATACAAAAAAATAAAATTATTTTAAAAAATACGTAAATAAATATATGAACTAAAAATATTAAAAATTTAGAAGAAATGAAGATGAATTAAAAATATAGTTGGGGAAATTAAATTGTTAGAAGAAAAACATTAAAATAAAGAGATGTTATTTACTTATTTATTTATATTTTTTAAATTTTTTGTATTTTTTATGATTTTTTGTAAATTAAATTTGTTTCCTTATTAAAATTTTGCATAATTTTTTTTATTTGAAAAAATTTATGTAAGAACATTAATATTTACTGTATTTTCTAGATATTATAAAATTATATTTTCGAGATTTTAATTTATTTTATTATTTATAGGTTTTGTTAGTTTTTAAATTTAAAACTGAAGCCCAAACCAAAATCAAAGCCTAACACTCTTTCAAATCAAGGCCCAAAATTTTGAGTGCCGAAGTTTCGCCCACAAACGCGCCGGTTTCAAGAGCGAGAACGTTTGGCTGCTCACGTGGATATACGGAGCGGAGCTGCTCTCCTTTTCTAGGGTTTTAGTGTTTCTCTCTCACTTCTTTCGAGCAGAACCATGGAGGACACCCCAAACCCAGCCCCAACCCCAACCCCAACCCCAACACCTGCAGCACGATGCTGGAGCAACATAGTGAAGAGCGAACCGCCCCCAAAGCCTAACAACCAAGACACAAACTCGGTGAACAGAGTCTTCGTGGAGAGCTGCAAGTCTGCCAAGGGCATAGCCGTGGCCGTGGTCGACGCCAATGCCCTCATCGATGGCGGCGATAAGCTCACCCACTCCGCTGACAAGTTCGTCACCGCCCCCGAGGTCATGGCAGAGGTACGCGACCCCGCCTCCCGGCACCGCCTCTCCTTCCTCCCCTTTGCCCTCCACTCCATGGAGCCCACCCCCGAGTCCCTCAACAAAGGTACTTTTTTTTCCCTTTATTTGAATATTGCCAGTTTCTCTGTAACGAACAAGTAATCGAGATTTACTTCGGGTTTTTTTTGTTAATGGTTTGGCAGTGATAAAGTTTGCGAGGGCAACCGGTGATTTACAGACACTATCAGATATTGATATAAAACTGATTGCATTGACATATACGTTAGAGGCTCAGATTCATGGAACCAAGCATATCAGGGATTGTCCTCCCCCTGTTCATGTGGTCAATGCGAAAACCTTGCATGAGAAGGATATGCCAGGTTGGGGCTCCAATGTCCCCAATTTGGAAGAGTGGGAAGCGCTAGACCATATAGGTGGGGATGGATCAAATCCTTCCAACTCGAGAATCCTACCTTTGCAGGACTTGAATTTGAACATTGTGGATGTTGATGATAATGATCAGAAGTTTGTGGATGGTTCGAAAGCCGGCTCTGGAAACCTAGAGGATGTTATGGAAGGTGGTGCGGAGGGGAGGCCATGGAGGAGGTATTTTCCGGACAAAAAGGAGATAAAGATTGAAGGGAAGAAAATGGTGGCTGATGGAATTGATGCGTCT
Source organism: Myrica gale (assembly GCA_963930655.1). Classification (NCBI taxonomy): domain Eukaryota; kingdom Viridiplantae; phylum Streptophyta; class Magnoliopsida; order Fagales; family Myricaceae; genus Myrica; species Myrica gale. Next base: position 19,998,341 of record OZ005620.1, read on the forward strand.
CAAGGAGAGTTTGATAATAATGCTGATGACTGGAGCCCAGCTGTTAGTCGGAGTACTCGTAGGAGGTATCTTAGAAGGAAATCTAGGCATGAATATTATGCAGCCTTGACTGAAAAGGATGCTGAGAAGACTGAGGATGCCAGTGTTGATGTAGAGGACCGTAGAGGATTTGAAAATGGGGTTCCCGGATGGAGTGAGATGAAGGGGGAAGAAAAGGATGATGATGAGAATCTTTCCATGATTTTAGAGCAAATGAGGCTGCAAGAAGAAGAAGAGGATTCCATGAAGGGTCTTCAAGAGGGAAAGGATCTGGACTTTTCAGAGGGTTTGGAGTCTAACAGTGCGGGACTGGGGGAAGGCAATGAGGTTGGTACTGTGAATGAAGGATCGAATCATGTGGAGACATTGAGCCAGGCTAGTGAAAGTGTTGATGCATCATATGCCGATGATGGTAGTAGTGAGCAGAGCTGGATTCTGAGATCATTGTCCGAATCCACAGTGGCCTGTGTAACTAGTGACTTTGCAATGCAAAATGTTCTTCTGCAGATGGGTTTACGCTTGCTGGCACCTGCAGGAATGCAAATACATCAGCTGCACAGGTGTATATTTGATGTATAGTACATTGAGTGCTTATTGATTACTTTTTATTATTATTATTAATAGTAAGTGATGGAAATGTCTTTACATGCTTCGTCTGGATTCTTGTTCTGACTATTTCTCTTGCTTTTTTTTATCTTGACAACAGAATCTTTTTTTTTTCTTGGGGACGATGAAACAGTTATGTCACTTATCTTTGAGATGTCTGTCTTTCCAGGTGGATTCTGAAATGCCATGCATGCTATACAGTGACTGCTGAGGTCGGCAGGATTTTCTGCCCGAAGTGTGGAAATGGTGGCACTTTACGCAAGGTTGCTGTTACAGTCGGTGAGAATGGAGTTGTTTTGGCAGCTCGTCGCCAACGGATAACATTGCGTGGTACAAAAGTAAGTATTTCCTTGTGTGACTAGTAAGAACTGGCATAGGAATGCTCTTGCAAGTTTTACTAGGTTTGATTTTTGCATACTCTCTTCTCACCATTGGGTTACAGCATACTCTCTTTGCCCTTCTTACTGTTTGCTGTCTACCAGCTTGATAATGGTGATTCATTCTTGAGGATGAGTATTTTTAGGGCCTTGGTGGATATTTCATTGTCAATTCCATTTTAGATCCAGATTGGTAAATGTGGTTCGTGTTGGTTCACATACATTTGACTTCAATACTATGTGAGGGTAAGAATGCCACAAGAGATGGGTTACTTATAAATCATCCTGAGACGCATCCAAGAGTAATCTACTCTCTCTCGTCCCTTTGTCATTGTGTATGTGTTTGCACACAATTGTGTAGGTGTTTTAGCACAGGGGTGTCTGTGAGTGCATGTGGTTTTTCCCATGTTTGTGTTTCTTTCAGTTTTGAAGCTTGGCCAGCTGTTTATGTGTATGTGTTTTGAAATTTGTGCAGTTTTCACTGCCTTTGCCCCAAGGTGGAAGGGATGCCATTGCAAAGAACCTCATTTTACGCGAAGATCAACTGCCACAAAAGTTTCTTCATCCTAAGACAAAGAAGAAAGTGAAAAAGGAGGTCAATTTTCTCACTTTATATGAATGTTTACTTTTATGTAGCTGTAGCTGTTGATTTTGGTTTTATTTCTCCAAAATTCGTCCAGATATCTTGTTTCAATCCTGACCGAGGCTATGTCGATCTGATTTTCAGGGAGATGAGTTCTTCACCATGGATGATTTTGGCCACCATTCTGATAAAAGAGGGCCCTTGCAGCCTCCTGTAAGAAAAGCACTAGCAGTTTTCAGTGGAAGGAGGAATCCTAACGACAATCATTATTCTCGTTCCAAGCCTAAATAGTGGGATAGCTGAAAAATCTTGGTATTTCTTTTGTATATGAAGCAGTGTTTTAATCTGGTTTGAGATTTACTGTCATGTGCCAACAGATAGTGAAGGCCTTGCCTTGTCATGTGAGAGGTGATCTTTCACCAATGAGTTAGTTGTTCTTTAAATATTTTATGAAGATGGGAGCACAATTTTGGTTTTCTTCGTTTTCCCTATCTTTTTTCCTTTCCTCTCTTTTATCTTTTTCTCGCGCACATTGTATGCAGAAAGGACCTACATGTCAGTTGCAGTATTGTTCTTATTTAGATGTCAAAGTATGTTTTGAAATCCTACTGATGTCCAACTGGGTGCTGGCTCTGATATGGGAGGAGCAGTAAACTTTTGCAAGTCTCTTGGAATGTAGGCTCCTAAGTCCGAATATCATATTGCTTTTCCAGTACTTGCAAAGCTAACACCATTTTATGTTGGTTTAGTGGTTGCTACCAAAGATGAGTTCGTTATGCCTATCAAACAATGAAACACTGAGAAATTCGAATAATAATATCTATACAACAAGGGTGACCCATGAAATACGTCTATTTCAAATTTACACAGGAACCTATTTTCAGCTATTTTGCTTACATATAGAATCACAGGCATTAACCAGAGAATACTGTTGAGAACGATAGCTCAAAAGGATTGGTTCTCGAGCTTCCTTAACCACGACCTAATAGTTCGCTCAGAAGTCCGATACCCAACAGGCCTCGGCAGTCGGCTCCAAACTCGACTTTTGTTGTCCACTACCTTGACAAATTTCAAAGAAACATGTCCATTACAACAATCGAGGGAACACTGTTCGTCGATAAGATAGTGATTCAATTGATATCAGGACTTCTCGGGACATTACTAGGTGTCCAATTTGTATACAAAGAGACCGTGTCAATCGTGAAGCTTTACTTTTCCTCTTGCATTTACAAGGAGTAAAGAAATCGAAAAGGGTTAAGAAAAAAAAATGGGGAAGAAAAGAGTATTACAATTGTATCCTAATTCTGATCTACAATGTGTTGCTCCAACTCGTTTAGGATGAAAGTGCAAGCTCGGCCCAAGCTAGAGATGCGCTAAAGTCAACAGACAAGTCAATTCTGCTTTCTAACATTGTACACACTTCATTCATTGACAGCTGCTTGCTGGAGTCTGGATTGATGCAAAGCTTTACCACTTCACATATAACTTTGACGTCATTATCTCTGAAATTTTTCAACTTTGGATCCACCACGCAAGACATAACTTCTGGCACTTCTATGTATTCCTTGGCCTGCAGCAGAGATAAGCTGTAAGTTGTTGTGCATTGACTAATATGGGCATACATTCCTATTTCAGAAAGTTTCTTACCCATTCTACTAAGCATCCTGTCTCTTTACAATATGGAGCTCTCCCGCTTATTATCTCCAGTAGAAGTACACCAAAAGCATGCACATTGCCTCTGACATCCAGATGGCGCGCCTCCAGAGAATTTGGAAGAATACAGATAGCACCTTGGCTACCGATAGCACCTGAGTTATTTTCCGACCTTGCGAGTATTGTCTTCCAACATTCAAAATCAACTAGCTGCAGTTGAAAGTGAAGAACGTTCTAAGAATTTGCAATGAGGTTCTGGAGCTTTATCATCATATTTTCGCTAGTATAGAAAGACCACACTACCAAAAATAAGGGACACAGCCTTAAGATCTATTTTCTGATAAGAATAAAGATAGGTCATCGATGTAGTGTTAAGAGTAAGAAGAGGGGATGGAACACTCGTTAGTTTTCCAATATGGAAATCTGAGGGGCAAAGAAAGCTTATAAGGCTCTGGGCATACCCTGGGCGAAAAATCCTCTGTAAGATATATGGCATTAGAATTCAACTCCGATATGGTAAATGGTGGCTCAAGTTCTGTGTGAAGATACTTAAGTCCACGTGCAATGCCAATAGCAATCTCCATACGCCTGGTCCAAGAAAATTGACATCCTTCTTCATCTGCAGTATAAGATAGATGGTCAAATTTGATCCAGTGAAGCATGGAAATAGATAAACTTGCCACTTCACCAGGTTAGTAGGCCCGTGCCAAAAGAAAGAAACTTTACTTACAGTGTAGGTGATCGTACAGTGTTCCATTTGAAGCATATTCTAAAACCAGCATCCTTGTAAATGGAGTGCTCTCTCTGCAATAGCCAAGTAGTTTTCCTGTGTTCTCATGGTTTAATCTTGCCAAATCGGCTACCTGAATGACATTTTGAGTGAAAGATTCTTGAGCCTGGTTGTTATCGAGTTGCCAACGGTTGCTTACCCCAAAAAAATAAAATTGCCAACTGTAACATGCTGTGATTGGCATGTTTTATTAAATTATTTACGCTAAGAGTTGTTTACAGTAATAATGATTACCTCTCTCAGAAAATAGAGCTCAAGATAGCCTGTCCAATGCTCTTCTTTGATGCAGAGGGAAATTACAGCAATCGCAGGCCCACCTTTCATGGTACCTTTGTAAACTACACTGTCTGGTGAGGAACCAATAATGTTGCTGAAGTCTTCACAGGCTACTTCAAGATCCTCTCTGCGGTATCTTACAACATCTTTCAGCAGTTCAGTTTCTGTTAAAAAAACCTATATCAACCCACATACAAAACTTGAAATGCATTGAATAGAGGTAGTATAAGCCAACAAACCAGACCTATGGATACAGTCATGTGGTCCTTGCCACTTGCTGATTTCTTCCAGGGGATTATGATAGAAGATTTGCTATTGCACTTCTGAAGAGCAGTAAAAATAGCAACCAGAAAGACAGAACACACCATGGTTCCTGTTAATATCTCTAGAGGTAAGAGCCAGGCAGGTTTTGATGCCCCCTGATGCTTAGATACAACTTCAGCTGACTGGTTCTTTGAGTTGGCTTCAGAATGAGCTTTGGCAGGTGGAGCACCACCTACATAAAGTAAGGGTGTTCAAATGTTCCGGTTCCAACCGGAATTTCCGGTTCCGGTACCGGTTCCGGAATTCCGGTACCGGTTCCGGTCATTTCCGGTACCGGAACCGGAAATTCCGGCGGAAATACCGGAAAATTCCGGTTCCGGTATATTTTATAAAAATTTAAAAAATATTATAATTTTAATTTAGAGTTTTACCTCTTTCAATTTAAATTTTTGATAAATGTTTAGTTGTTTACTTATTTGTATGATTAATTGTTTGTTTAATAGTTTTTTTGTAAATTTAATTTAGAGTTTATTTTCATAATATTTATTTTGTTTTGAAATTTAGTTGTAATTTTAATTTATATTTATTTTGGCATCTTGAAATAGTGAAATATTGTTTTGAAATTTAGTTGTTTAATTGTAATTTTAATTTAGAGTTATTTGGCCCACAAAAAACAACTTAAAAATCCATTTTTGGGTCAAAGGAACTAAACAATTTTTTTTTTGTCCATATAAGGAACTGGAATTTCCGGTTCCGGTTCCAATTCCGGTTCCGTTCCGGTAAATTCCGGAATGGAACCGGAATGGAAAATCCAATTCCGGTGAGTACCAGAACCGGAACCGGAATGACCCATTCCGGTTCCATCCGGTTCCGGTATCACCCTTAACATAAAGATTATAATTACCACCAGCTACAGTATGTAGAAATCTAATGCCACTGTTCAAAATGAGTACTGAATGGCCACGGACCACACATAGTATTAGAAAGTTAAATGGTCAATAGGTGAATTCAAAAGTTGAGTTCAGTTCCAAGTGAGTCGAAACTTTTCCATCCCAAGGTTGGGCTTTATTGCGACTGCTTCAGATAATATGCATAGAAATTAGAACACAGAATATTATGCTTATCATCACCTCCCATGGCTTGTTCTTCATCTTGCATTTACTGTTCGTTGAAACTTAAGTGATGTATACACACGCGTACCACTACATGGCCATAAGGAAAACCTGGTCAAACGTACCACATTGTCCAGTTGTACGCTGTGTGGGATCGTTGTTTTGGAGGCAGTTCCCTTGAAAGCTTGATCTGCATGAAAGATATCACATAAAAGAAGATTTACCAAGCACAAAGAAGCAAGTCTGAGAAAGGCTCAGCGAAAGGAACCTTGGAAGATACCGCAAACACTTAGGTATGCTCCCAACAAAGTAGTTGTACGAGAAATTTGCAACTTTTAAGCGACAGAAGCCAGTTAAGTTTGTGCCTGGTGCATACCTAAAGCAGAACTGGAGTGTTAGAGATATGCTTAATAAAATCAAAACCTTTAACAGCATAAACAGACAGTTTTTGAACCTAGTGAGCAACTAATTATCCCTGTAAGTTATATACTAGATGCCAAATTCAAAGGAAGCCAAATTCATTATATCCATCAATTTGTCTCCATCTAAGGCCACTATAATTTTCCAAAATCAGGTCTGCCTTATCATTGCCAAAGATGAACATGGAATGTAAAATGACACAAAAAGTATGAAAATGATGAGAATGGAAGATCTTTTTGTATAGCTTTTAACCTTCTCTTGCTAGTAATGGCTACAAACCTTTGGACTCGTAAGCCTTTTTACACAACCTGACATTATTTATCTCTGTGTCCAATATACATGTTTAATCACCGTGAAACAAATGGACTGGCATTCACATAACTCATAAGATAATTTTTTTTTAATAGTATAGTTTTTTCTATCCTACTATCGCTAAGAGTTATGTATCTTCCGTCCGCGACACAACTCTCGTAACCCTGAATATATTCTAGCAGGTTTCACCTGGTACACGTTGGAAGGGGTGAATAGACATTTGATGGGACTGTCCTCCTTGACAACGAGCTTCTACGCTGAATATGCATACTGAACATATTTTCAATCCAGGAAGATTAAATAATGGTACTTTGTATGATTGGTTTATCAATTTGCCTTGCAGTGATATTCAGATTACACAGTTACAATCTTACCAGATCTTTCAGAAGTTTGTACAAATCTACACATCCATATCCAAAACTATCTATCAAAAGGAGTATCATCATCAGTGCCTAATCAAATATTTCCACTGCAGGAATCTTCTACTTACTTTCCACTTATATCAGACGAAAAATTTGGGCTGCCAGCAGCAGGAATGGATCCTTGAAGCTTATTGCTATCCAGCCAAACTTCCTGGAGATATCTCAAACTACCAAGCTCAGGAGGTATCCCACCGATCAGCCCATTTGACTGGAGGTTTCTGCGATAACAAAAGTTGATTAACCAATAGAACCAAACAGAGCCCAAGCTTAAAGCCTATGACCACAACCAACCCCAAAGGAAAAAAAAAAAAAGAGAAGCCAAAATTAAATTCCTTATACATTTTCACAAGACTAGTCAAATTTCCAATATCTGGAGGAATCACACCCGACAGTTGATTCATCCCCACATCTAAAATCTGGAGGTATCTCAACATGCCAATTTCTTTAGGTATTGACCCAATTAGTTTGTTCCCATGCAGTGTCCTGCAAAACATCAATAATCATGAACTAGGCTTCAACCGTCATTTCCTCCAAAACATGAAAAAGGAACAATAAATGGACAAATAAAAAGGAATTTCACTTCTAATGGTGGGGACGGAAGAACCAAAGCAAGAGCATACAATTCTTGCACGAAGGTGAGTTGGCCCAATTCTGGTGCAAGAAATCCCCGTAACGATGACCCAGAAATGTTTCTGCAAGCCAGATGTCCATCATGAAATGGTTAGGATCAATTAGCCTAGAGATGCATAATTCATATCCACCATCAGATGGATCTTACTGTGAAAAGAGTACCAAGTGATTGTGCACTCAGGTAGGTAGATGAGATCTTACAGCTTTATAACATGGTCTCGAGCCTCAGTACACGAAATGCCATACCAGTCACAAGGATCCGGATCAAGGGCATTCCAGTTGGACAAAACCAGAAGTGGGTCTTCAAATATAGCTTCCTTAAAGGTTGTAAGTGCGCCAACTGTGCAAAACCAGAATTTCCAGTAAGAGAATTTAATTACGCAGAAATTAAATACGCGAGTGCCTGGGCTTTACTTATCTTTAATTCTTTGTTCAGCAATTTCAAGATTTACTCCAAACCACCAGCCATGTCGTTGGTTGATTTGAATTCCACAATAAAGGTCACACTACTTTAGCAGTACTAAAACTCCCTTTGGTGAACAAGAAAAATGAAGAAAAAACTAAAAACTTAGCCCAAGTGTCACATGCTTATGAAGCTAAGTTCTTGTCTAAGTGAAGTTCAGAACATATATTGACCCCACCTTCAGTTTCTCGTCTTTCCCATATTTTCTCAGCTACCAAACCCGCGTTAACACAAAAAGATCAAGATCTGACAAAGGAGGTCAGTGTACGAAGAGCACATACCTTCATACGATGCAAAGGAGCCACATTTCACAAAAAGAGTCCCGAATATCAGAGATAGAAGCAGAAATAAAGCATACGGCCTCATTTTCTCCTTTGTTTCCCTCAAGAAAACAAGAACCAGCAAAACTCATTTACCATTCACTAAACCACGAAACAAGAGGGACAAAGAACCAGTAGGGCTAGAGATGTGGGGTTTTATGAGAGACTACAAAACTACCCAAAGTTCAAGACTTTAATACTGTACTCTACTATGAAATGTGTAGATTTAGGTAGAGAGAAAAAGATGGCAACTACCCGTGAAAGCAAATCGGAGGATGAGTGGGGAAAAGACGGGAGGAAAATTGAATATGAAAGAACCCTCAATGTGGGTGAAACTTGGATTCAAAGATAGGTTTGCTAGTACAAAATGAGCTAAGAAAAGGCAGTTTGTAAAGCAAAAGAATTGCATAACAGTACAGAGAGTGAGAGTTTTCGGACTTTCTTTTTCTTTCTTTCTTTTTTCTCAAAGAGAGTGAATTTTTTGATTAGTTTAAAGTTTTGGTGTCGTAAGGGCATTTGGATATTTTTCTGTAATGATTGCATTAACATAAGGGTTTGGTTTGCTCATCTCTTGACTCGTGAGAACATCCATAGGTTTCTCGTGAGAGGGTCTCTCAGACGGTGGGTTGGAGCAGTTCCTGTAGACACGGGTAACCTTGTTGTTTTTGGGCCCTTAAAAAATGCATTTTTATCAAAGCAAAAAGTTATTTCAAAATAACTCAACCAAATGATTTTAGTTTCCTATTAGAACATTCAATTTTTTAGGGTAAGTAAATCAACTTTGTTTATTTGGCTGGAAAGTGGAAAGTTTTCTCGTTGGTCACCAGCGAAGCTGATCTGCGCTTTCTTTGTTCTTTTTCTTTTTATAGCCGCTTTCTTTGTTCATTTAGTGGTTGATAAATCGATTCAATTCAACAGCTTGTGTAAGCCATTCAATTTTTTTTTTCCTTTTCCTCACATGCATATCCAACTTAAGTTGGTTCAAATAATTCGCAAAATGTAATCTAATAGGCCTATTTAATTATTCGTTCCCCTATATACGATCAAACCAATTGTGTAATTGTATTGTATTTGACTTTGATATTATCTTATTCATATATATTAACCAAAAAATTTAGGATATATATATATTTTTTGAGTAACAAGAGAAATCCACGACACCTTCTATGCATCGGAGTCGGATTGACTTGGTCAGACTAGATTGTACGTAACGAATTTAGGAGAAACTAGACGGCTACAAACTAATCTCTCAATTAAGTAACTGTCGTATCATGTGTGTCTTAATATGAGGTAATAAGTTCATTTATTTGTCCCTTTATGATGTGTGAATTCTTTTTTCCTTTCTCCTAATTAATCATGAAAAAAACTTAAGTGAGTTTAAAGAAAAATATTATAAGCACGCAATTATCTTCATTGTAAGGTTTTTAATATATTTTTTTTCTAAGTAAGGTTTTTAATATGCTTGTATTTAAGAATGTCATTCTTTCTCTTTTTGGTCACTTGAATATCAACAGACTAAGGATATTCGAACCATTTATGATGCAATTACTTCCAAGCATGCATCCAATTATTGATTAAACTGAACATATTCGAAAGCGATAAAAAAACTTAAAGCACATAGAGAAATAAATTCGAATAAATACATGGGGGGTTCAAAACTAAACTTCACTTGGGAAAGGCATCTGGACGTCGTCGTTTCGATCCGTTTTGCTTTGGGTTCCACTTCCACGATCAGCATGAGGCAGGAGACAGGGTTCTTCCTTCCGAAATCTAGCTATCATGTGCCGCATTCTTAGCGCACGTTAGAATCACAACCTTTCATTATTGGCGCACGAGATTAAAGATCGGTACGTTTGCTGCCTGCTCCCTATTTTTTCCCTAAAATACCATGAGATGAAGCTTTATTGTCAAATTACAACACGCACCCTCCACACGCTGTCAGCTGCACTAGCTGGCTTAAACGACCATTTATAAGATTTTGGCGTTGAAAATTACTTAATTATTGACCCAGGATCTTCTATATTTTACTTTCTATAAGATATCCATAGAGTAATTTTTGTGATAAAATGGAAAAAATCATAGACTTCTACGATAAAAGATTAAAAAAAAGAGAGGAAAAAAACAAAGGGCAGTCATGTCATTAAGAAGACAATTACACCTTTGAATACGTTTATGTAGTTTAATTAATGTTTGGTTACAAGAGGAAAGCACCTCTTTGAAAAAACAAGCTACAATGCTATGCTTGTTTTAGATCTCAAAACGTTTTTTAAAAATTGCTTACTCACTTTTTCACCAATCTCAATAATTTTTTCATCGATTTCAATAATTTTTCACTAATTTCAATAATTTTTTACAAATTCCAATAACTTTTAACATATTTTTCACTAATCCCAAGAGAATCTACACTACTTCCAAAAAAACACAAACACAAAAACTATTTTGAGATCTAAACCAAACATAGACAAACCTTCTCAAGTTTCACCTTGTTCTACAGTTGTCTTTCTCTTTTTCTTTTCTCCAGCTACTTTGTGCTTTGGGGTACCAAGAAAATGCAAAAAAGATGGAAGACATTTGTGTAAATTCACCACAATTCATATAATCCAGTCTCTAGATCTGTATTGTGGATTAGATACAATAATGGTTGATAATTGGACATGATAATACAAGAGGGAGATAATTACTCTTTTTCAGGCAATTATTCTTTTTATAAAACTATATAACAAATTTTTAAAAATCAAATAGTTTGATATTTTTTGGGGGTTTGCCTTTTCTTCTGTTTTGGCATGAGTGAATCTTTTGTACATGTTTTTTAGAAAATTTTAAGAATTTGAATTCAACTTTTTAAATTTATAATCCTAATATTATTTCTACGGGCATTCTAATACAATTTAATATTATCTTTTTTTTACGAACATCAATATAAGTCAACATTTTCTATACATACTAATAAAAGCTTAAATATCAATTAAATATTTATATCATACTTAAAATCTGTATAATTTTGGATTGGCAGTGGCGCAAGATAAGGAGATTGTTTAAGGAGGAAGGATCCTCACAGTCACAGAGAGTGCTTCCAAGCAAGGCACAGACTTTTTAAAGTTTGGAGTATATTTAAAGGAAGGAGAAGTCTCATGATTTTGACCTGCAATGATCAGATGGATTCGACCCCACTTGAACTCGGACAAATGTCATCAGTGGATTGGATAAAGCATCAGAAAGTGAAAAGAATAGCAAGTTCGTTCTTAGACCCTTCTCGATCCTTTCAAGTTTTTCAGCCAATATAAAGTGAAAACGCCCTTGGATTTACATTGTCGGACCTATCTGATCTGTCTGCTATTACCTTTCCAATGAAGCACAAGACAAAAATTTGGTCCCCCATTGTCAGGATATTTCCTGAGATTAGATGCTTTTTCTAAAGGTTAATTTATATCCATGTTGGAAGGGACCTCTTTTCCTATGAACCCAATCACTTGCTGTGAACAAACCCATAAGTGCTTTCTGCAGCAAGGGTAATCTTATGTTCACGGCTTCACGCTTAAAGAAGATGGCTACGCTTCTCCTTTTAGCTCATGCGTTGGTTGTCCCATCTCCTTTTAGCTCAAGAAAAAAAAACCCATACGTGCTTTCTGGACCCCTCTTCTTGTGGATTGGACCGGTTTGTTGGGTTTGGGCATTGAATTGGTTTCCTCCTGTATCCCCATTCCCCACCAATCTTTACTTTCTTTTTTTCTCCTTTCCGCTCCTTTCTTTTAAACTTTTCCATTTCGTACAAATTAAAATGACAGCGACTGGTTAATTAGGTATAGAAAATGATGAACTGGGTCGGTCTTACTCCAAAAAGTTCAATCAAAACTTTGTTTATCCTCTGCAATAGAAAAGTCTTATATGGTAATATATATCCCTGTGTGAGAGGCAGAGCAATCCCCTGTTGAACAGTGCATTAATTTCAAAATAAAACCAGAACCGTAGTCCAAAGAATTGTTTGTCATCCATCCTCATGCGTCTGTACTGTACTCTGTAGGAATTGTTTCGAACCAGTAGGCCAATAGGAGAATAAAGAAGGAATAGATCGAAGATGTGGGGGACATGCCTTTGATCATGTAGTACCTGCCTTAATTCCTGGCTTGGTGTGGGAAAGTTCGATAATCTGTCCCCTTCACCATCATCTCGCATTAAAAGAGCAACAAACACAGAAAAATCTTTACGTTTTCAATTTTGGGTCAGGCATTGTAAAAGCAAGTGTCCCATGCAGTTTCTGGTTCTACTTCCGAGCACTGCAAAGTTAAATTTTCTGACAAAAATATGTACCGAACATTTCTTGTTGATCCTGATTACCGACAATGACCATTTTCAACCTAACTCTTGATTTTACGCAAAGAAATGTAAGCTTTACCTACTTGCTGTACAAACACAGAGGGAACCCACCAGTAGAAGAACATCGCTGATCAGGTCCAACTAATACAAGGTTTGAGTCTTCTAATTAATCACTAATCCATGCACACAAATGTTGATTGACATAATGCTTGACCTACTTAGCCTTGCAGGCCAACCAATCTACTTAATTTTTTTTGGCAAAATAGTATCCTATCAATTAATGTTCACTGAGGCACCAGACTAATGTACCCAGCACGCTTTTATATGCCTTGGTAATTAATTCCATCCAACTGTTGCCAAAGTATAAGTACATATATTCAACCCAAAACTATAAAAATTATGACACATTCTGTCTCGATCCCCCAGGGGGATAAGTTCCTGGCACAGGCGGATCCAGGGGGGTGCGGCCCTGGGCGGCCGCCCACCATTGGATCTGCCAAAAAAATTTATTATGGGGATGTTTGAGGGTGAAAATTTAGTATTGAGATTTTGGAAATATTATAAAGTAAAGATATGTTATGGGAGTTGGTGAAAAAGTAAAGAGAGAGAAGATTTTTAATAAGTATTATAATAATAAAAAATTATGTGGTTAATTTTTTATGATTAAATCCAAATATTTGAGCCCAAATATTTGGGCACCAAACATACCCATATGTAAACAAAAATTATTTTATTTTTTATTGTAAGTTAGTATGGGCCTATGGGAGCCCGATCCCCATAGGCCCAGGTCAACCCTAGTTTTAAGCTTGCAGGGCCTGGTTTTAAGTGTGTATTGATTACCTCTACTTTCAGTAGCCTTGGCCGGTTAAAGGTGCCAGAGAAATCGTCAGATGGTTTTTACTTGGCAAATGCGGATCTCCTTTTACGTGGACCTGGACCACCTGGTGCTAGAGAAATCAAGTCTTTTGGGTTTTGTTTTTCCTAGAAATGAGTATACGTGTATCTTAGTTATACATGCTGCCTCTTTATTACTTTTTTCTTTTAGTTTTTAAAGTATATTTTCTTTGGAGCGAAAGATTTGACAATTTGATATTTGCATCTTAACTGGACATTGTGAGACAACTAGTGCTTTTATCAAACCTAATTAATGTATTTGCAATTGAATACTAACGATGGTAAATCCCCTGGTAGCCTATAGGACACTGGCAATTTATTGAACAATTTGGGCAATTTATAGTTAACAGCAAATTCTCCATACTATTATAGGAATTATAATGCAATACTTCTCAGTTATTTTTGTCCATACTAAGTTTGTAGTACTTGATACTGAAAATTCTAGTGTATATCCCCCTTGACTCTCAGCTCTCTCTCAATTTCATTATTTAGATTTTTGACGGTTTCAATTTTTGTAGGATACTCGAGATTTTACACTTGAAAATTGTTGGACCTTCGACCCCTAGTATGTCCCTTTATCCAAGATTCTCTCTCTACAATTCAATAGAAAAATTCATTTATTTAGTATGCTAAAAATGCTTTACGGTTTGAAATTTTGTGAGTTGTGAAATTGTTGGAGGATGAGATTGAATTGATTTGGATATCTTAGGGCTATAGAGGTTTCTACCTAAAAATTTCTAATTTTTTTTAATTTTTTTGAAAATAAATAGAAACTCACTCATATTTTTGGGTCCCGAATAAATTATTTAGCTGGTTTTTGTTTGTTTAGGATTTTTCATGCCCTTGAATTTCTGTGGGGTTCCTGCTGCTCAAACTATAATTTTCTGATATATATATATATATATATAAGATGCAAATTAGTAGGATCTAATTGTCACTTTCAATCTTAGCAAATAGTACGTACTTATATTTTAAATTTTTTAAAGCTTTTTAATCCTTAATTTTCGATATTTTAACTCTAAGACATTTTTTAGATTACGTTGAAATTTTTTTTTGTCATTTCGCCTTATGTATTCGACCCCCTTCAAATTGGATCCTGGATCCGCCACTGGTTCCTGGTGATGTGAATTTTGAGCCAAAGCTTTGTATTAGACATACTAGCTGCACTTCAATGGAATCTGATAATTAATGTTCTACAGCAATCCCGGTTATACGAAGTACGAATGACCTGAGCGTTAGCTAACGCTCAGCTAGCCTCGGTGGTTATCTCTTCCCCTTAGGGAGGGTCCTTCCGAGGTTCGAAGCTCCTTATCCGCAGGCTTTGCCTGCTGCTACTGTTGACTAAAAAAAAGAAGTACGGATGGTACTCCTTGAATTCCGCTAGGTCAGTGCCAGGGACGGACCACGGTGGCTGGACACATAGCTAGTCATTGGTGCATCTATGCTGGCGTAGGTACGTGAGAGTTTTGATCAGCTGAATTCTTCATCAATGAGAGAAGTTATGGAAACGACTATTTATGGCTATTTCAGTACTCTGGTCACCTCCTGATTCTGCGAGGAAATGAATTCTCCATCGGGAATGGATTGCTTCCGAAGGCAATCTCCTCCGGAGGATGTCGTCCATCCAACGGTCGGGAGCCCGGGATAAGTGTGGGTCCGCCCGGCTCCCGACTGTTGGATGGCTAGCCGTCCATCCGTCCATCCGAAGTTGATTGCCTTCGAAGGCAATCCGCACTCTTCTCCATCACCTGTCTAAGGAAAATGAGACAAGTACGAAGCCAGAATTAGAGAGTTAGGGACTCAGTTTGCTAGATATAGCAGGACGTGACTCTCTTAACTAATCAACTATTTAAGGATAAAAATTAGCTAGCTACAAGATCTTTGAGTCAAAATTCGAACTTGCTGATTAGCTCAAAGAGCCATATATACAATGAGGGGTCAAAATACAAAAAGTACATTTTTTTTAATAAAAAAAATCACTTATTTTTCCTATTTTTTATGGTGGCTTTTGGGGGTCTGGCTCCATCCCCTACCTCTATCCTCAAATTGGAGTATAAATAGTTGATTCATTTAGCAAATAGAATAAAAATTAAAAGAGGTCGATCTAAAGTATTGTTTTTAGTGTATATGTATAGCAATAGTTACCATCTATTATGTTTCGCTACCGCTCTCATTGTCCAGCATCAAACATTTGTGGTATCTTGACTCTTTTATGAGATATTGTTAGTATTTTCTAGTAGTTTGACAATCTTTCATTGCTTTCTCTTCTCCCATTTCAAGTGGTGTTCAGTGGCGGAACGAAGGGGTAGCGGTCCTGGGCGGCCGCTACCCCTTAAGCCATCAAAAGAGAAATTTTATATGTAAATATATATATATATTTTTTTAAAAAAATAAGAGCCGCTACGCCTCAAGCCAAAAAAAAGAAATCTTATATATAGCACACAACAATGGGTTGCTACCACTACTGGAAACTTCGTGCGAAGATTGGGCAGATGGCTCGAGGTCGGGTTCTGAATGGGCAGATTTTGCACGAAATCTGCTTCTTCTGTGATAAACCCAATCCCCATTTCTCAATAACCTACCCGAAAATGGAGAGACCTTCGAACTAGAAACCAGAGTTGAAGTGCTTGGGAACGGAAATTTGTGAACATTTGTTGGAATATCTCGAGGTGGCCAAGTCGAGAAACAGGACTGAGAGCATGTCAGATATAACAATGGCATTCTATCTATATTTTGGGTGGTTGGTGGCGCCTCGTCTACTTCACTGCCCGAAAAAATACGGCTAGGCTGTTTCCATGGAATTGAGTCAATTGACCGTCCACGGAAGATGGGACTCGGGATTCACTTAAGCCGAACATGACGCGTGTGATAACCAAACATGACGCTAGGCTGTTTCAATGATCAATATTAAAAAATTAAAGAAATTATAAATATGAATGATAACACTAATCAGAGTCTTAAAACACTTTTCTGCTCTTCACTTTATATTCTCGTGCCGACATTTAGGCCGCGGCCCCCGTAACTTCTCGTTTCCTCGGCTTTCAGGGGAGCCAAAACAAAATAGAACCTTATTGACTCTCCTTGGCATTTGCCAAAAGAAAAACAGCACGAACAAAAGAAAGGAAGAAATGAGAGCTCTCGCTCTGTTTCAGAAAAGCTCGCTCTCACTGTGGGGAAGAGGGAGACAATTGCCGTACCGTATCTTCCCATCCGGCCTCTGTACGGACACAACTTCACATGGTAAAAGAAACGCATGACAATCTAATCTCTTTTCTAGCACACAGATCACTCTGAACACTATTATAGTGGGCTAGAGGGTCGGATTGTGGATCATGCTGCAGTATGATAGTTTACAACACTACAGAATATACCTTCTAATATTTGGAGCACCATGAAATCTAGACAATAATCTATATTTTTAGAAGATGATAGAGATCTTTATACATTATTCCAATATGTTGGTATGTTGTTGGTCCACCCAATAAGAAAAGGCAGGCTCATTGAGTTAATTGGTACCGCTATGTTGGTTATGTGCTTAATTAGATAACCACAACTTAAATCTGGTTTTTGTACAGATCTTTATTGAGAATATCACTGAGAGACCATGAGAACGGCAAGTCTTTTAAGCTTTTACAGAAATTTCTTCCTTCTTGGCATAATATTGAAAAGGAGTGAGGGAACTTACCTTTGTTTTTTTTCTTTCCTTGACTACATCTGGTTTTGTTGTGCGAGTTTGTGAAACTTGGAGTATCTATTCACCCGCTAGGGGCTAAATTCTATGTTAAAGATCATCAAAAGCAGGCGTAGCTACAAACAAAGGTGTAAAGTGAGAAAAAGAGTTGATGAGTAGGATGCAATTGTCACATATGTACATGTATTGTAATATTTTTAATGCTTATAGTTCTTAATTTTTGATATTGTAATTGTAAAATAATTTTTAACATTACAAAGGAAAAAAAATCTTGTTATTTCGCTTTTAAAATTCGACCCCCCTGAATTTTGGTCCTAATTCCGCCACTGGTGGTGTTCAGAGTATTACAATAACGACATTTGGTCATACGGGTGTATTAACACCTAAGATATTTTGTCCGCCATCCGATGA
Source organism: Myrica gale (assembly GCA_963930655.1). Lineage (NCBI taxonomy): Eukaryota > Viridiplantae > Streptophyta > Magnoliopsida > Fagales > Myricaceae > Myrica > Myrica gale. The sequence goes on from OZ005620.1 coordinate 20,015,918, forward strand.
GTCTTCCACGTGCATGATGAAATTGGGAAACCATGTAGCATCTGAAGGAATGTCTTGCTCTTTGGACCATTGAAGAGGTTAGGCTAGATGGTTAGTCATCCACGTCGTGATCAGTGGCGGATGTAGGGGGCCAGTTGGCCAATGTAAAACATTTTGAGTTTTTTTTACTAAACTGTCCCCTTAAAGTGCCGGCCCCCTCGAAACGTTTGACCTCCATTGATTAGACTAATCATATTGATGCAAATTCAAATTTTAACACATGCGCAAACGAATTCAAGATATCTATCTTAGTAGTTAACTTTATTTTTTTATTAGCTTGATTTTTTTTATAAGCAAAAGAAAGAAAGAAAAGGCCATCGAGAGTAGCTAGCTTAATTAGTTTTCTATCCCTTGGAGCATGGCTAAATCACAAACTAGTCTCTTTAATTTATTTTATCCTAAATTAGTTTTTCGGATATTTTTCGTATTTTATAGTGGTCATTTTGTCAACTCGGTTAGCTTTGATAATGCAATAAATCTTGCGTTGCTAGCGGAGACACATCACAACCGATTGCTAGCAAACCACGAGTTCCCAAATCAGGTCGACTTTCATTGAAAAAGCTAAGTGTATATCACATGTTTTGGCCTAAGTAGAATATTAAGAGTTGATTAACTCATTTAGTTGGATTATAATGAAATGTATTAGATTTTTTTTTTTAAAAAAAAAATCTTACCCTTACATTGTTGTATCTAACTCTAAGATTTTTTTTGCATTATGTAGTAATTTTTTTTTTCATTTTCTTTTGGGACTTGACCCCCTTAAGATTCATTTCTGGTTCCACCACTAGTTGTGATGGTCCCAAATGATGCATAGATTGCCCCCCATTTAATCCTTTGATGCGACCATCCCAGATTGTCATTGCAAAGAAGATTTGTTAGAATCTATTTTTTGAAAATATATTGAAATTTGTGTGAAAAGTTGTTGAAGTTTGTATAAAAATTTTGATGTTTGTCGGGCTTTTTTAAAATTTTGGATATGTATTTTACAAATTTTATTGAATACATTGTATTCTATAATTATTTTACAAAGGAACGTGCTCTTAGAAGTTAATCAACTTTATCGATTTTTTTATTCTTTGATATTTTAACAGTCAAATCACCGTACAAACTCTAATAAAATACAAAATCTGATTAAATATGTTTCAAAGTTTTCGCTTCATATCTGTCTAAATTTTCAGACTGAGTGCCAAAATATTTTAAAAAATTTGTGATGTCAAACATGTCTAATTAATAGGCGATCTTACATTTGGAGATGTGTTAATGCCTCTGGCTAAAGTTAGAGCAAGTTTCACTAGACCGAGCAGTCAAGTAGTAATGTTACAACTAAATCACAACTTTATTAAAAAAATGGTTAATTACTCATTCCATTATTAGGTTTTGACCTTTTTTTAACAAATGGTTATTTGATTTTTAGCTTGATCATAAAGGTCCTTGAATTTATAATTTTTATCAAAAAAGTCATTCTTTGATTAAAAATTTCATTTTCAAATTAATGATTTACACATCATCTCCAATCATAAGTTCACATGTGTCATCTAAAAACTAAAATAACATGACTTATATTTTTTTAAAGTTTTTTCTTTTTTTTTTTGTTTTTAAAAATAGTTTAAATAATTTACTTTGTTTTATTATTTAAAAAACACACAATTTGGAAAAAAAAAATACAAAGATCACAAGTCATATGATTTTAGTTTAGGTTGACATGTGTATTAGAACTGATGTATAAATCGTTAACTTTATTGATAAAAGTTTAACGAAAAAACTTGTTTGATAAAAATTACAAACTCAAGAACCTTTTATGATTAATTTGAAATGTCAATGACTATTTATTAAAATGGGTCAAAACTCGGACACCAAATAAGTATATAACCAAAAAAAAAAAATCACAACTTTTCTGAGCTATTTAATTTGTTTGACTGCAGCTATAGCTACTTTTTTTTTATGCCGAACTAGTAGGTGCGTTTGCACAAAATATTTCACCAACTCCTAATAAAATACTACAATATAATCTCTCTTTCTCCCATAAAAAAATATAAAAAAATTACAAATAATATAGAAAAATTACCTCTCTCTTCACTTTTTCACTAAACCCAATACCAAAAATTTTACAACACAAACATAAAGTTAATTTGACCAATCCACTGTATATTGCTGGGTATGTCCCACGTTTTCTTTTTTATTACCTTTTTTCTCTTTCAAAAAATATATCCCCAATCATTTGCAAATAAAGTCAAATTTTCAAAATGAAAAACCGTATTTTTGTACAGTAAAAATTTGATCCTTATGTATATTACTCTTAAAATTGTATAATGCAATTCTAACAAAAAAACATGGCACTCCCCCAACTCTTACCCCACGACAGAATTAATATAGTGCTGCCTCGATTCATAAAGCAATTGAAAATACACTAAAGGCTTGGGCCACAGTCGAACAGTACTCTTTGGGGCCGTAGGACAAGAGAAGAAGGGTTTTACCCTTGTCTTCGACTATGGACGTCTATGGTCTTGTAGAACCATGGGCCATTCATACATCTATTACACTCGAAATTTTCGATCAACATGTTCCTTATTGATTCTTCCACTAGCTTCCAAAACAGCAAGCCTGTCAATATACCTCAAGAGTTCAAGAATTATACAGGGCTAAATTATCCCACCAATCCTGGGCTTAATCCTATCGGTAACTCTGTAGTTGATAACGTTTCCCAGATTAATCATATTGTCAGATAAACCAACAGAATTTACATTCGTGACTGACGGCAACCACGTAAGATCTAATAAATACCTGACATGTGTTAAAACATGCCATATCATTTTAAGAAAAAAAAGTGGCTCCCGCTAGGGGTGGCCAAAAAACCTGGGACCCGAATGTCCGACCCGTTTCCGACTCGATTGGGGCGGGTTTAGCAAGGTTCGGGTTTAAATTTGAAAGAAATCGAATTTTTGGGTTCGGGTATATTACTATACCCGAAAGTTGACCCGACCCGTCCCGAAAAGGAAAAACGAACAAGCGTTTAATACCCTCAGCTGAGGGTATTTTCTCCCCTTAGGTTAGGTCATTCGCAATTTAAACCCCCCCACCCTGCCTCTGAGCCTCTCTTCCAAAATTCCCCCCAGCGACCAGCGACCTCTTCACTCCCCGAATCGGCTATCTCCCTCTGGCCACCGTGCTCCCACTCTTGCCGCCACGTCTCTGGCCTCTCTCATTCTCGCTTCTGATCTGGTTGTGGCATTTGAAATTTGTCGGATTCGTCGGCCTATGTTTGGTTGCCGAGGAAGTGGGGGGTAATGGGAAGGAAATGAGGGGTTGAATTTTGAATGTTGCGTTGTTGTTTTGTTTGGCTTTTATGTCTGGCTTTTGTTTGGCTTTTAGGTACCCCCCCGCGCCCCAGCGGCTAGGTGCATGGGTTTCCAAATATGCTAACGAAATGAAATCAAGTGGTTTGAATTTCGCTTTTGGTATCCGAGGATCGAAAGTCTTCGGGTCAGATCTGCTGTGCTTTTTGCTGGATAATTAAGATCAACTTTGTACTATATATTGACAATAATTGTCTGTTCCAAATTGTGTGATTTATTCCTTACAAAAACAATAACCTTTAAGGTGCTTTTCTCTCTGAGTCTTTGATTTACAAGCAGAACATATTATTTCTTTTTGTTGTTTTTGTAAATTTTGCTTTGGGATGAATTTCTCTGTTAATGTCTTGTTTGGTTTGGGGAAGTTTGGAGATTAAAGCACAATTATGCAGAATGCTAAAATTTGAGTGTCGTTCTAGTCTTGGTCTCAAAGGATTTCTCACTCTGGAAATTAGGCGTTCGGATTTTCATATAGAGCTCAGAACCCCGAACTCGAGCCGAACCTGAAATTCGGGTCCGGCTCGGTTCGGGTTCGGATAGGTCGAAACCCGACCCCGAACCCGAAAAGCCCAGCCCTAGCTCTCGCATCCAATATGACATTCCAATGTTGGATTAAAAAAGCCACATCATGTGTTAATTAGTTATCCCTCCCTCCAACTCCATCCAGACCAAAATAGTCCTAAAAAAATCCCTAAATCTGCACAGCCCTAAGAAATAAATCCCCAAATGAATCTGTTCGAAGTTGAAGAACCCAAAGTCCTCTGCGAGGAATAGAACTACTACAAGCATACACTGAAACACAGCACACGGAACAAAACCAATTTAAAAACCCAACACCTCTCTCTCTCTCCAAGTCCCGCAGAGAACAACTGCCCAACCCACCACCCCATCCCCCAAACTTCCTTGTTGTTATACTTCTTCGGTCTCTTGGATACTGTATATAGGAGAAAGAGAGACAAAGATTGATAGACTGATCGAGTTTTGCTTTAAGTGAGAATTCGAGTGAATGAGACAAAAAATGGTGTAATTTATTGAGAGAAAGGAAGAGGGAATCTTTCTCTTATGGCATGCCTGAGAAAGAAAGAAGCAGTTCATTGGAGTCCTCCCAATAGACGATTATGCTCTTTTCTTTGCCCACCCCACCAATCCATTTGAAGATCACTATAAAAACTAAATCTTTTGTTGCTAATTTTCTCTCTTAGGAAATGAAATGCTTGTGTCTTTCTCTAGTCTCTTATCGTGTTCTTGGTCGCGTTCCTTGCGACCTGGTTTTTGCCCCTTGTCGTCAAAGACTTTGGGTCTTGCTTTTGCGCGGGCATCCAGTCACATATTATTTCGCTGTATTATTTTATAATTTTTTTATATAGATGACATTTTTTAAGGAATGTAGATAGTTTTTGGATCTAACGTGATTGTCGTCAGTCAAGTATGCAAATTGCGTTGGTCTATCTGACTGCAGGATCAATTTGGGCATGGAACGCCGCTCCAAATCATTTGTTTAAGTGATTTTATTTTTCCTTTGAGCAAAAATTTCAAAAATGCATGTAGGAAGGATTCGAGGGGTTCGTTGGATTAAGATTGGGATGAAAATGTATATTTAACCTTTTATATAATTTAATATTATATCGTATTTAGCTTACTAATTAAAGGAGTCTTGTCCCGCATGTGAGAAACAACGAAAAGAAATATAAATTAAATAATTTAATTCACCTCTTCCTAATATCTTTAAACTTTTAGGACAAGTAGTGATCATTTAACCCTCGATGAGTAATTAACCGACACCTAGTTCAATTTTATTAAAGCAGTCGTGTAATTAACCTGATCGTTTTCTGCCCGTGCTAATGAAAATTCAGGACTTTAGAGAGTGCTGTTGATGCATTACTAATATTGTTAATGAGAGGTTAAACAGCATATATATATAATACACGGTCTATAAATGATTGTGCGCATATATATCGACACAGGGGCAGGAGTTGGAGAACCTCACTAAACTTCTGCACAAAAAAGCTACGTATACATTTCCCGCATGCCGACATGCATACCATAAACATGCAGGAGTCCAATATGCTAAAAAGCTAGTTTAATTAAAATCAAAGATCCTGCCCCTGTTATATAAATGAATTGGTCAGACTACTAACGGTTGATTGGCCGACTCTAATTCGACTCCATATAACAACAAAATTGCACAACTTAAATAATACATGAGAAAGGTAGCTGCTGGTATCGAAGGTTTGCTGCCGCGGTGCACGCAGGATATATTTTTTTTTTAAATCAAGACACATTTTATTCATAGCATAGAAAAATAAAGTTGAAAACTAACAAACAAAAAGGACTCAAAGGGTCAGCAACAAGTCAAGGGGCCGTAGCCCATAAACGAAGACTTAAGGTCCTCGGAGGTAGCGGGGAGACCCACGAGAGATGAGCGCAAAAATCCATAAGTAACAATTAAGCACAAGACAATGGCAAAGTGGTGTTTGTTAGGCTAAAATTTTAGTAAAATTTTAGGAGTTGGTAAAAAGGTTGAAGAGAGAGAATTGAAAAAGTGAAAAAGTTAGAGAAAAAGTAAGAGAGAGAATGAAAAAGTAAGTAAAAAAGTGAAAAAAGTAAAAAAAAAGTTAGAGAAAAAGTAAGGAGAGAGAATGAAAAAGTAAGGATGTTAAAATTTTGATAAAATTTTGTTAAAACTGTAGTTTAGACAAACACCATGTAAATATGAGTGCAGATCTCTCACCTATACGCTAAGTATCCTGTAAGATTGATGGACGCAGTAGCTGCCATCAGGGAATCATCCATGATTGATAGAGCAAAAGTAGCCAGCCTGGTGGTCCGTGTACATCTCTGTCTGATTAATGAGATTGTCCCTACCTGCAAACAGCGATCTGTACCTAAGAAATAAGGATGCTTAAATTAAAGCAACTCTCAGACTTCACGAGTGCCTGATGTTCCATGAATGGGAGAAAAGTCCTCGTATCAAACTCTATACTTTTGTGGGTCAGATCTGGTAGGCGCTTTTCTCCCCACTATAGACCTCTTTGGCTGATCCCTCTCAGCCACCTGCCTCCATTTGCCGGTCGGTTTCCTTTTCCTTTGTTTTTTTCGAACTTGTCGCCCGTTATGGCAACTCTATGCTCATTTGGGTATGTATGGCCTTTAGGGCCCTTAATTCGTTGACTTGTCACTTTTCTTAAGAGACTGACACACTCTTTAAAGCATGTAACTAAAGTCTTTAAATCCCATATTAATGAAATTTTAACGTTTTTATGATAAAAAAAATAAAATGGCAGGAATGTTTTCTCTTTTTTTTTAGGTTCTTTTTGTGTTTGCCTATATATTCTGCAGCGTCCTTCACTCCTTCGACCGTATGACTTCGATTTTATTAACAAAAAAGCACGTTCCTAGGATCTTCAGAACATCCTCAGATTAAACATTCTCAGAACTCCCATTAAAGAGGCTATCGAATGGTACACAGGCAAATAGCATGAGAATGTCCACGGATATAAAGTACTTTTACTGTAAAATAGCGAGCAATTCGTAAAGAATGGTCCCTAATGATGTCTGTCCGACACAAAAAAAAAACACCTCGACCAAGAAATACAAAAAGAATGTATCACTAATGAAAAGGTCACATATATCAGGGAAAGCTCTAGAAAATAATTACACAAAGACCTCTGGTCGGATGCAAAACAAAAGTATCAATCTGAGCTATATTGGACAAATCCTACACAACCTTCTGTTATACCTAGTGGAGCAGACATAAAGCAAGGGGCTTGAAAAAAGAATTAATAAAGAAAAATGAGCGAAAAAATAACTTACAGACGTACATATTATTTTCCTCACTGTAACGGAAGTGCAGTACCTCAGAATTTACGCAGTGGCCGTAGGCCAAACGGCATTTACTGTACATAATATATCTATTCAAGTATATCAGGCAAATGGTGTTAGTTTTTCTTGGGGTTCTTGAGGTTCCGTACTGTCATTACAAGCTGTTGCCTTTCTCCTTCTACCTCTGCAAACTTGAGACTTATTTCCGAATATCTCTCTTGCATCTCCTTCAGTTCACTTTCCATTGATTTGTTCCTCTCCTTTAAGAACGCCAATTCAGTAATTAAATCATCGTGATCTCCACCATTATCACAATTGGATGCTTTTGGTCCTTTCTCAGATGAGCTGCTGCGAAGAAACATTTCAGTAATTTGCACTTAGAAATCAATTGTAGTTAGTATCACTGCTATTTATCCATAAAACCAAGACCAAGAAGTACCCTTCTGTCTTCAAGTCATACCTCTTGTTTAGCGAGGATGCGTCCCCATTTCCTTCGGGTAAGCACGCTATACCGCTCAAAGGGTTGGCGGTCGTTTGTGATTCTTCCGGTATAAGACCCCTTGAAATAATGTCACTTGTATCTGTGATTACCTGTATATCAAGATAATCCACCTAACAAATTATTGACTTATAGCTTAGTACGAATCAATGGCATTGGATAGTATATGCAAGAAAGTGAACACGGCCAGGCGGCAATCTAGAATGGTTAGTTTCAAACTCAAACTTGATAGAGAAATAGAAGTAAAGAAAAAGGGCAGGTCTAGCAGGTAAGTTTTTTACAGTCGACAGTAAAAGCATCTTAGGATTTGCATGATGTAAACTGTGACAAACCTTTTCAAACGAACTCTGATTGAGTTCTTCCACTCTGTTCTCTAATTCTTCAATTTTGTTTTGAAGATCCTGTTCCTTATCCAAGAATGAATTTGTCGAGGTTTCCAAGGCAGTTTCCTTTAACTTTATCTGTCCCTGCCAGATACAATCACGGGCAATAGAAAGAAAGCTTATCCACCATAGAAGGCACACATAAGTCAAGAAAACAAAATTATTATACAATTTGAACAGTGTATAGGACGACCAACAGTATGAATGGACAGTACATATATCTTGAAAACCACATAAAGGAAACTGCTATTCATCGTGTGGCCTCCAGCAAGACTTTAACCATTGGCAGTCATCTACACTTCACCATCTATGTAGAAGCATATACAGATATATACATACTTACGTAATTGTTTATTTCTCTAAGCAAATTAATGCAGAAGCGAATGTTTCTCAAAACTTGTGGTTTGCTAAACTAATGGGGGTTGTATTATACCTCAAGCAATTTTATCTTCTCCCTCAGACTCGCAACTTCTTTTGAACCACGAGGAGGCGGAGCTGATTTATTGTTTTTCAGAGAGGTTTTAGTCCCATCAGAAAGTACTGTGCGCCCATTACTATCCTTGAGCTTCTTCTCTATACTGGTGAATGCATCATCCTTCTTCTTTAGGTCATTTTTTAATTGGAAAATCTGCTTTCTGAGTTTCTCTTTCTCAACCTCATCTTCGAACAAGGAATGCTTCAAATCATTACACTGAGCTTTAAGCTTTTCCCTCTCCAATTGTAAGAGGCCAAAAGTTGCTTCCTTCTCATCCTTGAGATGTCTCATTATACTCAACTCCTCCAGGGACTTCTCTGCTTCCTTCTTCAGCAAAGCAGTTGTCCGCACCAATTCAATCCTTTCTACATTTCCCCTTTGTAACAGAATCTCATATTCACTAACTGACATCTTCATTGTTTCCAACTCAGCTTGCAAATGTTCTGGCTGTTCTGCTTGTTCATAAAGGCGTACATTCTCCGCCGTGAGCCTTTTAATCTCAGCCTTGAGAATTTCAATCTGCTCGGAGAAAGCTGTGCTAACTTCTTCACAATGCTGCTTGTGATATTCAAGCTGCTCGGACTTGTTATCAATTTCCAGCACCATCGGTTCTAGCTTATGGGTCTTGGTATCTAGTTGCTTAGAAAGCTCATGTATTCTTGCCTGATAATCATCCCTCACTGACTGGAGCTCTTCTTTGGCATTCCCAAGCATTTCTTCTAGTTGACTTTTCTGCAAACGCAGTTCATTCGCTTCCATCACTGCTTTTGCAGCCACCTTTTCATTTGCATCAAATGTGGAGGCCATTTGCATTGAGAGCCTTTTAAATTCCTCCTGAAGCCTCTCAGCTGTAGCAGCATTTCTCCATCTTGTCTTCCGCAGGGCTTCCTCTGCTCGGATGGCTCTTTGCTCCTGCTCAACTTTGGCATGCGTCACAGCTTCCAGATCAGCTTCAAATCGTTGTGCCTGCTTCTCCAATTCTTCCTCCAAGCTTTTAATATGGGTTTCAAGCTCCCTTATGGTAGCCAAAGAATCTGAGAATTCCTTCGACTGCTTCTTGAGTTCATTTCCCAAGGTCTCAATATGGGCTTCTAGGTCAGTTACATCAGCAGAGGAGTATTCATACTGCAGCTTCAGCTGTTCTTGCAATTGACTTTGCTCCAGTTTACAAGACATGCCATGGTTTTCCTGCTTCAATATCTCATAGTCAAGTGCAAGTTGCTCCATCTGCATTTCTAGCTCATCTTTATCTCTCCTGTATATCTCCACTTCACTGTGCAGATCTAGGATCTTTTGCTCCAGCATGTATGTTTCTTTGGCATTGCTGTGCTCCTTAACAAGCTCTTCCAGAGCTCTCTGCTCTTCATCATCATCATCTGTCTCCCCTTTTCCCAGGGCTCCCCTCAGTGCTTCAGCATTCACACTTGATTCTTTAAGGGGGAAAAGATGAGATACTTCATTATTCTTTGCTTCCAACATTTCGTCTAGGTCTCTTACAGCTAGCATCAACTCTGCGTTAGATTCCTGAGTCTTCTGCAACTGTAGTCGAAGATTGGCATTCAAGTCCTTTTCATAGGTCAATTCTTGTCTGAGTTCTTCAACAAGAGCACGCAGATCCCCACCTTCTGATTGCAACTTCTTTTTAACGTTTGCCTCGTCCATACGTTTTTGGAAGGCCTTGACTTTCTCGAATTCTGACTTGAGTCCATCTCTCTCCTCTTTCAAGCTAACAATCTCTCTTGAGAGATCCTGCCCCCTTTTGCTTTCTTTTACAATCTGCTTTCGAAGGGTCTGTAGTTCCAAAGCTGAAATATCAACCTGCCTAGCTAAAGCAACAAGCTCAGCCTTGAGTTTTTCAACCTCAATTTCTGATGCCTCTAGAGATTTTTCCCTTGGGAGGGTGTCATGAGAACCATTTGTGGAGTCATCTGTACTTATGCCAAGATCAGAACCACCTGACCACTCCTCGTATGCTATTGCAGAGGCATTTGATGCTAGTTTATAAGGCATGGATGTGTTTCTTAGAGATGATAGGAAGGTGGAAGAGTCCTGATGCATGTTATTCATTATCACTCCAAGTTCTCGTGGGGTGTCGAGTCCAGAGCTGCTCTCGGAACTTGACAACGTAAGGTCAGATCCACTAGAAGCTCTACGGTTACCATTAAAGTCAACATTGTGGATAGTTTCATTTATTTGCCCATCCTGTAAAACAGCGGGGGAGAAAGAAGACATATTCTCCATCAGTCATCAAGGCTAAAAATTAACTCAAAGAACCAAAGAGAAAATAATGTCTTGTGTTTCCCTAATTTTCATGTATCTGAGCTAAAACTGTGCAAGCATCAAACAAGTTTTGGCACCATTAGTCCTCCGCTTCCCTGCTCCCACTCCCCACTTTTGAGGAGATCAAAATTTTGTGACAACAAATAAATGAAGCAGAAGCAAACTGAAATTTAATGTTCTGGATCTGATGAAACTTTACTTCAGTAAGATGACTTGCAATGCTTTCATCTGCATCACCATGGCTTAAGAAGGTCTTCAGGCTCCTATCCTCAGGTGTTATTTTGGCATCTTCACATTCTTCGACCTCTCTGCAAGTCATTCAACAGGCCAGGTTCGCGATTATCAATGAAAGCAAAGTCTGTAATCTTCAAAGAGAAAATAAATCAAGCATGTTTTTTGTACCTTTTTTCAACATTGTCCTGTATCCTCTGAATTAGAATCTATTCAATTACAGAAGCAAGAGTTCAATTTAAAATCTCTTGATTTATGAATCTCTAATCACGAGAGTAAGCAGAGAGATCTCCAAAGGATATTGATTAATATGAGCAACAAATATTATCGCGAGGAACAGAGAAGAAAGAGTACTAACATGTAAAACTGCATTCAAATTCGAATTCTTGAGGGGAAGCGAGACAGAGGAAGGCTTTGTAACCTCTGCATAATCAGCAAAATCAAAAGAAACTTCACCAACAACAGCTGCTTTCGATGATCCCTACATACACCCACCAAACAAAATCACACACCAAGTACTTCACGAAACCAACACTTGATAAAATTCATTAACTTCGGTTGCCATGTCATACAGTCGAGACGAGAAAGTGATAGATCCTCTCATTGACCTTCCCAGTCCTCAGGTCCCGATTGAATTTCACCGTCTCATAAACTGGATTTTCCCAACGACAAGTTTCATTTTGAACCGTAGCTTTCTCGGATTTCACCACCGGCTTTCCCACATCAGCAGGAATCAAAGATACCAGCAATGTATCCGCACCAAACTGCGACACCTGAAATCACATCCCACACTCTCTTAAATCTCCAACCTACAATCACATTGCTCGTTACGTAGCCATTCACACGCACAATCACACCACTGTTTGGTTACCGAGAATGAAGAAACAGTTCAAGGAATCGGAATTCTGACGCCCTGCTTGCTTGTGTTTCGTTTGGAAAATTCAAAAACCTCCATGCTAGTGATCCAAACGGTTTGCGTTAAGATCATCTGATTCTATTTCATTTTAGTACATTTTCTTGGGAACCAAACAGACGAAAATTCAACTCCTATATCCACTTGTGTCAAAAAGTCTAATACCCCGACAAGACCAAAAAAAAGACTCTAATTTTGATAAAGGGAAAAAAAACTAGTTTAAAACAAACAATAAAATGTGACAGTCACCTGCGTTGCATGGAACTGCAACTTGAACACCACTTTGATCTTGTTCTTCTCGCTCCTCCACCTTGCCGACTTGAACATCTTTTCTCTCTCAGCTCCACGTGTTACCAGCAATATCCAAGCTTCGCCGGAGCTCCGTCAAGAATTCCACCGGAAACCTCCATGCTCATCGGAGCTCCGGCAAATTCCGCCCCAGAATCACCATTCCAGTGTGCACCGATCAATGCAAGCCAAAACGATCAAGCTCCGCAACCTTAGCTCATAGGGAAAAGAAGCAAAGAGCGACGGAGAGTAAACAAGAAAACAGAGAGAGAGAGAGAGAGACAGAGGAGCGACTCGAAGAAGTAGGAAGGATCAAATGCGAATTCGATTATTCAACTTGGAGGAAAACGGAGTTTGTAAGAAGCTTCAGTGCAACGAAAACTCCGAGCGAGACAAAAGCTTACAGACTACAGAGAGGAAATAAAAAACAAAAGCAGATCTGAGAGGAAGAAGCTCTTTCTCGTCTTTGTAAAGACTAAAGAGCCTCTTTTACAATGAGAGACAGAGACGACACTCGGATTTACTTTTTTTTCTTTATTTTTTTTATTTTTATTTTGTTTGAAAGAGGTGAAAATAATTTAACTAATTGGAGGAGAAGCTTCTCTGAGAAAAATTTATAACGGATTGATTTTTTTTTTCTTTCAGTCAATTTTATAATGGATGTTAAAATAATAGTATTAGGTGAAAGGTTGGTTATATATATAATAGCGTCTGCTTTCAGTGCTTTTGGTCAAAGGCAACAGTAATTAAGAATTATATTCTTTTCTTTTTTATAGGCCAAAAGAAAAGAGTTAATCATGTAGCCATTTTGAAAAATCCGACACATCCCACGTGTCATCCAGCTGTGACTTGAGGCTACAGTGATGTCGGTTACCATTTTTTTTTAAGAATTTATATTTTTTTTTACAATTTAAACATCACAGAATATTTCAATATAATAATTTATTATTATTTTTATAAATATCAATATCTTCTAACAATTTCTGTAAATGTGCAATATAACTATAACATTATCTAAATATTTACAATTTTATTATAATTCTATAAATTTCTTCCAAGCAAACATCCCTGTCAACATTCATATCCTTACTTGCAAATGAGAATTTTGGTTGAATGGGGAGAATTTTGGCCCAATTTTTAATTTACAAATATGTCTTTAGTAAGCAAAAAAAAAAACTATCATAAAGTTTTCAGAGATTTAAAAAAGGAAAATCATATTTTCAAAGGCCGCCATAGATGAGTATAGAAGGTATATATATTTTGCAGAACATACAAAACAGGTGAGATTCCGACTGTGCATGGTGGATCCTATTGAAATGATTTCGTTCTGGCGCCGCTGTCATGGTGGATCCTCAAATGCTCGTTACACAAGCAACAGCCGTACCATCGATTCCTCCCCACTGCACCTTCGTCCGAGAAGAAAATGTCCCGATCAATGTGAAACATTAATTTCAAAATTCCGCATTTATTTTATTAGGGAATTACGAAATTAACTCTTAGGTCCGCATAAATCGCTTACGATATTATTTTAATTTCTGTCCTTTGGGTTAGGTGGCATTTAAGAATTAAGACAATACATATCCATGACGAGACTGGTATAGAGTTTGGGAGTTTCCTCGGCATTTTCGTGTACTTGAGGGGTGTTATTGGCATTTTACAGTTTGTTGCATGGGAGGTGGAGCCGACGGAGAAGTTGGGAAGATCGATGATGGGCGAGGGAGATAAAAAGAGAGAAGAAAAGAAAGGTTGGCGAACCCCAATCGTCAGCTGTGACAAATTGATTTGCGTGTTTATCTTAAATATTCTTTGGAAAAGGACATTTTAACCAAAAATATTCCACGTTATAATTTTAGGAAATTACGTAAGCTTCGGCCTTCGATTGGATGCGATAGTCTTGTACCTTTTCCGATGGAATAATACTTCAAGTAAATTTGCAATATGTATATTAATCCACCCAATGAAAACTTGGTCAGCTGCATATTCTTTTGGAATTTGGATTCTTTTCTTTTAGAGGGCCTCTATAATTCATAGCACAATTAGTCCACGATGTGTTTAATGGAAAAAAATGGAAGGAAGACCAATTTTAATGATTTATAAAGTTAATCTTTTACTTAATACTAGAAAACTAATTAAGGGGAAAATGGTATTGGGATCTACATTTAGTCCCCTCCTAAATCCTAATCCGGTCTAGTGCTTGTAGTAGCAATAATGCGAAGGTATGCTCAAAAAAAAAAAAACTAAGCCCAATAGTAATGCAACTGCCGTTGGGTAATCTACGGTAAAGTGGAAGACAAGATGTCAAGCTACCAAGGTAAAATGTCAAGGACCAAATTGACCATGCAATTTCGTAATCCTCGAAGAATTTGACTGCCTTGCACTGTACCCTTTCATGTCTCTCTCTCTCTCCGTCTTTCTGTCTGTCTGTCTGTCTATCTCTGGGTGCGAGAGATATTTTTTAGTTAGATGAATTAGAAAGAAAAAAAAAAGTGGGGAAGAAGAGGGAGTTATGGCACATGGGTACGTGCCCCGTGTAAGGGAAATATGGGGTGGGGCGATGCTTGCGAGAGATGTTGCATTCTGTGTTTGTTTACTTGGCTTTAAAGCTGGTCATGGGTTGTGCGTGAGGGGAGCGTGAGTGTGCAGTTTAGAGTTGATAACAGACCAGCACCAGACCATACACACAGCGACGAAACTCCATACGTGTATTTTACAATTGGTAAGGCAGAACTGTCACCTTGAGCCACAGCTATTTCAGAGGATTCATGCTGTGTTGGCACTTGGCAGCACCAACTTGCTCACCAAATGGCGGTCCTACTCTCTGGGTACTGGGTAGTGACGGGTAGTCCCTCTTTATTGTGCCTCTTTAACTTGTTGCAACTTATTGAACCACCATACATGGACGTTGGACCCCAAAAGAGCCTGTGGTTTTTGGTTTTCCGACAAATAACGCCATGGTTTTTTTATTTTTCCTTTTTGGTTCATTGACTATAACGTTTTAGAAAATGCTAAGATTGTATCAGTCAAATCTGATACGCAGTTATGCACACAATTCGGGGGACCTAAAATCATGCAATTTCCCTTAGTCAGTAGCAAATCCTTTCCATTTATAATTTCCTATGTACAGTAGTATTTGTAGCTACTAAGAGTGTCCCTCTGTTATATTGTAGATATAGCTTCTATGAATGATTTTCATCGGTTCTATATTGCATGAAAATTCGTGTGAAAAGCATTTATATCGTTTGAAATTGTCCAACTTTTTTATATTGGGTGTAGTAAATGTTCATCTGATATGCAATAAAGCCCGTGAACTGGGAAGGCGCACCTGAAAGCACCTCGCTCAGATGGGTTTCAATCCAACACTATTTTATATCCTATTGGCACAGAATGCATGCGAGATTTGTCGTTTTTATAGAAGATGTGTAGCGGATTGGACTCGTGTCTTTTGAACTGAATCAAACAATTAGCATTTCATTGTTTATGGTTCCCAAAGTTCCTTATCCCTGGAACTATTCAAAGAGGTTTACTGTCATTGAACTTTGCAGCAGTGCTCCTAATATTTAACTCCCAACTAACACTCATACCCCTTTGGAAATTCAACCTTCGCTTGTTAAAGTAATTCATCCTTGTCAAGCTCGATTTGTATGTCCATGGCCGACGTCGTGCCTCGGAGAATACAACCATCGTTCCAGAGCTTCTTCATTTAGGGTTATGGATAGAAAAACTCGTATATATACCTAAAAATACCATTCAGATATAATGGTTGTGTTTGAGAATTAAAATTTTAGGTATTGAGGTCGATGAAAAAGTGAGGAGAAAAAGTGAAAAAATTGGTGAAAAAATGAAAAAATATATTGAAATTGATGAAAAAGTGAGGAGAGAGAGTCTTCTGTAATGATGATAAAATTTTAGGTGAGGAAAATTTTGTTAAGCAAATAGAGCCAATGTCTATTATGAATTATTATTTTTTCCTTAAATTATTTTTTTGTAAATCCAAACTCAACGTGTGTCCACCTTGAGTTTGCGGGGAGTATTAAAGTTAGAGTCTCACATTACTTTAGCAATATGAGCTATTGTATTCAATGACTTGTAAATAAAGCATAATGTAATCTCATCAAACATAAGTGAGAAATCTAATAAGCTCAATTGGGCATTCCCATAGTGGATGTTTCACTTCTCAGTATAAATAATTTTTCTTTAGTCTAAAATTTTATTTCTAACATGGTATCAGAGCAAGGTTTCCGGCATCAGTCCGGCGACCATCCGGCATAAGTCCGACAACCTACCAGCATTCGACCTGCGACCTTCCGGCATCATATCGACGATCTCCCGGCATCAGTCCGGCGACCTCCCGGCATTAGTCTAGCGACCTTCTGACATTCTTCCGGCGTTATTTTTTTCCCTTGAATTATTTTTATAACTTCCACCTTGAGTTTACGGGGAGTATTAAAGTTAGAGTCCCACATTGCTAAAACAATGTGGACTATTGTATTCAATGACTTATAAATAAAGTCTCATGTAATCTCATCAAAATATAAGAGAAAATCAATAAACCCAATTGAACATTTTCATAATGAATGTCTCACTTATCGGTATAAATAATTTTTTCTTTAATTAAAATTTTATTTCTAAAATGTCAAAGAAGAAGAAAATGGTTGGGAGGATAAAGCTAGTAGCACTGTAGCAGTCAGGCTTCCCACTTCAGTGATGCAGAAGTAAGAACCAGAAAGATGTTGATGCTTGTTGGGATACATTTACGATCATCAGAGAAGATCATGGTCATTGTCATTAGCTGGATGGTCCCTCTTATGGGCTCGGGAACAAGCAGGCAGGCTTCGACCTTTTCCCAACTTATACAAAGAGAGGGACCCTTAACCACATGTTCATCATGACTTCCACTTTTGCACTTTACCATAATTGGTTCCACATCTTAATTAAGTAGGTTAATTTAGATCCTTCCGATTGCAAAGTGAAGCCTTTTTGGGGGGCTTATAATTAAGCTATCATCTTGAGAATCTTGTAGGAAAGTAGAGGCCCTTATAGCTTTATGGTTTGGTAGCTTCCACTTGAAATCAATGCAAATTCCAACAGTGACAATTACGAAGATATAGGAATTACATGAATAATTAATTAAAGAAAGAAGAACACCACCAATTTTAGTTGTTTCATTACACACAAAATCAAAAACTCTGCGAAACTGGCACATTTGAGTTAAAATTTGAAACACAAAGAGTTACAAAAAACTTAATTAACCATTATTGGCCCTATTTTTTCCCCAAAATTTGAAGGGAGCAGCTTCATCATGTTGGTGAACTGTACGTCAAGACTGGGTATATATTTGTCTTTTTCCAATTACCAAGTCGAACAATTGAATTAACAAATGTACCTAGCTGCTATACTTTTTTGGATGGAATAACTAGGCGAGACCTAATTCGACAACCCGCAATAACATAGAGCATAGGAATATGGACCATAAACAGCTGTAGGAGCTTATCTGCATTAGGGCTGCACAAGCACACCGGATTTTTTCGGTGACACCGGCACCGGCACCGGGTTCCCGGTACCCGGCTTCACCGGTGCCGGTGCCGGTTTGGGGTTTTTTACAAAACCCGGTGGTTTACCCGGGTACCGGGAATCGGGTTTTAATTTTTTTTTAATACAAAACGACCCGTTTTCTCCCCTAGCATACAGAGAGTTCTCGCTCGAGCGACGCTCGACAGACGCTCGAGCGCTTCACATCATTTTATAAAAAAAACCGCCAAATTTTCTTTCTTTTCCCCTACCCAGTTCAGACCCACTCCAACACACTACTGCTATTTTTTTTCTTTTCTCTCCACTCTTCAGCACCAGCGGCTAGATCCAGCTCTCCATTCTCCCTCTCTATCTTTACTCTCTAGATCCAGTTCTCCCGTGCTCAAGTCACAACTTACAAGGTACTAGTTCTCCCATGCTCAAGTCACAGTTCTCTATTTTGCTCAATTTTCATTTTGGGGGTTAGGGTTCTTCGGTTGTATTTTTATGTTCTTGGCTTGTGATTGAAATGTATCTCTATTTTGTATCTCTATGCTGTCACACAGAGGAAGAGAGAGAGAGGGAAGGAGGGAGAGAGGGTCTGACTCGACTCGACTGAGGGAGGGAGGGAGGGAGGGAGAGAGAGAGAGAGAGGGACATATGCTTTGTGGTGGTTCATTTCTCTTGTGGTTGCAGTATGTAGTCATTTTAAGAGGAAAAATGCATATGCTTTGTGGGATTTGATTAAGGAGATAGGTGAAAAGGAGAATGATGCATTGAACATGTGTTTGAAAATGCATATACGGATATACTTAGAACTCTCAACATGTTTGATTAAGAGCCTTTGACATACGGGTGCAACATGTTTTTTGGTAACATGTGTTTGGACTTTGCATGAGGAAGTTTCTGGTTGAACCAACATTAAGCTATGTCAGTTTGCATGTTTAGGGTTAGAGCTAATTAGGGGGTATGATATAATGTTAGTATACCTTTAAACTTATTTAGACCTCTGTTGTTAATTTGCAGATGGACAACAAGGATTGTGATGAGTTTGATCTTGTAAGGGCTGCTAGCCAAATGTCATACTCCAAATCTGAGGTTGAGAGATATTTATCAGAGTCAGTTGAATAAAAAACTCATTCATTTAAAATTTTGCTTTGGTGGAACCTTAACTCTCATAAGTATCCTATCCTTGCCCGCATAGCTCAGGACGTGTTGGCAATTCCCATTACCACTGTACCTTCTGAGTCAGTATTTAGCACTGGAGGTCGGGTATTGGATCCCTTTCGGAGTTCATTGGCCCCAAAAACTGCAGAAGGTCTCATTTGTGCTTAAAATTGGATGAGATGCGACCCTATTGTGGATGGGGAGGACATGATTTCTGATATGACAGAAGATCCACAAACTTATACAATTGACTCGGGTAATTTTATTTTTGCTTTTGTTAGTTTATTAGTTTCAATAATATTTTTATTTTTATAAATTATAACTTGGTGTATTTAAATATTTTGTGTAGAGTTACCCATCTTGGCGACGCAGATCGAGGAGTAGGGGTTTTGAAGGAGTTACCCATCTTTGATTCTTTATGATAATCTTACAGTTACGTCTTAATTCTCTATTACTTTGGACTTTAAATTCTCATCTTATCTTTTAAGATGGTTTTTAATTTTATTGTATTTGGAATTTGGATTTCATTATCTTTAGTTACGTCTCTAATTCTCTATTAGATTTTATTGATATGTGATTAATGTACCAAAAGGAAAAATGCTTAAAAAATGGTCCAATATGAATGTAGGATAACCGGAAACCGCCACCGCTAAGGGACGGTTTTTGACCTTAACGGTGTAGGTGTAGGTGGCGATTTTTCCAAAACCGGCACCTACACAGGGGTTGTGCAGCCTTAATCTGCTTGCAGTTCTTTTTGAACACTTGGGAGGGCTAGCTAATTGAAATCATAGTACCTTCATTAGTGACAGAGCCAAGGAGGGACTGCCAACTTAATTCTATCGGACATCATTAAATAGTGTCGGGTCTACTTGTTGTGTCTATCTTTCTTTGAATTCTATGCAATTTGGACAGAGAATTACAAGAATTATTCTTGATCCTATTTCAATAAGCAGTAAAAAGAATTAAATATGGCCCATGACAACCAGCAAATGCAGATCGAATGAGGCCAAAATGGGAGTGCGGCATGCAGCTGGCCTGCGTGAAGAATAAGAAACTTTCACCATGGCATTTCGTAGTTGTTGATCTGATTAAGTTTTTCTCGTGACACTTAAATTAAGGAACGATGGAAGTTTTCAATCCAAATTATAGTGCCCTTAGGCAATAAGATAATAGATAGTTGTTTTCCATTTCTTTCATCCACGTGAAGGTAGTTTCTTTAGGTTCATCTCTTTACCTTTTTTCTGTAACGTGACAACATCAGATATAAAGTCTTCATGTCGTTATTTGTTAACTTGTAGAAGCTTAAAGATCTGGAAAACATGCAATTAGATCCTTGCCTTTTTAATATTAAACTTTTCTTTATCCTAATTGATGATGTGATTTCTTCTTTTTGGTGGGAATGCAGAGACCGGCCGGGTTGAGTACCCACGAGGGGAGAGAGGCTGGTCTTATGAAGCAGATTGTGTGCACACATGAGAGACAACAGAAGGTGCTCACTTGAAGGTGGTCGACCGCATCCACGCACACTCCCTAATATAAAAGTCACTAACAAAAGGGGTCCCCATTATTCCCTAAAAAACTTCGTCATACACCATAATTGCTCCCCTGGAAGCAGTCCATATAAAGCGAAAAAACAATTGAGTGTAGGGGTCCAAAGTTTGGCACCGCAGTATATCAGATCCTGAATTCAATATTTGGGGACAAGATTATCTTGGCTATTGTTAGCCTAATTCTTTTATGAGATACGTACCCACTAGCTACTTCTTCAATAGCCTAATACTGCATTCCAAGTTGGGTACCTATAGATTCTTTGAATTCAATATTAATAAAAAGGAACAAGTACATTTGTGTTGAGAAAGCGGGCACGAAAATTAAAGAAAAGAACACCAAAAAATTATGTAATTCGGCTTCAATCCAGTCTACGTCCACCCCATAACAATTTTGAAAGTGTCTATGTAATTGGCAGTATTTTCCATGGGCAAAACTGTAAATTCATATTGTATTTTTTGGTTATAGATTGTAATCGCAACTTGGTCTATGAAGAAGCTTTGAAGCCAAAGGAAGTTGGGAGAAACATCTAGAAGGTTCGGGAGAGATCTGCACAGTTGGGAAGTTGGGAGAATCTGTTTTGAGGATTACGTGAATGTTGGGAGAGTTTGTTTTGAGGACTACGTGAAGTGATGCGTTTCATTTAGGGAACTTACCCATACCTCAAAACGTCTGCGTTTTGAATCAAAAGCTTCCCAAACCCTTATACAAAAGAGACCCGATGGTGAGAGTGACGAAGGACGAAATACACACTGAGCAAGAAACCCAAAAACTCTCGTGAAGCCATAACCTTTCTGTTTTCTCCTTTCTCCGTTGAAGATACCCGAATCAGATCTATGTCATTTGAGAGAGATTGATTGCTTCCCTCTGGTGGAAGATTGTGAGAATGTATGAGTGCTGATTGAAGATGCTATACATTTCTGTTGGTTGCTGTCAAGAAAGAATTGCGTCAAAGAAACAAAGATCTTGAGAGTTCTCAAGAAGGGTCGACGAGATTGTCGACATCCACATGATTTGATTGGAGTTGCTGATCAACAAATTGAGTGCTGTGCACCGGCCTAAGAAGGTTGTCTTGGGTGGCCTTTGTGAAGACTGGGGGATTTGGAAAGTAAATGGGCTTTACTTAGAATCACCGTCTTGTAAGGTTTAAGAATCATAGTGGATTGATCGGTGTGGCATTAGCACACCCGGAGTGTTTTTGTCACTTGGGGAAATCAAACTCAAGTGATTTTCACTTCGTCACCAAAAACTTCTTGTGTCAATTCTTTTCTCTATTCTTTTAATATTGTTGCAAGATTAGGTTTTATTTGATCTTGATTGAACTAACCTATCTTGTGTTCATGTTTTTGCAGATCTAAGAAGCTGAAATCGTGATCTGGTTAAAAGCAGATTAGCAGTTGTCTTTGATCTATTACTGATTTAGATTTCTTAATCTGGGTTGTCATAGAAGTTGTTTGTTTCTGATATTGTGACCGAATGTTTGCTGGTTAAGTATTGTGTGCTTTATGTTGTGTATTACTAGGTTTGAAAAATCTGCATCAGGGGTATTGATATTGTTGTTGGAAAGTTAGTTGTTAGAGTCTTGATAATTAGATTGAATCTTGGGGTTAAAAAGGTGCTGGAAATTCAATTTATTTTGAGTCCAACTTGCTGTACATTGATTAGAGTTTCATGTTCTTTTAGTTCTTGAGGTGCTGAGATTATCTTGGTGCAGTAGATTAACTTCTGAGTTGGTTGTTTAGCTGCTGTAGAAATTCCAGACTTTTTGTGTTTATAGGGTTGAAAAATTCAGCTTACTGCTTGGTCATATCATTGCTTATATCTTTATAGAATTGAGCATTTTACAGGGTAGACAAATCTGCATGTTTTGTGTTGGTATTGGTTGTTGAATAATCACATTGTTTCTTGGTTGATTAGTTGCTGTATTTCATACTAAGTTTGGTGTTAATTGTTACTGCTCATATCTTATTGTTGTATCTTTGTAAGTTGTCAATATATTGTGATTATCTTGTTATTTCCAGTGGTGAAATATTTGCTCTGTTTTGTCAGTTTCATTTGCCATAAAATTCAGTTCATTGTGATTGTTCAAGTGTTGTTCAGTTTACATAGTTTACATTTTCTTGAGTTAGTTGATTGACTGAATATCAAGTGGCTTTGGTTCTCTGTGTTTCTTGGAAAGAGTTGGTTAATATTTTTTAATACCTATTCACCCCCCCTCTAGGTATATTTTAGGGTCTAAACGTAGTTTCAAATTTTATTAAGAAACAAGCTTAAAAAAATAAATTTACCCGCCCAATACAATAGTCACACCATGCTCTTTTTTTTCTCTATTTACTCAATGCTCACGTACATATTCTCCTATAACATAAGCTTCTATTTATATGAAAAGACAAAGAGAAAGAGAAATCCTAGAAGAAAATCCTAAACTTAGAGTGGGAAGAAATTACATTTCCAAATCTACTTCTATTCTAAGTCTACCTTATATGTGTGTGGACCCCAACAATTTGTACCAAGATAATTCAAGTAGGAACGACTTTGCATCATTTTGCTTCCGAAGACAAAATCATGCATGGGATTTGATGGGAGAAATGAATAGAGATAATAAGATCTCTTGTTCCAGACTTCCAATGCCAAGGCAAAATAAAGATGGCACAGTGTAAGGACAATCTAAAATAAGGATTGTGTTTGAATGTTAAAATTTTGGGATATTGAATTTAATAAAAAAATGAAGAGAGAAATAATTTTTAATATTTATTATAGTAAAAAGTAATAATGTGATGGAAAAAGTGAAATTATATTATAAATTTTTATTGTATTAAAATTTTATTTAACAAACGGAGAAAGAGTCCCACCCGCCACATTAAAAGGGTCCGCTAATTTCTCTTAGAAGCTCCAAAGCCATCATTTGTTTTGCCGGCCTAGTTGCTCCCCTTAAAGCAGTCTCGTGTAAAGTGAGAGTGACATGACCATGTATGCCACGTTATCTACTTCAAGTAGCAGGGTCCAGGAAAGTGAAGATGAAAAAAAAAAAAAAAGATCACGTGTTAGGACAGCCAAAAAGTGTACAGTTCTCACGTGATGAAAGAAAAATCCCACTGGATCTGGGTTTCTCTCTCTTTTTCCCAAGTAAGGGTGGAAAAAGAGGTGGGTCCAGCTTGATTAATCGTGAATCTGGCTCACAAGCAGAATCTGCGAATGCAAAGTGGATATTATGATTTATGCCCCTGTTTGGATATTAAGAAGAGAAAACATTGGGAATTTTCAACAGTACGGTATGCATTAACATTTTGATGCTCTAGGATTAAGCAAAAAGAACATTTGTGTATACGGTCATACTGAAAGTACTGTTTTCTTAAGGTTTCTTCTTAAATCAAGTCTGTTTCTTGCGCAATTAAACACGATTTATTCAAATATTTCCGAAAATAATTACAGATAAATATTAAATATTTTTTAAAAAATTTAACTATTTAGGGATCAGGAATCTCTCTTTAAAAAAAAAAACTAGTTGGATTTAAGAGTCCAACGAAGTAGAACTGGGCTCAACGACAACATATTAAAATAACCGAATGGTGGAGTAAAGCCCACGGATTAGTGTCAATCGAGTTGTTTGGATCAAAGCCCAATTTCTGTCTTCTATGACCATATGAGTATCAGAAGGTCACAAACTCGGCTTGAAGTCCATGAACGTGGTGTGCCAGAAGCCCAACCTGTTCCAGCTAAAAGTGAGCAGGTGAATGTAGGGAACCATTTCCGGATACTCCGAGCCATCGTAAGTCGGGTTCGCTGAACGTGGACACGCTTCAAAATAAATAAGGTCTTGTTTGAGATGGATATTGAGATTGAGTTTGTGATCGATATTGAGATTGAGAAGGGTATTCTAAGGCTTTGTATCTGATTTATGATTCTTAGGATTGGGTAATGTAATTCTTTTATTTGTAGTATTTTGCAGAAAATGTGTCAATAAGACAGTGAACCCCATTATATAAAAAGTAACTCTAGGTGGACCTCATTCTAGGATCCATGCTATAAAAAACAATTTTAATTGGACAACATTTAAAAGTGTGGGGTCCCACATGATGTGTCAATCAAACAATTAAAGGTAATGTTAGCCGGAGAAATAAGAAACAAGAATGTTTTTTGATTTTTTAATTCGCAGTTTGACTTCGAGGCATGCAAAGCAGGGGAGACGTTGACAGGTCTGCGATGTTTGTAGAAACTAGCTTTCAATCATAACACATCCAAACGCGGGGGACTTGAATCTTAAAGCCTGAATTCAATCATGATCCCAAATAAGGCCTAAGTAGTTAGTGGTTAAACAAAGAAATCGGTTGTCTTTTCCAAATTTAAGCCGGTGCCATAACCGTTGGCACTAAGGGTGTGCAAATATATTGTCGGAACTGTAATTCCAGACCCGGTTCCGGTATTCACCTCTAATCACCGGTATGCATACTTAGGAATATGGCGGTACCGGTAACGGAATCGAAAATACCGTCGGTTCAAGCGAAATTTCAGGTTCCGCATTTTTTTTAATCTACGATTACAAAAAAAGAAATGAAGAAATTAAAACCATATACATAGTTGATATTGAAAGGTGGTTTTTGTGAATTTTTAGAGATTAGATGTCAGGACTTATGTTGGTTCTGTTGATTTTTGTGAATTATTAAAGGTCAGGGCTTATGTTGATTTTGTTGGATTTTGAGAAGTTGTTAAAATTGAAATTGGATATGTGAATTGTTAATTTTTTGTGAATTGTTTATTTTCGTTTTGTTTTGTTTAAATAATGGATAATTTTTTTATAAAAAAAGTTTGCCAACGTGGAGTTGTCTACTACTCCTACTTCTTATGTGAATACTAGTTTGAAAAGACCATGTATTTTGTTTAGTCCGGATGATATTTTTGTTGGCCTCGGATTACGTATTCCCATTGAAGAATATGATGTTGGGATTGCTGACATTAGCGATTGATCATGCTAAGTTACTTCGTCTTGCTGAGCTTTATCTAGAAGATTTCTAATCAGCTAATCGTATGATTCTTAGACGTCAAATTCACATCTACATTGATCATGTGAGAAATACTAATGCTTTTTCTGGGCTTCAAAATATTGGATGTCTTGCTATGAAGATGGTTGAGACAAAAAAACATACTCTATACAACACACCCCCAAAATCCAAATTACTAATTACAAATTGATCTCATTATCTAAGATTCTAAGTCTAACAATTATTAATCTAATATTATGAGCATTTTTCCTTAATAGCAAAAAATAATATACTAACACCTAAAGTCTAAACTATAGAATAATAAAACCTATACTCTAATACTCATATTGTAACGATTACAATGAAAAAAAATATCTCTATATAATCGTCCACGTCAAGAGTCACGCTATCAGTGTTGGAGACCAAAATAATATACATCAATTGTGTAGAGTTATTAGTCATGTCTAAAACCAAAGAGTGTTAAAAAAAGAATATTGTAAAAAAACATGTAACAATTAAAATAAACTAAATAAATAAAGCAATACATTTTTTCACATTACAACTTTCCAAATATTTTGTTCCACCATCAAACCTTCATCACCGTGTATTGAGAAGACATTCTAAATCGGGGCTCAAGTTCATGAATCATATCTTTGAACTCATCCTTGCTCACCACCCTAAATGGAAACTCATCGACGATTATGAATCGAGCAATGACCCTCCTAATCTTCTTCTCATCATACGTATCTATCTTCATCTCCCCCACCACATCCCCCTTCATCAATTTTAAAGAAGTATCGTGAGTGAACTTCGATTGAGAGAAGTCCAACTTACTTTGCTTCCGTTGATAGGCTAAACAACCCTTCAAGTGAGACCTCATACCAGAGGTCCCTTGACGGGTGTGGTGAATCACAACCGTGTGATTACAATAGTTATATTTTGTCATTGGCTTCTCTGGATCTGACACTTTTTGTCCCTTATGAAATGATCCCACATGGGAGACAGTTGAGAAATTGTCCTCCTCTTTGGGAGAGGTGGTGCTAACACATCAACACCACCCCAACTTGAGGAGTCGGCTCCTTACCAATAATAGAAAAGGAAGCATCCGCTCCTACTTGGGGGCGTGGTGTCGGTGAGTCAACCGAAGGAGTATAAGAAGAAGTAAACGGATTCATCTAAGAAAATTAAAAGTTTTGAAAAAAATTTATAATTTTTTTATCCCCTAAAATACTCATACTCTAATAGTCATTTTAAAACTGCATAATAGTCATTTAAAAAAAATAGAAACCAAACAAATTAAATTAAGCATACTCATACTCTATTTACTAATAGCCATTTCAAAACTACACATTTCATTTCTAAACAATTTCAAACATATTCACAACATTTCTAAACAATTTCAAACAAATTCAAATTAAACATAATCACAATTTCAAACATACGTGAATAATATCAAATTAAACATATTCATTTCTAACAGATTCAAACAATCAAACATATTCATTTCTAAACAATTTCAAATTAAACATATTCAGTTATTCACAATATAATTTATTTTAAAATTAAACATACTCATACTCTAATTGCTAAACAATTTCACAATCAATCAAGAAATTTTCAAACATAATTTCAAACAGACTCACAACCTTTTTGAACAATTTCAAAAAATATAAAAAAATTCAAATTGCATTATAATATATACTCATATACAATCAAATAATCAATCAAGATTCAAGCCCACTATCCATCCTCCAAGTGCAAACAGATTCACAACTTCAAACAAAACCAAATCCTCCAATCAAGCTCATCCTCCACAGTTTCACAACCTAATGTAATCTATACTCTACAATAAATAATTAACTAAATAAGTAAACAAAATTTTTACCTCAATGCAGTACATTAACCACACATGGCACAACACAAATTCACAAATCACAATCTTGTAACCTACACTGAAAAAAAGTAATTAGTTAACAAATAATGAAATGAAGAAAAATTGATTCTAATGAAATGAAATTGAAAAAAAAAAATAAAACTTTAACAAAGAGGCAGAGACGCCAGAGAGGGCAGAGGTAGAGTTGTTCGAAAGACGTAGATAGATAGAGAGAGAGAGAGAGAGAGAGAGAGAGAGATTGGGAGAGAGACTGTAAATGGCAGAGGGCAAGCGGCCTTGGCCCTTGGCCTTTGACAGCGTCATGTCAGAGGGACTGAGAGTGAGGGAGACAGCGAGTCAGAGAGCTGAGCAGTGAGAGAATGAGAGTTCGAGAGACTAGAGAGAGAGGGAGCTACGTGAGGAGAGAGATAGAGAGTTGCGGCGTGAGGTGAGAGTGAGAGAGATGTCGATTGTGAGGAGGGGGAGTTCGGGGGACTGGGGAATGGTTTTGTAAAAAAAAAAAGAACCCTAAGACCAAAACGTTGTCCAAAACTGTGCTTTTAGTTTTTTTTTTAATTAAAACTGGTACTAGTACCATGAATTTTGTAAACCCTATACTGACTCCAGTTTCGATTTTGGGAGGTATACGGTGGGCGGTGGGCGGAATCGGTACCGGAATTCCGGTACTGACGGAAGTTTTGCCCACCCCTAATTGACATTGGTTGTTCTTGGGCGTTTCAATTTCCAACCTTTTCAACTGGAACAGAGACGTTGGGTCTCTGTCCATTATAACCACCCATGCCCATAGTAAAAAAACGCTTCTGTGTTGCTTAGGAAAAAAAAACGCTTCTGTGTTCTATGTGCTCTGCTTTTCAAATTCCCCATATCTACCGTTAGCGCAGAGAACAACATGAAAAGTGAGTCTTGCGAGTCTTGTGTGGATGATCCACAATTATGCCTATCAAACACTTGATGCGATGAAAACATATAAAAATGACGGCAACTGGCAAGCAGGGACGGCAACAAAGGGAGGCCGGCTTAGCCCCCCAAAGATGTGAAGAATTAGACGGGTTATTCTGATTTTTTGACCTCCTAATATAACTTTTCTAGCTCCATCCCTCTTGGCAAGTCCTATTAATGTCTTCTTCATTGCCACCAAGTAGTGGCTTCGAGGCAAAGGTAGAGTTCCCTTAGGGAAGAAAACATTAAAAAAAACAAAATTGGAAAGATTATGATTCTATGATATTCTGCATTGATACAAGTTTTCTTAATTGTTGTTGTCTTTTCTTGTTAGGTATGTTCATGAACCATATAAAAAACAGTGCTTTGCGTTTACATTTTTGTTTTTTCACTCCAAGTCTTCATCAAGCAGATGAAGAGTTCATATCAGAACAAAGAGAACGATTTGAAACTTGCTTGCCAATGACATAACACCTGTCCATTTTTTGTTTTTGAAAGTTGTGAATCTCACCATTTTACTTGTATTTCAATCAATAATCATAGGAAATAAGCCTCACGAATCATGAACAATATTAAATTCGTACCGTCGTCTCTATCAGGAGCTTTTTTTTTTTGAAAAATAAGGAGTGCATGATTTAATACCTTACAACAGTCTTATAATGTAGGAATCTTTCGCTCTTTAGTATCAGATGATTGAATAAAAAAGTTAGTCGTATTGCGAGAGGTGGAAACTGTTAGAGATAATATCATAATCAAATCTTTAAGATTTGTAAGGGTGAAACCGGAACCGGATGGAACCGGAATGGGTCATTCCGGTTCCGGTTCCGGTACTCACCGGAATGGGATTTTCCATTCCGGTTCCATTCCGGAATTTACCGGAACGGAACCGGAATTGGAACCGGAATTTCCGGAACCGGAACCGGAAATTCCGGTTCCTTATATGGGCCTAAAAAATATATATTTAGTTTAGGCCCAACTTTTTTTAAAAGCCCAAAGCCAAAATTTGGCTGTTTTTTTTCCTGAACAAATGTCTCTTTAATTATTTTTTCCAAAATATATAAATACAATCATGTATAAACGAAGCTAGAGTTAATTGAAATAGGATACCAGCCACTAAAATACTAAATAGATCATTGTGCTTGTCCAACTAATATCCTCAAGTTCTCCATCTCTACAAAAGAAAAACAAAACAATTATAAGAGAAATACTAAGAGAACCAAATAATCAATTAACAAAGCAAAAAATTTAACAAAAAATAAATGTAAAATGACTCAATCTATCTAAATGTAAAAATAAATGTAAAATTTTCAGTCTAAATATCTATAGTGTCGACACATAATACCATGGTGTCGACACATTGGTCACACACCAGAAGACATGTCCCAGGCCAATATGATGGTGTCGACACATTGTACAAATGTGTCGACACATTGCACTATCAACTGAAAGCAGGTTTCCAGGCCAAGCTGATGGTGTCGACACATTTGTCCAATGTGTCGACACCATCATATTGGCCTGAGACATGTCTTCTGGTGTGTGACCAATGTGTCGACACCATGGTATTATGTGTCGACACTATCGACACTTAGACTGAAAATTTTACATTTATGTCTTCTGGTGTGTGGCCAAACTTCACAAATTATTCTCATGAGCAATCAAACAATCAGCAAACAATCAACAATCTCCCATAGCCTACACCCTAGATATATGATGAACAATTATAACCAAATTAGTTTTGGTTTCAAACCAATTTTAAACGTAAGAACTTGAAATTTGAATTCTGAAACTCTATCCTGTAAAATGAACTAATTTGTAATTTGGCCTGAATTAATGAAGTGAATGCTACTAATTTGTAATTTGCATCTCCATTTTTATGTACAATCAGCAAACAATCAACAATCAACAATCAGCAAACCCAGCATACCTTGATTTTGAATTTGTTTTTTTAAAAAAATTTCCGGAACCGGAAAATTCCGGGTTTCCGCCGGAAATTCCGGTTCCGGAAATTCCCTAAAAAGGGTTCCGGTTCCGGTTCCGGAATTGGCCGGAACCGGTACCGGAATTCCGGTACCGGAACCGGAATTTCCGGTGGAAACCGGATTAATTGATCACCCTTAAAGATTTGATATGATATTCAGATTATCACAATATCAAATTTTTGATATTGTTATGAAGAGTCAAATTCAAATTCAAATGTAGAGATTCAAATTTAAATATAAGATATTCTCCTATTATGCTTTGTATTATCTTTATAAATAGAGATCTTCAATTGTAATATGTATGGACTCATAATACAAAATACAGCCGCTTTCACAGTGGATGTAGGTCTTCTAGACCGAACCACTTAAAATCTCTTGTCTCTTGTTACTATTACTCTCCCCTCTTCATTTTCACCTTTTTCTTCTTGGTATCAGAGGAACAAAATTCCGCATCCTTAAAAGTTGGTGAATTTCACCTCTGCTGTACTTACAACAAATCTCCGTTTTGAGAGAAAAAAATAGGTGAGTGAAAGAGAGAGAAAAAAGACAGAGCAGAGATATGTTTGGCAAGGGTCGTGTGCCTATGATTTCAAGGTCCGATCACTTTTAGCATGTATTCAAGATCGTGTGCCTATGATATGATTTCAAGGTCCGATCAAATTCAAAAAAAAAAAATATTTGATCAGCAAAGGAGCAAAGATCAGCAAGGGAGCAAATATATATGATTTCAAGGTCCAATCACCTTCGGATCTCGTTTTTCAAATACAAGATTTCAGATTTCTCCATCTTGTGTTTGAGGGAGGATGTTAGAGATAATATCATAATCAAATCTTAAAATCTTAAAGATTGATATTCTGATTATTACAATATCAAATTTTTGATATTGTTATGAAGATTCAAATTCAAATGTAGAGATTCAAATTTAAATATAGGATATTCTCCTATCTTTGTATTATCTTTATAAATAGAGATATTCAATTGTAATCTGTATGGACTCATAATACAAAATACAGAGGGCTTTCACAGTGAATGTAGGTCTTCTAGACCGAACCATTTAAAATCTCTTTGTCTCTTATTACTATTACTCTCCCCTCTTCATTTTCACCTTTTTCTTCTTAAACTCTAAATTTTCGACATCTAAATTTTCGACCCTTCAAAAACAGAGCGAATATAGTAAGCAAAAGGCATACATGGAACTTACGAGTAAAGCATGGCTCTCCACGATCCCGTAAGAAAGATCTTTCCATATTTCTTTCTTATTCAGTGCTGTTTATGTTACCAGGTTCTGCTTAGAAAGTACCCATACGAAGAAAATGGAAAACAAGATAACGCATGACACTCGCCATTGCTTAACGCATGGCTCACAGCTGTTGCTAAAGGACACTGTGCACCGGCGGAGGCAGGGGGCGAACTGGGGCCACTGCCCGGTTGGCTCCCTAAAACAAAAATTTGTACACCTAAATTTTTTTTTTTCAAATATATTATTTTTTTACCATTTTTCTTTAAAAATTTGCCCCCATTAATCAGCTTCCTTCATGACACTGTAGATGTCGAGAAGAGGACAAATATTTGGTATAGAAAAAGCAGAAAAAATCCCGAGTTACCAATTTGGTTAACCGCTATTTTGTAAGAACGCAACTGCTATATCTACCATCCACCGGAACCACCTCCTACATACACTTGCCTGCAACATTTGGAAGAGTTGCTTGCTCTGTTTCGAATCCATCTTTTTCACTGTTTCTGCAGAGTTGGGTGGCAGTGCGTGTTTTCTTTCCCTACTGCAGCTTCTCTTTTCCTTTTTCGAGGGGCCTGAACCGTGGCTAAATTAAAAGAGTACGTCATGGGAGAGGAGGAGACCCAGAGAGTTGATCAAGAGCCTGCACCTGAGAAAGCACAAGAAAGATCAGGAAAAGAAGAGGAAGCTCAAAACGACGTTGCTGAAGAGAAGGGTGTGATCCCTCTTCTTGACCAGAAGCCCGCTCCTCCTGTTGAAGAAAGTAAGTGATCTATATCCCTTTTTCGTTGTTTGGTTAAGGATCAGAAGACTGAGCGAGGAGAGCTAGAACTTTGAATTGAATTTGCGTGGTTCACTCTCAGTTGGTGGAGGTTTCTAGTTTCAACTCTTTTTCTTTATCTAAATTTGATTACAAACAAATGGAGCACTGGAGTACTTAGTTGTCAGTTCTTCTCTGATCATGTAATTAATTTAAAGGTACTTTTGTTATTGTACAATTAGTTTGATTTCTTATTTTCTTTCATGTTCTAATGTCCAAAACGCTTTAATTTTATTATTTAGTTAGAGCATAATATAACATGCCATGCCAGACTTTGACAAAAAGCTTTCACACGAAAATGATGAAAATAAGTAATAGTTTGCCTTCCACGCCTCGAATGATTGCGAGTTGGTATAACTTATTTCATATTAGGGACATTAATAGAGTTATCCACACAAAAAGTCTTGACTTCTTCCAAAAATCCATCTCATTACTTCTCCCTCAATTCCTACAGCTGTTCCTTCACAACTCTAACCAAACTCACAGTATTAACAATGAGTTGTGTCATATATTTTACAAATTTTGAGAATATTGTAAAAATTGAAATAGATTAAAGTTTTATTGATTTTTGTAAGAATGTTGTGAAAATTATAGTTTTATGAGAAATAATAAAAAAGTGAAAAGAGCGATGATTTGAGTGAATTTTTTATATTTATTGTAATAAGAGATATGATTTGATAGATAATAGATGATTTTGAATTTTTTTTAATCAAAATTTTAATTTAGTTATGCTTGCAAATTTTCATTTACAAAGTCTCTGATTTTTTTTCCTAAAAGGAAGATAATATTTTCAGAATTAAGGAAGGAACAAATGCTGATAGACATGCAACATAGATTTGAATCCACGTTAGTCCATGACTCAGGCACATGCTAGTGTCTCCTTGATGTATTTTTCCTACACATTAGGCCTTTAGGCAAATTGCCCCATTATGAGAAGAAAATAAACATGTAGACTATGGGCCTGATATATTGTGAGAAGACGGCCAGTGTCTCCAATAGGTCAGGCTTCAATATAAAGGAGTTAATGGGGGTCTCCTCAAGTTGGCCTGAGCCTATGGGTACCGGGCACAAACCATCTTCTATTAAAAAAAACTACATGTAATTTTTTTTTGGGGATCAATGGGTGTCGGTCGTCACCCTTCGCCCTCCCCTGCTTCCGCCCCTGGGGTAGCCCCAAAGAATTGGTACTTGGGAGGTTTTGAACTTTTGGAGGCAGCAAACTCCCAAGTCTCAAGCTTTAACCACTAGGCCAACTCCATGGGGTTTATATTTCATACTTTTTTCCTAACTACTTTGACATACTTAAACTTGATCATATGTTATGTTTAGATGCCCATGTCAATTTTTTCTTCCAGCTATTACTTCGGTACATTTGGTGTTGGTGTATGACATCCATATACATACTTGATAGAAAAGCTTTTTGACAAACCTCTTGCATATATAACAGGAAGATTTTGATAAGAAGAAGGCAGAATATGCTGAGAAAATGAAAAATTGGCCGAGGTCCACAAGGTAGCTGAAGAAAAGAGGGCTATAATTGAAGCCACGCGAAGAGAAGAATTCTTGAAGGTAGAGGAGACGGCTACAAAATACCGTGATGCTGGATTCGTGCCGAAGAAATTTCTTGGATGCTTCAGCTTCTAAGATTCTCAGGCAAAGAACAGAACCAAGATAAAAACGAAGTTCTTCGGAATTGAGTTTACCTATTTTCATCACTGCAGGCTTGATCCTTTTACTTGTATTATCTGCTAATCTAAAGTTTTCTTGAAGTGTTCGTTGTTCTGCTTATAATATCTCTCTGTACTTACATGTTCAACGATTCTTCCAATCCTGAGAACCAAAGAGAATGCACAATCCCTTAAGCCTCTCCTTCTCCTTCTCTCGCTGAGATGTATCAGAGAAATAACTCATGTCATCGAGTGCCTACTTAAGCCGGCTAATATCCAATTAAATAACTATAATTTCTTTATATATAATTGATGGCACATTCAGATAGCATACATTTGGTTGCCTCTAGAGCAATTGGATTTATAGTCTTTGCCTAGTGGGGTTGTGTACTGAATGCTTCTTACTGAAAATGTATACTTCATGGAGAATCAAACTCTTAATATCTTTATTAATTTGTCCTTTGGGATACATAAAATGAACTTAACAAGCCAGGTGGTACACTGTTTCCATAACGTAGAGATCCAGAACATGTACAGAGCAGTAAACTGCATGTACTTTTATTCTTTCCTTCCTTTTTTTTTGTTTTTCTCGCCTTCAGTATTCAATCACTGAAATTTATAGCCAGTTGCACGGATCTGCGCGGCCATCTCCTCCAGCTTGAGAAATTCTTCTTTTCTGGAGGCTTAAAGCAAAGCCTTCTTTTCTTCCGTAGTCCTGTTGACGTCAGCTAACTTGTTCATTTTCTCTGCATATTTTTCCTGTCACGTATGCCCAAGGTAACTTGTCAGAAGAACACTACTAAATCAAATTAGCGGCCTTAAGTTGCTCGATGCTACGTGATTATTGGAAAGTAATCAATCACAGGCCTCTTAATTGTGCTGGTAGTGATTTAGCGCATTGTAATTCATAACAAAAATCCAAAGGAGCTGCCTATATTACCTGAATCTGCCTCATTTCTGCCTCCAAAGCGGCTTTCGCACCATTTGCCCATAATTCCAGAGAATACAACTTTTTATTTGCCCTGTTTCAACAATTTCAATATGCTAAGCTGCTCTTTTGGAGCAAAAACTCTCTCTACTGTTATAATCTATAAAGAACTCTTCAACTAAATATACACTATATACAAAAAAAAAAAATTCTTTCCAAAATGGTTAATGTGAATTGGCCATGGCTGACAACAAAGTAACAAACAAACATTAAAGAGTCAAAGAAAGACTCTGGAAGCTTAGAGGATCGTTAATCTAGACAAAGAAAAATATATATGAAGCAGGGTGACATGTCAAGACGTCTCAACAAATAGAAGTCTTATTGGCATAATGGATAAGCACTAGAATCTTAGAGTTTAACGGAATTATATTTGCCAATTTCTGTCAAAAATCCCTCCATTGGCTGAAATGTCGCTGCCAAAAGCAATGTACGCAAGTTGATAATCTAAAGTTGAATTCCCAAATACGAACG
This sequence comes from Myrica gale, assembly GCA_963930655.1. Classification (NCBI taxonomy): domain Eukaryota; kingdom Viridiplantae; phylum Streptophyta; class Magnoliopsida; order Fagales; family Myricaceae; genus Myrica; species Myrica gale. Next base: position 20,051,392 of record OZ005620.1, read on the forward strand.
ACGTATATAGATGCCAGGGACAGTGTTTTAACTCGGAAATTTCGACTATGGCCTAGGACTCATACACTTTTAATGGAAGACTCGAATTTTCTCTGGTATTTCCTCCATCTTAATCACCTTCTGCTGGCATCAAGTTCATCAATAGCAAGAAATATTGTTCAGTGTTCTAGCATCTTCCATTAACCCAAAAGTTTTGAGGAGGCCAACTCTTGAAATTTTTGAAGTTCCTACCAAATAATTAGCATGACTACGAAGACGTATTAATAATTCATTAGGGGTCGTGAAGTCCACATCGCTCCAGCAATAGTAATAGTTCCTCAAAAAACAATGAAGCATAGAATTTTAGAGCTGAAACGGTTTGAAGAACAAAAAGAGTTGGATCATTTCAAGAATCTCAGATTAAGTCTAAAACTTTGGCAACCGTTAGAAGATTAGAGGAGGCCTCTTACATGATCTCTGCTTTTGCCTGTTCCCTTTCTTCCCATGTCTTGAATAGAGCATGTCTTTTGTCAGATGTAATTTGTGCGCGCATAACATCTGGAAGACAAAATAATTGTAAGTGTTATCGCGTGCTGCACAAAAGCAGAAGAATCAAGATAGCTGACAATAATTACATCTATCAGGCGAAGCTCTTGGACACTTCTGAAGAGTAGTATCTGCAGCTCTTGTAGTTCCTACCAAACCATCATCCAGATATCAATAAGCGAATGACACGCCAAAAAGAAAAAACGACATAAGTGCTTGAATGCTAGCCTTCAGATTTAAAAGAGAGAAATAAATTGATCGATACCATTTTGAACTTCTCCTTGTTGCTCTTCATTTCTCGTACCGTGTTTCCACCCATTATTAGGAGCCATGAGATTTGCATCATCTACAAAAAAAAAAAAAAGAGCTGTTTTGAGCTTCTAATTCTGAAACAAGTCCGTTGTTCTGTGGAGGTTTTGGCGTGAACGCAAATCCTGGTGCATCTCCTTTTCCAGGCAAATGTTCTCCTCTTCCAGGAATATCATTTGTCATACCACTTGAATCCTCTACAAAAAAGGAGCGATTTTGAGCTTCTACTTTTGAAACAGGCTCGTTGTTCTGTGCAGGTTTCCTCTTGGGTGGAGGTTTTGGGGTGTACGCAGATCCTGGTGCATCTCCTTTTCCAGGCAAATGTTTTCCTCTTCCAGGAATATCTTCTACTATACCACTTGTACCATCTACAAAAAAAGGAGCGGTTTTAAGCTTCTACTTCTGATACAGCCTCGTTGTTCTGTGGAGGTTTCCTTGGGTGGAGGTTTTGGTGTGTACGCAGATCCTGGTGCATCTCCTTTTCCAGGCAAATGTTCTCCTCTTCCAAGAATATCTTCTGCCATACCACTTGCATCCTCTACAAAAAGGAGAGGTTTTGAGCTTCTACTTCTGAAACAACCTCGTTGTTCTGTGGAGGTTTCCTCTTGGGTGGAGGTTTTGGTGTGTACGCAGATCCTGGTGCATCTCCTTTCCTAGGCAAATGTTCTCCTCGACCGGTATATGAAGCGGTCTACCGACGACCGGTACAAATTTGCTGACATATTATAGATCTCAATTAAGCATATGGACGGTAGACTGACGGAAGGACAATTTCGTCAAACAAAGAAAACTCAAGGACTAAAAATTTGAAATTTGAAAGTGAAGGACTAAAAAGTGAATTTCCTTTTTAAGAATACCAACAATCAATCTCATACCATCTCATACCATCAACAGGTGGTTGATGGTTACAGTCTTACAGATCCGAAATTAAGTAGGAAATAAATTTTCAGGTGTTCTTGCTATTTGACCCTTTCAATTTTTCTATTTCTGTATTTTGCTAATTATATGTCGGAAGATTCTAAAAATTTCCTGAATCTCAGTTCATCTTAAGTATAACTATAAATGCATTTTTTACTTTCCAAATATAGAATATTTATATATTAAGAATAAATAGATTTCTTACTTTTTCAACTATATATAAAATATTTTCATAAACCTAAAATACGTAAAATATAAAAATCACTACTTCTAATGCGTAAACTAGGATGCATATATATATTTGGTATTTTTAGGCCAATAAGTCTTTTGACGGTAAAAATTAAACCGTTTTTGGAAAGAGATGGCATCAGCAAATATTTATTATTCCCTATTGCCATTCTTAGAAGGTTATGAAAAAAATCAAATAGACAGAGATCTTGTTAGATACACTCTTATCCTACTTTCAAGGTTCTGCTGCCTAAACATTTGACTTCATGTTAGATTTCCTTAATCAAAAGACCTTTGTCTCTGCTTTCTGTTGAACGGGGTATTATGGTGATGTTTATTTCCAACAACGTGGGGTATAGAAATTTCTATCAAAATAAACACACTTTAATATTTTTAACTTTTATATATCTATATATCTATATTATTTTTTTATAAATTTTAATAAATTAATTTTTTCAAAATTTTAAAAAATATTCTCCAAAATTTTGACAGAAAAACTTACCTGTACGGTGTTTAACTCTGAGAATCATCAACCATGTGCATGAGTTCATCCATTGACAACATTGCCCTTACCGCTTAACATTATCCCCGAACAAGAGCCCCTCTTTAACTTTTTCCTTTTTTTTTTTTTTTTGTTTTTGGTTAAGCACAAACTTTTCGTACTTGCCCCTTCTTTTTTCTTGCACTGCTAGTACCACTTCGGGAGCTCCGAAGGGACTCTTCCTTTTTAATATGTGATTGTTTGTAAACAAATCCTCTCTCTGTCCGTTGCTTTCTTGCTTTGTTTGGAAAGTTAGAGAGAAACAGAGATTAAGGAATAAGGAGGAAAGGGAAAATGGGTGTAGGAACAAGCACCTTTATTATCAGATGGGTCAACTTTCTCACCGTGGTAAGCTATGTGCAGTTCGTTCTTTCTTGTTAGTTTATACCTAGGCTATATTTTCATTTTCTAGTTGATTCTTTTGTACATTTTGAAAAAGGCGCTTCTGTACTCGTACTCCAGCTTCTGGTTCTCTCATGGTGTTGCCAATCAGCTCATACATGGGTTTGTTTCTGCTGCTGGGTTGTAATGTTTGCTTTATTTCTTCTTCTCGTTTCAGTTTTCTTTAATGTCTGTTGTTTTTTTTTTATTTAGGAGATTTGACTGTAAATTTCGGTTCTTACTGTTCAGTCTAATCTGACTTTGCTTTTGTACTTGATTCTACAAATCCTTCTGGATGTCTTTTGCATTATGATGTAGCGGTACAAAGTTTTTTAGCTCCGTATGTGTTGAGATTTGGTAATTTTTAGTTACCGAAGAAGATATGGGCAGCTGTCGTTAGTTGTTAATAGAAGTGAAAGCTTGATAGATTGAAGCAACGAAGTAACTTATGTGCTTTTTGTTTTTCTCATAGAGGGTTTATACCCACTCTTACCCTCTATGTGCAGCTTTTAGCTATAACTGTCATGATTTTTGGAATATGGATGAGCACTCATCATGATGGCTGTCGAAGGTCCCTCACTCTCCCTATTTTGGGTCTCGGTGCTGTTATCTTTGTGGTGTAAGTTTTGTTTATTTATTTTTTCTAGGCATAAGTTGTCTTTATTTGTAAGTGGACTTTGATTCCTTCTTTTACTTTTATTCTTTCCGCCCAACATTATTCCCTGAGATTAAAGATATGTTTTCGTTTTCCTTTGAAATGTAGATCTATAATTGGGTTCTTTGGCGCGCTCAAGAAAAAATCCATCCTCTTGTGGATCGTATCCTTTTCAAGAGGAATTTTTCAGGCATCTACATTATATTGTTTTTCGTTCTCTTATGGGTGGACCTTGACCTGTCACTTGCAGTATCTGATCATGTTGTGCTTCATTTTGGTGGGAATTCTGGTGTTCACAGTATTGGCGTAAGTGTATTCAAAGCTGAAGTTGATTTGTCATAAAAACTGAAGCTTGTGATAGCTGTAGATAACCTTTTTGCCCCGTGAAGTTACTTATCTCTTCTGCAACTACTATGAAGCTAACATGTTATGATCATGTTATATTTAGTTCTCATTAGTAATCTCTGAGTGTGAAATTTAACATGTCAATTTCAAATTTTGAAAAGCAGATATTTTTGTATGGAGAGGGATTTATCCGAATGTTCTCAAGGGGGTAATCCTATAACAAATTGAAAATCTAGGTAATTGGCGGTATGTGTCTAGAAATGATGGAGAATGACTTTATCATCACTTTCAATTCTGTTTTTGTTTTTACTCTTAAGGGATTCGGTTTTTACTCATTTTTAGTGCTAATTGAGTGCCCTCTAATTCCGTGAGAGAGTTTATGGCGAGGTGGTGTGGAATTTTGGTGACAAAAATAGAAGAGTGGTTTAGATTTCAATGCTTCGGTGCTTGATGCAGAATGTTTGGCAAGGATCACCCAGACTTTTGTAGGGTTAAATGACCATTTTACATTACATTAAGCTGGTCTTTCTCAGAGGCTTATATACCTCCCCCTTTGGGAATGCCTCTCCATTCTAATTTCTTCCCAGATTTTTTTTTTGGAAAGGGTCGGTGCTAGCTTATTCATGGCTCATTCAGGACTTGTCACTGTATACTTCAGATGTGGTTGGGTACATCCCATTTGGTGCATTTGAGTAAATTTATTACTTTCACATGTGGATGCATAATTGTGGAGTCAGGTTATATGAAAACTGGACATAACAGGCAAACCACAAAAGGTGGTGAAAAATGTGGTTTGAGTAGAGTGGAGAAGTGGAATACTATTGTGTGGTTAATCTTATGACAGACAGAACAAGGAGCAGGCACTGATTATAGGAACAATGCTTCCCTTCCAGGCACTAACGCGTATGTCGAGGGGCATATGAAGTTAGTTCTGAAGCTACCCAGTGTAGGTTGATACCTCTTAGTTGGATAGTTAATAGTTACTGTTGATTAGTCAACAGTACTCTAGATTAATGTGCCAAAAGAGCATAGGGTTCTACCATTAATTGAATTTCTCGTTCTAGTAGAAACTATTGCATATTACCATATGCTTATGCAAAGGGAAATCCTTGATGAAAATTACTGGAAGCAAGGTTATATTCCTGTTGGATTTCTTTATTTCATTGGAAAGTGTTGCATTTCCTAAATTGCTGTCTAGTACAGAGGTTCAACGTTGTGCTACTAATCTATGTCAGTATGTCAGTATCTACCAAATGTTTTGACTTAAGGAATGCTTGTATGAAGCACTGAATTTTGGCTGGTTGGGCGACTTCTGTTTTCTTATCTGCTCCAAATTGGTTCGGACCATAGTTTCCTTAATGAACGTCAGCTCTATTAAGGCCATTCCTCATTTAACGTTAATTTTAGGAGAAATGCTATTAAGAGTCGAAACAATCATTTATATGACCTGTTCCCTCTGTCAATTTTCTAATATACGGTTTTCCTTCTTTGTAAATATCATTTGAAGTTTTGCCAACAGGTAATGCACTTACATAGTAATGCTTAACTGACTTTCTGTAAACTTCTGCAATTACTTGTAGGTTTATTGTAACGAATAATGGATCTGGTCATAGCGTTACTGGTTTGAGGTGAGAATACATGTAATTCATCTCATAGCAGGTTATTGTTGTCTTCCCCTTGCTTTTTGTTGGTAGAATGCAATCTTGTGGTATTTTCCCTTCTCGCATGGTAAAATTTAGGCATTGCTTCTGTCTTGTGTCAGTTCTCCTTTGCTTGAGTAAACTTGGGTTGGTAGCTTGGTATGATGTCTGTGATTAATCTACCTCTTCTTCCATGGGTAGGTATAAAGAATACCAACTTCAAGACTACCATTCGTGGTTTCTGAAACAGGTGAGGATTTTTTTGTTATTTTAAATATGTAGATTAACCCTGTCAATTGTCTTGTATTTATTCTTGATGTTGGTATTTGTGTTAAGCTAAACAATACTGAAAACTGGAAGCGCTTGAGGAGTTGTCTTGTGAAATCTGAAGACTGCAACAACTTGTCGAGAAAATATAAGGTCTCTTCTAAACTTTTACCTTTAATTTGCTCATCTCTCTCCAGTGGCATCAATGGTGATAGTTCCACTTTTCCCTGCCACTTGGTCAAGAGTTTTTCCCCCTTGAATGCAGACTCTGAAACAATATAAACTGGCAAAACTGAGTGCCATTGAGGCTGGCTGCTGCCGACCACCATCTGAGTAGGTGCCTTATTGTTCTTTTGGAGATTTTACCCACCTCCTGAAGGTTTTTATTATTTTTATTTTATATAGATGGACATAGTTCCTCTGTATAAATTTAATAGACAATCACCATGTTTTATATGTTCAGGTTATACAGAACATTCACCACTTCTGTATAGCATTCTTATCTGTATGAAGAAATTGTAAAATTCTTGCTACGTGCCACCAATACCTTCATTCCCCTAATACATTTCACATGGGATTATAGTTTGAACCGTGCAGATGCAGTTTATTTCAGACAATAATTCAGAATAGTGACAGCCAGTGTTGCTGACATTGTACATTTAATGGAATTTGACCCAATTATAGGTGTGGTTATCCTGCTGTCAATGCCTCATACTATGACTTTAGCTTTCATCCAATTAGCCCCCACAGGGACTGCAAACTTTACAAAAATTCGCGGGCCATCAAGTGCTATAATTGTGATTCCTGCAAGTAAGCACTATTCCTAATGGTGCTATATCTATATATTATTACATATTGTTCCTGCATTTGGTTTTTCCTCTTCTCTGTTCCAGGGCTGGTGTTGCACAATACATGAAAATCGAGTGGAGAGTGGTAGCAATTTTCAATGTGATTTTGTTTGTTGTCTTGGTATGACACTTGCTCTCATCAGCTTGGTACTATGATAAAATTATATTTCCATGTTTTGTCGTTCTAGCCAGTACTTGGTAATGCACTGATATCTATACACTTCATGCGTGGTGCAATGTAGTCGATCATATACTTGGTGGGATGCTGCGCAAGACAGAATGCTGCCCGGAGCCGTTCTAAAGCTTGAAGAGGACCTATTTATATTCACGAACTCTATTTGAAAATGGAAAGAACCAATTCTCTAGTTTCCGGTCTACTTGTAACAAAATACTTAACTGTCATCTCAGATGGTGGGTTTCCAGATTGGAACGCTTTTTCCCAGAGGAACTGCGTACAAAAATCTTTAGTTCCTGATGTTTTGGAAACTCACTATGTAATTTATGTAATCATCTCACATTTGAGTGTGAAATACAGTTTCTTTCATGTCCTCTTAACCTAAATAGAAGAAATACCAAGAAATAGAAAAGGAGGAAACTAATTCTACAAACCGCAACATGAAGCATCATCGCAGCGTAATTCATCATCTGTAAGTTAAAAGGTTGACACTTCCATCCTATCAAAGAAGAGGCCGGAAGGTCCACCTTCTGGCATCAATGCCAGCATGACAGGACCTTTAGCTCCTTCTTCGACAGTGAAGACTCCAGTGTTCTCGTTCAAGTCTGTCTTGACAAAGCCAGGACTAACGGAGTTGACAGCAATTTTGGGATAGTTCTTGGATAGAACCCTTGTGTAAGCATTCAGAGCTGCCTTCGAGACAATGTAAGCAGAAAAATTATTAGGCCAGCCTTTGACTTCTCTCAAATTCTCCTTGGACATCTTCTAGAAACCCTTACACCACCTTGTCCACTTTCTCTTCTGTGAGCCCACCGGCATGACTTCTCTCAAATTCTGCTTGCGTTCTCATTTGAAATAAGCTGAAACACAACCGGACAATTGAACTCGAATTTCTCAAGTGGTCCGATTAATTTCTAGTACGAAAGGTCTAGTGTCCAAATGCAATTGTCGATGAATCACTAACATATGGTTCCAATTGTTTGAACTGATCACAAAAGTGATTCCAGTAGCGTCGTGATTGTGGAGAAATTATGCCTTTTCCATCGGTCGAAATATCTGACATAAATCCCAAAAATAGCTACATGATTTCAAGTAATAATATTGTACCTTTAGTTGTCCCAAGGTGGAGGAGACATTCACTATTCTTGGTGAATTGGACAACTGAAGAAGTGGAATCAGTTATTTGGTCACAAGCTTGATCCCGTAATAATTTGTTGTTAGGCAATTCGTTGCAGCTTCGTAAGTTTGCTTCACAATTTCCTTTAACAGGTGCAGCATTTTCACCTTCCTGTATCATGGTACACAAAAGGTAAATAATGCAGAAGATGTTTAAACTCATTTGACTGCCCTTTTTCTAGGTATTATTTAATGAAACTGTCTTTTTTTGGTAACTAGGGAATTTCAGGCACTCATTTATGTGCACCGAGCTCGGATGGATCTGACTCAATATCCGCATGAGTTTGGTTCAACAACACGGTAAACCCCGAGCCGTGCAAGCCCCAAGCCACCTCAGGGGAGCACACCCCTTAGCCTCAGGTCTTGACCACCCAAACCAACCCCATTTTATAAAACTTCACTTCCACTGAAATACACTATATTGGCCAGCAAGCCTTTTTTATTCAGTTGGCATTCCTCTCCTTTTGGGAAGCATTTGAATTTGATACCCCTTAGCTGTAGGTTTTGATCTGCTTTCAAAACTACTGTGAAGAAAAAAAAAATGACGACGACAAACGTTATATTAGATCGAGAAACTTACTCCAAAATTTAGCTTCTTCCAATCCTCTACACTCATTGTTAATCCACCAATTCCTGCATTGTTTACCTGCAATTATTCAAACAATGCAATATCTGAGCTACTAAAAACAGGACGCTATTTCATTTAGCCAATTTGACTTTTTTTTTTTCTTTCCCCAAGTGAGTGTATCATCTTCTTGGAAAGAATAACAGAACATTAATAGTATCAATTTGTAATGACAGATTGGTCACAAGAGTTTTATGCATAAAAGTGTTGACCAAAAGTTCTCCTTAAACTACTGAGCAATCCAAGCTATGAGCTGGTTGCAAAAGAGTCTAGTCAAGCTAATCCCATATTTTCATAGAACTTTTTTTGGTCCATTGCCATTACTAGTTAAACTGATACGTCTGAGCATTACAATCGAAGTACCCTACCGATGTCTTATCTTTAATCGGTTGTAAAATAGTGTTTGTGTGTCTCTCTTAACCAACAAACGTACCACATAATAGTGTCATTAGGAAGATGGGATTACGTACCAAGATGTCAAGCATTCCAAAGTGGGTTTTGATGAAGTCTGCTAAAGAAGAAATACTAGCTGGGTCCGTCCAATCTAGTAGATGAAAAATCACATCGGAGGATCCAGCAGCCTCGAGTTTTTCAGCCGCTTCATTGCCCCTCTTCACATCTCTGGCCGTTATTATCACCCTGACCCCATTTGAAGCTAGCTGTTTAGCTATCTCAAATCCAATGCCTTTGTTGACCCCCGTTACGACTGCAATCCTGGGAAAAAGTTTCGAACTAATGATGCAATAGCAAAAAGAAATTACGGGTAAGTATTAAGGCATCGCAGGCGTAGTAATTAGTACTACACAGTAACTTCAGAGTAAAACATCAAAGTACCTCTTCGTCCCAGGATTCATGGCTGTTTCCTGCCAGTGTTTGTAAAGTACGGAGGATTGTGAATTTGTGTATTAACAATATTGCAGTCGATGTCGTATATGGGGAATATACGAGGTTTCGGTCTTTGTTTGAGATAAGGTCAGAACTCCTGTATATAGACTAGTTTGTCATCGCTGGGTTTTCTGCGTAATCCATGACGTCTTAAGTGTCGGTATCTGGTCTTCCTACTTAGGCAATGACATCTTCGCTCATGATCTTTTGTTTTTGGTTACCTTGAAATTCAAGTTATGGAAAACACCACAAGTGTATGGGCTTTCTGCAGCCAAGTATTAGGCCTTGGGTTTTCATATTTGTATCCCACCCTACACCTGCCCGCCCAAATCTGCCCTCTTTCTTCTCTCTAATCCTCTAGGAGAAGGGACTCAAAAATCTCCCACACACACAACAGGTGCAACCGCTTCTGATCTCAAACACTCGAATGCGAGTTCATCCTGTTTTATGTTATTTGGTCACGAAATTGTTCCTTTTTGCGGCAACTCTCAAGTAAAGCTTATTTGATTATTGGACGTTATGAAACTTTTTCACCTTTTTTAGAAAAAAAATTCAAAAATTTAAAATTTTTACAACTTAAATTAACATCAAAATCTCACAGTTTGCACATAAATTTGAACCCTTTTCACACCAATTTTAATAATTTTTTTATTAAAAAAATTACATCAAAGAAAAGGAGGGAATTACAACCTCAACTCAACAGATCTTTGTTTTATGTGAATTTAAGGCTTTTTCGAGCCTAATAGTTCAATGAAGTGCAAGATGATTGACTAGAAATAAATAAAAATAAATAACTTCTACAAACGTGATATGAAGCATAAATAACTTCTACAAACTCTGACATGAAGGATCAACGACCACAGCGTAATTCATAATCTTTTAGTTAAAAGGTTGACACTTCCATCCTATATCAAAGAAGAGGCCGGAAGGTCCACCTTCTGGCATCAATGCCAGGATGACAGGACCTGTAGCTCCTTCTTCGACAGTCAAGACTCTGGTGTTCTGGTTCAAGTCTGTCTTGACAAAGCCAGGACTAACTGAGTTTACAGCAATTTTGGGATAGTTCTTGGCCAGAACCCTTGTGTAAGCATTTAGAGCTGCCTTAGAGACACTGTAAACAGAAAAGTACGTACGTAGGTCAGCCTTTGACTTCTGTCAAGTTCTTCTCGACATCTTCCAAAAACCCTTCCACGACCTTGTCCACTTTGGCCATGGTTATTGTGTGAGTGAGGTTATAGTGTGAGTGTGTGAGTGGACGGGTGAGATTAGAAGTTGAGAAATCTAATGACTGAAAAAATGCCACATCATTTAATGAAACCGGGTCGGTTTTGCGGGTCGGATTCATTAAATGACGTGACATTTTCTCAGCCATTAGATTTCTTAACTTCTTATCTCATCCGTCCACTCATACACTCACACAATAACCTCAATCACACAATAACTTTTGCCGTCCACTTTCTCTTCTGTGAGCCCATCCGCATCTTCTAGCTCCTTGCTTGCGTTCTCATTTGAAATAAGCCGAAACAAAACCAGACAATTGAACTGGAATTTCTCACGCGGTCCGATTAATTTCTAGTACGAAAGGTCTAGTGATGTCCAAATGCAATTGTCGACCAATCACACTATGCAAAGTGAGAAATATGGTTGTTAGTGTCTGCATTGTTTGTAAGGATTTGTGCAGATTTTTCACTTGGTTAACAAAATCTACATCTCTTTGTCTAATTGAATATTTGCCTTTTTATTTGATTATATATTTTGTTGATTGAGTGGATTAATATGCATATTTAAAAATATTATAGAAGTCTTAATTGCCATAGAGATATCTATATATTCACCTTCTCTAGATGTTGTTAGAGTCTAAACCAGGGTTTTCAGATCCAATCTATGACATAAATTCCCAAAATAGCTAAATTAGTAATAATACCGTACCTTTAGTTGTCCCAAGGTGGAGGAGACATTCACTATTCATGGTGAATTGGACAACTGAAGAAGTGGAATCAGCTCTTTGGTCACAAGCTTGATCCCGTAATAATTTGTTGTTAGGCAATTCATTGCACTTTCGCAAGTTTGCTTCACAAATTCCTTCACCGACGCAGCATTTTCAACTTCAATCTGCATCATGGTACACAAAGGTACGTAAATAATGAAGCATGTGTTTGAACTCATTTGCCTGGGTTTTTCTTCGTCTTAATTCTTGAAACTTCACTTCCATTGAAATATACTATATTGGCTACCAAGCCTTTTTGATTCAGTTGGCCTGCATTCCTCTCCTTTTCGGAAGCGTTTGAATTAGATCGAGAAACTCACTCCATCGAGCCCTAAATTTACCTTCTTCTGATCCTCTGCACTCATTGTTGATCCAACAATTCCTGCATTGTTTACCTGAAATTATTCGAACAATGCAATATCTGAGCTACTAAAAACTGGACGCTATTTCATTCAGCCAGTTTGACTCTCTTTTTTTTCTTTTTTTTTTAATCTTTGCAAAGTAACTAGATCAGTTTTTTGGAAAGAATAACAGAATATTAAGGGATAAATACATTTTGCACCTTCTAACTGTAAGATCTTTACACTTTTTATCTTTATCTATTATTTTTTCACATTACTCATTAACTATATATTGATTTCAAACACTTAGCAATCTCCTTTTAAGTTTTCCTTCAATTAATTTTTTTGTCTTTAAAATTATTATTTTACTCCCATAAAATGGTCACTACTAAAAAATCAATGGAGTCAAAATTATCATTTCACGTGCCAATAAATCCTTTTATTTTAACAGAGCAAAATGTCTGAAATCTGGTGGATGCAATGTAACAAAAATAATAGATGCATTGATAAGTTGGAGGATGCAAATGTATTTATCCAGAATATTAATAATATACAGATTTTTTTGGATATCTAGACAAATCTAGACACTCATTCACGTGGACCAGGGCGGTTATTCCCATACCAACTTTTTGGTCCATTGCCATTACTAGTTAAACTGTTACGTCTGAACATTACAATCCAAGTACCCTATCCCTTCCGATGTACCTCATCTTCAATTGCTTGTAAAATAATCTTGAGACTTGAGTGTCTCTCTTCACCGAGAAATTAAGTAGCACATGTCATTAGGAAGATGGGGATTACGTACCAAGATGTCAAGCATTCCAAAGTGTGTTTTGATGAAGTCTGCCAGAGAAGAAATACAGCTGGGCCCGTCACATCTAGTTGATGACAAATCACATCGGAGTATCCAGCAGCCTCGAGTTTTTCAGCCGCTTCATTGCCCCTCTTCACATCTCTAGCCGTTAATGGGGATGTTTGAGGGTGAAAATTTTGGGTATTAGGGTTTGTGAAATATTATAAAGTAAAGAAATGTTATGGGGGTTGGTGAAAAAGTGAAGAGAGAGAAGATTTTTAATAAATATTATAATAATAAAAAATCATGTGAAGAATTTTTTAGTATTAAACTCAAATATTTGACCCCAATTATTTGGGGCTCAAACATGCCCAATTATATCACCCTGACCCCATTTGAGGCTAGCTGTTTAGTTATCACAAATCCAATGCCTTTGTTGGCACCCGTTACAACTGCAATCCTGGGAAAAAGTTCTGGACAAATGATGTAACAACAAAGAAATCATGGGTAAGCATTAAGGATGTCACTGCTCAGTACTAGCGTCGCAGGCTTAGTAATATACAGTAACTTCAGAGTAAAAGATCAAAGTACCTCTTTGTCCCAGGATTCATGGCTGTTTCTGCCAGTTGTTGTAAAATTACGGAGGACTGTGTAACACTGCAGTCGATGTCTTGCATATATATGGAAATATACGAGGTTTCGGTCTTAATTTGTTTGAGGTAAGGTCAGAACTCGTGTATATAGACTACTTAGTCATTGCTGGGTTTTCTGCGTAATCCATGACGTCAAGTGTCGGTATCTGGTCTTTCTACGTAGGCAATGACATCTTGGCTCCGGTTATTATGTGAGTGTGCCGATTGCACGGTGAGGATTGCATGAGTGTGTTTGGACGGCTCAGATCGCGCCACCGAATAAATGAGCTATCCTCCCACGCGATCCACCCACACGATCCACGATCCGATCTGAACTCCACGATCCCCACCAAATTGAACTCCCTAGCTTTCCTCCCCCAAATTGGCTGCATGATTTTTCCAGACCCCTCTGCCGATTGCCTCACGTTTGCGCCGCCAGAGCCCGCTTCAGCCTTCAATTTCCACTTCGCCGGAACCCAGAGTCGTATGCAGGAACTCATCTTTACTGGTAAGCAGTTGGAGGATGGACACACCCTCACTGATTACTATATCCAAAAGGAGTCGACCCTCGCTGATTTATGAATGTCTTTCTTTGTGGGGGAAATGATGGTTGTCTGTGGTGTTGTTGTGGTTGGCCTATCTTTTACAAGTTTTTACTTTTACTTTGTTTGGTGGTCTCGTTCTTGGTGTATAACTAAGAACAAAATTTAAATCTCGTCTTTTTAGTAATGTAATTCCAAATTTCTGCATTTCTTTTGATGATAATTGGAATCTGTGGGTGCTTTAATATGATTCATGGATACGTAGCCTTCTGTAAATATTGAGGGGGTGGGTAACTACAAATGAATTCTGAAAGTTATGGTAAAACAGTTGGAAGTTGCTGAGATTTAGAAGTGTGGTGGGAGGAGAAAATACATTCATTTGATAGTTTTTTTGTCTATTCTTTTTTGTTGTCCTCATCCGTTGTGTTTGGTTGTTCTTGAGGCTTCAGTATGTTCTTGTGGCATGTGAGTCTGGTCTCCTGTCATTTTTGGCATATGGGAGAAGGCTTGGTTGGGTTGGTCTGGAGGAATTATAATTATTTGTAAAATGGTGTTTGACCTCTCCAATTTTGGGGAGGAAAACGGGAGGCTCTGAGTGCAGAAGATAAGGGGATAAGGGGACGAAAAGAGGGAAAGACAGTGAAGAAGCTGAAAATCTGAGCGAGAAGAGTGGTGAAACTGATCTGAGTGCAGAAGATGTTTCTTTAGCATTTTCGAAGTCCACCTTTGGAGAGAATTTGGGGAGTTTGGAGGTGTCAGCGAAGGCGTGAAATTTGGGGGAGTCGGCCAGAAACGGGTTACGGTCGGATCGTAGAGTTGAGTCGCCCAAATTGCTCATTAATGCACTGGCGCGTCTGAGCGGTCCAAATCCCTTCACGCGATCTTGACCGTGCAATCGCAACACTCACACCCTTCTCCACTCACATAGTAATCGGAGCCATGACATCTTCTTTTATCTTGGGTTTTCTGTGTAATCCATGACGACTTAAGTGTCGATATCTGGTCTTTCTACGTAGGCAATGACATATTCGTTCTTCTTTTGTTTTTGGTTCCCTTGAGATTCAAACTATGGAAAACACCACATGTGTATGGGCTATCTGCACCCAAAAGTATTAGGCCTCTGGGTTTTCATATTTGTATCCCACCTTACCCCTACCCGCCAAAATCTGCACCTCTCTTTCTCTCTCTAATCCTCTAGCCGAAGGGATGCAAAACTCTCTCTCACACACGCACACCAGGTACAACCGCTTCTGATCTCAAACTCTCGAACGTGAGTTCATCCTGTTTTATGTTATTGGGTCCCGAAATTGTTCCTTCTCGCGGCAACTTTCAAGTAAAGCTTATTTGATGATTGGACGTTATGAAACTTTTTCAGTTTTTTAGAAAAAAAATTCAAAATTTCAAAATTTTTACAACTTAAACATCAAAATCTTACAGTTTTTGCACATAAATTTCAACCATTTTTACACCAATTTCAATATTTTTTATTAAAAAAATTACATCAAATATTCTCTTTTATTTATTTTTAGCAAATTCCATTATTTTTTTAATTACAAATTTTCATCAAATCTTCTATCTTCTTACATTTTCACAATCTTGATAAAATCATTCTACAATCAAATATTTTCAACTTTTTTCACCAAATTTTTATAAAAAGTCAAACTTTCAAAATTCTTAAAAAAATTCTTGTCAAATATCACCTAATTAAGACTTTATTGATTTAAAAAATTCGTCTATGTGGTTCAATGGTTTAATTTTGTGCTCTTGTTTAGTCATCACTACAACAGATTTTTGCCCTTTAGCTACAAATTTATTAGCAACGAACTTAATTTTGTAGCAAAAACTATGCTTTTACAACATAAATATTGTTTCATCTTAACGGAGCTTCGACGTTTGTCTTTTAGTAGCTAGTTTGTTGTGGAATCGATTTTTTTCCTTTCAGAGAAAATTGACGCTTGCGGCTTTAGAGCGAAATTCTTGTAGTGCATCACCGCGATTCATACCTTGCATTACTACTAAAGCTCATCTTTTATCGTGTTTGAATTGGTTTTGCTTTAGGGCTCGCACATAACTAAATGCAAGCAGTGATAGGGGTGTGCGTTAGGGGAAGTTCAAACTTTTTGTGTAGAAAAGATGTGATCAGTGGCAGACGCAAGGGGTATCGAACCCGTGCGTCCGCTACCCACGACTTGCCCAAAAAAAAATTTACATGTTTTTTCTTTTTCTTCATAAGTTGACTAGATCCGATACATATTAAGTTCAGATCTGATACCCATTAAGTTCATGCCAACTAGACTTAATGAGTATCAGACCTAAAACAAACTTTTTTTTTCTACACATTGATTTTGCTCCTAGTGTTACGCAATAACTAATGCAAATATACAGTTATTATGATTTTTTGTTTTGCATCAATTACAAGTTCTTCGACTGATGGGTAACTTCATGCCGTCTTGCTAAATTTCTGTTAGTAAAACATTATTTATTTTTTGCTCATAATTTTTCACAATCAAGACCACTTCATTTCTTTCTCTCTATGTTGATTTGTTTTTTATTTTTATTAGAGACCTCGAAAAATGATGTGTTTGTTTAGGATCCTTGTATAGGTCAAACCAAAGTTCTGACCTCTTTTGGGATATATTTATCTAAAAAACTCTTTTACTAAATCTTGCTTATCCTGGAAATTTTGTTTTTATTATTCAAAGCATGGTTTGCCATTAATTGTTGCTTTGTGTGTGAAAGTTGTTTTGGAGAATATGAATATCTTTCAATTCCAAATCCATAGAACCTAGAGAAAGTAAATTGCAAATGCATCCCTAGTAACCTTTTGTCAAAAGAAAAAGGGAAAAAAAAAGACAGACCTCAGTTGTGGTAGTAACCAAAAAATGTAAGAAAGACAACTTATAGTGACATCAAGACCTCAACCATCAGAATCATCGGTAATTTGTTCTAAAGTTTTAGAATTAAGTAAAAAATTAACTTGAATTAAATCATCAAGAGTGATTTGCGTAATATGATGGGAGATGGCTGGATGAATGATTGCATGTTAGTGTATATCAAGCAAGAAGTTTTTAAAACTCTTGAGAACAAAGTCATTTTGCAACATTTTCAGAAGATGCAAACTCGTATGATCCAATTGTCACCTCTTAATAGTAGTACATAGTATGATACATGTATTCCAATATTTTTAATGCTTTTAGTCCTTAATTTTCTACATTGTAACTCTAAGACAATGTTTTGCATTATGATAGAAAAGAAATTGTCATTTCGTCTTTAAAGTTCGACATCCATGGATTTTAATCCTGGTTCCGCCACTGGACGTGATTGATTATAATAATTTCGTATTTTTATATTCTTCTTTTTTATTTGGCGGACAGTAAATGACATGAATCTTCTCTAATGAAATGGTAATTTCCTGTTTTATAGGATTCTGCATAGAGCCGCATTTGGTGATGAGCAGTATTTGAATAATTTTCGAGTTGGTATCACCAGTGACGCCGAACAGAATAGAGATTATTCTGCGGACTAAGGGAATAGGTAACTTGCAAGGAAAAGGATGGAGAATTCGACCCAAAATTTAGAGAACACTCTTTCATCAATTTCAGAATTAGGCTATGTTTGTTTCGTTCTCGAAAAGTTTTCAAAATCATTTTTTCATCAATTTCAATACATTTTTATCAATCACAATAATTTTTTACACTTTCCAACAACTTTTAACAAACTTTTAACCAATCCCAAGAGAATCTACACTATCTCCAAAAAAAACAAACACAAAAAATATTTCCAAAACAAAACCAAACATAGAATATTCGGGAATAAATCAAAACAACCCACAAGCAGGGTTAAAATAGCTGAAAATCGAACATTCATAGAATTTTACCAAAAATAGCAAAACCCTAAAAGTCTTACCAAAACGAAATACTGAAAGAAATCAAACGATTGCCAAAAATCTGGCCCAAATTGGATTCAGAATTATTTCCTAATCGACAAATAGAAAAAATTAACTAAAAATGGAGATTCGAAAAGGAAAACAGCAGATTTAGGGCTCAAAACGAGGTGCACCGGGCGTAGCTGGGTGGCTATGACGTGCGCGCCGAAAAGATCTTTTCCGAATTGGGGTCACGGGCGCGAATCAGACACTTGTGCCAAAGTTATGACCAAAAAACCGACACGTGCACGAAAACCGCCCCAATTAGGCTAGATCGCGATTTCTTGCCATCTTTGAGCTGATCCTCCCGTTCCAGGTAATTCAGCGCCATCAATGAGCAATCTGACAGCTCGGCATCGTCTGACTCGAATCCCCCTGCATCAACCAGCCTTCTTGTCTTGTGGAAAAGTTATCAAGGAGAATGCATTTAGCCCTAGCTGCAATAGATAACCTTGGATTGATCAAAGAGAGAAGGCTGTTGTTTGATCACTAAGTGCTGTGTAAAACAGTTGTTGGAAACTCATTTGTTCTTCCTGTATGATACACTAGTGAAATAGTTGTTGGAAACTGTTTCATACACAGTAGTGAAATAGTTGCTGATGTTCTGTGTTAAGCCGTACGTTGACAGACTGGAGACTTTAGTAGGGACAGCTATTGGAATGTTTGTTAAGGATTTCTGTGGCCCATGTTCAACCATTGGTCTGGGATCAGAATCTTAGCTACTATGAGAATGTGTCCATGTCCTTATCATTCCTAAATCCCAATGCATACAATGGAAGTTTTGTTGAAGAAAATGAAAACTTGGGAAATTGCGCGATTGTTTTGCTGCTTGTAGACTTGTATTGTTTAATTGCAGTATTAAAGGTTTCCAAGTCACTTGATACTTTTTTTGTTTCTGAGCTGTCCTTAATGATGAGTTGGAGCAGTATTCCTTCTGAAGTGAACTTTTTTGTGTCTCGATTCCATTGCAAGACAAATTAGATAGATTCAAGAAGCAGCAAGAGAAATGCCAGTCAACCCTCACCAGCATTGCAGCATCTAAAAAGGCCACTACTCAAACATCCATACCTGTAGCTATGGTACTTTCATCTAGTGCAAGGTAACTCCTGCTCCTACTGTCAAATTTCGAAATGATACATATACGCTTCAAGCATGTCATAGATCTACTGCTGGAGGATACCCAACTATTCCATCTTCCCTGAGCAAA
Organism: Myrica gale; assembly: GCA_963930655.1. NCBI lineage: Eukaryota > Viridiplantae > Streptophyta > Magnoliopsida > Fagales > Myricaceae > Myrica > Myrica gale. The sequence continues at coordinate 20,070,337 of OZ005620.1, forward strand.
TGTTTATTGCTTCATCTAAAAGGTTGACGCCGAGGACAAACAAACTTTTTTTTTCAGCTAGCTCTCATTAAGATCAAGGAAGTTTAAAAACCTCAAGTACATGCTCTAAGGGGCATGTCAAACCCTCTAAAGAGGTGACGGGCCAAGGAGCAAAAGGTCCTAATGACCATACAAACTCAAACTCAAAAGGACGGGAAAAGACCCATAAAGGATGGAAAGCTAACAAAGGACAAACAAAATTTAAAAGGTTGAGACTTCCATATTCTTATTAAAGTAGAGGCCGGAAGGTCCACCTTCAGGCATCATAGCTAGCATGACAGGACCTTTAGCTCCTTCTTCAACAGTCAAGACCCCGGTGTGGTGGTTCATATCTGTCTTGACATAGCCAGGACTAACTGAGTTGATAGCGATGTTTGGATAGTTCTTCGCCAGAATCCTCGTGTAAGCATTCAGAGCTGCCTTAGAGACAATGTAAGCAGAAAAATTAGTAGGCCAGCCTTTGACTTCTCTCAAATTCTCTTTTACATCTTCTAGAAACCCTTCCACCACCTTGTCCACTCTGTCTTCTGTGAGGCCATCCACATCTTCAAGCTCCTTCCTCGCCTTCTCATTTGAAATAAACTGAAACACAAACACAATTTAAGTTGGGTTTTCTGAACTTGTCCAATGCAATTGTGCCCGAATCACACCATTAACGCAAATGTAGCAGTTATTGCAACTAATTTGTTCTCCATGTTTTCAGAAACCAACTTGTAGTTCCCAAGTGTTGCGAGATGACCAGAGAGTGATTCCATTAACGTTGTGATTGAGTAGAATCATGCCCCTTTTCCATCAGTTGAATTTACCACATCCCTAAAATTGCTACTTTCCAATTAATAATAAGTTTACCTTTAGTTGTCCGTAGCCGGAGGAGACATTCGCGATTCTTGGTGAATTGGACAATTGAAGAAGTGTCATAAGTTCTTTGGTCACTAGCTTGATCCCGTAATAATTTGTTCCTATACAGTTTGTCGCAGTTTCGTAAGTTTGCTCCACAACTTCCTTCTCGGACCCAGCATTTCCACCCACAATCTGTATCACGGTACGCAATGGTAGGTATATCAATGGAAGTAAAGCGGCACCCATTCCCTTTGGGTAAGGGAAGCATTGGGATTTCTGTCTTGCTTTCCCAAACAATTGCATGCCCAGAGAAAAAAACAAAAAAAAGTAACAACAAAGACAGACAATATATTAAGAGACTTACTTCATTTGGGTTTAAGATCTTCCAATCATCCGGGTTAATTATGGATCCAGAAACACCTGCATTATTAACCTGCAATGTTTTCGAACAGTTTCAATAGCGGAGCTTATAAGATGGGAGAGAAGAAGATCTCGTTTTAAGTAAAATTTAATTGATTCATTTGCCAAGCGAGTATATGTTCATCTTCCTGGAAACAAGAGAAGTAAAGCATATTCGTCTTAACTAAAACAACAGCTTGGTTTGAAGATCAATTCTCTATATACAATTATCACTATCAATCTGTTTTCCTTAAACTTTTGATAATCCAAGCTATGAGCTGGTCAAACAAGGAGTCTAATCAAGCTAATCTGATACACAGAAATTTTTGGTCCATTTTCACTCTAGGTGTCCATCAGGATGATTGAAAATTACGGACCAATATGTCAAGCATTCCAAATTGGGTTCTGATGAAGTCTGCCAAAGAAGAACTGCTAGCTGGATCGGTAACATCTAGTTGATGAAATATCACATCGGAGAATCCGGCCGCCTTGAGCTTTTCAACAGCTTCACTGCCCCTCTTCACATTTCTTGCAGTTAATATCACCCGGACCCCATTTGAGGCTAGCTGTTTGGATATCTCAAATCCAATGCCTTTGTTGGCCCCTGTTACGACTGCAATCCTGGGAAGAAGTAGGAAACAAATCATAGGAAAAAAAACCCTAATAAATTAAGGTTCACTGCGCAGGCTTAGTACAAGACAATGAACTTTAGAGTCAAATCAAAGTACCTCTTCGTCCCGGGATTCATGGATGTTCTGCCAGTTGTAAGATTAAGGAAAGAGTGCGTACTCTGAGAAGATAATACAGTTTCGCTCTTTGTTTGAGGTCAGAATTCAGATAAGAGATATATATCGTTGGCCATCAGTGGCTTTTCAACATACGTAGGCCATGACATCTTCCTCTGTTTGGTATCAGACCTTGACTTTCCTACTACGTATGCAATGACATCTTCCTTTCTTTTTCGTTTTTGGTTCCCCAGGCTGAGCTCCATGGTTTTTTCCTTCCAATGCCATTGTGGCACTCAATTTCTGCCCCCCCCCCCCGTCAGAATTCAGATAAGAGATATATATCGTTGGCCATCAGTGGCTTTTCAACATACGTAGGCCATGACATCTTCCTCTGTTTGGTATCAGACCTTGACTTTCCTACTATGTATGCAATGACATCTTCCTTTCTTTTTCGTTTTTGGTTCCCCAGGCTGAGCTCCATGGTTTTTTCCTTCCAATGCCATTGTGGCACTCAATTTCTGCCCCCCCAGGCCCACCCACAGTGCCAGAACCCCTGCTCCTGCTGTCAAATTTTCAAATGATACAGAGAGATTTCAACACAATAACAGCATTCGGAAAGCCCCGGTGGGAGCTCAGATCAAGCGCGTCATAGATCTACTGTTGGAGGTTTATGCCCAACTATTCCATTCTTTGTATGTCGATATATTAACACATATCATGGCTGGATTGATTGAAAGGCAGTGGGTTTGCTTTAAAGAAATTGCTTATGAGCTCTGTGCAGTTGATTATTTGGAGTTTTTATCAGATCTTTTTCAGGTAAACCAATTTTCGGGTAACCTCTATTTCTTCATAAAAAATGCTAAGATTACGAGCGAAAATCTTCCCTGGAATCTTAACTTGTGGTGACCACAGACCACTATGTTGGAAGATACTGGAAGTACAGGTAGGCCGTTAGTCATGTTCTTCTAGCACACTATGGAGATTTAGATGAGAATAAGGAAGAGAGTTTGTTAGGCTTTTTAGGAGTCGGGGAGTCTTGCATAGAAGAGAAATTAGGAGTTACCGAGTTAATAAAAAAAGTTGCTTTGGATTCAGTGATACTTTTTGATCATCGATGGTAAATTTGAAATTTTTGAATAATACAATTTTGTGTGATTTCAAGAGAGAATTGTTGTGGTTGATTCTGGAGTTTTTTTTACTGAAAGCTTAGTTGGTTATCTAAAAGATAAAAGCAATTCCATGGGTTGTAGGCTAAAAGTGGTTGCAAATGGGGTTGCAAAGTGGTTTTCTTGGGGCTAGTATGGGAAAAAAAATCATAATGTTGATCATGAGGGATGAGTATTTGGACAAGAGATCAAGTGGTAATGTTCCTGGTTTTATATGCACCTGAGTTCTGAAAGCTTATTGTCTTGTCTAAGAATGAGACTGGAGAATCTTGTCATTGTAACGGTAACGAGTTTGCTTGGAAGGACTCTTTAATGAAGGAACTAGTAATCTGTTTGACTTAGGGTACTGGAGGAGGTTTAGTTTTGTTTCTCTCTTGCAAAATTACAAAGACTTTGTTTACCATAACACCTCACACCTGGATTTTGGAAATTCAGATGTTAGGTCTTATTTTGAAGCCATTCGGGTTGATATTAAAGTTTAGAAAAGAGCAAGATGGTTTAATGTAGAATATGTTATTATCTGCATTCCACTGGACTTATTGAGGGTGATGATATGATTACCCACCCGAAGCAAACTGTGACTATGTTTCCAAAATTTATTTGCAGCCTTAGAAATCTTTTATGTATTTTGTTGATTTAACAGGGAAACAGATCATACTTGTAGACAATTGTACATCCAATTGATGGTGATTAATTATGTCAGTGGGCAATTTGGAGTTGTTGTTTCATTTGTAGTAACTATGAGGTATGTCTTCATGGGATCAACATCAACTAAAATGGTTGTTGTTGGACCAATTTAATGCTGTTTGTATTTGCAGACTAGGCAAGCCTTCACGCCGGAGCTAATAAATGAAGCCTGCTATGTTGACTTAAATGCCAACAAAGCTGTCTTTGACAGCTTGAGGAATAACCCGAAAGTGCACTATGATGCGAAGCGTTTCGCTTACAAGGTATCATTAAACTTATTTAGCTGCAGACCTTAAGGGACCGCAAACAATTAAAAATAATAATTTGGCTTTAATTTAAGTTGTATTCAAGCTTTTTCCTTTGTATCTCTTTCACGGTAGATGATATTTTGACTGATCAATTGATCTGCAGTCCAAACACGACCTGAAGGACAAGAATCAACTTCTTCACTTAATAAGGAAATTTCCAGAGGGCATTGCTGTCATTGATCTGAAGGATGCGTACCCATCTGTGATGGAAGACTTGCAGTTATATGCAGTGTGTGAATGTCTCATTTTGTTTGACAAACTTCTACATCTTAAAGATTCATGCTTTGATAATTGCTCTAGGATCTTGTTTATAGGAGTATCTGGAAACCACCATTGGCCTTTTTAGCCAAGGGGATTCTTCGGGGGCAGTTTTGGATTTAATCCATGGGAGGGAGGAACTTGGAAGTGGAAAGGTTGTCCTTGGTGTGTAGCCTATCAAAAGCTGATTGACAAAAAAGAAAAAGTCACTAGGAAAATGTTCATGTTGCATTGAAGCCTGCTGACAAACCTCTGAATTCTATTATTTGATTGTGTACTGCCCACCAAATGTAGTTCACATCATGTGCAGTGTAATAGTTGGATTTAAAAACGCCTAGCAAGTAGGGAATGATTAGAGCTTTTTGCTTCATCATACTATGCAAAGAAGCTTCCAGTTCCAACTTGTTAACGATCCTAACATCAAAAGGTCATCAATAAAAGAGTTAACTTGTGTGCTTTGGTGGGTGGGTGTGAAGAAAGGTGCAAATTGTGTGCTTTGAGGAGGGAAAAGGAAGCAAATTGTGTAATATAGTCATATGCGCTATAGTTTGTCTCAAGGATCAAGGCAGAGTATGTTATAACCCAGAGAGACACTTACCACAAGTGCAACCATTATACCCCAATGCACTAGTCAAAATTACAATTAGAGCTCTTTGAAATTGCCTATGAAGCCAGTTTCCCCTTGGTAATTATCTAAACTGGGACTGACATCCATGTAATATCTTCCCAATCCAATCACCCAATATAAATCCGATGCATATCTAGAATAGTTCAGATTACCACAATCTTTTCATCCCAAGGCTCTGATGTTCCCCATTTGGGCTCCCCCAACTTTGCAATGTCCTAGTACTAGGTTGACTCTAATACTATGGGTTATGGTTAAAGAAATGCTAAGTAGATCTATCCTATATCCTAAAATGAATAATCAAAGTTGAATTGGAGTTCCTTAAAAGTAGTTATAAAATGTTTCACCTAATAAACATTTAATGTTGGACTTGACATCAACACGGTCAACCAATGTGACTTAACACATATTCATGCTAATTCTGAGTGGTATCTTTGCTTTTGAGAGAAGCCACTGAAATGTGTGTGAGTTTTGTAGCTTTGGATGTTGAATTAGCTTTTTAAAAAACTGATTTTTTTCGCAAAATCTGGAGATGGCTTTGGAGGTGTGGTGTGATTCCTCAGTGATTGTCTGTTGGTTGTTGCTTCTTTATTCTGCATTTGAATGTTTTCTTTTATCTACTTCTTTTCCTTTCTTTTGTTTTTCTTTCTCTTGTTTGTTTGGTTTTTGCTGTTTCTGACCAAAGAAAGTTACATGAATTCGTTGTTTTTCAGGCTTTGAAAGCTACTGGTCAGATTTGGCTGCTATCGAACTTCGACTCCCAGGAAGACATTGCTTATCCAAATGACCCCCCGAGTGCCTATTAAGGTGGATGATGACCTTAAAACAGCTGTTTCGGGGAATTGAATTGCCTCGTGATATGATTGACATTGAGAGGGATCTCCAGAAGAATGGGATGAAGCCTGCCACAAACACTGCTCAAAGGAGGGCCACGTCAGAGGTTCATGGCCTTTCATCGAAGCCCAAGCCAAAGAAGAAGAAGAACGAGATCACCAAGAGGACAAAGCTGACAAATGCCCATCTTCCAGAGCTTTTCCGGAACCTGGACAGTTAACAATTCTTGAAGTTCAGATGAGCTTTTGGTCAACCTCATGCTACTTGCATTGGTTATGTAGATAGAGAGTATTCTAGCAGTTCTAAATCCAAACTGATTCTCTTTCCAGATTTGCACATAACCGTCCGGGTTTGGTTCGTGTACCTGAATCACCGGTTGTCATTGAGGGGCGGAAGCAACGGGGTGCGATGGGTATCCCAAAAAGAAATTTTTAATGTAATTTTTTTGTTTTTTTTTTGTTTTTCTTTATAAATTAATCAAGTCTGATACCCATTAAGTTCAGGCCAAATAGACTTAATGGGTATCGGATCTAAAATATTTTTTTCTATACATTGATTTTGTTCTTAGTGTTACATAATAATTAAGGCAAACATACAGTTATTATAATTTTTTGTTTTGCATCAATTACAAGTTCTTCAATCGAGGGGTAACTTCCTGCCATCTTACTAAATTTATATTAGTAAAAAATTATTTACTCTTTGCTCCTATTTTTTCACAATCAAGACCACTTCATTTTTTTCTCCCTATGTTGATTTGTTTCTTCATTTTTATTAGAGACCTCAAAAAATGTTGTGTTTGTTTAGGATCCTTGTATAAGCCAAAACAAAGTTCTGACCACTTTTGGGATATGTTTATCTAATGAACTCTTTTACTAAATCTTGCTTATCTTGAAAATTTTGTTTTTATTATTCAGAGCATGGTTTGTCATCAATTGTTGCTCTCTGTGTGTAAGTTGCTTTGGAGAATGTGAATATCTTTCAATTCCAAATCCATAGAACCTAGAGAAAGTAAATTACAAATGCATCCCAGTAACCTTTTGTCAAAAGTCAAAAGAAAAAAAGGAGAAAAAAAAGAGAGACTCTACTCTCTAGGTAGTAACCAAAAAATGTAAGAAAGACAACCCCTAGTGACATAAAGATCTCAACCATCATAATCATCTGTAATTTGTTCTAAAGTTTTAAAATTAGTAGGGAATTAACTTGGATTAAATCATAAAGAGTGATTTGCGTAATAATATGAGAGATAAATATATGAATGATTGCATGTTAGTGTACATCGAGCAATAAGTTTTTAAAACTATTGAGAACGAAGTCATTTTGCAACTTTTTCGGAAGATGTAAACTCGTATGATTCAATTATCACCTCTCAGTCGCAGTACATATTACGGTACATGTATTCCAATATTTTTAATACTTTTTGTCCTTAATTTTCGACATTGTACCTCTAAGACAATATTTTGCATCACGAAATAATTTTTTTTTTGTCATTTCACCTTTAAAGTTCGACACCCATGAATTTTGATCCTGGTTCCGCCACTGGCAGTTGATATCTATTGAAAAAGCCAACCTGGTCCAGGCTTCTTCTTTGAGACTGCCTAATGCTCCTGATTTGGTTGTCCATTTTGCTCAGTTAGATTTTTCGTTTTGCCTGGAGGAATGTTGTGGCCTGTATATTATTTACTCTTATGATTTTTATTGGAATATGCATTGCAATAAATGGACCTGCTTCCCAGCCCCTCATGCTATCGATTCATTTCATTTCCATCCACATTGAAGGCATGGCCCTACTTAGTTGCTCATAGCTCAGTTCCATAATCGGCATAAAAATTATGCTGGACCCTTGTAAAATCTCAAATAATGTGCATTGCAGTGGGTGACAGATCTCGTACAAGTGGGTGAAGCATTGGGGATGTGCATCTCTTCAAACAATAGAACTATAATCATTAAACAATAATTATTAATTTTTTTGAAAAAAAAATGATACAGAAGTTTCGTGTTAAATGCATTTTGTACCAACTAAAAGTTAGACAAAAAAATTACCTGCAGGTTAAATGGGTTCTCGATCATTTTAGCTTAGTTCTTATAATGCTCCTGAATATTAAAATTTTAATAAAATAACACCGAATCTTGCAAGTGCAGTTACATTGAGGCCCTCGATAAAGGAATTAAGAGTCCGGAGAAAATACATTTTTCACCCACAAACTACCATAGGTTTGACACTTTGCACTATAAACTATCAATCTTGATACATTACGCCCTTTAACTACTAATTTTTAACATTTTGCATCATTTTTCAAAATTTGAGAATAAAATGATAATAATGTCCTTGACACATTTTGTATATAGTAAAGATATTATTGTAAATTTATTAATTTATCAAGGGTATTATTATCAAATGAAGGGTGTAAAGTGTCAAAATTAGTAGTTTAGGGTGCAAAGTGTCTAACATTGGTAGTTTGAGGGTGCAATGTCTTAAAGATGATAATTTGAGGTGTAAAGTGTCAAACCTATAGTAGTTTGAGGGTGGAAAGTGTATTTCCCCCTTTGAGTTTTGTTTAACACGTGACGACGGCTATGTTAGAGAAGGGTAAGTTGGTAATTATGATGATAACGAGGCGCCAATTCAAGAACCCGCGGCACCGGCCTTTAAAACGACTTTTCGGTTTTTCCTCGTCCACCCATTTTTGTTCCGACTGTGAGGCCTCTGTTCTGCTTTAGGTTGGCGATATCAAAGAGAACGAAGCCAAACACAAAGAGAGACGTCCATCGACCAGGAAAACGCAGCAAAAAGATACCCACAGGCCACAATGCTCATTCAAGCTCCTCACACCTCAACTCTCTCTCCCACTTATCTCATCCTCCACCCGCGGCGCCTAAGCCTTAACGTCATAATTCCGCGCTCTGCTCCTTCAAACGGAACATACCCTTACCGACTTCACTTTTGGCTTATTGGGAGCATCTGATTGACAGTCCTTTCTTCCCCTGTTTTATTCTTTTTCATGGATATAATTCTATTCCAGTTTCTGGGGTGAATGAGGCCATGAACGTGTGGTCTAGGCGGAGAATGAATCGGCAAATGGGAGTTTCAGCTGCTGAAGACAGGAGTTCGAGCTTCAGCTCGGAGGGAAAAGGTTCCTACCATTTGAATCTTCTCCAACGAAATTGTTATGTGCGTGTGTGAATGTGAATGTGAAACAGTTGTATCAATCGAATGGACCTTTAATGCTTTTTTTTTCCTAAGCAAAAGTAGCCTTACAAGCAAATAGAAACATTAAAGGGGGTTATACACCCAGTCACAGTTTAACACAGACGGTGGAAGAGACCGAAGTGCAAGATTGCCAGACTTTAAAGAGAGTGCAGTGCAGCCCAATTTGCAATCTTATACGCCAGCCGGTTCTTCTTATGCGGTATCCATGAGAGGCTCCAATTTGGATAGTCAGCAAACAATGCATGAAAACTATGACAATCTTCAATAAGATAGCCTTCCAGATGCTGACCTCCCTGATTAATGACATTGAAAACTTCTAGATAATCCCCTTCAAACTTTCAAAGAGTACTTTAGACCATTGATTTAAAACTGTAGACCTTTAATGCTTATTTTGTCCCTCAAACTTTTGTCCAGGATTAACAGGCAAGATTTTTAGTGAGAGCCAGTATCCTTGTGTCTGACACCTTCTAAAGGATCAGCCTTTCAGGCCTGAGGGTTGACATCTACCCGAGTTGCTGGGAATGTTGTTCAAACTGATAGTACTTGTATACTAATACTTGCTTCCTAACATTTATATCTATACCGTAGGGAAAATGGAGGGTACCTTTGTGTTGGCAGGGATCCTTTTTATATGCCAACATTTGGTTATTGGTATTACAAGTGTGAAAATGGCACAAAAAGAGTGGTTGGGACTTTTACTTCTGATTCGACAATGAATCAGGCGACCCCATACAAGTCGATTGATATCCCTATATCAATTTCTTGTAGTTGCAGGCCTCATACACGATCCAGTCTATTCTAAGCATCACATTTTCTAGGTTCTCTGTTCAAGTTCAGCTTACCACTTGATGCGTAGGATTCTCTCATTACCAAATGCAACATCATATTTCTCTGGTAATTGACAGGTTATTTCTGGTTTATGCAGAAAAGTTGTGGAACACGTATGTTTGCTCAAAGAAAATAAGAATTTATCTGATGAGGAAGAGAAGGATATGCTGGATTATCTTTATACAACCCAATATCAAATGAGTGGCATTCTTGCAATATCGTTAGGTAAGGTTCTGCTTCAGACAGGATGCACCGTTACTTGTCTTAATAAAGACCAAAAGAGTAAATTGCAGAAGTCCAAGCTCCGAGAACAACTTTAAATTTTTCTGAAAGATCGATGGTGTTGAGTACTCAGTTAGTTTGGTTTTTTTTGCAATTCCCATCTACTTTTGTATATGGACCAATGTTTGATTTTGATCTGGCACACCGCACACACAACACAAGCACTAACTCACACACTCAATTACATATATGTTGTCCATAATTGTTTATAGGATAGATGGTCTAATTACTTCTGCAGGACGTGTCTCAGAAGAAAATCTTGAAAATTACACCCATGCTGTCTTCATGCGCTTCCAAAGAAAAGAAGACCTCGCAAAGTTCTATGAGAACCTTTTCTACTTGCGAGTTCTGAAAGAGCATGTTATGCCTTACTGTCATGTATGGCCTGACATGTATACCCCATGCATACTGTAATTAACCTTGCCGCAGAATTGCATATCTGTGCAATTTATTTTTATTTATTAACAAATGCTGTGAATTAACAGGGATTAACCAATGTGGATTTTGAAGCTGAGGTAGAAGGTGATATCCTTCCTATCTTTCGGAAGGGGGAGGTAAGGAGTGACGTAATGTGGATGCTTTGAATGTTAATTTCCTGAGGTTACTTTTGTATGGCTTTTTGCTAAACGCACAAAATGCATCAAAATCCTTGGAATTGAAATATTTCTTGCTCATTGCCATTTATGTACTTATTCTTTTACCAATTAGGGAACAACTATATACTCGAATTTCCATTATCCGTACCACTGCTGCAGTATGATTTTGACTTCCCATTGGTGGTATCTATTGTTAACGTCTAAAGAGATTCATGTTACTGTCGTGACAGGAGTTCAACTATGGTCTAGAGTTCGTGCTTTTGATTTCATTTGTTAATAATGCAACTGGTGGACCTGCAGAACAGGCATTGTCTTCTCTTGCACGGCTGACAATTGGGTTTCCATCCTTAATTGTCCAAGCAACTCAAGGTTTGTTTGAGCTGAAACTCACAATTGCTATGCTGCTTGGGGATCTAAGAGGTCAATTTGAACTGCGGAAAGGTTATAAACAGTATAGCCATATGGTTAACTCTTACTGCTAGGATCAATTTTCTCGTGGTTCGCGAAGAAAGATTCTTATTTTTGCAGCATATTAATTATGTCTTGTATTAGTACTTGATTGTCAGGTCTCAATTTAAATCCTGGTAGTGAGGAATATACACATGGAGTGGTGATACGATTTCAGTCAAGTGAGCTCTCTTTTACCTTGTTACCTGATTAGTTGGCACCTCTTATTTGTTGACGGCTTTGTGTTGGCATCTTCTGCAGTTGAGGCCTTTGAGATATTTATGGGCAGCTCAGAGTATAAAGATCTAAGGGACCTAATCTAGTGATTATAACCCTTTGTGCACGTTAGCTTTTGTTTGTTGTTCAGTTCTCTGGCAATAAAATGGCAAATATTTTCTCATCACTGTCTTACATTGTTCATTCTCCTCAACCTAGTATTGCTGCAGAACTCTTAGATGAATCATGTTGATTTTCTGTCTCATTGAACACGCCTAATTCAGTCAAATTTATACAAGTAATCCAAAATTTATTGGAAATCTGGAAGTTTCACATACACAAAAGGGCGAATTCAGTTCTGAAGTTAAATTTTGAAAAAAATTGAATCTGAACGATGAAATAAAGGAAATGAAGAATTCTGAAAGCTCATAAATTTATTAAATTAAGAACCTCCTTCCAATTCCAGCTCAAGCTCTTGCAAATTTATGTTGTTAAATAGAATAAGCAGCAAGATTCTGAGTTAGCTTTTCTAAAACACAGATGTGGAGGTCAAAGTTCCTGCCAATCACCCAGAAAATACTGTCTATTCATTTTATGGTAGATCCAGTGGGGACTGAGATCATGTAGCGAGGATCCTTCACGGTTCGTGCCCCCTGTGAATCTAACAGTAGGTGTACAGGTCAGTTTTTCTTCCTCTGTTCTATACTTCTATTAATTTGTTTCCTTCTTTTTTCTCTTCTATTCTTTTGCTTCCCTTTTCCCATGTGTTACAATAGGAGTTTTTTCGCACTTGTGAATTTGTGTTGTTTGAAGTACAGGTTCCCATTTCTTCTTGTATGTCCCTTCAACAAGTGGTGGTATGCTCTTGACAGGTTGCTTATTGCTTGCGTGCATATATTATGTCACAACAAATTCAGTATGTGTGTTGTTGGGGGAGATGGACACTTGGGAAGTCTTTTAGTGCGCTCGTAACATAACATGTAAAAACTATGTGGGACTCAACTTGTTTACACTCTCATATATGCATATTCAAGAGCCTCTTTCTCTGTGCGAGTCTATCGCCACATTCACGTTGCTCCACTTCCCTTTAAACCAAGTCTTTTTACAGCTTGTTTTTTACATCATGTTTTGTGGAGGTTTGAGCCTAATTATATTAATCACTTAAACTTGTGACCGCTTTCTAATGTTGAACTCAACTTATTTACCTGTGTTCCTAATCCTACCGGTCATTTTCTCTTTGAGGCTCCTTAGGATCCACCTCATGCTTCGCCCCACACAATTTGCTTCCTTCTCCTTTGGAAGTGTCTTTTCCTGATCTTGCAAGTCTTCTTTGAATCATGATCACACCATCGGCTTTGATACTTCTTGTTGGGGAGGTTTAGGCCCAACTATACTATATTAGCACCTACATTTGTGACCTCTTTTCAATGTGAAACTCAATTTATTTACTGTCTCACGCGTGCATTTTCTAACGTAAGACAGTAACCTGAGTTTTTTGTTAAAAGCCTGTCTTCCTTGTCAAAATCAAACATGTTTTGATGCCGTTTGGGTCAGACCAGCTACCAGGTACTTGATCTGTCCTACGGAAACCCTGTTAGGAAAGCCATAAATACTTTGATCCCAACCAGTGACATTGTTGGAGAATGGAAGAAAGGCTGTAACGTATAGGAAAATGTGTCGATTCTTACTTCTAATTATATTTTGGGATAGTTTTCAGTTTGACACAGCTCATGGGATGAACATTTCTCTTTGGGGGGGGCCCATTGACTGATCATTCTGATCTGTCCTCTATAGTACTCTTGCTTGCCAACTTAGTTTACTACGTGATTCTCCATTATATTGCCAACTTAGTTGCTATATAATGAAACCAGTCACAGTCGCATTTGTTTTTTAGTGAAGCGGGTCTCGTCTCGGAATGAGTACAGAATGTATTGTTTGACTTGTAGAGAAAGAACCATACACATGCATCAGAAAGATGCAAACCAATTATTCTCTCTACTATTTCTTTCAAACATTTTAAACTCTTGTTTGGGCCTAATATCTGTCCCACTGTTGAGGCTGACAGAAATAAAATAAATAAATAAAGCCAAATCAAATGGCAATCTATTGATGTGCTTCAAAATTTGACCTGTCTAGAGCATTACAGTTCTTCTGGACCTGCACATACTTTTAGTCGGTGGCTGAACCTCATTCATACAAACTTCTATTGTACTTTCACTCTATATTGTCTTGGTAGAGTGAAATTCTTTATTTAAAATCACTTCTGACTTTGTCTGGATTTGAAGTTTCTGTTGCCTTTAATTGATTTATTACAAAATCATATCATCCATCTCATCAATCTAAGCTACTTATCAGATCGATAGCAGCTTTTCTGGGAAAAAATTACATGCCTCGTGCAAGAATGTATGCATGCTTATGTGTATTTTGTCTTTTCGATTCAATCAAATTCGGATTACATTTTCCTCATATACTATAATCCCTTACCTTCCTTCCCTTACTATATCTATTTTACATCTCTCAAATTTTGGAAAAAAAGAAAGAAAAAAAAAAGAATTGCGCTAGACTCAAAACTTCTATCTTCAATAAACATATATATAAGATTTGTAGAAGGCTGATCAATTATGAAGTGGGTTTGGTCCCCCTGGAACTTCGCGTAGAGAAACTCCATAACTTGGGTCTATATCATCTTTGCTGGATCCCTCTGGAGCTCTTGCAGAGAAATGCCATGAGAGGTCTTCTGTTTGCTTGTTTTCTTCATGGATACTTTTGTGGATGTGGCGGCAAGTTGATTGCTGGCTAATTGCAAGCATGATCACCAAGACTACAAATGAAAGCCTGAGATGCAGCATTCCCATGATTCTCCTCTGATGCCAGAGAACAAATCTTGTTGATACCAAAGGCAGAGAGGAAGCAGCTTGTAATTGAGTGTGCGCTCAAATGTAGGCAGGGGCTGCACTCCTCTAATATAGGATCAGGCAACCTGTGGTAAAGATAGAGCCAAAAACTCACAAATTAACTCCTTGAAATGACTGAAGTGCCCTCTTCTTCTTGCTGAATTTCGACCAAACCATCCTCCAATTTTTAGCTGAATCTCTTGCATTTTATCTCATTTTGCAACAATTCTGAATAAGGATCACATGTGATGCAGGTCATGAAGTGAGAAACAGAGGCCTTGGATGATTCAAAAAGAGTGAAGATTGTGATTCTATTGATCCTAAAGCTGGGAGGTCATGATTTCGTATATTTTGAGAGGAGGAAGGCCAATATAGTACTCTTCCATGCAGTGGATTCTAGTTTGAAAAACCGTTTGTGAAGGGTGAGGAAGTTGACTTCACATTAATTGGATCTCTTATTGCCCATTTGGGTTTGAATTATTTTAGTAGTGCTATAATTATTGCTAAAGACTTGAGGAACATTGTGGACACGTGCTGCTAGATCACAATGACATGTGGCACCACGTTCCCTGTATGGTTTTCCCTCACCCAATGTTCTTGCATCTGAGCCGTTGATATGCCCCTCTAATAACTATGCCAGATGTTCCGTTTTGTGTCTGTATTTTATATTCAGAGCTGTACTGTGTAGACGCAGTCCAACTGGGCTCCATGTTTGAGCTCCAAGCCTCCAACTGTCGTCAAACCGATGACTAAGGAGAGCGAAGATGAATTAATTGGATAAAAGAGATCAAGTTCGAACCCAAACCCAATTTTCTAATTCTGATACAAACATGGTCGCCAGAATATAATCCCAACCAGGATTTTTTGACAGCCATTCGAGAATAAAATCACCTTTTTTTTCTCCTGTTCTTTCGCTCTCAGAAGTGGGTAAAATAGATGTTTCGTGGAAAGGCAATTTTCCTAGAAGAGAGAGAGAGAGGATGGTGGAAAGTTAAACGAGGTTGTATAATTTTTTCTTTTTTAGAGGGAGGTGGTGACTTGGTCCACAACAACGTGGTTCTGAAAAGACCCGATTCCTGAGTTAATGGTGTTCGGAAATGAAGTAGATCCATTCAAACACAGTTTCATATCTGATATAAACTTTGGTCTGCACCGACCCATGAAAATCGTAGTTTGTCAATATTTCCACATTTGGTTTCCCAATAATGATTGTAATTGCACTGACCCGCATGGATCTGGTCGGGAGAAAGAGTTAGGTGAAAGGTCTTTCTCTCTTTCCCATTCCTTATTTTCTCAATACTCCTGCGTTTAGGACTAAGATTTTCTTCAATATGTTTTTCAAATTAAATGGTTCAAATTGAAGAAATATAGACATAATAAGTGAATGTTATAAAACTCATGCGTGCAATATTAAATGTTGCAGTATACATAAATTGTATTTATATTTTTTTTTAAATTAGACCATCAAATCCGTACAACAAATTAGGAAATTATTAAATATTATAACGTGTAACGTTAAATATTGTAGGGCTTATACGTTGTGTTTATATTCTCTCTGCATTTGATCGTTCAATTTAAACACGAAAATAAGAGTATTTTGACCCACTATATCGTTTAGCAACGACAAATTTCATTAACAATCTTCATTATGGAGGTTTCTCCTAATACTTCTAGATAGCGAAGTCATGATGCTGAAAAATAAGAACGAACGAC
The DNA here is from genome assembly GCA_963930655.1 of Myrica gale. NCBI lineage: Eukaryota > Viridiplantae > Streptophyta > Magnoliopsida > Fagales > Myricaceae > Myrica > Myrica gale. Next base: position 20,086,405 of record OZ005620.1, read on the forward strand.
ATGGCTTAACATGACCACTAAAACTAATGGAGCAGTTGAGGGAGTTTTGTGGGAAAAGTAATGATGCTGAGATCTGCAGCATCTGAGGCGGCAATTTTTTATCTGCAATATGAATTATCAGTATTTTAATTTTTCTTTTTGGTATCTTTTTTAGCCTTAGGGTACCATATTGAAGGGTAGCTTCATAGCAGCCAACAGTTTTGGTACAAGTTGCAGCATACTTTATTGCCTCCTTGGTTAGGCCCTATGGTGGCCGGATTACGTATCCAAAAGGGCAAAATCCAAATAAGATTTTTGATTACGATAGGATCCAGATTTAATTAAGACCCATCCTATTCTGAGGTTAGGTATAGTGTTGGTCTTTCAAAATAAAAGAAGCCATGACTGTGTTCATCAATTACGTGTATGAACCGAACCATTCTATGAAATCATATCAGTCGTCTAGCTTGACTCGTAATAAATTTAAATTCCAAAATAATACTAAGCCTCTCGTCTGTCTTGTTGGGCAGCCTAATTACTATATAAACTTCCAACCATTTTAATTATTTCATTTGTGGCTTGAATTGAGCTTAAGTTGTCTCGATATTTTAATTTTTTTTTATAATTTTGCATTCGAATTGTACAGAAATTAATTTAAACGATTAAATACCCAATTTTGATCATACAGATGGATAGTCACAAGAAACTACCACTTGATAAATTCGTACGGACAAGATTATGGTTATATATCTTGTCTTTGTCAATCTAACCGACATACAGAGGATGTTCGGTTGTGGTATTTTTTAAGAATTTTTTGGTGATGTTAACTTTATTAATATGCGTATTATAGTTATTTTATGTGGTATTAAAAATGATGTTTGATTATAGAATTTTTTATATTATAAAAATTAAAAAAAATTTAAGAATTTTTTTTTAACCAAACACCTTCACAGTTTTCTCTTTGCCGGTTAACTATTTTATGAAGCTTTTTTTTTTTTGTGTGGTCAAAATATAAAACGTCATATTCAAAGGAATTTAGAGGACTTTCCCTGTAGCCTGAGTCAAATGATTTGATTAGTTTGGAATTCCCATCAAATATCGTTTTCAGCGTCAAAACCCACGAGTAGAAGCAATTGCATGACGACAGAATATGCAATCAGCTACATGCTTTTTTGAACTGTTGCTTCCATCATTGTTCAAACTGAATTATATATTGGTACGACTAAAATATCTCTCTTGAAGAAATATGTGGAACAGGTAAGGAGTTTCTTGGTTTTCTTTGCGTTTCTGAGAAAGCTAAAATTGACAAGAAATCATCCTCAAATTCTCTAACAACGCCAAGAAAGTAATGAACTCTCTTCCCACGAAAGCTTTAAGTTAAACAGGTGAACAAAATGCGTGTGAAATGAATGGGGAAATACTGAAACATGGGAAAGTGAATTTGAGGTATATTGCTTTTTTTTTGGTAAGCAAAAGGGTGGTAGGCTAGGGGGCATGAAAAAGTAAAGAGAGAGAGAGAGTTGTTTGGCAAATGAGATTTTTTTTTCCTGGGTAAGCAAAAGGGTTATGTTTGGCAATGAAAATTATGAGAATAATTTTTGAAAATTTTCATTTGCCAAACATGCCCAAGACCGCTTTACCAGTTTGGGCTACCACTTACTTGGTACATTAGAGAGTGGTATACATGTGTGAACAAGATGCGCAGAAAAAACAATTTATCCATCAGAATAGAAAATAGAAGAAAAACCCACCGATTGAATAATATTACACGAGAAGGAAGCTTAAACAAAGTTGGATGATAATGTTGTCTAATGCAGATGACAAATATTAGTAGCATATCTAGAGGAGGTACAACATTGCAGTCTCAAAGTTCCCATGATAATGTTGTCTAATGCTGCAGAGCATATTCTATCCCAAGCCTCCATAATATAGAATAACAACAGGGTATTTAAGGCAGGCTGTCTAGGAGACTAGGCCGGACCAAAAGAAAACATGGAGTCAAAAACAAGTCATGTTATCACAATCTTAAACCTTGTTGCTTACAAATATTTACACAAAAAATGAACTTCTTCTGGTATACATTAAGAGTTGTGAATGGGGCTTGCGCCAATTGCAACCAGAAGAGACAAAACGGGGAACTGCGGAACCGGGTACTTCTATCTGTTAACGGCTTCTTGCATATTAGAACTCCCAGACAAATTCACTTCCTAATTCGTGTGCCAGGGATATCTTTCAAACCCATTTTAAGAGCTGTCCTCCTGAATAGTGCAGGAGGCTTCTAAACCAATTGACCTGGAATATTGGTTGGCTAATTCCACAAGAGTGGTTTTATCCCTGCAAATTTCCCTGATTGTATTCTAATAGCCAAGCCAAGCATGATATGCTGCTTCTTTGACACTACTGTCAAGCTTAGCCAAGGATTCTTTCACCTGCGAGTGAAAACAAATTCCAACCATTACAATTAGAGACCTGTGCGGCAGGACATGATATATGACAAGCTTAATTAACTTCAGAAACTACTACACTATCAATAGCTCAAATACAGCACGGAGAAATAAACACGAGAAAAGCCACTGAAGAGTTTGACGAGTTGGAAACTGACCTTTAATTTTGTATCTGGATCTAAATGCGGTAAAGGAACTTTCTCAAGAGGTAGGTCTTTAATTTCATCCAAGAAAAATTCTTCCCATGGTGCAAGCAACAACATGCATTCCCCATCTTTGCCTTCTCGTCCAGTTCTTCCAAGACGATGTATATACTGTTCCCGGTCAGAAGGAAGTCCTATCTGGAAACAAGTGACTATTCATATCAGCTTACGTCACTATAAGGCAATGCAAACCCAACATAATTTTATTATATCATATGCCTATTTAACATTTGCTAACATCCAATGACTCTGAACATGTAGTCATTTTTAACAGCAAATTGCAATTTATCCATCCAGATGTCTGGATTCGTTAGAACTGTCCTTGTTTTCCATTAAAAATTGGTGGGGCTTTCAGAGAGCAACTCAAACTGAATGAGTGAGATCATCAATCAGATACTTCCCTAAACTTGCAACAAAATACGTTTTTAAAACTTGGTAATATGATCATATTGGACCACCATGTAGAGAAATATGATGATCTCATTAAATTCAACGGAAAAAAATTAATCATAAGAGCCATGAAAGCACTATTGAATCCCCCTGTGAAGAACTGCTTAGCAGCGTATGTAGACATGCTCTCAAATTCTACACAGAAGACAGCAGGGTCATTTGAGTACCATACAGAATTCAGATACTGCCATAAACTTTTAACATAAGACATCGCATGATAAAAGTTCTGTAATTGTATTACACTGCTAAAGTGTATTCTCAAATTCTCATTGAATTAAATGGTTACTTTGATCTCCATGACAGTCCAAATACCCTCTGGAAGATTAGGACATATAATGGTCCTCGTTTATTTTTTTAAACAGAAAGTAAAAATAGACACAACTTTTGTACGTGCAAGTCTCTGGATTTGCATTAAGGGGGAAAAGTAAAGCCAAGTTATTTTATGTTCCATATATAAGCAGATCATGATAAAATATCCCAAGCTCTACGGATACCTGAATGACCAAAGTAACATCAGGGTAATTCATTCCACGGGCTGAAACTTCAGGTGTGACAAGAATCGGTCGTTTGGATTCCCTGAATTCATCAGATATGCGAGTTCGATAAAGTTGTGGCTTTCTAGAATGCATCTCCCGTACATTCATTTTCATTTCACGGAGAAGTAGATATAAGAGTGCCGTTACCATCCCCGCTGTACAAAAGACAATAACCTGAGTGCAAATGAAAATGTTTAGGCCTCGTGGGTGACATACCGAAAAAGTTGAAAATCTTTTTTTTGATAAGTAAAAATCTGAAGCTTTAAATTCTTACCTTGTAGTCAGCTGATTGTGAGATATGTTCCTTAAGAAGATGGTGCACTAGTTGAAAATGTAATTCATGTGAAGCAACAATACAAGACTGCTTAACCTTCATTAAGCAAAACAAAACAAGCATTAAAGCTTGTTGCTTCCCCTATCTAATTTAAAAACATTCAGTTGAAAAAAAATATTTGTTTGTACACAACTAAAAGAACATCAGGACAGAATCAATAAATAGTGTCTACCAGAGCCTTAAAAAATACGCACATCATCAGTTTAGGGTTAGAGGACAAGTTCAAAAGAAGTAGAACTTTTCTTATTTCTGAGTCCAGAGTCAAAACATACCTTAATAGGAGTCTCTACACAACCCAGACCCACAGTATCAATAAAAGCATGTTCTCTTTTCAAAACAAGTTGAGATATTTGGCGAACCTGCATAATCATAACCCAAAATTAACATTTTTAGCTCTTCCATACAGCATAAAATAAAATGCTTTAAGAACTCGAGGTGAAGCATTAAGAGAATGTAACCTCTTTTGGGATGGTTGCAGAAAACAGCAAGGACTGCCTCTGACGAGGTAAACAATCAACAATTTTCTCTATGTCCTTCCGAAATCCCAAGTCTAGTAAGAGATCAGCTTCATCAAGTACAAGCATCTTCAATCCCATCAACCGCGCAGACAAACCAGACCTATTTTCAATGTGATCCAGCAACCTACCAGGAGTTGCAACCATTATCTGCCAGAAGTTCATTTACCGAAAAAGGAGGGGGGAAGGAAAACATTATTCTTCATGCATCAATGTTGTAACAGATGAAAACGGGAACATTTGGCTGTTCTGTAAACTAACTATCCACTCTCTAACTCATCACTCACTCGAAGAGCATGAAACTTAATGTGCATAAGACAGGTAAACCTGGCATGGATCTGATTCTAGACGTTTCTGGTCATATTTGAAACGTGTACCTCCAACTAGAGTTTGCACACCAATGCTCTCATGATACTTCAGCATAGCATTTGCTTCTGCAGCAATCTGACTCGCAAGTTCCCTTGTGGGGCAGAGGATAAGAACTTGTATTGGAGGAACCCGTTGAACGGCATTGTTGCTCCTAGCCTTTAAAACTGCTTCAATAGTAGGAAGCTGTTCTTGTTTAACAACAGGATTTGAAGAAAAGAAGAAAAAAATATCACATATTGATTCATGAGAGCATAAAGGGACCAGTTCGGTACCAAAAAAGCTGCGGTTTTGATGTGAACCTCGCCAAAGCCTTGATCAGGTTCGCATCAGGTTTTGCCTGTACCAGTTCTAGCTTTGACCAAAGCGTCCTTGCCAGCCACCATAGTTGCAGGAAACCATCAATTAAAATCTTGATTGTACTATCCAAGAAATCTAACATCTACAAGTAATAGGAATTGACTCATACTAGAGATACAATAACATAACGCTTCGAAAGGGAATAGCATTCGATCTAGACATTTTTGCAACAACTCTCATAAATTATATTTCATTTTTTCACCAATTCTCATACCTCAAAATTTTAATATATCAAACACCCTTATATATATTAACTAAAATATCAATAGACCATCTTAAACAATCAATCAATCAGAGACAACCACATCAATTATAAAGACATTACGACATGATACTCGATTACTCATCCTGCCACTATAAAGTGTCTTAAGTCCCCAAATATTTCCTACATTATGACATCATCACATAGCCACAAACAGCTACAAACACTTTAAATTTTGACCTAGGTGAAGCTTCACCCTGGCACTCAAATTCGTCTATCAACACATCGTTCCTATAGATAATTCATTCACCAATTTGATGCGGAGGCTTCAGAATAGTGCCTCATAATTCATTTCCCTACATTTTAAGTCCTCAGGATGTCACCTGTCCTCCCCATCCAACAATCGCAGCATCCCACCTCACTCATGCACCTTCACCTTTTAAAAGCTGAACATAACTAAAACATCCTTGCATATTTGAACTGCAAAGTTGCATGTTGAATGAAGGCACTCTGTAATGCCTATAAATGCTATCACAATACTTCAAGACATGTAATGCCCCAAGTTCCTCGAAAATAACGGAACAGCTTAGTATCGACAATATCTAGCTCAGTCATTGGCCACGAATTGGCAAAGCGAAAAGAGAAAGGTATATGTTCGGGAAAAGAAAAAAAAAAAGGGGACATGAAAATTACGACTGATATGGGCAAGGAAGCGGTTAACGTACCCTCAAGGCAAACAGATAGAGTAGCCTCCTGTGCCTGCGTCATTAAAAGATAACCAGCAGCAGACAGCGCCTTGACAGTCAATGGAGATATGCCGCACTCATCAAATCTGGATAAACAAAAGAAAAAAACCATGAACTACAGTTAGCACAGAAAACTTCCGTAATTCAAAAACCTTTTTATCTCTACATTGTAGATCGAAAATACGAAAGACAAACAGTACATGAAATTCTAATCTAATAATTTACACTGTTTCACACCAGAAAGACCAATTCCCTCAGTTGCAAGCATACCTTTTCTGACTAAGAATTGGTTCGTCCTGACCTTTCTCCGATCCATTCTCAACCAAACTCCTCTTGCTAAGCTGCCGCCTTATTAACTCAACCTGCCCCGAAAACTCACTCCTCTTCCAACGACCGCAGAGGCACCCTTTTTGTTACCTTCATATCATACCTATCCAGAGAAGTACTGCTTCCCCGCCCTTCTCACTCCCCTCCCACCTCTCTTTCCCTCGTTCTCATCCTCCAATTCCTCCTCTTGATCCACACTCCGACTCAGCGAAGTCAAATTACCCGCAAAATATTTCGCTAACTCTCCTTCGAAATCACCACCCGACTCGTCATCGCTCGGAGAACGATCTTCTCTACAGAAACCTCTCCTTCGACCCAAAATTTTCGTTTTTTTTGGAATTTATTGCATTGCCAATTGATTTTGTGATGAAACTTACTATTTCTGAGTTTTTATTCTTCAACAAAGTACATGGACTTTGTTCATTCAATTTGCTGCCCCATATACCTCTTCTACCACCTCTTTTTATTGTCAATTGATTTTAGAATTAAACTTGATATTCCCGCCAAATTTTTCACAAACAGCTTCATTGGCTTTGTCACTGGACCATAATCCGAGTCGTCGTCCTGGCTTTCCGAGCTCTCATTCCGTCGAACCTGCCTCCTGCTTTGCACTGAATAATTCCTTGCATTCATGGAATGGTCATTCGAATTTGTCAGACGTGCATTTTCCCGCCGTTCCGGTATCAACTTCCGCAAATCGATCGGCTACCCGATTGAGCCTCTCCGTACGTTGGATACGGTCAACCCAGAGCGTTCATTCGGTCCCCGCGTCGGTGGGGATTTCAACGGACTGTCGTCTTCATTCCACAAATCTTCGGCCCCGTCTTTCATGAAGCGATTACCCAGGGCTTTAATGTGTTCAGTGGGGCTCATCGGGCCGGGACCGGCTGACGGGTCCGGACTAGGAGATGGGTCGGGCTTTCCTGGGAGTATGGCCCGGATTTGGGAGCGGATTCGTGCCTGGTAGAGCTGCTTTTCTTGCTCTAGGAGTCACTTCTCTTTCTCTCTCACTCGCTTCTCGTGCATGCGCTTCCATTGCCACTTGTTTACGCCGCCCGGGAAGGTCCGAGGCCCGCCGCCCATGTGTCGGGTGAATATGAGAGCGGGGAGGAGCTTCGATAAGGTTCTGGGACGTTCTAAAAGGATCGCAAGTGACATTTCGTTTTAATGGAATCCGCCAATGGACAAATAGAATTTGGACTATTGAAAGAGAAAAAAAAAAAAAAAAAAGAGAACCAGGAATTAGAGAGGGAGAGGTACAGGGTTTAGGAGGAGGAATAAGATGGGTTAGGGGTTTAAGGTGCTGATATTGGGACAAAAAAGCCTTGAGTTTGGAGACTCTTGTGAGAATGTTTAGGGTCCTGATTTTACAGTCTTAATAGGTCCTAACGAATGATTGAGATGTTGTCAACAAATTAATGAATAGAATTAGAGGGCTGAGATATTGCCAACATATTAATGAATAGAGAGAGATAAAACACATCTCAGTCCTCCAATGTTATTCATTAATGTGTTGGTAACATCACAGCCCTCACTAGGACAATAAGATTAGAACCCTAACTCTTCTTCGACTCTTGTCTGGCCCTTGACAGAACGTAAAACAAAGAACCAAACCCCCCAAATTTTGTTTTCTTTTCGCGTCTCAGCAAAACATAGAAATACATCATTTCTGTTTGTTTCATCAGAATCGACAATATGTTTTTCCTATTTTTTAATGTTTGAGATGGTAAAATTTAGTGTTGTTGAAAATAGAATATAATATGAAGTATTAATTTACATAAAATAGTTTCTGTTTTGAAATAAGGTAATCTGTTTGCTTAATTTCTCATTTTAACATGCACTTCTAGCCTTTCTTTTCTTTTCTGTTCTTCTCTACTTTATTATATTGATGTATATAATTTTATGTACTTTATTTTAATATATATTTTATTTTTATTTTTATGATAAATATTTTAAGAATCAAGTTTATTAATCATATAAGATTACAAAAAAAAATTGTCTATTGTCTAGTAGTTTTTTTAAAACTTGTTTTAAGATAGCATCTAAATATTGAAAATTAAAATATTTTATTTCAAATAAAATTCACTTAAAAATACTGTACATTATAAGTAATTTAAAATGTCAAACAAAATAGCCTATATCTTTGTGTTTCTATCTCTTCATTTCTTTCGATCTCAATATTATTTTAATATTGTGTCTTCTAATCTTCCTAACTTAACTTGACGTGATTTTGTAATAATTTTTTTAAAATGACAATAGTAGCCTTGAGGATGATATGCGTTTGAACTCGAATTAACCAATAAGATAAGCCCTTATATTGATCTACGACAAGTCGTGTATCAAGTTGTTTTTGTTTTACTAAGCATGTATCAAGTTGTTAAAGCCGAAGAAGTGTGAACATTCCACTACGTATTAAAGCGGAACTGATCGATCTCTGATCTCTCTTAGGGAGTATAGTTGTAAAAAGTAACTCAAACAGAATCTTCATAATCTGATCCTTCCATTACCTACACGTGGCCTCCGACTCCTTCGTCCAATTAATCCCAGTTATTTCATTTTAACTACCAGTTTGCATCTCTCTCTCTCGTGTTTCGCAAAGCAAGAGCTAGCTCAAAGTTATCGGAGACTTTTATTGGGAGAGAGAGATTGTCGGAGAATCGTCGCGTCCCGGCAGTTTGTCGACGGATAGCGCACAATACGGCGGCATGGTGGCTCGGAATTCGCCGGATTGGCTTCCTTCCGGCTGGACAGTCCAATTCAAAGTGCAAAAAACAGGTCGCAAAATCAAGGTAACTTCTAACGATTTAGCCAAAATTTATACAATATTTGTGCTAATAAAGCGGTTTTGGTGCTCAATTTTTCAAATTTGTACCTCTTGGAGCTTTATTTACAGCTGATTTTAGTCACAGAGATCTTCATCGCTGAAATATTGTAGCGGATCCTGGAATGCAGTCGAATGAGGCAAACTCTTAAAAGAAAATGACAAAAAAAAAATTACTGGGTAATGCAAAAAAATGTCTTAAGAGTTAAAATATATATAAAAAAATAAGGAATAAAAATTTTTGTTGTTCAAGACAGAGCACCAATTAATTTATATATATTCTTAGTAAAATTAAACACATAAATGAAACATTTTCAGTATTTTTACAAGCATTTTGGTTGATGAAACGCAAGCATCTTCACACGGGGCGGGCTGAGTTTTCAGTGGGTCAAGAGGGTGGGCCTGATAAAAAAATTAAAATATTAGGTGTAAATTTTTTTTTGGGGGGGAGCCAACCGGGGTGGTGGCCCCTGTTCGCCCCTCCTTGCCTCTTCCTGTGGTCCTGAATGATCAGGCTCTGTGATCAAAACCAGAGTGCTTAACTACTTGTTTGTGCCTAATGTTGTTGTATAGAGTGGTATGCACCATGGTGCTTTGTGCCCGTGCTAATTCTCTACCATAGTACATCATGTACCATGCACAGAAATGTTTTGTGCTAATTAGGTTTGCGTGTGTAGGCTAGAGGGAAGTGCTGCTTCTGAGTGTTAGTGCCGGTTAACTACATTGAATGGACGACCTCAGTCTGAATGTTCACTTGCATGAGATCTGTATATTGCTAGGCCTTTTGTGTTTGTGAACAGACTTGATAAAGGAAAGTTTTCTTGGTTCTTAGGGAAGATGGAGGGAATCCTTATCACCTTCTCCTGCTAATAATAAGCATGGCTAGAAAAACCCAGACATGCATACGCTGACACAACTGTCAGTAGGTGGAAACAGTAATTTCATGGAAGCATGCCTTTTCATAATCTGACTTCATTTTTTTTTCTTGTGCCTATTCACATTCTTGGAAAAGCTACGTCCTTGGCCTTGTTTAATATGTGGCTGTAGAAAGAGAAATTGCTGATGTCTTTTGCAAGTACTGGTTTTACCCCTTATAAAGGATCTTATGGAGCTATCATGCTTTAATTTAAATTTATCTACTACTGCTTAGAGTTGCAGTTGTGAGAGTCATCAATGGTGTGACAAAGTAGTTATAAATCCGTTCAAGTGATCTGAATGTGATGAAACGGCTTGAGGTTTTATTGTCGTCGATCTTCTAGTTTCTGTGCCTTGCATGTCAGCTCTTTTAATTTGCTGAACAGCATGAGAGCTAAAAACAGTGACTAGAAAAAAGGACGACTGAAACTGGAAGGAAAGAACTATATAATCTATTACCTGGTCATAGGGCTGCTCTGATGCTTATGATTCTTGTTTCCCTGCTTTTGTAGTGTTACCTGAATTTGGAAACTGGGCAGAAGTTCTTCTCAATGGATGATGTTATTCGCTATGTAAGACTTAGCAATGACGGTAGAAAGTCTCAACCAAGTAATAGCCACATCAGGACACACTCTAGAAACAAGTCGACAGTAAGCATGAAAGATAAAGGTAGAAAGCCCCAACCGACTAATAGACGCATCAAGATGCACTCTAGAAACAAGTTTGAGCCAGTAAGTATGAAAGTTGAACATCCTACCCTTCTTTGGTTTTTACTTCCTGCATTTGCTTACTTTTTCAATCATTGTTTCGCTTTTACAGCTTGTACTAGAAACAAATGAACGTCCCAAATGGTTACCTAACGGTTGGAATATCGAGGTGAAAACCCGAAACAGTGGTTCAAAAATTGGATCAAAGTACAAGGTATGCTATATATTTATTAACAAATATTCCAAAGTGCTATAGTATGAAATGCAGCGATTGATATTTTTGTTGTTTAAAGTCGTCTAATGTCCGTTTGTTATTACTAGTTCCCCCTTCCTCCCCCCCCCTTTTCTTACCTTAATTGTGGATTAACATTCCTTAAGATTTCCCAACCACGAATTTCTGAAGTTTTTATGTAACTGTATACAGGGTTTTATATAATTTTACTTGTATTTTGCAGTGTTACGTTGATCCATTGACCGGAAAAAGGTTATATTCAAAGCCACAGGTGTTTCAATATCTCAGAACTGTAAAATGCAGTAGCCAGACATTCAAAAACAAGAAAGCAGACAGTGTGCCTTTGGTGACCAAAGTTTGTTTTCATAGATTTTCTTGTGCTTTCATTGTTTTTGTCTTGTTCTCTGGATTATTTTCTTTTTTCTGTTTGTAATTTCATTTAACTCCTTACATTGGTAGAAACTTGGCGCAGTAGAAGTCTGACTGCAATACTTTTAATTCTCTGACTGGTCACCAGTGACTTAAAAAAATTCTCATCACACGTCTTGTGATACCAAATAGTGTAGAAGGAGCTAACCAGAAAAAAAAAAAAAAAATATATATATATATATATATATATATATGCTTAAAAGGATAAAAGGAAAAGCTAGCAGATTGTGGGTATTGTAATTTTGGAAAAAAAGTTGCTGATTGATAATGTTGGATGCACTTCAGCAAGAATTCTTTTGCAGCCATATTTTATTCTTTAACTTAAATAGTAGTGTTGATTAATGTCTCAAAACTAAGAAGCACTGCTGCACCTCCTCACCCAAAATACAAACATCATTAATTCCCCAGTTGCGAGAAACGTTTGTCCTATAATATCCTGAAGTTATGGCATTATTTTGTTTTGTGTTCCTGTTGATTTATGTCAGTACAGTTAACTGATCTGGTATGAATCTCTAATACTTCAAGATTTATCTAGGCTCTGGTTGAGAAACATAACGTGGAGGATTTACCGGCTGGGTGGATAAAAGAAATCAGGATTAGAAAGAATGCATGTGGAATCAGAAGGGACCCGGTATGGAATTTCTCATGTTGTTGGTCCAATTGGTAGTGCATTTCTCCCTCCTGCCCTTCTCTCTTCCTTCTGTCACACACGCACACACATGGAGACAAATTGTGCATCTATGCCAATCATGCATGGTTCTGTCTCTGTGCCTGTTGTGCATGCTATCTTGCTAATGGTGCTGTCATTTAGCTGCAATTTAATTAATGAGTTCCATACTCGAGCTTTCTAAACTTTAGCAGTACGTAAGATTTTTGATTCATAAACACCTGCTACAGTATTACACGGATCCTGGAAATGGATATGTGTTCCGCTCCAAAAAGGATGTTTTGCGCTATCTAGCAACCGGAGAGATTAGTAGAAATGTACTTAAACCAAAGAAAAGCTTCATCGGCAATGAAGAGTTGGTTAATAGTGAGATCTCAGTAAGTATGCACCTTGCTTTGTGCTTGAGTAGATGAATACGATGTGTTGTTTCAGCTATAGCGTTCTCTTTGGCGTCTCCTTTTTTACGTGGTTACTCTACTTGCCCAAATGCCAAGATATTTTTTTGTTCTTATGGGATATAGGACTTCAGTAAGATATAATTGTAATACTGATATTATGTCAAAAGAAAATACAAATTGGAAGTAATTAGAAGGTGCTCTTAAGTTTTCTGAGGCACATGAGTTTTGATAGAGGGGGAGAAAAAAAAAATTATATATAAAAAAATTGCACATTTGTCTAGATTCATCAATGGTAATATTACACGGGCAAACATGTAAGGCCATCAAGATTCAAATTGAATGCTAGAAGAGTAAAATGCAAACTCAGTTGATTTTTGATATGGATGTCTGATGATTGATGACTGCCTCTGATTTTATTGAATAGCTGAAACCATAGCACTAGAGCATTGGATGGAATGCTATTTCCTTTTCACAGTTCAGAGAATTATGGGTGGAGAATACTATGCCTACATTTTGGACCAAAAGGAATATTGATATGCATGTGAAACTATTTTTTCAAACTTCAAGATGTTTACTTAAATGTGCATAAAAAAATGGAATGTCAAAATGAATAAATATGGAATACAAGACAAAAGGCCGAACCTAAACCAGTGCTCGAGAGATACAGACAAAGCCTAGGGGTTCTAGACACCTTAGTGCTCGGTGCATGTGTTCAGTGTCCTACAGTATCAAACAAGCGTTATTCCATTCTAACTCAAATGGCACTTTCTTCCACTGGAAGAATGGGATAGAGGGTGAGATCGTGAATTCAAGAAGTACGGGATTATTCACAAACATGCTGACTCATGAGCTTGCATTCAGGTTGACCTCGATAACAAAGTAAATGAAGTAAGTTTGAACACCTTAGTGCTCACACCTTGGTTCTCTCATACCCACAGTGAACTTATGATTGATGATGGATCCTGTCAGTTTTTCATCGGTTCAATGCTATAGTATAGAAGTCCTAAAACTTGTGATACAAAACCTCTTAATGCTCGATTCTATTGCTTACTAATAAGTACAATGTATAATTGTGAAAAATCAAATTCTCAAATTGCATCAGACAAACATCCTGATTTCCGTTGATTTCTGTCTATCGCAGAAAGAACAACAATCTCTTTTCTACACTAAAGGCTATGAACAAACTCTACATATGCATTAGTGTTTCTCCATTTTCAGTATATTATTTTCTTATGAACCAGCCTTCACTGTGCTTAAAACTAGACTCTATTTGGTTAATTGGTATATTTAAATTAAGTTTGTACTTTTAGATTTCGTTCTGAGTCACTGTTTTGATTAACAAGCTTGTCGACTTTCTACCTTGGTAGGAAATGATTGACTTACCCCCCTCTGAAAGAGGTGACTGGCTGACCTTTGATTCCTTCACCTCCACAATCACTATGTTCTTGCAAAATTTCTATCTTTACTGTTCTGCACACAAAGATCCCCAAAACAATTCTTATTCTCATATGCAGTAACAGTAACCATATGATATGACTGGCTATCTTAGCAGAGCATATTGAGTTTACTCGACCCTTTTCTTTTTCTCTTTTCCTGTTTGGGGTTAAGACAGAACTCCAGAGGAAGATTTTGATGCTGTAATTTTCTTTTCTTATTTGCCTTATTTCCATCTTATAGCCATCATCCGCAGCTAAAAGGCAGAAATTAAATGACCCAGCAACCAGTCGGAGGCTTTTTGCAGGTATGGGGTGATGGATAATGAACAATAGTCACAGCACGATAGACCGAATATATTCAAAGTTACTCCAAGTCAGAGGGGTTCAATAATAATTATTGCTTCTGCAACTTTTTATCACAGATGAGGGAAGTTCTGTCAAGAAGAGCTTAGAATCAACAGAAGCCACGAGCTCAAAAACAGGGCGAGGGAATAAAGTAGCCAGTGAAGTGACTGATGCTCTCACAGATGAGATTGTCCAAGACAAACATTCAATGAGGGATACAATCAAGGAGTCTGCTGAAACTAAGAAAAATTTGTATCCAGGGAGGTTAGTACTGCCAAAAGCCGATGGCTCCAAGAGAAAAAGCCAACCAAAAAGTCTCCCTGCTAATAATGGGTCCGATTTAACTCTTGCAGTTGATATCCTGCAAGGGAAGAATGACCTTAAGAATCTGAAGAATAAGAACAGCACTAGGAAGAATCAGATTTCCTTGACTAATTTCAAGAAGAAGAAAGAGTTTAACTTGCCCTGCCGGTCTTCAAAGCGACTGGCTGGGCTTGAGCCTGAGCAAGTTGTCAACTCATTTTCCTGTCAGCAAGCTTTCCAAGTTTCGCCTAGCAAGTTTGTTGAAAGTGAAGATGGTGATGGTCCAGTTCCAGGTTTGGCTCCATGTATTTTGTCAAATGGAGCATCTCAGCAGCTTGAGGATGGACAGGTCATGGTGAATGCACATGGTGCTTCTACAGATATGAGTGACCAACCACACGGAGAGCCCTCAGACAAGAGCGAAAACCCTGTTGAAACCAAAACTGCTTCTATAGGGAAACTGGAGCGGCTGGAAACTGAAGAACTGGATGATGAGAAACGAGAACAAAAGAACTGCTCTATATTTGGGAATTCTTGGTCAGAGCCATGCCTAGAATTTGCAATCAGGACCCTCACCGGGGCATTACCAGTGGAGGACACTAATTACAGGCCTGTTTTGACTCCTCCAACTGATATCCTGCAAAAAGCAAACTCACTTGAGGGTGAGGTGAAAAAGAGCGGCAATAAAAGAACCCAGATTAACTTGGAGAAATCCAAGAGAAGAAAAGGGCTTAACTTGCCTCGCCGGTCTTCAAAACGACTATCTGGGTTTGAACCTGAGATGGTAGCCAATTCCATTTTTGGTGAACAAGCTCTTCAAAACGCGAGTAGCACATCTTGTGAGTGTGAAGCCACTCCATCAGTGGTGTTGGCAGATGAAGCATCTCAGCAGCTTGAGTCAGGGCTAGACGTGGAGTTTGCACATCATGCTTCTAACAACATAAACACCCCAGTTCTTGGAGAGTCATCAAAGAAGAGCATAAAGCCTCTTCACATCCAAGTTGTTGAAGAGCACCCACAAATGTCTGGAGTTGAAATAATACCAGAACCACAGCTTGCCTTTCCTTTTGGGGATTCTTGGTCGGACCCATGCATAGAATTTGCATTCAAGACTCTTACTGGTGCAATACCTGTGGAAGATAACGTGGCTGTTCAAGGAAGCTTACAGGAACAACTTTACGTCTCTCAAACACGGAGGGATGGTAGTTTGGCATTGCCAGATTTTGGCCTGCCCAGCTTTTTTCAAAATGATGTTTCCTCTCATTTTGATTCACCAGAGAAATCTGTGGCAGGACATCAACCATCCACAAGTTCTTCATTCCAAGCCCCAGGAAAATGAGCTTGCCGAGTTGTGGTGGAATTGGTTCTCAACAACCTTGCTTGGAGGGCAATAAGGATCTTCACGGAAAGGTAAACTCTTAGAAGAAAGGCAGCTAATTATCTGGGGCTATCATCTACTTATTTAACCCCCAGCTCCGTGCCTTTTGCCGTTTGTCCTTTGTAATATTTGTAATTGGTTTTGCTCTGAATCATCTCCCTAGATGATCTAAGGGTCAGAGAGAGAGAGAGAGAGAGAGACAGAAAGAGATATAGTTTTGAGTCACATTGCTGTTGTAAGATCGTTCTATCTTTATTGCTTTCTTTCTTTCTTTTTGGCCAACTGGATAGATCAAACTGTTATTGGATGAGAAATTTGGAACTCGTCAAGTGTCTGAAAGAGAATTAGGCACCAAATTTTAAAACGTAGTAACTAGCCAGTCCCTGATTCCCAGCAGTGAAATTCTCATCACAAAATTACTCAAGACGATCTTGTTCTAAACTTACCACGTGCAATTGAACAGGTTAGGAAGTGCCAAAATGTTCCAAATGGCGTCCTAACTTAACATCAAGTCTTTGCTACTTGATTTGGCACTCTTCTACATTTTCCAGTCATTTGAATGTGTTAGATGGAAGAAATGATCGTAGTATTCTAGTAGATTGTTACTTCCGAGAACACTGATCGTAACGTCGTGGATATCACGAGATTGTTGTAACTGAAGGGCTCCGTTAGATGCATTTTGAGAGATTGTTGGTAATGCCTATTTAACTTAGTAGCCAGCTTTAAACCTGACACTGACTGCACCCAGGTGGATGCATCTGCTCCCTTCTACTTGGATGGGTGGATAGGTTTGGCGGACTTTCTACGAAACTAATCTCTCATGTGTCGTTTCTCAAGCATACCGAGTTCTTTATCAGGCTCAATTGGACATTCTGTAATAGAGGGGTGCTCCTATAGTTACGTCCAAGAAGGGTTATTATGCTAATTGTTCCCTCCCGCTTTTAATCACAATAAAGAAAAAAACAGTTCTTTATCCCCGTCTACCCCCTACCAGAATAGGAATATCACTTCAACTTGATACAAACAAAAACAGAGGTTGAATCACTCCAATACAATGCTTGATCACACAGTAATTCATACCATGAACGTAGACAACCTTAGCATCATGTAATAGTTATTTAGTAGGAACACGAAACTGAAATCTCAATTCCCAGACCAAAGTCTTAGTAGCTGTAGAAGAAGGTGCAAAAGTAATCATTCTCTGTACGCAGAATCTTTCCATCCACCATAGTTGTCCTCTTCCACAGGGAAATCCCGCTCGCGACGTGCCTACGATAAAGAACAGGCAACAATAGATTGGATCAGCTCATTCATATTACTACCATCCATTCACAACTAATTTGCTGGGAAAAATATTCCATTGCGCATCAACAGAAGATTTATTCTTGCAATCTTATAGACTATAATTCAAGGGGTTTGTTGGAAGAGATAGAACCTTGCACCAGTAATAAGCTATGCTATAAAAATTACCTCGGGAGTGAAAGTGAGGCCAACTCGAATTTCTCCACGATACTCTCCGTCCTTGACTACATTATACACGGTTGGAGGGAGGTTTCCTTCCATAAACACCGGCTCCAGGGGAATGCTGCATGGATCAGAACAAGTTTTTAAGAAAACTGGATTGAAAATATCATTACAATGCCAAACTTTCATGACCAATGCCTTCGTCTCTGTTTCCATTCTCATCCAGATGTCAGCATAGTTTATATGCTTCAAGAATTGACTCTGGTCCTTGCAACAACCAAATGAGCACGAGAATATCCCATATACTCCTCAATGCCATAAGCATTTATAACTTGGGAAGCCTAAACCTGAAACTTATGCAAATGATCGGTTGATGCATTCTGATATTCCACAAGAATTACGAAATTAATTAATTTTGTTCCTTTTAGTATCTTATGATTGCATCACCATCATCACTAGACCAATACAGAAGCTCAATTCTTCGCACTATTGTTCTTTATAAACAAATGACATCTAGAATTTCAAAGAACTGAGCTTATATACTCTAGTGATGATGGGGAAGTACTCGCAAGCTACCAACTTGTTTCCTTCCAAATCTATTGTGAAATATGATGCAGTAGGAAATATAAAAATGTCTCTACTGACAAAATCAAACTATAGGGATGAAAACCTCAGGTTGATGTATGTTGGAACAAGATGAAGAAGGTAGGATGCGATTTATTCACGGGTAATGCTTTAACCAAGAAAACGATTTGATAAATACAAGTTGTTAACCATAGCTCATGAGAAGAAGATACTCACTTTGCTTCTCCAACAGAATCATCCTCAGAGCCACAGTCACTGTCCATTATTTTTAGAGTGAGCTCTGAAACACCATCCGAAATGGTGAACACAAAATTCTCATTCCACTCTGGCTCAGTTCCTTTGCCTACACAGAACATTGGTCCAAACTAGGAACATCATTGAATGTACCTTCTCTACGGTAAAAGACATGAATATACTACAGATTCCTTGAAATAGTTTTTTATGTGTGAAACAAAAAACAGAAAATAAATCTGTCTCCTACAGGATCTGTCAACATATCCCAGGTATGAAGAATTTTGGCTGAATGGAACCTACCCGATGCCACACTGCTTTTTTGCTCTTGGCTGCGGCAAATGAGGATGACATAAGGATCCATATTATCTGCAATATGTATTCAAAATCTCATCAAACATATTCTTGTTAGTTTGTTTTTTGCGTAAATGGTTGTCTGGTTTCACTCTTTATCCTGTGAGTTGAACACAGCTTACATCTATAAAAATTGTTACCCACCTCGCATGTGTATGAGAAATTAAATGATCGTCATCTTATCATTCGTCAGATTTTCACGCATACCACCCATATCACTTACGTAGAGCCATTGTTATATACCAAACAGGGCAGATCTTAAGCTGAAATGATAATACATTAAAGGGATTCGTCCAAAGGGATCAAATCTCGATATTATGAATAGAAAACGAGGGAGAATTGAGGTGAAACTTACTGAGAAAATCAGTGTTTTCAAGTCCCTTGGCACCGGCAAGGAGGACTTCCAGGGTTCCTTCAGGCATTTTTGGAAAGTGATGTCGGACCAGATTCCCAAGCGATCGAGAGCGAAAAGGACAAAGGATTGATTTTTTCCGTTCTTGGGATCTCTCTCCTTTAATGGAACCTTTTTAAGAAGGACATGTAAAATGTCAGAGAATGTCAATATGTACGGGGCGCAACGGTCCGAGGAAAACCGGACCGGACCGATCACATCCCCCGGTTCCCAGCCTAGGAAGTCGGACGCGGTTTCCTTCGTGGGAAGAGCTAAAACGGGTTGGGACGGTGTGTGGTGGCGTTTACCGTAAGCATGTAATTGAGAGGCACGTGGACCATGTGGTCACCGTCATGCATGGTCAACCACATGGGGGCCATGTGGCGCACTCATGAGTAATTTTATACTTACTGAAAAATCACAACATACTTTCTTGCTAACTGTTCTTTTTTGGCCCCGTAATTTAGAAAGATAAATTTCTCAATAAATTAAAATAATATTTAATTTGTTAATTAAAATAAATATTATAGGATTAATACTGTCTGTCAGTTTATATTTAAATATTAAATTATCTATCTATCTAGTCTCTACTAATTTAACTATTAATAAATAATAGAGAATCTCAATCCACCGTCAATAACATTGCATGCAAAATGGATGAGAAGTCGATAATATTGTCTTTTAAGGAAATGGGCTTAACAGTTTTTTGTTTTTTTTTGTAATTGGGCTTGATGCCCTCATCCGGCCTGAAGCCTTCGATGTGGGACATGGTATAATATAAGTCGTTTTTTTTTTCTACGTCATCTATAATATAAGTCAAAAGTAGCATTTAGGCAAGCATCTAAACAGGGCCGGTTCAAGCCGAATGGAGGCACAAGGCAGTATAAATTAGTAGGTATTTTGTATAAATTTTAATATAAAATATTTAAAGATTTTATTAATTATTTTTTATAGAGCTCATACACAACACATCAAGATCCCATAATTTGTAGTTAAAAAATTTATAGGGCATTCCTATAACTTGTACAGTTAAAAAATTTATAGAATATTTTCTCTTTAAGCAAAGTTCAAAAATTTGAAAAAGTATTAGGAAGCATGAGAGAATCATACCACTCGATGAGCAAAAAGACAGTTCATTTATGAAAAAAATATGAAAAGATTACATCCTACTATTCTTTTTTTTTTTCCTTAGTTCAGATGTCTTTTTATTTCTTGGGTCACCTACAACACTTTTTTTTGCTCTTTATGAGGTCTTGCTCAAGATGAGGTCTTAGGCTATCGCCTAAATTACCTTACCCTTGAGCCGGCTCTACTTCTAAGTCATCTTTACATAGGTCTCTTTTTTTTTTTTTAATCTTTAGATAGGTCTCCATTTATTATTTTTTTAGAGGATAAAAATTTAACGAGAGGAAGAAAAAGAAAAGCTTCCCATAAAACAGAATTTTGTTTAAGGTAGCTAAAATAATTAATTATCTCAAAAGAATATAATTTTATTATATTATCTAATACTTTTAATTTTACTTTCAAACTAAACTTATTAGCTCCCATTCTTTTAAACTATTATAAATATAAATTTTATTATTTAATTATATCCTGTCTCTGACTTCAATTTTATAGGGATAGAGTTGAGTTTCAACTTTATCAAAAATAAAAAATAAAGAAAGAAAGCAATCCCATCCATTATATCATATCTCTTGACAAGGAACTTACACGAGGTGGTGCCGTGTCATTCATAATTGTAAGTGGAAAGTTTGGCCAAAAGGTTAGCACCTTGGGAGGATATTCCGTCACACTTCGTAACCTTATCCGAGACATGATCATGGAAGTATATGGCCAATAAGTATGATGGAGAAGAGCACATAAAGCGTATTAAAGCAGCTGAAGTGGGAAAGAGTTTGGGTTTTAAAATTTTAAAATTCAATAATTTTTAATAAAATTTATGATGTTATCAAAATATAATAAATTATATTAATAGTCTATTAATATATTAATTTAATAATATTATAATTTTTGTTATAACTTATTGGAACTGAAGCTTTAAAACCGAAAGTTTTCTCCCTGAGGCTGCACAATCCATTTGACGCAGATTTCAAAGCACTCATTCGAATGGTCGACCTGCCTGTGGCTGTGCAGTAGAGCTGCACAATGTCACCGGAAAATTCTGGTTGCACCGGTATCGGCACCGAGTTTTCGATTTTTGGTCTAATCGGTGCCGGTGTAGGTTTGGTTTTTTGAAAAAACCGGCGGTTCCCGGTGTAGGTTAAACCGGGATTTTTTTTTTTTTAGTTTTTTTAGTTTAGTTTCTACTCAATAGTTTAAACTTTAGTTTCACCTCAAAACGTAGTATTCTAGAAGCATGACAAGGTTTACTCAATAGTTTAGTTTCACCTGAATATTTGAGACTTGTTGTTGGTTTTGTCTAATCAAATGCTTACATTTAAGTTACTAAGAAGCTTGCTAGGTGAATGAACTAGTTATTTAGAATTTTGGTAGAAAAAATTACAAATTTATTGTATTTATAAGGGTATATATGAAGGCATTGGAATCATAATTAAAGAGTTTAATGTCAAACTTTGGTAAGTACATCGTATAATATAAGTCAAGAGGTCGAGATTCTACCACAAAATTTTTAAATCAATGTATTAGTTTAAGAGCTTTTATGAAATGTTAACAAATTGTCTAAATTTCTAAAATTGACAAATCACTATTAAATTTATACCATGCTTGCAAAATCAGTTACTCAATTACATTTTAGTTCAAATTTCTAATACATTTTAGTTCAAAAATTCAGATAGAGTCATCACGTTTGACCAGCGTTTGATAGGCGCTCGAGCGCCCTTTGAAAAAATTCAGGCAGAGTCATCACGTTTGACTAGCGTTAGACAAGCGCTTGAGCGCTCAGTGCAAATTTCAGACAAAAACATAAGCGCTCGAGCGCCTTAAAAAATTGCTGAATTTTTGGATTTTCCTTGTGAAACCAAGGGAAACCCTACTAGGTTTTTAACATGTTTTAAAATTGTTATTGATTTGTTAATTAGAGGGAAAACACGTATTCTCCCCTCTAAGTGTTGTTAGGGTCTAAATTGGATTTTTCAAAAGATAATAGTTTCTACTTACAGTGACATCTCTATTACTTTGGACTTTAAATTCTTATCTTATATTTTAAGATGATCTTTAATTTTATTGATTTTGGAATTTAAGCTCATTACATTAGTTTAGATTTTATTGATATGTGATTAATGGACCAAAAGAAAAAAGGAAAAATACATTGGGCCAAGTGCGTAAAATGCTAAAAAAATGGTTCAATATTAATGTAGGATAACCGGAAACCGCCACCGCTAAGGGCCGGTTTTTGCCCTTAATGGTGTAGGTGTAAGTGACAATTTTTTCAAAACCGGCCTACCCGGTGTAGGTGCCAGTGTAGGTGCCGGTTTTTACTGAGGTTAGAATCTTTGTGAAGTTCTTGAAAAATTTTCATGATGTAACTCTACGCATTTCTGGTTCTTTGTATACAACTGTCAATTTATATTTTCAAGAAATTTCTCTGATCTACAATCATTTGCAACAATTTTGTAAGAGTGATGATTATATGTTGAGTATTATGGTTGAGAAGATGATGAAAAAATATGACAAATATTGGGGAGATTTTGAGAAGGTCAATATGATGCTTTTTGTTGCGGGTGTGCTTGACCCACGAAATAAGTTGGAGTTTTGGTTTGATGAAATTGTTGGTACTGAGCGGACAACTGAACTTATTCAAAAGTTGAGGAATGTCATTGATTGCTTGTATACTTATTATTCCAAATTTGGTGGAGGTTCCTCTAGAAGTGGGGTTCAAACAAGTAGTGAGGAGTCAAATGTGAGTGGTACAACTTCGGTTGATGATAATGATATTATGCTTAGATTTCGCAAGTTTCAAGCAGCAAACGGTACAAGTGTAGAGTGTAAATCAGAAGTGGATCGATACTTGGCGGAGGAAGTTGAGTTAGGAAGATATACTTTTGATATACTCATTTGGTGGAGGGTGAATTCAACAAGATACCCAATCCTTGGAGAGATAGCATGAGTTCCAAATTTGGTGGAGGTTCCTCTAGAAGTGGGGTTCAAACAAGTAGTGAGGAGTCAAATGTGAGTGGTACAACTTCGGTTGATGATAATGATATTATGCTTAGATTTCGCAAGTTTCAAGCAGCAAACGGTACAAATGTAGAGTGTAAATCAGAAGTGGATCGATACTTGGCGGAGGAAGTTGAGTTAGGAAGAGATACTTTTGATATACTCATTTGGTGGAGGGTGAATTCAACAAGATACACAATCCTTGGAGAGATAGCATGAGACATACTAGTCATTCTTATCTCAACCGTTGCTTCTGAGTCTGATTTCGGTACTAGAAACGATCGAGGCCCTTATATGTACTCAAAATTGGTTGAAGTCTTCACTTACTCCTTATGACTCCCAAGAGGTAGTGGATGATGTGGAAAGCTATCAACTAGAAAACGATATCATTCTCTAATTTAATTTTTATTTTATTTATAATGAATGCTATTATGTTTATTTGTTTCCTTTCTATCTTTGTATCATTTTTGTTTTTGTAGAGGTGAATTTGAAGCATGGGTACATTGTGATTTTGTGAGTTCTTGAAGATTTTGACATGCATGAAGATTATGAGTTACAGAGTTAATACGTGCAATTTTCTCTATTATTTGTTGTTTTATTTATGAAGTTGCATAATTATAAATTTATAAGTATCTCACTTTTTTGTGTGCATGTAGGTTATTGGTGATGGAGTGAGGAGATCTTACTATATGTTGTTATATATTTGAATTTTTAGTTGTATTGAATTTAGCCATGTTGTTGTTGTTGACTTCTTCTTGTTGATTTCTTATTTCTATGTTGTTGTTGAATTTTTGTTCTAGGATTTTGATAATTTTCTTATTTCTTATTTGTTGTTGTTGAATGCAGTTTCAGTTTACTTAACTCTACACATTTATGGTTTTTTGTTGTCTGTATTGTTATTGTTTCATTTTGTTGTTTAATCTTTATTGTTTCGTTGGTTTGTTGTTTTTCAATATATATCATTGTTACATTGTATATATCATTGTTGCTTTTCTTTATTGTTTAGTTGGTTTGTTGTTTTTCAATATATATCAATGTGTTACATTGTATCAAGTGTGATTTTAACAAAGAAAAAAAGATGTAGTTTCAGGCTTCAGCTTACTGAGTAACTAAAGAACGAATTAAATTTGGGCTGGCAATTGGCAATTTGGCATACGGTATACCACACAAAAATATGGTAAAATGGGCTAAATATAAATTAGGCCGAATGAAATAGTCTGTAAATAAACTTAAAAACAATTTTGGGCTTTGCTGCCGATTCCGTTTTTCGTCCCGTTTTTCCGTCCAGAATTCATCCTTCACACAGCTCGGCTCGGAAGTGTTTATTCTCTTTCGTTTTTACACGTGTAGACTTCTGGAAATCCATTTTTCCAACCCGCTAGGTCGGATGTACACCCCTATTGCTAACTATGACCAAAGAATTTGATATTGTGTCGGGAAGAAATTGATAGAAGATGAGAGAGAGAGATTCTTCATTTCGTACAAGAAGAAAAAGAAAAAACTCTTCTATGTTTGTATCCAAGTTTGAAGGATAATTCATATAGAGGTTAAGAGGAGGATTTAAGAAAACCCGTCTAGCTCAGTTGGTGGAGTGCAAGGCTCCTGGTTCGAACCCCAGGGCGTTCCAAAAGTCATTTATCTTTCTTTACTTTTTTTTTTCTAAACAACAGAATTTTATTCCAATCTGAAAGAAAATACAACTCAAGGAGGATCAAAACACCAGCCCTGTCTAAGCAGATAAGTGGGTAAAAATTCAAGCGGAATACATCCAAAGAACAATTTAATAAAGTTCCACAATGGTCTCTGCAACACCATTTCACTAATGGCTTCAACAATGCATCCAGGTTCCTCTTCAACAAGTCTCGAAGGATCACCAATGCCCAAAATTGCTAGCAAAGAATCACTCTCAAACACCACTTCCAGCAAACCTCTGGACCATACTTCACCTGCCGCGATCGATCCTTATAGCCATCAACTCTGCCAATAAAGGAGATATCTTTGGAAATATCTCAGATCTAGCCCACATAGCAACACCCTGATGATTGTAACATATACATGCTAAAGCAACAAAAGAATGTCTAATAGCAGCATCAATGTTAATTTTAAGAACCCCAATAGCTGTGCTGTCAAGAATTTAAGCTCTTGCCGAGCTTTATCATTCCATGCCAACAAATGTTGTCGATGACATCTTTGAATACTCTGCAGCAAACTATGAGGATCCACAGGAGTATTGTTATGAATTTTTTTGTTTCTAGCAAACCAAATCATATCCATAGCAATCATCATATAGAGCACAAATGCATGCTCATCTAGCGGATTCAAATGTATCTCCTTAATAGGATTAAGGATAATCTGTATCCACTTCACAATTGAATCCAACTGCATCATCTCCATATCCAGTGGCCAGGGAGCCTGACGCCAAATGCATTGAATCAATGGACAATATAAAAACAAATGCTCCAATGTTTCCACATTACCATCACAACAAGGACATATAGAAAACTCCAAAGGAGCATTCTGAATAATCCTCCTCAGATTGGTTCTAGATCTTTCTTTACTTATAAATTAAAATAAAAGAAGAAGTTAAGAGGAGGATGGTTCATGGATAAATGATTTTAAAATTCTTTCCAATTATATATATAGCACGTAAAGAGCTCGCGAGTAAAGTTCGGAAAAGATAAACAAGTACTTCTTCATTTACAACAACAAATATTTGCAATTGCAACTCTTATGGCCACTCCACTTTATTAGTCAATTATCTTTCTAAGATGGATATAAGATGCACGAGAATTTGTAGCATATTCCGAAATATCTAATTTCGATTGTTATTTTCAGCTTAAAATTGTTAGAACTTTATGAAATCGCTAATTTTATTACTATAAACATGAACAGAGTTAAAAAGAAAAAGAACAAAAACAAAACCTAGTAAAAAAGTTTTATGATAGGATTAAAGCACAGATCTCCTGCTTCGCAAATGAGAGCTTCCAGTATCCCTATTCTCCCATAAACAAATCCCTTTTCTTTTGGCAGAGAAAAACAAAATTCCCTATATATATAGTTCACGAGACAGAAGATAATGTGCTCGTTAAAGTCTAGTGGGTTGTTCTTAGGTCCAGAGCAGCCGACACTGACCTTATTGTCAAGTTGCGAGACACTTTAGGAATTGCTTTAATTTATTGGCAGCTTGCATACGTTTCGATTCATAAGTTTAAATAAGATTTTTAAATAATACCCGATGTTTACGGACAAAAGAAACCAGAAAAAAAAAAGTGACCCGCGGGAGTGAATGCTTTCCCACATTCTTAAGTAAGGCAAGGCAAGTGGATGTCACCTCCTTTTTCCCACATCTTTTCTATTGGGGAGATTTTTCCACGAAATGGACCGCCCCTTTATTAGAAGAAGTGGCTTTTCTACGCTTTGGCACATGACAGGAGGTTGGACCCAAGTCATAATTGACCCACGAAATGCACCAATAAACTGACTTGCGTCAACAAGTTTAAATAAAGGGGCGGTCCCCAAAAATTCACCCAATTTAAATAAAGGGGTGGTCCCAAAACTTCACCCACGAAAATAAGTCATAATTGACTGGTCCCACCCTTTATTTAAACTATTATTGACCCAAGTCAGTTTTTTGGTCCATTTCGTGGGTCAACGGGAAGAGGATGATCTGATAGATATTTTTAACGGGGTGGTTTCCTTTAAATGACATTTAGTCAGTCCATATGACTCCGTCTCCACAGAGGTGCTTTTATAATACAATTTGGGACCTCCGGCTCCAGGAGAATGGTTGCAGCCTGCAGGAGATGGTGGCTATCTTATCGCTAAGTCATTAGAAGACCGCGGCCACCGGGCAACGAGTTGGGTGATATTCGAGAAAAAATGTAGGATTTTAGAGAAGTTGTGAATTTTTATGTTGAATAGTGTTTTATTGGTGTTTGTGTAAAGTGGAGAGAGAAATGATTTGATGTAATTGTTTAATAAAAAAGTATTGGAGTTATGTGAAAAAGTATAGAGAGAGAAAATTTATGTTGAATAAAAAATTAAAAAGTTGTTGGAGATTGTGTAAAATATATTGATTTTTGTGTTTAAATTCTGAATATGTTCAATAATAAAATTGTGAATATAGTTAGAATATTAAAAAAGTGGTGAAAACGAACACATCCTCATCTCCTACGGCTCTAATCGTCGCGGACGTTCCAAACTTCCAATTGGTCACGTCATGAAATTCAAAGGCAGATATTCCTCAAACTCCGTGCGTGGCTTCTGGTTGTTTAAAGTTTTCATTAAATTTATTGATATGTAAGAACATGTTGTCGGATCTCTCCAGAGAGTAAAATAAATTAATGAAGGTGGGGGGACTGGTTAGTAAGGGATCCGTGGGATAATTTTATCATTAGTAAATAAAATTATTAATTTCTATCTAAATTTAGATGCAAAGCATAAAAGATCAGTAGTTGAAGTTGCAAAATATAAATGGTAAGTAATTAAAAAATAAAATGTAACGAAATTGATAATTTAAAAAGTAAAGTATCATAACCTAATAAAAAGTATATGTTATCTAAAGTGTACTATTTAATTTTATGAACCTGAGAATATGAATCACTAAAGGATTATAGTGGAAGATGACTCAGAGAGTGATTGAAGCACCGAAATAAGGGCTTTCTAAAGAGGGTGAACTTGCGCATCCACAATACAATCAAGAAAATTCATAGTTCCGACAGAATTTGGATCGTTAGAAATGTCAGCAAACAAAAAGGGGGTGCAAATAATATTTCGCATTATTTAGCTCGTTGGTCTCTGAATTTATTTCAAGAAGCTCCTCCTGTATAATTGAATATTATCTAGCTCGTAAGACCACTTCTGAATTTGAATTTATTTCAGAAGGCTATCCTATATATCGAGCAAAGTGATGATTTGAATTTGCTGTATATGTAGGTTACATCCCCTTATGATGTAAGTTTTTGAGTAGGACTGGAAGGACCTTTCTTGACTAAAAAACAAAAACTTTGGTGGCGTTTGTTTACCGAATAGTTGGAAAATATTTTTAAAATTTTAAAAAAATTTTAAATGTTGAAATTTATTAGAGTTTATGAAAAATTTAAAGTATATGCGTAAAAATTAAAAATTTTAAAGTAGGTTTATTTTATCAGAAATTTTAGACCCAAGAGTTTAGGTAAACAAGCGCAACCATTATGAACGGGGGACTGGATTGTTATTGGGTATGGGTCACGAGCAGAGGACTGATCCACTGGCGTCCTTGTGGGTCTGATATTTACGTGGAAAGGTTCGAAGGATCGAATCATCGTGTGTGTAACTCGAAGAAAAGTCAATAATGGAGTGGCAAACGAGCAAAGGAAGTTAAGATCGATCAGTACCCTCCACCAATTTACTATACGCCACGCTACGTCGTGCGTTCTCTTTCTTGAAGCCCCTTGATCTTGACTGCAGGGTCGAAACTCCCGTACGTCTTTGGGAATATGAATCTCGCAGATTTTGAATTATACAGTATACAGTCATGATATGTATAAATCTCGCAAATTTTAAAAATCGAGTCGTTCAAATGCTGGCCGCAGCCATTAGCTTACGACACGTCGTCGAACTTAAAGGTGCATCCTCAAACTCCGGGGACTTGTGCTTCTTACTCATCAGACGCGCTCAAGCACAAATGACTGTTCTCCCATTTGTCCTTTCTCGTAAATTTACAAACGACGTGATAGATTACGCACGTGCCCCTGTGTCAGAAAATGTAATTTTCCGACTTCATTCCTGTTGGAATTGAGAGCAAGATCCAAACATCTACTATTTTTTTCTTCCGGCCGGGAAAAAGAAAAAAAACATCCGTAGCATATTGAATCGTGAAGTTAAGCGAGGCGTTCGGCGTAATATTATATATGACCAAAATCCATCTCTCAGAAGCTAACTCATTAATATAAGACAACCACAAGAGACAATGAGCATGGGCAGAACACGACCTTGTAGGTAGTTCCTGCAGGGCATGTAAATGTGCTAGTTTGGTCATCCATAGGGTAGCTGTAAGCATCGGGGCAACGAGTCTTGAAAAATCTGGAATAATTCGTAGGTTCACAGCTCCCAGAGTTGCAACAATATTGATCGGTCTTAAAAACGGTACAAGGGTTGTTACACCCACCGGGAGCCCTCAACTCATTGGGGCACTGTCCGTTGATATCAGAGGTGCATTTTATCCCACGGGTGCACCCATTAGAAGTAGGGATAAATTCCATTGGAACATTAAACCCATCAACAAGAGAGATATCAAAGAAATCTTTGTTGCTAAATTGGTTCAGTGCATATTCGGCAAGGGTGTTCGGCGGCGCACCATAGGCTTGGCATTGGAGAAGCCCGCCACAATCACCCGTCTGGCACTTGCCACGCCCAGAGCCATCGAAACTGCATCCAGTCCGAGGCCAAATGCGAGCCCCTTTGGTGCCTGCGGCAACATCAAGGTTCCATGTTCCACCTCGTGCTTTGAGCTGCCTTCCACCACCGGGCACAGCCCCAGCCCAAACTGTGAAAGGGCAATTGTTTACTATTTTGAATCTGGCTGCCTTGGTCAGGGCAAAGTAGAGCGTGATAGAAAGGAAGTAAAAAAGGGACAGGTTTTTGGAGAGGCTCATTTTGGGGATCAGTGATATGCTAATCTCTAGTGGTTGTTGTGTTTGAGAAGATGGGTAGGGGTCCTGGATCAGATGATACTCGTCCGTTTA
Organism: Myrica gale; assembly: GCA_963930655.1. Classification (NCBI taxonomy): domain Eukaryota; kingdom Viridiplantae; phylum Streptophyta; class Magnoliopsida; order Fagales; family Myricaceae; genus Myrica; species Myrica gale. The sequence goes on from OZ005620.1 coordinate 20,116,364, forward strand.
TATCGGGTTAGATCGGGGTTAGGGGGCAGGGTCTACGTGGTGTAGAACTTGCAGGCCTTGTCGCGGGGAGAAGTTTAAAGCCGTCAATTCATGTCATGTCATGTTTTGGGGAAAATCTGCATGTTATCTTTGGCTTGACTTGAAGATGAGTCAACAAATGGCCAAAATAATGAAATGCGTTTCTTGTTTTGTGCTTTTGTTCTACTATTTTGTTTTCTGTTCATTTCCTGAGCTCTAAAGCTGCACTACAATCGCATGTACAGTACTTATTTTTTTTTTTGGTTTTTTTTGTCAAGGTCGTGAATATATTCAAACTAAGGCTGCGTTTGTCACTAAAATTTTACCCAAAATTTTATCTCTCTCCTAATAAAATACTCCAATATAATCTCTCTCTCTCTTCCATCAAAAAATATAAAATATTACAAAAACTATAAAATATTAACTCTCTCTTCACTTTTTCACTAAACCCAATACCAACACTAAACCCAATACCAAAAATTTTACCACACAAACCCACCCTTGTACATAGTGTACATATTGGCATAGTTACAATATTATGAACTAATTGGTCTTATACAAATTCTTGTTGAGATTTTTTTTCTGAGCAACTGTGAAAAATCTAGTTGAGATCTTATTTTGTGAACGATGTGCTAAATCGGTACATAAATATCCCGAATAAATTTCATGCATGAGCTAGCAATTAAACACAATAATTAATCTGATAACTTGATAAGCAAGGGGTTTCAATATATACAAGAGATTAAATATTCTACTAGAATTATATATATGTATGATTCAATGTACGTAGAAATCAAATGGGATGGGGCACAATTAGAAGATATTCTTTTAACTACAATTTATTAATATTTTATATTTTAAATTCGAATATAATATTTTATAACTTACCCTCATGATCTCATCTTAGACTAGTATTTTTTAAGATTGAAATCTTTTATAATTCTTTACTGAATTATATAGTATAATTTTAAAAAAAAATCTATAGAGTTTAAATTATTTAATATTATTTATATAAAATTTTAAATAACATATAAATTATATCATAGACAGAAAAATATTTAAATCCCTAATACAAAAATCCTAACATGATATCGAGCCGCCTCGGACAAAAGGAGTAAGTGATGATGGATAAGTTGGAGTTTTATTGTGGAAATATTTGGATGTTGAAAAATTTGAAGTATTGAGTTTGGATAAAAAGTAAAAATATTTTATGAGAGTAAATGAAAAATTGAAAAAAAAAATTGAATAAATATTATAATAATTAATAATTTTTTGATGAATTAATAATTTTTTTAACGAATGCCCGAAACGTGTGACCAACATTTTCGTGAAACAAACGCCTCGAAAGTTAAGAGCGCCTCTATCACGGGTTTGATTTGTCAAATTTCTAAATGTATCAACTATCAAGGGTCCCGTGATTTTTTTTTTTCTGAAATGGGTCCCATCAAGAAAGCTATATTTTTTTTCTTGGCCATCAAGAAAGCTATATAAACATAATAATAATGGCGCGCGATACCTACTTACGTAGCTGTGGGAAAAGTCTCAAGGAGCATATCAAACAGCATATTCTTAGGGGTGTTTGTTTGTGGAAATTTCGGGGAATATTCTCGAAATTTTGGGAATCTTTACTTTATTGAGATTTATTGGGGTTTGTGAAAAGTAGTGTGTGTGTAAAAGTTAAAAATATTGGAGTGTGTTTGTTTTGTTAGAAATTTCGAACCCCGATTTATTGGGGAAACAAACGCCCCCTTAGCATCAGCAAAAAGTTGTCAGCTTGCGGGATCGCGAAACTGACAAGGGCGTCCACTAAATGTTATTTTACCGTATTCAAGGTCCAAAGTACCATTTTTATCATGAAGGGCTGTACATTGATCGGTTCGGTTAAGTTCAGTCGGTTAAATCGGCCAATTTGTACAGTATATAGACCGGATTGGATCGAATCGGTCATATGACCGGTCTGGTCTGGATCGATTTAGGCCATGTTATTTTGGGTCGGTTTAGGCCATGTCATTTTGGACCGATTTTGGAGTTGGACCAAACCATTTTGGGTCAATTTTCAGTTTGGGCTGATTTGGAGAGGTATACTCCGGTACGGTCCCGAATTTTCATGAGGATAACCCGGAACTGGACCGGAATACACCGATTTACCGGTCAAGTCAACCTGATTTCAAAAAAAGCACCGATTTAACCGGTCCGACCGGTATTTTGGACCGCCCTAATGCATACTAAAACTCCGCTTTAGACCAGTCATATAAAATTTCGCCAATTATAATGGCAAATCTCACAATTTTTACCGTATTATTTTTATTACTGACTATGTCAATGACCATTACAATGTCAGGAAGTTAAGTAATTTTGTAAAAGTAACCTAGAGATATCAAAATGACAGAGAATTGCGTCTGAGACGTGTGATTATCCGTTGAGCGGAATGTTCCTTACTTTCTCCTTTTTACATTCTGACATTTGCTTTAAACGTCTTTTCATTCGTGATACTTTAATTTTGACTCGAAAATAAAAAATTTAAAAAATACTAATATGAACTATATACTTGACCCAAACTGAGAATATCCATGTAATATATGGACATGTTTGAGGGTGAAAATTTTAGGTATTGGAGTTTGGAAAATATGATAAAGTAAAGATATGTTATGAGAATTGGTGAAAAAGTAAAGAGAGAGAAGATTTTTAATAAATATTATAATAATAAAAAATTATGTGATAAATTTTTTATGATTAAACTTAAATTTTTAGGCCTAAATATTTGAGCCCCAAACGTGCCCATAATAGTTTAAGTATAACGTCCAATTATCTTCTTCGTTAAAAGATCCTGTAGATGACAATGAGTACGATACATTATTACCGCACAGTTAAGATCTGTAGTCACTTTACTTGCAATAAGAGGCAATGAGACAATGACGACATGGCATTACCGCGTATGGAAGTTCTGTTGCTGGTCAAGTGTTCTTTTAAAAATTTGTTAGACTGTTTTGTCTTTGAAGTCAAGTCAACAATAATAGCCCAAAAAGTCTTGTTGTTTTGTGCTACTATTTTTTTTTTGCGTACGCGTTTCACCATTTCATCCGCGTAACGCGGAACCGGGAAGCCAATTTGATTTAAAACGCGTGCACAAAATAGAAAGAACGCTAATTATTAAATGTCAAGTTTGGGCAGGAAGTACCTTTTGCATATAATAAATTAAAATGTCCTAATCAGCTCGTATTCATGTACCTTGATACCTTCCAATTTATGTTCAGTAGCACATGAACACACTACAACACTCTGTTAGGCGACGACAACTAAAGTTGCAAATTTGATGCGACACCATGAACTGAATCCCGTATAAACTTTTGGTCAGAAAAAATAAAATAATTTTCACTTACGACGATACTACAATCTCGACGAATTTGATAGAGGGTATATGTTACATTTTTTTTTTGCCAACGAAAGATTACACTATAATCGGCGCTGGTTACCGTTGCAAAGTCAAAAATAATATAAAATTCATTAGTTGCGCGGAGGTTCTCGCTGAAAATTGAAAGACAACAAGAGATTCTTGTTCGTCGACAAGAACGAAATTATAATATTTTGTGTCCTACGAATTAATTACGACTGTCGTAGCAGTATCAACGAAAATCCTCCTTCCCCTTTTGAGTCAAGGATCTAGGCATCTAGCAAAAAATTCAGGTTGATTATGAAAACCCTCCTTCTTCCCGCTTTTGTATTCTCCTTAATATATTCTTACCGGAGCTCGATCCGGTGGAGTGGTCACAATTTTCAGCATCCACTAGTTAATCCGTGAACCAGGCAGAGAAAGAAGACAATAAGTCATGCTGAACCAGGCAGCTGTTGTTGTTGAGAATGCTCCTTTGTCCAGCGCTTGGTGAAGATGACAACCATCAGAATAGTCCTTGCAGTGGTGGCAGCCAAGAACCTACATCTTGAACAATTAGATGTGAAGACGACATTCCTTCATGGTGATTTGGAGGAGGAAATTTACATTCATCAACCACAAGGATTCTCAGTGCCTGGGAAAGAGAAGATGGTATGCAAACTGAGGAAGAGCTTGTATGGCCTAAAACAAGCTCCAAGACAGTGGTACAAGAAGTTTGATAACTTCATATGTAATATCGGGTTCACAAGATGCAATGCCGACCATTGTTGCTATGTGAAGAGTTTTAACAACTCTTATCTCATCTTGTTGCTATATGTAGATGGCATGCTTGTGGCAGGCTCCAGCATGAAGGAGATTAGCAACCTCAAGAGGTAGCTGTCTGAGCAGTTTGCCATGAAGGATTTGGGTGCTGCAAAACAAATCCTAGGGATGAGAATCAGCAGGGACAGGGCTAAAGGGAGTCTGGACCTTTCACAGGCAGAGTATGTGAAGAAGGTCCTCAGCAGATTTAGCATGGATGAAGCAAAATTTGTGAGCACACCCTTAGGTAGTCATTTCAGATTAACCAAAGACCAATCACCGATGTCAGAAGATGAGAAGAGCCACATGAGGAAAGTTCCATTACACCTCGGCAATCGGTAGCTTGATGTATGTCATGGTCTGTACAAGACCAAACATTGCTCATGCAGTGGGAGTTGTGAGTAGATACATGAGTAACCCAGGGAAACAACATTGGGAAGCAGTCAAATGGATCTTGAGATATTTGAAAGGTTCAGTTAAGACAATTCTCTGCTTCACAGCAGGAGGTTTAGAGCTGCAGGGTTACGTGGATGCCGACTTAGCAGGTGATATTGAAAGTAGGAGGAGTACTACCGGGTTTGTGTATACCCTTGGTGGTACATCTTTTTGTTGGACTTCCAAGTTGCAGAAGATTGTTGCTCTTTCCACAACGGAAGCTGAGTATGTAGTTGTGACAGAAGCTAGAAAAGAGATGGTTTGGTTACAAGGCTTCTTGGATGAGTTGGGTTAGAAGAATGGGAAGGGGCATTCTACACAGTGATAGTCAGAGTGCTATTTTTCTTGCAAAAAATTCGGCATATAATTCGAGGACAAAGCATATCCAATTGAGGTATCATTTTATTTACTCTCTTCTTGAAGATGAACAGTTGACACTCAAAAAGATATGTGGAAGGGAGAACCCAACAGATATGTTAACCAAATTTGTAACAGTTGATAAACTGAAGTTGTGCACAACTTCAGTTGGTCTTCAAGCTTGAGGACAAAGGGAAAAGTTGCAGAGGTAGCAGAGACAGGAGCATGAGAAGGGTAAAAGAATCGTGCTTCGGTCTAGACTCCAAGTGGGAGATTGTTAAGCTGTGGAGCCTGGTTCATAGCAAAGCTGAGATGCGGAGAACCTCGACTGATGGCTAAGACAAGTCTGGAGAACCTCGGCTGATAGTAAAGCCAAGATGCAGGTACCTCGATGAACCCGAGGTGCGGAGACCTTGGTCGATAGCCAAGCCGAGATGTGCAGAACCTGGCTGATAGTGCCCTGGAAAAGTTTCGAAAACCTTAGCGCGAAAAGCCAAAAACACTGTGTTTTAGAAAGGAGGTGTATTAAAGCCTATATATATGGTGCTTAGGGTTTAGGGTTTAATAATGTTGTTGTTAAAAAGCTTGTCTTTTTGCGCCGTTTCTCTTGTTGTAACTCCTTTAATACAACAACCTCGGTAACCTGGTGGACATACCTCACTTTGAGGGAACCACGTAATCTCTGTGTCCTCTGTCTTGTTCTTCTTTCTATCGTTTTTACCGTCTTTTGCAAGTGGAGAATCGCGGTTTTCTCCTAACAATATCCGCAGGACAAGAGAACAGCTGTGGGTTCAGAATGAGGGGCCAGAAAGCGAGGTCCGGGCCCTGGGTAAGGAAGGGGTTTGAGGGCGGCCAAATGCCGCTTTATCGGAGAATACCAAAGTTAAAAGGGATTGGAGGAGGTAAAAATGGCTCTTGCTATTGCTTTAACTGATTGGGTTTGTGTGCTTGTTTGGACGGCAAGGTTGGGTTCTCGTTAGAAATTCAATTTTGGTCGGGCGAATTGAGTAGAATTGTGTTGCGTAGCAAGATTTTGAGAAAATGCTTCACTTGTTAACTACAACGGCATTTCGGTGTTGCAGGCCTCAATCCTCCGATAATGTTGCTAGGGAAGCTGTTGGAAAATTGGGCTTTTTATTGAGGTTGCATTCATTTCTTTTGCACTGAGTCACTGACCTGATTTCTGAGGACTTCTTTGTTTTTGTTTATCTATTTATGAGGACTTTACAAGTGAACTTGTTAGGAGCGAACTTGCAGTGTCGTCTGCATTATGTTGTCTTGGTGGGTGTCTGGGTGATTCTCAGCAGTTACGAATGCTTTAGTGAATAACTCTCTTTTAGGAGACCGAATTAGTTCAATCAGAGATTCCCAGGCACAAAAAGCCATGGGCTATCTGTCTGTCGTACACATTGCTCGGAGTCTCATGAAGATGGTTCTGATTACTCCTTTGGCTAAATGGAATGTGTTTTAATTATTTATTAGTGTAGGATGAGCTCTAAGCCTCTAACCGTGTTAGATTTATAGATACTGACAAAATAATTTTCTCAGTTTGTTTCCAAAATGTCAGCTCACAATATTCCTACCTGGGCACTTTGATTTAGAAATAGTGATGTTCCTAGATGTGACCCCATTCATCAAACTATGTCATATTTCCACCTTTTTATGCAGTTTTTTCTTCATTAGTGAGATTCCTATGGTGCAGCACAGACTCTGTAGAGTGGCTGAAAACAAGACACAATACCACTGACAAATGCAAAACGGGAAATGAGTGGAAAATGAATCCATTATCTTGTTGTCATATTTTGGAGGGGGGAAGGGGGTTGTTCAACACCTACACAGGTATGTGCATATGCAGAAGAAATTTGTATATTTCACTTATGAATTTCTTTTTCCTTTCTCTGTTTTTGACAAGGCATGCGTGTTGGTTTACCTAAATATGTCCCTGTTAACTTGAGGGACATAGAAGCTGCTGGATTTCAAGAAGGCCAAGAGGTGTCTCTGGAGTCGTTGAAGAAGAAGGGTTTGATTAACCCTTCAGGAAGAGAAAGGAGACTCCATCTAAAGGTACAATTATACCCATATTTAAGGTATAATTGTTTCACTTTCTAGTGAAAAAGGGAAATCTACCCTCTTTTCTTGTGACTGCCTTCATATGTAATTTTTTAGAACATTATCAAAAGAGTAATTTTCTTAACCATGGTTCATCGCATCCCCTCTCACCCTTCATCAGACAGGCTCGCTCTTGTAGAGAACATTCAAAACCACGGCTTCCTCTGACGTGAGATATGCGAGTTCATGTGTATCCACTTATGTATCATATTGGTTTCAGGTTCTAGGTGAAGTAAGAGTGAAGCTGAACATAAAGGCTCGTGCCTTTTCAGTGTCAGCAAAGGAGAAACTTGAAGCTGCTGGCCAATATAGCAGCTTCTTCACTTGTATTGGCCAATGAATTGGTGGTCATAACTTGACTTATTGTTGTCAATATATCAGTTGTAATTTCAAGCTATTTTATCGTTTCACTACTTTTTGGAACAACGTTGTGTAGTCGTCGATCTGTAATACATATTTCTTACATGACGGAGAAATAATCTAAGGTTATAAATCAATTTTGGCGGTTTAACGAATCGACGGTTTTAGAGTCTAGTGACAACTATTTTGAAGATGAATTTGGACAACGATTTTAGTTTTTGGACAGAGAAAGTCCTTCGGAGACAAAGGCCACCTGCAACAGAAAAAAGAACCAGTGACGCGATGTATCTTTTTCTAACTCCTTTACTGACCAAAGATTCTAGTGTTGGAATGACGAAGAATGTCGTCGACAAATGTAACAAAGACGACGAATTACTAATGTGTCTGTAAAAACTCGATATCACACTGTTATTGGTGACGAGTCGTCGACGAGTACATGTCGTTACATTGAAGAAATCTTCCACGAAAACACCCATTTCTAGCAACGAATGTAGTTGTCTCCTAACTGAATATCTGTTGTAGTGACATTTCATTACAGCATCCAACTATTCGTGCTAAAATTTATTCATACACAGATGCTAGCTCTTTATTCTATTGTTTTAATATTATTTTCTATGGGCAGAAGACAACTGTTAGGGAATAATCTTAGTTGGCTTTACTTCGTATGTAATTAAGTTTTAATTCGTAAGATACCAAGGTGTAATGAAGCTCCTATGAAGAATTGAAGACAACAGTAAAAATACACATCTGGACATGTTTTTCATGGTATCAAGTTTGACTGAAGTAAATTCAGGATCAGTTAAAACGAGAAGAAAACGTTGATTTTTTCCTGAGAAAAGTCAAGTCAGCTGGAAGTCGAATGCAAGTTTGACGGAATGACGACTTAAATAACTACTGTAACAAATTTTAGTTAGACCGTTTCTAACTAATTAAAGGATGCCAAGAAGACCCAGAAGGTCTTGAAACTTCAACTTTTTGCCATGTATTACCCTCAGCATATAACCCCAATATTTTAATTATTATTCATGAACTTAGAAAAATCCAGATCTTGAGCTTTCCAAGAAAAACCCTCTCTAGAGACACTGATTTTTCTAAGCCATTGTTGTGTGAACTAAGGATGAAACCTTGAGATCTATCCCCTCTCTTTAGGTTCTTAGTTCTAGATTTGATCACCATTGTGTTTTCCCAAAAGAAATTCGAGATTTTATGCCCTATTCATGAAGTTGTTGTTGTTGTGAGTTCACAATGGAGGACGACAATGTATGGATAGCAAGATAAAGATTCTTAGCTTTTTGAATGGATGAGAGGTTCTCAATCCCTGCTACGGAGTAGATCTGAATGTTGTATTTCGGGTAAGAAATCAAGAGTGTTAGATTAGGAATTTGGGAATTCTTGAGTCTATAGATCACCTTGTTTTTTGAGTTTGAAAAGCTAGTGAAATCTTTTACCGGCCTATGGGCGCGTAGAGTTTCTCTTGGAATTTGTTTCCAAGAGATTTTCTCTACGTAACCAAAGATTGGTGTCTTTATGTGGTGATTGATTAGGTTACATTGTTCTTGATTAATTATTAATAATCGTTGAACAACAAGCTGAGAATTATTAGGTGTTCTTGGCTATAAAGAATCGAAGATTTAGATTCTGATTTACATGCAACCAAAGAAAAGGAATCACGGACTCCAACATCCACATTCAGTTTAATAACCCCCAAAGTAGGAGGCTGCCACACAACATGCGCTGAAGTAGAAGAGGTGAGCCAAGCTTCCACATGCTGGTGACTAAGGCATTTCACCTTGGCAACTAATTGAGAAATATCTAGCCCCACTTCCCCATGGCAAATGCGATTTCGTAGAAACCAAAGTACATCGATAGCATTCAGTGCAAACAATTGGAAGTGGTGCATCTGACCACGAGGAATGCCAAGTAAGGTTGGCTCTAAAATCATAGAAATCCAATCAAAGATCTAATCACCAGTATAGAGAGATAAAGAGAACTGCTAAAGGGAGTCCTGCCAGATAATACAACTAACAGGGCATGAAAGAAACAAGTGGGAGGCAGAATCAACTCCTTCATAACAGAGGAAGCACGAGGTCCCTTCCGTCACTTGCTGAAATATAGCTTCTTCAATGCGAGCCCAGGTAGGAAGAAGATTCCACTCCAATTTCCAGAGGAGTAGCGCAACCTCGCATGAACCTTAAAACTCCTCAAAAGCTTCCAACTGATAAGAGACAAGGGGAAGTTGCTGGGTCAAAAAAGGGGGTCAGCTCACGATACATAGATTTAGTAGAATAAGAACCAGAGGACTCCAAGGTCCAAATCCACTTGTCAGGCTGCCTCACAATAGAAGGATGGATAGCCAAGATTTTGTAGACAGACTCATCATCAAAACGAAGATATAATAGAGCTCCATCCCATTAGTTCGAAGAAGAAGAAATGAGGGAGCTCACACTATCTTCCTACCAATCATCCAAAATCTCAAGGCGAGGGCGAGGCTTGATATTTGGCAGACCCACCACCCACGGGTCACGCCAAATCAACTTACTACTCTCATCCCGAATCTACCTACAAGCACCCAATTTGAATTGGGGAATGATTTTAATCAGACCCTTCCTAGCTTAAGTTGCCATATGGGGCGATGAAGCTTCCAAAAAATCACACTGGCGTAAGTACTTAGCTTTACACAAAGAAAGCCACAAAGTAGGCACATCACAAATACGATTCCAGCCTTGCTTAGCTAAAAGAGCTATATTCATTCTTTTCAAGCGGGAGCTCATATTACGAGTTTACGAGTTTTGTTGGGGGAACCCCCACCAGAAACACAAGGAAGGCTAATGAGAGTCAGATTACGAGTTTTGTTCTAGAGAGAGAGGCACTCCTTTCTCTCTAGAACTTTCCTCCACCACTAGCCCTAGCCGCCTTTTTCTCCATTGTTTTCTGGCTGCGGGAAGAGCTCAGGCTAGTTCCGCATCCCTCCCCCATTCTCTAGTCTTTTTTCTTCTTTCCCTCCCCCTCCTTGTCTCTTTTTGCTCGGAATCTTGAAGGTTAGATCCCGGTGTTCTTGTGCTTCACCGATGGACACAGCCTAGTCAGATGCCTTCCGCTCTTCCAGGCAAACTCAGCCGCTCCGGTCCGGCCTCCGTTGAGTGGCGCGTGACGTCTCAAGTGCCGCGCGTGAGCCCTTGTGCACGTATGTTTCTTCTAGTTCGCGACAGATTTTTGGCGTTGCGTGGGTCGCAGTGGTAGAGCCGGGATTAAAATCCAAGGGTGACGAACTTTAAATGCGAAATGACAAAAAAAAATTTCCTTCGTAATGCAAAAAGTTGTCTTAGAGTTACAATGTCGAAAATTAAGGACTAAAAGCATTAAAAATATTAGAATACATGTACCGAACTATCTACTGCGACTGAGAGGTGACAATTGGATTCTACGAGTTTGCATCTTCTGAAAACCACACAAGCAATACACCTCACCTTTGATACACTATATTCCAACCAATCAAAAACTTTAAACCATGCCTCTCTAAAACCTCTAATTTCTTTCCCGTATTGCTTCTTGGGAAAATCATGGCCACGCAGTTGAAAAGGATCTTTCATCAAGTACTCCCTATGAACTTGATCCCTAATCCCAACATCATATTCTTCAATGGGTTTACGTAACCCTGGGTCAGCAATAATATCATCCAGACTAAACATAGTGCGAGGTCTTTTTGAACTAATATCCGTTTCAGAATTAGTAGTCACGTTAGGAGTATTATATGACTCCACACTGCATGAATTTCTTATCACAAACTTATCCATTATCTAAATAAATAAAATAAAGTGAAGACAATCAATCAGTTGACAATGATGTAAAGAACAAATACGTCGAATCATCCAAAGAAAGAAAAGAGAATTGCCGAATCAGAACAATATGGAAAGTATGCATATAGATATCTTAGGGTACGAGAATAAGAAATTAGTCTCTGAAGTTTGAATGTCAATTAAATAAAATTGTCATTATTTAATTGTCATTCATTGAGTTGAAAAGGAGTATTTCAAAATCCCAGGATATGCACCATAAATATTTTTGTACGTTTGCTCTCAGAGATAAAAATCAATATTTCAAACACTACTCAAGAAACAAAGACACACATAAAGTGATAAAGGGTGGTGTTTGGCACATGTGATGCCCTAAAAGAGAAACATGAAGAATAATGTAAAAGTACAACCGAAACATAAACAGAACTATAGTACCAAACTGAAACATAAAACATTTTGACTCAAAAATATTAAATTTAGATATTCACATATTCACAATGGACCACAACTCAAAAATCTAATCCAAACCCAATCTAATTATATTGAAAAAGACTGTACACAGACTCAATCAAGTTCGGGTACATCTCAATTCTCAGCCATATTCACATATTCACAGAATCATAATGGCATTACAATCGAATCCAATCTAATTACATTGCATTCAATTTTCAAATCCAAACTCAATCTAATTACATTGACTTCAATTGACATTACAATCAAATTAATTGAAAACGATAGTACCAAAAAATCCTCAATTTCACAAAAAGGACCTGGGCCTAATGGGGGTTGGGCCCAGGCACAGACTCAAAATTTTGGGTTTTGGGGCCACTAGGCTCTAGTTGGTCTGGGCCTATGGGTGTCGGGCCTAGGCCAACTTATGAAAAAAAAACACATGTAATTTTTTTTGGGTGGAGCAATGGGTGGTGGTTTGCTGATTCCTTCTTTGTCTTGTGTTTCTTGTCTTTTGTTGTTGGTTGTTTTGGTCTTGCCTGACTCTTGTTTGTTTATTTTGTTTGTTGTATCCGGCTCCTCGGTGGGTTTTCCGATCCTTTGTGGATTTTTTACGGCCTTCGTTGGGGATTGTTGTGTCTAAGTTGTGGCCCTGTATCTACTGGCTAGTCTAGTTTTCAGCAGCTGTGTCTACCGGTTCCGGCCACCGCTCCCACCGCCCACCCCAAAGGCCTAGCGGGGGGACTGAAACGAAACGTTGAAAGCCAAGTTGATGCGCTGTGCGAGCAAAGGCTGAATCGGTCAACGTGGTCTCCATAACAAAAATCATACCAGGATCGTCACGTTGGATTAGCATCCGTAGAGCTCGGATTGCAGGGCCACGGGCAAAGCCCCTAAAATTCCGAGAAAGGGTCTTCGTTGATCAAGTGGGGGCAGAGCAAGGCCCACCACCCCAGCCTGGGACTGCAAAAGGGAATCCCACCCCCGTCCATCGAGAGAGACCCTTGCTGGTGCAAATAAGAGCCAAGTGAGTAGGAGAAGTTAGTAGTCGTGAATGACTAGCAACACCCACTTTCAACTGAGCCAAAGTGAGATTATCCTCGACAAAATTCAAGCTATGTCGAGCACAAGGCTTTTTCAAACTACCAGCCACCACTTCACAAGGGGGTCCACTCGAGACACGTTTGCGGGAGAAGAGACATGCTGCCACGCTGCTCAGCAGCCACAACGATCTCCACTTTGTGCACCTCCTCAAACCAAATAGCTTTAGTGGAGGGTGACAAAGAAGAATCCGAAGAAGAAGTCTGCGTTTCAAAAACAAGAACTTCAGTACTCCTCGAAACTTGAGATGCAAAGAAAAAAGGGCTATGGGTTAAAGGAACATCCTGCACCTCATTGATTAGAAGCCCCTGACGATGGTCCAAAAGAAGCCCCTGACGTGTTACCGCTTGGATCTGAGAAGTCTGGGACACTCGCGGCCCAAAATGACGGACGGGGCTCCCCAGCCCATGAGAACTTGGGTAGCGTATCAAAGGCTTCTCAAGTGGTTTATTGTCAGCTAATAAAAGAGGATCAGGAGGAGATAAAATCGCATTCATGTAGTTGGTACCACTTGGACAGGTAAAAAGGCTGGTCGGGTCGTCTTGAGGGTAGCAATAAGCTTCCGGGCACCTTTCCTTGAAGAACCTGGAGAAGTCTGTTGGGCCACAGCTTCCTAGCCCATCAGTGCAATAATATTGGTTTTTCTTTAAAACAATACAGGGATTGTTACACCCACATGGGGCCCGTAATTCAGTCGGGCATTGTCCGTTAATGTCGGCGGCACAATGGAGGTCACGACATGCCCCTGTGGATGACTTTTAATATAACCAACCATGAAGGCAGTATAATTAATATGTAGTATAGAAATCATCATATATATTGAGAGGGAGGACAGCTTGAAAATGACAAAATGTCCTAGTTTGCTACATGTGCACAGACCTATACTACAAGTCTATGCCAACGTTTCCAAGAAACGTTGCGAGGAAGTCAAAATTGCGTTCGGGTCTATAGCGGCGGTCGTGACCGCCGCTAACTGACCGCCGCTATAGACCCGAGGTCTTCACCAGCGGTTCCGAAAACCACCGTAATATATCTATCCCGACAGAGATATAGCGACGGTCGCGCTAAAAAACCGCTGCTATAGGCCAAAATGACCTATAGCAGCGTTTTTTTGGCCTATAGCACCGACCGCTGCTATAGGCCCTTTTTTTTGTAGTGACTCTCATGTTTATTTGCTTCTGTGCATGATCACATTATGCTGTTCACTGCTTTCTGATTTTGACAATTTGAATTCGTTGTGGTTCTTTTTTTGGTTTCGATTGTTTGGTTTACTAGAAAAGATAGGGGAACGAGATAGTTCAAGCTTTCATTTTTACCTTCTTCGTTAGACTTGAGATCAAGTCTGCTGGACCTAGTATCTACCAGGTTTAGTTGAAACAAAAGCAAACAAAAATGTTAGTTGTTATAATTTTTTTCGGATTCTGTTACTCGGTGTCTCCGCAAACAACTAGAATGTTGAAGAAGTATAGTCCGAATTTTGCAAAACGTGTGTTTTTTGAGGTATACTTAGGTTTCCGCTATAATTTCTTTTCATTTGCCTTATCTGCTGATCGATTTTTTTTTTTTTGGTTAATATCCTAAACCCTGATTAATTTGCAAGGTGTGGTTACTTAATCGATCCAGTAGAAAGATCACGGTAGAGGTTAAGGAGGAGGAGGATTTTTCTGTAGATTCAGCTTCAGAACTTAGAGTCAGTACTTCATGTTCTTCGTTATCTGATGGCAATTCTGATACCCTTGTTCTGAGAAGAAGATCTATCCTGCGGTATGTTGTGAAACAAAATAAAATAATATACATTTATTTAATGAATAATATAATATGCTGAATCATGGGATTCTTTGAGATTTCTGAATACATTTCCTTTCAATTATCTAGGTACTATTCCATTTAGCATAAATATCAGATGCGTTATCATCTTCTTATAGTTCATATAAGTTGGAAATTGGCAGGACGGACAATGCAGTTAAGAATCATTGGAACTGCTCAATGAAGAAGAAGCTGGATTCATACTCCATCAATGGCTGTGGCATGGATATGCTCGAAAATTTCTCTGCTGATTTCTGCAGTCACGAAAAAAAACCTGCATCTCCCATTTCCTTCAGTTCTAGAACAGAACATGAAAACGTCAATATAGAGGGATGGAGCTCTGATGAAATGTTCTCTCTTAACCCCAGAATGGGGTTGGAGCATAGAGTTGACACTTCTGCTACATATTGGGATCTTGGAAATGCTGATGCAAAATTTGAGAGTTGTAAAATTTGGTTTGTTGAAATCAAAGTTTTTCTCCTCTGTGGACGTAGGCATATTGCCGAACCACGTTAAATTTTGGTCTCCTTGTGTTTGTTATTTTTGTTCTGTGCTCAACAAGTGGTATCAGAGCTAGTACATTCGGTCGAGGTCCTATCTGAGTTCAAATCCAATTTTGGACCTGTCTCGAGATTCCTCTCGAAGAGACGAGCACAACCGAACAAACAGGAGGTCAAACCGTCACGGCACGCGCCCACACGCGCCCCTAGAGGTTTCCGCGCGTCTGACCACTCTCCTCACGCGCTTCCACGCGCCTCCAGTCGCCGGAAAGACGCTGCACGCGGCTTCACGCGCTCCAACAGTCGGTTACGCGCTGACCACGCGCGGAACGCGCCATTCACGCGCCAAACTGGATCTTGGATCGGTTCGGGCCATACAACCGGGTCCGATCGTGACCGGGTCTTCCGGTTCAACTCACCGAGTCAGTCGAGTTTTGTCCGAGTTACCGAGTCAACTCACCGAGTTAACGGTAACGGCAACCGTTAACGTCGGCGGCATCTCAGGTGTATATTCCGTTAACGTTAACGGAATATTCTGTTTCTGGAGGGAATCTTCCAGTTTCGAGTTTTATCCATTTTGGGCCCAATTTTTGTCCTTTTTGGGCCAGACCGGACCTGTTCCTAACTATTTCGACCGTTCCGGACGCAACGGTGGGCTCCGTTTTGCGAGATTCAACTCCGAACGTAGAGCAACAAGCCATTTGAGCTAGTGTTGAAGGCGGAATCCATGGAGGATTCAAGTTCCAGTGCAATGATCAAGCTTACGGCGACCAACTACACCATCTGGAGACCCCGGATGGAAGATCTTCTAAATTGCAAGGATTTGTTCGATCCAATAGAAGAGAAAGGAATAAAAGCAGACGCGACGCCGGAAAAAGATTGGAAAAAATCGAATAAGAAAACTATTGGTCAGATCAGACAATGGATCGACCATAGTGTATTCCATCATGTTGCACAGGAGACAGACGCTTATACTCTATGGCAAAAGCTGGAGAACATGTACCACGCCAAGACCGCTCGGAATAAGGCTCTCCTAATGAGACGCCTTGTAAACTTGAAGTTGAAGAGCGGCACCTCTGTTGCTGAGCATACCAGTGAGTTTCAGAACCTGGTGAACCAACTTTCAACCGTAGCGTTGAATCTTGGCGATGAAGAACAAGCTCTACTGCTTCTCAGTTCGATACCAGACAGTTGGGAGACGTTGATGGTCTCCCTCAGCAATTCGGCTCCAGACGGCAAACTTACCATGGTGATGGTGAAGGATGCCCTGTTTAATGAGGAAGCTAGAAGAAAAGAGGCTGGTATGGACCAGTCACATGTCTTCGTAACTGAAGGAAGGCACCAGCAAGGTGGTAGAGGGAGAAGTAAAGGCAGGAGCAAGAGCAGAGGCAGATCTCAGAATCCCGGCAGTTATCATCAAAAAGGCAAGATAAAATGTTTCCACTGTGGCATCGAAGGCCACATTAAAAGGAACTGTCGGAAGTTACAACGGGAGCAAGGCCAATCCAGCAACCTGGCAAAGAAGGCAGACGGTGAAGCACTAGTCACCATCTCAGGAGATTGTGCATTACTCTCCATCGGTGAAGAAGAATGTCTCCATGTTGCGAGTCAGGATGCAGAATGGGTGGTAGACACAGCAGCGTCCTACCACGCCACTCCTCGCAGTGATTTTTTCACCACGTATAAAGCCGGAGATTATGGTACAGTGAGGATGGGTAACACCAGTTTCTCAAAGATCGCGGGTATTGGCGATGTTCGTATAAAGACAAATATTGGTTGTACCATGGTGTTGAAAGACGTTCGACATGTGCCCGACCTTCGGTTAAATTTGATATCCGGGACAGCCCTTGATCGACTGGGCTACGACAACCACTTCGGCAACGGTGCTTGGAAGCTGAAGAAAGGCACCATGGTTGTCGCCCGTGGTCATATCTGCGGCACTTTATACAAGACTCATGTGAAGATATGCACTGATAGCCTCAATGCAGTGCAAGATGAGGCATCTCCAAATCTGTGGCACGAGAGACTCGGTCACATGGGTGAGAAAGGGTTGTTTACACTGGCAAAGAATGCGCTTATCACAATCAATAAAGGTACAGCGCTAAACCCTTGTGAGCATTGCTTGTTTGGTAAGCAACATCGAGTCTCGTTTAGTACATCTGCCAGTAAAAGATCAGAGTTGTTGAGCTTGGTACACTCTGATGTATGTGGTCCCTTAGAGGTAGAATCTTTGGGCGGTAACAAGTATTTTGTTACATTTATTGATGATGCCTCACGTAAAGTGTGGGTGTATTTCTTGAGAACGAAGGACCAAGTTTTTGAGCAGTTCAAAAACTTTCACGCTATGGTGGAAAGAGAAACTGGAAAGAAGTTGAAGTGCCTCCGGACAGACAATGGAGGCGAGTACATTTACAGGGAGTTCAGAGCATACTGCTCTGGCCATGGCATCAGACATGAGAAGACGGTCCCACGCACCCCACAGCACAATGGTGTAGCCGAAAGGAGGAATTGGACCATTGTAGAACGAACCAGATGTATGCTCAACATGGCTAAGTTACCTAAGCCATTCTGGGGTGAAGCAGTTCGTGCAGCCTGTTACCTGATCAACAGAACACCATCTGTACCTTTGAAGTTTGAAGTTCCGGAGATGGTGTGGTCTGGTCATAAGATCTCCTACTCTCATCTGAGAGTATTTGGGTGCAAAACATTTGCACACGTATCCAAGGAGCAGAGGCAGAAGCTTGATGTCAAGTCCACTCCGTGTATTTTTATTGGATACGGAGATGAAGAATTTGGATACAGACTTTGGGATACAGAAGCGAAAAAGGTCATCAGAAGCAGGGACGTTGTGTTCCATGAAGCTGAGTTATATGGTAGCTTCAAAAGCTCAGCCAACCCTGCTGAAAACAGTGTAAGTGCTCAAGAAACTGTTATCAGTCCTGCGCCATTCCAGTCTACCACAGATACTGAAGAAATGCAGGAAGGATCCCCAGAAGAAGAAGAGGAAGTTGATGATGAGGAGGGTGTTGAGCAGGGGGAGCAGATTCCCACTCCACCAGAAGCTGCTTCATCACAACAATCAGATGATGAAGAACTTCCTCCAGTTGACGAGCCTCAACAGAACAGATCGACGAGAGGCCGGTTACTGATTCCATCACGGAGATATCCGGAATCAGATTATATTCTTCTTACTGATGAGGGGGAGCCAGAAAATTTTCATGAAGCAAGAGCCCATACAGATAAGGTCAGATGGATTCAAGCTATGCAAGAAGAGATGGGTTCCTTGCAGAAGAATCAGACGTATGAGCTGGTGAAGCTTCCGAAGGGCAAGAGAGCACTGAAGAATAAATGGGTGTTCAAGCTGAAGAACGATGGCAAGCAGGTGAAGTACAAAGCTCGCTTGGTCGTCAAAGGTTTCCAACAGAATAAAGGAGTTTACTTTGACGAGATATTCTCACCGGTAGTGAAGATGACCTCAATCCGAGTTATACTTGGATTGGTTGCCAGTCTAGACTTGGAGCTTGAACAAATGGATCTGAAGACAGCATTTCTTCACGGAGATCTCAAAGAAGAGATATACATGGAGCAGCCAGAAGGTTTTGAAGTTCATGGGAAGGAACACTTGGTCTGCAAGTTGAAGAAGAGTCTCTATGGTCTTAAGCAGGCTCCCCGACAGTGGAAGTTGAAGACAGATCTCTCTAAGTTCTTTGACATGAAGGACTTAGGACCAGCCCAGCAGATATTGGGCATGAAGATTGTTCGTGACAGGAAAGCGAAGAAGCTATGGTTGTCACAGGAGAGATATGTTGAACAAGTGATCAAACGGTTCAACATGGAAAATGCTAAGCCAGTCAATAATCCACTGGCTAGTCATTTTAAATTGAGCAAGAGCTCATGTCCCTCATCGAGGGAAAATGTTGAAGAGATGGATGCAGTCCCCTACTCTTCAGCTGTTGGCAATCTTATGTACGCAATGGTGTGTACGAGACCTGACATCGCTCACGCTGTGGGAGTCGTTAGCCGATTTTTTTCCAACCCAGGAAAGGAACACTGGGAAGCGGTCAAGTGGATTCTCAGGTACCTTAAAGGTACGTCGAAGCTATGTTTGTGTTTCGGGGGAGCTGATCCAATCTTGGAAGGATACACAGACTCGGATATGGCTGGTGATCTTGATGGAAGAAAATCTACATCAGGATTCATTTACACATTTTCTGGGGGAGCTGTCTCATGGCAGTCCAGATTACAGAAAATGTGTAGCTTTATCCACAACAGAAGCAGAGTACATTGCTGCAGCGGAAGTCGGGAAGGAAATGTTGTGGTTAAAGCGGTTTCTCCAAGAGTTGGGAATCAGTCAAAAGGAATACAAGGTGCATTGTGATAATCAGAGTGCTCTGGACTTGAGCAAGAATTCAATGTACCATTCTCGCACAAAACATATTGACATTCGCTATCACTGGATACGCGAAGTGATGGAGCAACAACTATTAAAGCTTGTGAAAATCCAAATTACAATCTGATTACATTGCATTCAATTGATATTACAATCAAATTATTCAAAAATGAAAACAATTTCACAAACCAATTCAAATATCCAAATTTCAAACCAATTCAATCTCATTCTCCAACAATTTCACAAACCACAAATATCCAAATCAATTCAATCTCATCCTCCAACTAACCAACAATTTCACAAATCACAAAATTTCAATCCCTAAAGCATTTTTAGCATACTAAATAAATGAATTTTTATATTTAATTATAGAGAGAGAATCTTAGATAGAGAGACATATCAGGGGTCGGTGGTACAGCAATTTTCAAGTGTAAAATATCAAGGATCCTGCAAAAATTGAAATCGTCAAAAAATCAAAATAATGAGATTGAGAGAGAGCTGGGAGTTGAGAGAGAGAAAGAGGCAGAGAGCAAAAGAAAAATTGAGAGGGAAAGAGAGGCTTACATGGTACACCAACAACCAACAGCCCAGCAGGCAAGGCAGCACGTAGTACGGCAGCAATGTGGATTGTGGACCATGGCGGAATTTACTGGGTGTGGTGTAGACGGTGGATCGTGGTAGAGAGAGACTGAGAGAGGTGACTGGTGAGAGCATCGAGCACGCTCGAGCAATTGCAAGTTGCCGAAGTTGGTTCTTGGGCCGTTGGCAACGGCTAGACGCTAGTGCAGCAGCGGTGGGAGGTCAGCGGTGGACAACGGGATAAATGTGACTTTGAGAAGAGAGAGAGAGAGAGAGAGAGAGAGGGAAAGAGAGTTTTGGTTTTTTCACGTTCTGATTTTTTTAAGGCAGAGGGTGAATTTCACCCTCTACATATTAAAAAATAAAGGGTTTTGGTATAACGGGTCCAGGCTCTGCAGGCTGCAAAACATGGGTTGGCCTAGGCCTGTGGGGATCGAGGCCCAGACCGAGGCTGAGGCCAAAAAAAAATTACGTTAAAGATCAATGTAAAATAGCATGAGTTTTAAAGATCAAGGGAAAGAACATTCTGATGAGTTATGGAGGGTGAAAGAGCTCGAGAAAAAGGGGTATCTTCTGGATAACGAGAATGATGAGGATAATGATGCAGGGAGAGGTCCTTTGTCTTCGTTGCTCAGCTTTCGGGTGAGAGAAATTCACATTGATGGTCCTGACGAGATTTGCCAAAATAGATATCCACAATTCACAAAGATGCTGAGAGTCTGCCTCCCAAAGCAATTCCTTCAATGTAAAGAACTTAGAATCCAGCAGGCATTCCTATCACAGAGTATAGTTAGTACCTTTTCAATTATATGGTTGTGTATCAAAGTTTTGGAGAAATAGTCCATATATAAAGAACTCTGAACACTGTTGTCAAAGGACTTGAGGGACAGATTTTCGAATTGATGCAATACTTATGTCGTCTTTTTCTGAACTGTTAAACAAAACAACAGTTAGAATACTCGGAAGGATTCGGATTCACAGCATTCACAACCTTTCTTCACAAGCCTGCACAATTTTGTTCAGCACCCAATTATACCTATTTGTTCGTGTCCGTGCTTGTATCTCAAAGTCTTAGTTGCCTTATCCACCTCAGCTTTCAGCTTGTCAAATGCAACGCTCCATGGGCTTGTTAACAGCTTGCTCAAAGTTGAACAAGAAGCGTGTGCTGGTCGCTCTTAATGCTGCTCTCCTCTCCTAAAAGACGGGTCATAGATACGAAGTGCAAAACGGGCAATAGCAGACCAAAACGCAGACCGATTGTTTCTAAAATCAGCGTGTTTTGATATATTGACTGTGAATTAACAATTGAACGTCCGACTTAAGGGAAAAGTAGAGAGAACAAGTGATAAAACGAAGGGCATTAAGATAAGTGTCTGTGTTTCTGCTTGTTAAGAATTTCAAGTTGTCCTGTTTCTAGCTCCAATGCTTTTGCAGTGTAGTTCGAACCAAGGGCTAAACTAAATTGGCTTCATTATCTAGGAAGAGAAGAAGACATGACATACAAAAGCACAAGCAATATATTTCCTTAATTTGCATTGTTCAGCTAATATATTTTATAGCCTTTGTAGAGTTGAGTCAATTCAACAAAGATGAACGACACAAAATGCATTCAATGTCTTCACTTCAAGTTGTTTTCTTTATGTCTAGGTAAAGTCATGCCGGATAGTTTGGATCCCTATAGATTGCACATTACAACTTAGTAGAAATTTCAGAATTAAAAGATCTGAATGTTACAAAGGAAACAAATTACAATTTTATTTATCCCAAAAACTACATATCCATCTTCCTAAACTATTATGTGGTTTCAATTTACATTCTTTGAAAAAACAAATTCCATCAAAACTTCTTTTCTTTGATTTTAACAATTAGATTGCAACATGAGCCATAAATTAAAAAAAAATGGCTAGTTATTTAGAGAAGCAATATGTTAAACTTGATAAAAAAATTTATGTTTTATTTTATAACAAGAGAAAATTTACAAGACAAACCCATATAAAGTAGACTCACTTAACCTATAGACAAACTCTTAAGAGACTAACATGAGATGAGATCCATAGCCCCACTACTCCCCATTTAATTTGGCTGTAATTAATGTAGGAAATGGAATCCGAAACCTATGCTCCTAATCCATATAATCTTGAAGTCACCCTTTGCTCTGACTAGGGTTGCTCAACCCCACCGGTAAAATCCGGTGGCATCGGCACCGAGTTGCCGGTACCCAACCTCACCGGTGCCGTTACCGATGACTTTTTTAAGAAAATCCGGAGGTTTTCCAGGATACCGAAAAACGGATTTTATTTTTTTAAAAAAATTATATTAAAACGACCTGGTTTCGTCGTTTCAATATAAACCCAAACCCATCCCCCCTCATCGTCGACCTTCAAATCATCCCCTCGGTCGACAACCTCTCTCTCCCTCCCCACCCTTTCCAATTGCCCCCCTCCCCCACCTTTCGCCGGCCATGCCTCCCTTCATCGTTTGGATGTATATTTTGTAAAATTGGAATTGAAACAAACAATGGGGTCAGAATCGAACTCAACATCTTCATCGTCAACATCGTCACCTTGTGGGAAGCGAGCTAGAGATCCCGAAGATGAGGTTTACCTCGACAACCTCCACTCTCACAAATGCTACCTCAGCGAGGTTCATTTTTTGCAAATTTTTCGTTTCTTCTTTGATCAATTATTTTATATATTTTACTGTAAAATATTTGTTCTTCTATCCCATAGTGTTTTTGTTCGTGTTTATCCTTTCTGCAAACTTTTAATCAATTAGATTTGCATCCAGTTCGCAGCAGAATGGGTTATGGGTTTTCATGAGGATTTCGCTAATTTATTGTTTCCAACTTGGGGGGTTTTTCGTTTCAACACACAATGTGGTTCGAATTCTTATATTCCCCAATACCACGTCTTTTTGTTTCTTGGAGTAAAATCGATTACGAAAGATTTGCTCTTTGATGGGAGTTTGTTTCAGTGTTGTTATAAATTTCACATTTGTCTTTTTATTTTGTTTGAATTGGTTACTGCATTTGGTTTTCTGGTGATAGGTTTTACACGGTCTGGCATTAGTTAATCTCTAAAAAGTTGGTGTCGTATATGCATTTTAGGTCCTTGGTATTTCTTCTACTTGTAAACGTTGAACACTTAGTGGGAGAAAAAAAAATTGAAAGGCCAACGATCTTTATAAGTTGCTTGGAACTGCAATTCATTTCTAAGTTGCATTTAAAAGAGTCGAGTTGATTGCACAGAGCAGTTGAGATGTTCAGATGAAGTTGATCTTTCTTTTCTTGGATATCATCATACAATGCAGTTTTTTCTCTTCTATATATTGGTTGATTGTTGCTTTTAAATCCATGCGGTTTTACTGGAGAATTCAAAGGAGATCTTGATATGTTGTTTTGGTTGTATGGATGTCAAAGAAGTAACTTGAAAGAGAGAGAAGACATGAACCAATTGAAAATGTTGTCCATGCCCCATTGGTTCTTTTAAAGGCATCTGTGTGATAGATGTTTAAATAGATAAAGGAACAGTAAAACCATTTAAGCCAGTAGTTCCATGCTTTTGTCATTGATCTTACCTACCTTTTCTGGTGATTCAAGAGGTATTTCAGCTTATTGTGACGTGCTCTCTGCAAGGGTTGCGGTTTCATTGCCCTTGAGAATTTGCTGTTTTTTGCCAGGACTTACCCGGTATGCCTCTTGTTCTATTTAATTTCTCAATTTCTTTGTGCTAACTTCTTTGTTGATAATCATTTGCGGCCAAAGTCATCTTTGCCTATGCATCTTCTGGTTGAATGGAGACCTGAAGTAATATTGATCTTGGCTGGTTAAGCTATTTCTACATGTCTAGGAATTCCAATTGCCTGCTTTATCTTCCCCGATCTTGAATTTTTAACTCTCTAATATCAGAAGATGACAACATGAATGTATTACACAAAGTTTGAACCTATCCTTGTTTCTGTCAGCAACAACAACATTTGTTTTTAGAATTACTCAGTGCACTAGTTTTTACTTGTGTGTAGTATCTATAAAGATTCACAAATTTTCTCCTCTGGCATTTAAATGCAGTAGCTCCGTATTTTACATTTGCATAGGCTCAGTGGCTGGTAAATTTGGCAATTACTCGACCTATATGACTCCTGCTTGTTCCATAATGGGGCCAGTTGCTTCTTGATCTCACTTTCTCAATGCTAGAAATATGGTGGATGTTATTGATCATGTTGTTTTGATTTCAAATCTTTCTTTTTTGTTCGATGTTTATTCCTTATTACTTCAGTTTTGTCAATTTATCAGGTATTGGTGTCTTGAACTGCTCTCTGCCTGTTTGTATATTTACTTAAGCGACTCGTGTTGATTTTCGGATTGGGCTAAGTGCGTAAAATGCTAAAAAATTGCCCAATATGAATGTAAAATAACCGGAAACCGCAACCGCTAAGGGCCGATTTTTGCCCTTAACGGTGTAGGTATAGGTGACAATTATTTCAAAACCGACCTACCCGGTGTAAGTGCCGATTTTTGCCAAAACTGACACCTATACTGGAGTTGT
The DNA here is from genome assembly GCA_963930655.1 of Myrica gale. Lineage (NCBI taxonomy): Eukaryota > Viridiplantae > Streptophyta > Magnoliopsida > Fagales > Myricaceae > Myrica > Myrica gale. The sequence goes on from OZ005620.1 coordinate 20,140,999, forward strand.
GCAGCCCTAGCTCTGAAAAACCGGGGATAGGTAAAATTGGTAATTTAATATGCACCTATTAGAAATGGTTTGCTAGTTCTAGGATACAAAAGGGTATGTTTGAGAGTGAAAATTTTGGATATTGAGATTTGAGAAATATTACAAAGTAAAGATATGTTATGGAAGTTGGTGAAAAAGTGAAGAGAGAAGATTTTTAATAATTATTATAATAATAAAAAATTATAATATACCAAAAACGTAATTTTTTTGAAAAAAAAATTGTGGATAGAAAAAAAAAAGGAAAAAAGAATGAAAAGACTTATGAGTGTGTTGTAGTGGCAAAAAGAAAGGAAACGTGGAAAGCAGAAAGGAATATTCCAATCCATCAGCGTTTTGAATAGATTGAGTCATTGACCAGGCACAGGTGGCAAGAATAATGCAAAGCCCGATCCTCCATTGCGTCACCCAAGGGTGAGCCAATCATGATCCTAATCCCATTCATTCCACTCAAAATCTTTTTTTATCTCCTGCAACGCACTGGCCTCTGAGGCTGTCCCTAACCTCATCACCGACGCGTATAAAAAAAATAAAAATGAAAGAAAGATGGGGAAGCTTCTGGAAAAAGACCGCAGAAGAGAAGCTCCACGCACTCAAAAAGCACCCGTATAAAGTTTCTTCTCGCGCATTCAGTTGTCCCCTCTCATTTGCTCTTTTCCTCATCTTTTAATTTCCTTTTTTCCTTCTGGAACCCACGGATTTCCATTATTCCCTCCCCTCCGTTATCTTTTAATTCGCACCTCCCGGAACCTTCTAGAAGTAACAAAAGCTCTCTCTCTCTCTCACAGTTGCAACAGGCGACGTTTGTTTTTAACGTTACCTGATTAGGTTCGTAGCCTATTAGCGAAGCAGATTTCGTACTGCATGTTTGGTTTGTGAGGACATTCCAGCAGTTTGTTTGGCCGAAAACATCCACGCTTTCCAGGTAAACATTAACAAGAGTCACTTTGAGTCCTTCCTCGTGTTCATCTCTGTGTCAGACGAAGAGAAGTAGAAGAAAATAAAAGAAACATAGGAAGAATTTTGAGATCTTGAATCTGTTATTTCATGCTGGATAGGTCTTAGTGGATGGAAGTAGCGTTATTGTTTTACATAAATTTTTTTTTCTCTTTTCTTGTCTTTCCGTAACCTTCTTGTCTACCAAAAGGAATGTAATAATAATGATATTTTTGCGTTCTATAATTATCAGTTTTTGTCTGTATCATTTTAGAGTTTATGAAAAATCGGATTGAGCCAACCGGGGAAGTGAAATCCTGTGTCGAAAGTTCCAGTCTTTTAGGCCTCGGATCCAACAGCGAAGGCCATGGCACCACCGGCGATTCCTGTCCGGTGCAGGGAGCTGGAACCGGAGAGTTGCAGAGAACCCTGCCCACTCCATTCCTCATCAAGACCTATCAACTGGTCGACGACCCCGCTGTGGACGACCTCATTTCCTGGAACGACGACGACGGATCCACCTTCATAGTATGGCGCCCGGCTGAATTCGCCCGCGATTTGCTCCCGAAGTATTTCAAGCACAACAACTTCTCCAGCTTCGTTCGCCAACTCAACACTTACGTAAGCCTCCACATCCTTATCCGCATACACGAGATGAAGTTATTCTCATGATCTCACCCACTTTCTTATGCTCTTTCCGGAATGCAAATAGGTATTGAGTTTGACTACATATTTTCAGATTTATCTGACTTTTTCCTTTTTTGGGTGGGTCCGCAGGGATTTCGGAAAGTTGCGCCGGATCGGTGGGAATTCGCGAATGATTACTTCAAGAGAGGCGAGAAAGGGCTCCTCCGAGACATACAACGGCGGAAGATCTCTCCGTCGGCCACCTCAGCTGCTTGTCCGGCTTCAGCTGCCGTGACAGTAGCGGCAGTATCAGTAGTGGCGCGTACGGTGTCTCCGGCAAACTCCGGTGACGAGCAAGTGATATCGTCGAATTCCTCGCCGGTGGCGCAAGCCACTACGGTGGTAGTGTCTAGGAGCTCGAGCTGTATCACAACACCTGAGCTCCGGGAAGAGAACGAGCGGCTGAAGAAGGAGAACACGCAACTGAATCACGAGCTGACTCAGCTGAGGGGCCTGTGCAATAACATCCTCGCTCTGATGACGAACTACTCGTCCGGTCATCTGGACGGTGGCGGTGGTGTTCCCATACCGGAGGGAAAGCCTCTGGAGCTTTTGCCAGCGAAGCAGGTGACAGTGACAGAGGACACAGCGGTAGGTGGCGGGTCCCTGAAGGCGGACGAGGAGGAAGAAACGACGCCGAGACTGTTCGGGGTTTCAATCAGGGCTAAGCGCGTGAGGAGAGAGGAGGAGGAGCTGGATGGTAGGCAAGGGCAGAATGGGGAAAATGGTGAAAATTCGCAGGAGAGAGAGTCAGGGTCTGACGTGAGACTGGAACCGTTGGATGGGAATTCTGACCATCAGAACCCCGGTGGCTGGAGCTAGGACAATGATGAGCCAGGGATTTGGATTTTAATGGGAACGCGGATCACGAGGAGATCACGTGGTTGAGGAAAAATTGACCCTCGGTGTCGATGTTAAAGTAAGAAGGAAGACACGGAGCCATTTTCTTCTGGTGTGGAAATTGAGACGAGTGAAGGAAGGGATCGTCGCTTGACATGAGCGCGTGAGCGGTGAGTATCCGCCGATGGTGGAACCGTAAAATCTGGAATCACGAGGGAGTGAATATAAAGATGGCGATTCCAGCTTCCCGAAAAGTTGATAAAAGAAGAGGCTGCAGAAAGTTTGTCAAAAAGTTCGGAGGTTGGCGGTGCGAGAAAAGTACGTACCGGCTCAAAATGTATCGAATCGGAAATATATTTATAAAGGAAAACAAGTTAATGGGTATTCAAGGTCTGCTTAAGCTTGTTTTAGGGTTAGTAAGTTTTGGTCATTATTTTGGGTCAATGCTAGTTTTTGCATTCTTTGGCTAAACTGAAATCTAACCCCCCCTCTCAAGAGTTTGTTGTTATTTTGATTTGAGCCAAAGGTTGTCATTTTATTTGATTAGTATTGAGTTTAATCAGCCGAATATAATTGATCTTTTTGCATACCATTTAAGAGATGTTTTTCTTTCTGTTTGTGATAGGGGTGAAAACTGATCCCTCGGTTCGGTTTTCAGTCCCTATCGTCAACCGAACCGAGGGATTCGGTTGATGAAAAATAGGGACCAACAACCGTACCGTGAGGTCTCTAGACCAGCCGAACCGACGAGAGTCGGTGTTTGGTCGGTTCCTATGCCCACGATCATAAGCAGTCTCATACAAGCTGCATCAAATGCTCCAGTAAAACTTTACTCACAGAATAAGATATGAACATAGCAAATTCACAGAATGCAAAAGAAATAAAATAACTCAAGTGAATGATGGTTGAGAGGGGTCGGTCAAATTCGCTGATTTGTAGCGTTAGCTACACGAGATCCCAGCCAAGACATCCAGAATAACGAACATAGAGGACTTTTAGATCTCTGCAACATACACAACAACTAACATAGAACATAATCAAGCCATCCAGAATAACCTTCGGATACAGAACACAGATCTGAAACGAGTGATCCTTCAGTAAAAGGACAGTCTGAGTTTAAGCAAACGTACCGGTGAGAAGGTCCTGGTAAACCTACATGTTTGCGCAATCTCTCATAGAGAGAGAGAGGGGGGGCGATGGGAGGGGCGGCGACTAGTGTTTGAATTTTGAGAGAAAGTGGTGAAGGGTGAACTGTGAAGAAGGGGGTACAGGGGACGTTGGAGGAAACATTTAAAAGAAAATAAATTATTTTTGGGGGTGGGTTGGGGTGCCTCCCCCCACTTAATATAAAAAAATAAAAAAATAGGTGAAATTCCCCTTATACCCTCGGTTTTGTTCGGGCCACGGTTCTGGGTACCCAAAACCGTGGGCCAAACCAACCCAATCGGTTCTTGAATTTTTGGAACCGACAGCCGAACCGGGCGGACCCAAACCACCCGGACCATTCGTTTTTGGGTCGACCCGGTCGGTTCCGGCCCAAACGTGTTCACCCCTAGTTTGTGACACTTAGGAAGGAGATTAAAAAGGAAAATGTCTCCATCAATAGTACATATACAACGATAGTCAGTAATAGTAATGCACGACCTTGTTACCTAAACATGATATGCTGATCGATTTTTGCTCTCTTTTTCGCCTAGGCTCTTGATCTTTTTCAACTTTGGAAAGTTAGAATCTTTACACCTCCCAAGAGTAACGATGATCTTTTTAGGAGAAAATACATTTTTCACCTACAAACTACCGAGTAGTGACACATTACACCCCAAACTACCATTTTTAAGATATTGCACCATCAAACTACCAATGTTAGATACTTTGCACCCTAAACTACCAATTTTGACACATTACACCATCCAACTATTAATATTAAACACTTTGCACCCTCCATTTGACAATAATACCCTTGATAAATTAATAAATTAACAACAATATCTTTACTATATACAAAATGGGTCAAGGGCATTATCGTCATTTCAGTCTAAAAATTTGAAAAATGGGTGCAAAGTGTCAAAAATTGGTAGTTATAGAGTGTAATGTATCTAAATTGATAGTTTAGAGTGCTAAGTGCAAAACTTATGGTAGTTTGTGGGTGAAAAATGTATTTTCCTCATCCTTTTAAAATTTGTAACATGATTTGATGGTAAGATAAAAATAACATTTAATATTATTTATATTAATTATTGGATGGTGTGGACTCTAAAATATTTAATATACAATGTGTTTATCTACCCATTCAAAACATAGATGAAGTTCTTCCACTCAAAATATGGACAAATTCTTTGGACCTTAATGTAAGAGTTTCAACTATGACTATCCACTCAAGTATGGACAAGTCATTCGACCCTAATGTAAGAGTCTCTATCTTAATCTAAAATTAGTATATTTAATGGCTATTAATTTATAAAATTTATGTATTTTGACAGCACCCACTTAAAGCCTAATCCAATACACGATTGTTACTTACGATAATTTGTTTGGCTCCCTTGGGAGTTATCTTTACAAAACTTTTGTTTAGAGATTAGTATTCGCTGTAACAAGTTTTTTTACTTAATGTTTACACACTGATGAATTAAGAAATGAACTTTTCCCTTTTTTAATTTATTTTTTTTAACATATATCTCTTGTAACTGATTGAAAATCCCGAGAGAGACGGTGGATTCTAAATCTGTCCTTCAGCCAACTATCAAGGCCCCTTATCGTTTCTAGCTACTTTTAGGCCTTATCCTCGTTGGTTCTTTCCAATAAAGATAATAATTGTTAGATATTTAAATAATACCCCATCAAGACTGACCTTTTTTGAGTGGGCTCAAAGTCGCTCCCTCTCTATAAGCCCACTTTAAAATATTTTTAAGTTTTATATTTTTCATATTTCTTTTGTTTTCTAAAACTGACCCACATAAATGCTCAGTTGCACCACACACGTGATTTTCTACCCATGATAAATTGGGTAATATTCGTTTTCAAGTTTTTTCTAGAATTCAAATTCATTTACAAAACTATCACCGAACATCTTAAGAATTTAAACAGAAATACTAATACATTTAACACAATCTCCAACAATTTTTTACACATACTTTAATACATTTTCAAAAAAAAATTATAACAAATTTCATCTCTATACTTTTTTCACCTAATTCCAATAATTTTTTATTAAACAATTACATCAAATCATCTCTCTATCATTTACACAAACACCTATAAAATACTATTTTACATAAATATTCACAATTATACTATAATCCTACAGTTTTTTAGAACACGAACATGCCCCAAAGGTCCATGTGATTTTAATTTCTACCAAAATGTCTATGAGATGACCAACTTGTAACAAATAAATCCCTCTGACCATTTTTTCTTATCTATCTAACAAAAATTGCTATAATATAACTTTCAAAGCCATGCTATCACCGATCAAAATGTGCCACGTTTACAAACTAAGAAAAAAATCATAAAGTTTTTTAAAATAACTACGTACTTCCATGAATACAGCCGATTAAAATCATGATTAAGGCATTAATTCAAATGGACAACTCCTGTAGATTTCGTCGGTTCAAATGGCATTTTTAGAAAAACAGCAAAGACAGGCAGCGTGTAGAAAAGGTGTAGGCAAAGTCTACCGGTTATTGCGCGCACGAATTGTTTTTGATAACGTTCGGACAAAGATGTCTAGTCACAAATGACATTTGCGTTCGAGTTAGGCTAAGGGATAAAGGTCTCAATATCGTTTTGGGATCTTTCTTGTCACAAGCTCTCTCCATTGATTGATTAACAGATTACTGTTGACTGTTGGACAATCTGTCCCGCGGTGTCATCGTCCGTCCTCATGGACCTTCCCTATTTGATCTATTGCTACATTAACTTAGCCTAATATATGTTGTTGTCATTTTCGAATGTCCTACCCTATGACTTTAGAAGGCCCATATTTGAGGTTTTTTTTACAGGCCTTCCATTATCTACTAGATAGGCATAATTACACCTGCGCACAGTCCTTCTGGTATTGAAAGGTTGCAAAAAAAAGTCTAAAGATACACCTAAATTTATGTGGTCACGATTTTTAAAAATATATGGTCCCTCTGTTCATCCTTATCTCTTTCGATAACTGGAAAATTTGATTGCTTATTCAATAGAAGTAGGAGAAGAACAAGGAATTTGTTCTTTCCAGTTTGCATTTATCGCTCTTACGTCTTGTAGTGGTATATGATACAAAATTGTCTGGTCCACACGGAGTAGTACTCACCTAATGTACAAACAAACCCTCGAGTGATTAGCTAGCTAGCACAGAAATCCACCATCCATGATCTTCGTCTTAAGTTACCGGTTTGATCATGGGAGGAATTGGATCTAGGACCATGCCTCCAAACTACACAGTCCTTAAATGTTGCCCTTACCTCTAAGTTACCCAAAAGTGGGTAATCCCAAATAATTAGATAGAACTTGTTTTTGCAATATTTCCTTTCTTAAGTTAAAAAGAGGTCTTTTATATATGATAAAAATGAAATGATAATCTTTTCTTGAATCTTGCCTAATAGTTACGTCATTAATTGATCATCACCTATGAACGTCAAGCTGATCAAAAGGAGAATGAAAACAAATTAAAGACATTTCTATAGTACGGGTATGTTGGAATATTAATTTATCTCTTTCTGCTCGTGAAGACATCTGATGAAGTTAGGTAAGAGTACGTAATTGTTGGTTCACAATGTCATCACAGGCGGCTCTTGCTGAAAACTTCTACACTAATTCCGACTTTTACATATAATTGTTCCACAATTTTTCTCATTTGCATGTGTTGGTGACTCATTGCTCCACAACACGAGTCAGCCCCAGCCCCCCAATTAAGTTATATGGGTTACAGGAAAATGCTGATCATAACAATTACATGCACGATGTCTGTAACATGACAAGTACTTTTGAAGCTCCTATTGCCACCAAAGAAAAATCTCGAAGTTGCAAGGCATTTACATAAAGTCTGGCACCAAACACATGCCTCTTCTCCTGCCTAAAGAAGTCCGTCAAGTACTTCTCCCCTCACATGGGTTCCAGCACACAACAAAGTCGGTATCAAACGCTGTGCGCTGAGATGCATACTGCATAGACGAAGAAAGATTCAAAAAAATCGGTGGTCGATCGAGCCTATTCTACACGCTAGAAAAATGCATGCATGCCCGGTTGGTGATGGGGACCAATCAAGTAGGCCCAGGGAAAACTCCAGTACAGGCACAGCGGGGTTGCATGTGTCACGCCCGGTAGCTTTTACCAACTACCTGTGATTTTCTTTGGAACCTAACTTCGGGCCCTGTGGCTGTGGCTAGCTTCCAGAATCGGCTCTGACTCGGTAAAACAACACATGTATATATCTGAAATTGCTAATTTGAATCTTCAAGTGGGCATTAGTTGTATGAGTCAATAAGAACATAAAAAGTGAAATTTCTGAATAATATATATTATTCCTTTTTAGGAGACTAGTGTTCTTATCTCTTAGACTGTTGAAAGACAGAATTTTCGTCAGACACAATACTGGTAAAACGTTTTTATATAGAATATGGGGGGAACAGGACGATTAATATGACAAATGGACAACAAGGCTTCGATCGAGCGCCGTCTAACAATTCTGTGGAAAAATCAGGGAAAATGGAAAGCAGCGGCCTATTTAATTATTCATCTTACAGCTGCAACTTGAGTCACTGGAAATTGCCATGTGGTGGAGGGCAAGGAGAATTGGAAAGATCAAACCAATTTCAATGACTCACATCACATGCAATATTAGTAACGACTCAGCCTATTTTTTCAAACATTGTAACTTTTAATTAGTAATAATAGTAGCGGCTTAGGATATTTCTTCGACCATAATAACAGCTTTTACAGCCAACTGAATGTTCGGATCAAATTATAATTATAATTTAATGAGAAACTTCAGACCTTTTGTCCTCACACTCGCTTTCAAGTGTTCTTATTTCTAGATTTCTAAATCAACTTTGTCTACTACTCTCGTGATAGATGGTTCCAAACACAACCACGATTCCAGCAATTGAAATATTCTAGTGTACTTTGGTTTATCCAAACATTAGTTTGTAATTATTTTTCTTAGTCTGCTATATATTTATAGGTTTAATTAATTATTGGCTCCAATAATATTGGTGTTCTTCAAGGGTTAATAGAAGAGATGTTCGATATATATTTGAAAGCAAAATTAAAGATTCTAAATATATAATCAGCTAGATCCAAATTAGTATTAATCCATATTTTAATAACATTATCCATAGGGATCTTAACTTCTTGTCTTATTATCAATGAAGTATAAGGATTTTCTCCTTTCTATCACCTTTTCCTATATATGTTCTTATAATTAGTTAAATAAATTGAAATGGAGTTTATGGCATTTCGAATTTATAACATTATAAAATTATTTGTTTGAAGATTTTAAGACACAAAAGGCCTTTCTGGACTCTCTTTTTATATATATATATATATATATAAAGTATAAAGTATAAATTAAATTGTTACCTATGAAAGTATTTAAAAAAGGAATTTAAATTACTTTAAACTTGATGGGGGTCCTGACGTGTCACGTTTCCCCAGTTTGACTTCCCAATCGTCAAAAAATCCACGGCGTTGTCCTCTCAGAAGCATAGCCGTATAATTTTCCATTTTCCCTTCAAACATTCCACGGAGAAACTGCACTGTGAGTAACCCCTGAAGTTCCCAAGAGAGTTCTCTTCCCTTCCCCGAGAACATCAAAGTCCCTTTACTTTTTATGTATAAATCGGAATCTCTCTCTTCCTCCCCACTCATTGCCACAGACTACAGTACAAGCACTTTCAATACTAACACAATCTACTAACCCACCATGTTGATGCAAAACCAACGGCCGTTCCTGCTGGAGATAGCTGTACTGTCAGCAGAGGGACTCCAAACCAGCTCTTCCACTCTCTTTCCATGCCGTATCAGACCCTTCGCCGCCATCGCCACGCTCCCGCCTAGTCCATACGGCCCCACCAAGGGTGATAAGCAGTGCCACGTCTACAAAACAAGGGTGGACGATGAAGGAGGGACCAATCCCACCTGGGGTGACAAGTTTCATGTCCCTATAGACCACACCTTCTTTGCCAACAGATACTCCGCCATTTATCTCCAGCTCTGCACCAAGAGGCTCATTAAGGGACAGGTTCAACTGGGTTGGTGTCAGATTCCGGCCTACGATATTGGGTCCCCGCCGGTAGGGTCAGTTCGGTACCTGAGTTACCGGCTACGGGCGAGAGACGGTTCAAGAAGCCATGGTATTGTCCACCTAGCCATAAAGCTGGAAAGTTTAGCCTCTGTAGCCGGCCAAAGGGTTGTAGCTTCGGACTCGCAGACACTTGACACGTGTCACACGGTAATTGGTATACCGGCAACGTTGTTCACACCTATAGGTGGTACAGTGCATGTGTAAAGCACCGTTAGGCAGGTGCCATTTGAAAAAAGGCTGAGCGGCCTTGAGAGTGGGAGGGTCATGGCTGTGGCTGAGCAAATTGGAATCCTTTGGGAAACTCATCAATAATTTGATCAACTGCAGTTGTATCAATCATTTGGGGTGGGGTTTGTAGTTGCTTGTTTGCCGGTTAATCGGCGCCATTTTAAAGAACAGTACCGCAATCTTTACTTTGCTTCAAATTTGAGAAAAGTGTGCTGCTTTGTTTGATTGGTATGTTAAGCGATTGGGTTTTCCTTGGAATTGGTCTCTTTTCCTGCGCTTTAGCTATTTGTTCACATTTTTCATTCATATACTGGAGGAAAAATCCAAGAAAAAAAAATACTGGAGGAAAAAAAGTTGCACTTCCTTGAAATAATAATAGTAGCATTAAAAAGTCATGGTGGTAAGTGTAATGCGGCGCCGCAGTTTCAATGGAAAAGATAGAATTTCAGCTTTTGACTCGGATAGCACCGTTGGCCTGACAAGAACAGGGTCATGTATACCTGATCAGAAAGAATTGGGACGACACAGAGATCCCTCAGATAAGCCCTATCACTAACTAATGTCATGATAAGGACAGATCAGATGTATGTCACCAGATAAATTGAAAAACTTGGGTATTTAAATACGTGGGGCTTCGAATTCTGATGGGTTTACGTATGCCATACAGCAAGTTTCATGTCATCTCAAAGCTTGAAGAAATCATAGGATATAGGATTCTCTCCCCTATGGCCAAAACCGCCTTCGGCTGGTTGGTCAACTGGAGCCAATTTCTTAGGAGATAAAATGCATTTGGAAAAAATGTTTGCCGGAGCACATTCTGTTTTGCGTCACCACATTAGTGATCACACTTCTGCAAACATTACAGGGGTCGTGTTGTCTGACAAAGCTTTACATGGAAAACAAAACTTGGCGTTCGGACGTCTACACAGTAAAATGTAGCTTAGCAGCAGAGCATCATCATTTCACTACCAGGCCATGTTCCTGAAATCGTATGTTGCTTCTTGGAGTTTCTTCTTAAATGATTTGAAACTACTCTGACCCTTCGTAGTCCAATGAAATGAGGAGCTCCGCTTGAGAAGATCAGATATGGCAGGCGACCTGAAAGCCGAATCCGAATCCTCTGATGTAGTGTCGTCGTATTCTGCGGAAATACAATCAATTAATCAGTTTAATGCCTATTTCTGCAATTCCACTTCATAGTTATCAAGACAGAAGGGAAGAAAAGGAGGGGGACAAGCGCATATGGCATTAAAGGGAAATCTGAATATGGGTCTTTAAGAGTATCAGTGATGTTCCTAGTAAAAATGCCACGGCTAACTTCTAGAACCTGAAAACACAAGAAACACCAAAAACTACAGAAGTTTGGGGCACCCCCTTTGCTTTTTCCTCAAAGAGGGAAATAGCTTAAGTAAAACACGAGAAGGGAAAACACACCAAGATCAACATTTCTTCAGTGGGGGGAGAAAAGGAGAAAAATCCCAATACTTCCCCATCTTCCTCAATAAAACCAGGATACCAAAGAACATAAAAGAAAACTTACAGATTTGAAAGGAGATCCTCTCTCCCGTAAACAACTTCACTGAACACAGCTTTTGTATTCATAGGAAACTCTAAGAAACTAAGGAAACAATAATTCAATTAAGCATAAAATCGTTCTTTTGGTCTGCTTTGGGAAAAAAGACAACAAGGGCATTAAGGGCTAAAAAATGTGCCTGCCAGCAGCAGAGAGAAAGAGAGAGGAAACGGGGATGCCTTCAGGATGGGATTATAAAATTAGCACCCTCAAGAGACAAGTGCTCTGAATGGATACGTGGTTCCAATCTACTGAACTGCTTCTATGCCAATTGCCATCTCCCATCTCTCTTTTATTCCTCGTGTTAACAGGTGCTGCGACTGTGCAGCCTAGCTGTTACGACAGCATTGCAGTTGCCATCTTGCTTATACATGTTAACTTATATGCTACTATAACTATTTCAATTTGATACATTAGAATCTATTTAGAAAAAAAAAGATACATTAGAATCTTGTGCAATCAACATTCCACAGCAATAAAGTGGAAGTGGAACATCACCTGAAGATGTTGGGAGCTGGTACTGTCTTTTTAAGAATTTGGAGGCTTCTCTATCTTTCTTGTGGCACAAGACTCGTACTAAAGTTTGGGCGTCTTCTAAGCCCAGTTCATCATGATTATATGACCTTTGATTAGGTGATTCTAGTCCGACCGAAATTTGTTCACTTGCGGTCATGAGCATGTGGATAAGAGTACCAGTCTGCAGAAATAAAACTTAAGTCACTATACTGCCAGTCTCAACCCTTCAACCGAAAACAAGCAATAAAAGAGACTAAACCTGAAGTGTATACAAGCTTAATATTTGTTCTGCTAGTTTTGATTCTTGCAGCACTAATGAACGTGGAAGGCCTTCTCCATCAGCTACAAAGAAATCCTACAAAGTTGAGCACCAAGGCCATGTTAGCGGCCAATATAAACTGGTACCAACATTATAAACATGTTTTGAGTGATAAATACATATATCAGATAGGCTATCTCTATGGGTCATGAAGTGCTGGAAGACAACAAAATGAAAATCAAATACTGGGTTTTATCAATGCCAACCAACCAATGACGCCATTCAAACTAATTAGTGGCACATTGAAATATGTACTGATGGACTGAAAGCATTAATCAACTTAACCAAAAGTATATAAATGGAGTGATGCTGAACTACAATGTGAGCCTAAAAATGGAAAATGCAACTTCGTAAGCAAACGTTTGTCTATTCACTACTTGCTGAGCTATCCTATGAGTTAGTACCACTGCTTGCCTCAAACAGACTATGCAGTCATGTTGGTCAAAAATTTGACTTGCATTTAGTTGATGGCATCTGACATGAAACATGTCACGTGTTTCTATATTTATTTTCAGCAAAATGTTATTACTCAAAATTTTCTAATCATGAAAGGTCTGTTTATTTACAATAGGCTTGCTACTTTTGTTACTATACAAAGACACATACCTTCAACATGTTAAGATCATCTTTCACAAATTTGATATCTGGATCAGAAAACGAGCGAGAAGGACCTCCATTAAGCAAAATCCAAACATAGCCTTCCTGAATCACTAAAATTTACAAAATTAAAACCGCACTGAAACGGGCCACAACAGATTAGAATTCAGGACGAAAGCACACCAGTGATGCTCGACAGATGCTGAGAACCACAAAGTCTCTAAGAGTCCCATCAATTAAAGCACATATATGGTTGAGAACCTATATCAAGGACCCTTGCATTATTAGAAATCAACCCAATGGTGGTAGAAGGAAACGCTATCAAACAATGCAATTTTCATGAGAGTTCTCATACACAGACATACACACGCACAGATTTTGGTATCTTACAGTATCAATATGTGGAAGAACACTGTCCAAGCGAGCACCTTCAACACTACCTCGATATAAACAAAAGAGGAATGCATCTCTCAGGTCCCAGTATACAACTCTTGCACCTATAAATTAAAGTCTAGGTCATTGTCTTCATAAGGACCCCATGCCAAGAATAAACAGAAATTGCTAGTTGCAGACAAGCCTTTTTAAGAAAAACACATAATTTTAACTTACCGAAAAAATCACAAATTTTGCTGATAGCATCTCCCGTGATATCCCTAATGCAGTTAAAGGTGCTGACAAACAGTTCGTCAACTGCTTCACTACCTGTTAGCAGAGAACTCACAGTATCTTCCGGAGGTTCTTCTTCAGCTGGACAAATTGTGAGAATGCATATATTAAACATTTCAGCTGATAATAACTTTTCATCCCATTAAACCTAGTTCAAATACAGGACAAAAACAAGGTAAAAAACTAAAATAGTGGTCATTAAAGTAAGATGCACCACTACCAAGGATACAGTATTGCAAAAATAGAAATTCATAGGATATTGAAGAAAACAAATCCAATCTTCAGTAATTTCTATGTCTCAGATATAACAGACTACATTTACTTCTTCTTCTTTTTTTGTAAGTATAACAGACTACATTTACAAAACTCCATTGAATGATACAAAGGCGAAATCAGGGGAATCATATAATGGTAGGTTTCTGACCATGCACAAAAAGAACTTACCCCATCTTTGACCAGCTGATGATCCCGTACATGTCCACGACTCTCTAATGCCATCTTCTAGTATGCGAATTTGTTTATGAATATACTGCACGAAGAAACAAAAGATATTGAGAGAAAATAACAGGTAATGATATGATTCTTGCAAATCAAAACTGTCTCAGCACCATAGAAATAAATTACTTGAAAGAAGATAACTCATTTCCAGGAGTCCACAGTATCTATCAAGGCCGTAGAAGAAATAACAAAGAAAAACAAAGAAGTTCTAAAATAGAAAAATTACAAACTGTGATACTAAGTATATATGATCTGTTGCCAAACTGCTTCCAAATTTTACAGATTTTCCGCAATATTTCTAAAAGACTTTCTTTTGGGCTGATCCAATTCTCACTTCCATGGGAAAAATAGAGATAACATGTGACAGATGAGGATTATGCAAAGTCCATGCAAATAAACACTTTTCTCTTGGACCTGTGTGGTAAGCGCTACAGAACATAATACCAAAAATATTTATAAATCAAGAGCTGCACTTACATCAAGTGTGTTCAATCTGACACAGAGTTTGGATATTGTTAATTCTTTCAACTTGTTCCTCACGTCATCCGCCAAAAGTTTACGCTGTAGCAACTTCTTCTTCATTATTGGAATAGCTGTCTCCTCACAACGAGTCAAAGGAGGAGGCAAGGGATAGAGATTATTCTTCTCAACTGCAGTATCAAAGGCATTATGGTAAAAATGTAACTTCAAACTAGGTCTTTCAACCCAGATGACCGGTTCGCAATAATTGTGATTAAAACTGGCCCATAAAGATCAAACCAGATTTCCATTTTATCATCTAAGTAGGGAACTCTATAAAAATTCTGAAAAAATGGGCCCTGAATCACACCATGCTGAACCTTTTGCAAAACTTTTTTGAGGGGCTCTTGTTTATTTGCTTATTTCATTTTTTTCTGGTTGAGGTGAAAAAGGGAAGGAGGGTGATGTTGCATTTCAAAATCACAAGCATCTGAAATATTGTCAACATAGGTTCCACATTCCTAAATATACTAGTCTCACTAAAATACTCCAAAATTGAAGAAAAACAAAAGTTACAAAAAAAGATTAAAGAAAAGACGGCAAAAAGGATCAAACACTCCTTTTGAATTAGTCAAGATAGTACTTTCACAAGTTCAAAGACAAGTACCAGCCAAGTAAAAACAATAACCATATGTCCCATGTGATATATGCTGGAAGATAAATGCACTTTACCAAGCTGATTAAGCAATTTCTGCAAATAGGCATCCAGACTGTGAAAAATAACAGACAGCAGAGCTTGTAAATGGGTGATATCCATTGCAAGATTCAAGCCAAAGAATTGATCCACGGTCTGCAAGTTAAGATGGAAATAAGGGCATGAAATGCAACAAGACCAAAAGCTGCGCTACCATAAACATTGAAACAAGAACATCAATGAGAATAATCCATATTAGGAAATTTTGAAAGAAATTTTGAAAGCATATTCTCATATTTATCCCTATTATCCTACAGTAGTTCTTTGGAATCCAATAGTAGCATTCACAAACGACAACGACCACTTGAACATGAAGCTAGAAATTTCAAAGAGAAGGATAACAAAAGCCTGCAAGGGGCTCAACCAAGCAATCTCCAAAGAACTACTCAACTATGTAGATCAAACCCGAATTTCATAAATACCCTGCAACATCAATATTAAGCTTCAATGTTTTTTTTTTCATTCCTCTTCTTCACAAGCTTCACCAAATTATGGTTACGGAGACTATCTACCTCCTCAATGATCCTAAACACTTCAACTACTGATGCTGCCTGTTTTTGCTGAGATGATAAGGGTTCCCAGTCCTGTACAAACCCAAAACTCAACCTTAATAAGCGAGAAAGAAGATATGCATAAAAATGATGATGATATCCATAATACATTCTGAAAGCATAGTCTTATGTTGTTCTGTTTTTATCTTTCTAAAATTAATATGGCAAATCTTCACTTTTAGCCCCTATACTACCACTCGAATGTCATATACCGGTCTGATATTTCAATTTCATCACATTACACCCCCAAAGTTTCACAATTTATCAATTTCAACCCTCCATGCATTTCTCCCATTAAAGATGACAGAAAAAAGCCCAGAAAGGCAAAAATACCTCCAACAGAAATATCCTAAGAGACCAACTGAATTGTGGCTATTATTGGCTTTCTGGGCTTCTTTTTGTCATCTTTAATGGGTAGAAAGGACAGAGGACTGAAATTGATATATTGTGAAACTTTGAGGGCGTACCCTGATGAAACTGAAAGTTCAAGGGCTAAAGTGAAGATTCTTTAATTGATATTAAACCAGGTGGTTACCAATTATACAATCAACGTTTAATATGACCTCACTATTCTTCATGGAACCAACCTCAAGATCAAACACACGTCCAGTCCATTCCAAGATACGTAAATTCTGAGCAATCACCCAGTCGAGAATAATTGGCTTAGCAACTTCTCCAATCTGCAAACAAGGGAAAGAGAGAAACAGTTAATTCTCTCAATTCTTGTTTTTGACTTTAAATTAGGCTGAAGCAGACCAAGCATCTTTTATGACAAACTTTGCAACAAAAAACTCTATCCTGTAGAATTATTACTTCAAGCATGGAATCATTTGAGCACCAACATTGTAGTGCCTATTGCTTGTTATATTGGACCCAGAACCACACTAAAGGCTTATTTTGGGTGGAAATGTTGTCATGTTCCTGATTATAACCAGCATTTAGTTCCAGAACTGAATGGTCGTCCAAACATCATTCTGCATAGAGAATATATGAGATCCAATACACATGCTAAACGAGCATGAAAGACACAAATAGCACAGCAAAAATGTATTCAAGATTCACGTTCGTCTACAAATGAAAAATTGTGTAATAACTTGATCTGCTACCTAAATAATAAAAAAATAACCCCAGAATGGAATATCATCATATTGTCACCATTGCATAATGAAGTGTAACATAAGAGCAAGCATATGCCATCATTAATGAGTGGTTTACGTAGCCATTGATCTCAAAACCACGTACAACAATGACTTGGTAATAAATATAGATGACAAAATAATACAGTAGTTTCTTAACCAAGAGACATATCGCATAACGTCTAACACAAACAGAACCATCAGGTAAGGTCCTAACACAATATGAAGACAACAATATTTGTCACGTCCTAAAAGAAAAAATCAAACCAGATAATGGTCCAGCTCTTCGTTGAGATGGTTATGTGGCCTATTCTCTTCACAAGCAGAAATGTGTAGCTGAGTCAGGTCATGTTCCAACAAACGAGCAGCTGGAAGTACCGATCTGACATCTTCAGAAAGAGATGACACTCCCCGAAGAAACGGTTTCTACAGTTAAAAAAAAACCATGTCCATAAAAGGTGCAGTAAATTAAAATTGATCAACCAGCTGCAAAGTGAGAAATAATTTTCGTTAAACAATTAAAGAAACCAACCAGTCTTTCCCCATAAATTTGGTGCAGTTGCTTGGCTGCAATCATTCCAGATTCACTACACCAATGACGTAGCACCGGGATAAATAAGTTGTACTCTCTCTGAGCAATCAATCTAAGTTCATTTGCAAGTAGGGCCAAAGGATGTGTACCCACCACCTTAGATTCAAGATCTACAGTACTTGCTACCTAGCAGCATAATCATATCTGTTTCATATAAAAGTAAAGGGGCCAGCATAACAAAATAACTAAACAAGTGAAATGAAAAAGTTGACTCACCCGCCTGTATGCGGCTTTGATAGATCTCTCCATATATGTGTTGACTTTCGTAGATGCACTCTCATCCGAAGCACTAAACCTAATTAACTGCACAAATATAACGGATTGATCCAATGATCTCAGCCAACGTGAGTAGGTTCTGAAGAAGGTAGGTCATTTGGATGTCATGAGGACAACTATTTGGTGGCAACAGTGGACCATGTAGACCCGACTCCAAAAACAAAACTTCTCCAAATTATAGATGAAATCACTGTAAACCTCTTTTTTAGAATGTCAAAACCGAGGGGGGAGGGGGGAGACAACTCGTTATGAGAAAAGGGAAGAGGAGAAAGCTGAACACCAACCCGTCTCATCCTGAATACAATCTTCCACTTGGAGTAAACTCATAGCAACTGAGGTTAGCCTCAGTTGAACAAGGCCCACTCTGGTACTCTTAATTTCTTGGTAATAAGCACTCAGGCTCTTCCCATCAAAATTCATGAATTTGCACACTTCCAACTGATGCAAAGACTATCATAAACGGGAATTTGTCACAAACCCATGAGAAGAACACAAGAAATGCCTAAATAGCAAAGGAAAATAAACCAACAATCTAGCAGCTGCCTGCCAACACTGAAGTGTAAGCGACTGACTTCTCAGTGTATCGACACAGAATGTCCATCAACCAAAACCAAGACTCCACAGTTTGACGAATCTTATAGGAAAAATTTTATCATAGAAAAAGAACTGCAAAACAGGTATACAGGAGTTTGCACGGTTTCCCCAAAAAAATGTGTTCAAATGTAAAAGAGTAAGACGCATTCAGAAATGAATTACCACGAACAACATCTAGAGCATCTATCAAGTCATACCAAAATCCAACAAGGAAGTAAGGCTGCAACTTTTTTCCTGGA
Source organism: Myrica gale (assembly GCA_963930655.1). Taxonomy (NCBI): domain Eukaryota; kingdom Viridiplantae; phylum Streptophyta; class Magnoliopsida; order Fagales; family Myricaceae; genus Myrica; species Myrica gale. Next base: position 20,159,781 of record OZ005620.1, read on the forward strand.
AGAGAATAACCTTCCAGGGTGCAAGTGTTTAAACACAAGAGTATGTTTAGAAAAGACTTGTGCTGTCAAGCATCTATTTATCTTCCATTGATGATACCTGATCATGTGGCCAGAGGAAAAAAAAATCTCTATCATCTTAGAGAGTAGAATCTTCACCAACTGCCTACGGTGTATCAGACCTCCAACCAATTTTAAAGCAAGGAAATGCTACAAAAATCCACTGAATTTGCTAGCTTGTTCCTTCCCTCCTGCCCTCACTCCCCCCTGGGAAAATGGATGTACAAGATCTCTCACCAATTTTGAATCAATGGAGGCTAGTGAAATAAGCATTAAACATGCATTACCAAACTAAGTCACATTTACTTGCTAATTCCCTCTCTCTCTCCCTCCCTCCCTGCTTGCCTACTGTCAACATCAAAAGGGGTGTATCAGAGCTATCACCAATTTTGAAGCAAGGAAGGATAGTGAACTAAAGATAAAAGACTTTACCAGTGTCCATCAAATTTACTAACCTATAGCCTCTTTCCCTCCCTCCTAGATCTCCCTCGACACACAAGACATTAAGAAGTTTCAGGGAGGAGAACTCGTTTTGGATTGGGTTTCAACTTTCAGGTATATTAGTTAATTTTCCCCTTCAGTGAACAATCACAGCAGCATTTATCTCTTTCTGCCACCACCGCATGAGGTGCACAATTAGGGTTTCAGTTTACTTATTTCAGGAAGAAAAAGCGCACTTCAGCATCTTCGGATTTTATTTTCCTTGAAAATGAATTTAGTAACACAAAACATAGAAAAGGATGCCAAATGGGGGCATAGGGACTATACAACATACACATCAAAGAAAGAAAAAAGCAAAAAAGTATTAGGGGTTAAAAGGTCTGGGCATAAGAAGAGAATAACGGCAAAGTACTTATCAAGCACCATTCGCAGAACAAGAAATATGTTAGGCCATGGAAGTGCAATCATTTCATTCAACCAATGCAAATGAGTGTGAACTTGCACTGCAGCAAAACAAACCTTGCTATCACCAGAGTCACCAGCGGTAAGAAGTCCAACTGCTGACACCAATTCCATTATCTTTGCAAAGTTATGAGGTTTCTGAAACAATAATCTCATGATGAAAACAAATATTTTTGAAAACAGGATCATGATTTATAAAGTTCAGGTGAATAACTTCAAAGTATCCAAGAAAAATAAGTCAACAGTCATGCAGACGAGCATCCCAGTCCAACATTATTCAAAAAAAATTTGAAAATAAAAATAAGGTTGGCCCAAAAACTAAAATTAGGCAAGCAACAAAGGAGTACTGGCCATTTACTTGATTGTGTTACAATATCGAGTTTTTTTAGTAAAGTAGACCAGAACAGTTGAATCCAAGCATAGGAACACTATTGATGAATAGATATTGACCTGACTGTAATGCAGATGATAGTCTTGCAGTTTACTGTCACACCAACTGCTAATCGAAAAGAAAATAGCCTGCACCAAATTCAATTTCATTTCATTCCCATTACATTGCCTTGAACATGCAAGGCTATCCATGTAATGCTCTTCCTCCACACCACCTTTTTCAGCAGATAGAACCTTCTGCAACTCAAGAAGAGCATATTCTAATAGCACAGCCTCATCTGTCCCTACATACTTCAATAAAGGAATATGGCAAGTTATAGGGTACTTTGCATTAAAAACGAGGAAACAAAGGAGAGTGTGATAAATAAAACTTGTTGTGAACTTTACAGCAACCGAGAAAGTACGTTATGTTGACCTTCATGTCCATATTGCAGGTATGCATAATACTTATTGTAACATTAACTATAATTGCATTTCTTCTGTTTGCTATAAGTTGGCAATAGACATCCCTCCCAAGAATATCTTATAAGCTAAGGTAATTCAACTTTGCAGAAGAAAGTGACATCCTACAACGCCTGTAAAACTACAAGACTTTCATGATTACAAGCTCCCACACAAAGACGAACATAGCTGTATGTGCGTGCTTCTAATGATTAAGTTTGGCCCCAAGCAGAGGCGAGAGGGAGGTCGAACCTTAAAATGAACAAAACTACATTGTCAAGTCTGCTGCATCTTAGTTCCCCAAAAACACCTTGCTGTGTACTGGTAATAACCACACAACAGGGCAAGGTTAATGCAGCTCGATGATGACATGTATGTCAAAAATTCACACCAGAGGTCCACAGTAATTAAGTAAACATCTGTCAATTGGCATACTGATGTTTAAGTCACATATCCCGATGTCTGATATCCTATTTCAAGTAAATTCTAGTACATCTACCACAAAAGGCAAATACATCTACTCAAATCACTACTGCGATTTTCTCAAATAATTCTGTACTGTTCAAATTTTTTATATGGACATGGAAAAAAAAATCTCTATCAGGGTTCAACATTGTCCTACACTCAGGCAACCTTTATACAACAGGATTGGAAAGAATTGTGCCTATGTAAAACTAATACATAAAGCAGACAACTTTGAATGATTGTGATTTGTGGTTAAAAATGAAACTATCATCAAAGGTTTAAAATGTGCGGTTAGAAAGAAATCCATTGAAGCATTACAATGTGTGGTGGGAAATGAAATCAAGGATTCTACACCTCTCTATCAGAAGCATGCAGTGAAAGTGGCTCCTGCCATTCCTACCAATCCATCATTAGTCAAATTGAGATTCAGCTAGACCCGACTTGATCACTCTTTATTCATATAAAAGTAACCATCTAATCTTTCAGGCATGCTTAATTCTGAGAAAAGCCAGCTCAGCTCAAACAATGATAGGCCCACAACATCACCTACCATGTCTACATGAAATGGGCTTAAAGCCTAGCCTTATTGCCAATCCCCCACCAGCTACTATGCACATCTAAACCAAAAATGTTCAGGAAACTAGAGCTAAACAAATATACAGCAGAAGCACCAATTATTTGCAGGAAACATTAATCCATATCTTTTTCTAGACATCATGAAAATTGCAAACAAACTACAATTCGACTGATAAGGAACAAGGAAAGAAAACAATCATTTCCATTTACAATTGTGGCCAGGAAGACATTTCACTGCTCTTTTAAACTTAATAAACAACTGCAACAAATACAACCAGTGTAAAACAAAACTTTATATTGCTTACGCACAGTATAAAAGTAGAGGATTACAATAATCAAAATCTTGATTGAAGAATTCATTTAAATGGTGACATCAACAAAATATGCTTCGTGAACATTAACAGCCATTGAGATAATCTATACCTGCTGGAAAAGGACCCACCCATATATTGCATTGTGCAATTTCTGTGTGATACCCAAAGTTCGCCAGGTCAATTTGATGAGCATCAGGAGTTCATCAGATTCCTAAACTCATGTAAAAAAACGGGCATGAATACAAGTGAAATTATGTGACAAAACTTCTTAGCTCAAACTAAGATAAGAACGCACATACCATGATGAGTTGGCCTTCATCAAGGACATCAAACACACTGAAAAGTAATTTCTCATAAATTCGAATGTTCAAGCTGTAATCAGCAGTCCAATAATAGGTTTCACCCTGTACACCAAATTTTCCAGGAAGAGATGAAAACTTTAAAGCCACTTGTTTCATAGCCCAAAGAAACTCAGCACGTTCAGAAGGTGACATACTGTCCCACTCCTACAATATCCAACAGACCAAGGATCTATTATAGGATTGTCTGAAGAAATCCAGAAAGCTTTCAAAGCCACCATTATTGCTTAACAAGTATTACTTGCATTTAAATAATATTAAACACAAGACAGGAACATACCTTAGAATTCCTAACCTTGTCAAGAGAACTCTGAACAATTACACGCTCAGATGCTTCAAGATTTGCAGAAAAATAAAGAAGCTCTTCTAAGATACATGCCTATAAAATGGTTGCAAACAATACCGTGAGTCGAACCTTAAAATGACCATCTCTTATTTGACAAATAACAGAACCAATTCTTATAGTCTAACATAAAGCCACTTGGAGAGCCATGTAAACGCTGAATATGATATGTATTATATGCAGGGCCGGCTCAAGCCACATGGCAGCCTAAGGCCATATAAATTAGTAGGCCTTATATATAAATTTTAATATAAAATATTTAAAATTATCTGAAAATTATTAAATTTAATATAAAATATTCCAAGGCCCCATTAATTTTTTTTTTATAGGGCTCTCATACATGATATCAAGGCCCCATAACTTGTACAGTTAAGAAATTTATAGGGCATTTCATAACTTGCACAATTAAGAAATTTATAGGACATTTTTTCTCTTTGAGCAAAGTTCATAAATTTGAAAAAGGATTAGGAGGTCTGGGAGAAACATATCACTCGATGAGCAAAAAGACAGTCCACTCATGATAAAAAAAAATATGAAAAAATTGCATCTTGCCATTCCTTTTGTTTTTGTCTTAGCTTAGTTGTCTTTTTATTTCTTGGGTCATCTACAACACAATATATATATATATATATACTCTTTATAGGGCCTTGCTCAGGGTGAGGCTTTAGGCTATCTCCTAAGTTGCCTTACCCTTGAGCCGGCCCTAATTATATGTTGATAATTCCTACCCACAGTACATAATTAAAGATTTAGCAAAGTTGAGGATTACCTGTCTACTCTTCCACTGCATATAAGACTTTCCATTACTAAAATCCGACTTGAAGATGATATTCAAAAGTCCCAACAAAATGTGAGGAATATCAATTGTTCCCCACATTCTCCTGGCAGCCAATTGCGTCAAGCTTTGCCTTATGCATACATCCATTGCTTCTGAAATCTAGCAAGGAAGTAATAACTTGTCTCTTTAATTGAAGCAATGGTTTAAACAATTAGGCCAACAGATTGAAGTCATTAACATAAGTACTCTTCTCCTTAGCTGAGTTATTGACTGCAGCACCGTACTGAGTCTAAGTATGTTATGAAGCTATTTATGAAAGCAAACAATTGATATTAAAAGAGGGCTTCCTGTTTCACTTGTCACAATGTTAAGGTTAGGGAAGAAATGATAAGTAATGTCCAAAAAGATAAACCCAAACAAAAATATCATCACAAACAAAAAGAACATGGTAATACTGAACCACAGAAAAACTGATACCAAAAGATTTCATAATGGAAATTTAGCTTGAAACAAAAAAATGCAATACCAAAACAGAACAATGATGACAACAAGAGGATGAAAAACTCAGAACTCAAGACTTAAAAATGCAGCTTAGAATTGAGGCTGAAATTGTTCTTGTGCATAAAGTGACCATTCATTCACAGAGACTACTAGCTAGGCGAGCATTATCCACTTCCATCATCAAATTAAGTATGCAATAACTAGCTATCAATATCTTAGAGTAGACACTAAAGAAAAATTTAAATAGTTGAATTTATTTTTCCTCGAGTCTCATTGATATTCATAAAAGTTAACAAGGAAAGTACATAAGCATTTACAAGAAAAAACCACCTTATATCCAATCAACAGCAACTATAAAATGCAAGCACCAAAATTAATACAGAAGCAAACAGGTAAAACTGGAACATAAGATCAAAAACTCTCATCCAAGCCTTAATAGTATATATAAACATGTATTTCAGGTTAAGAAGAGCTCTTTCAGACCCCTCAAATGCATGCCGAATACAGGAAGGTTGATAGCTATGGATCCTTTGAAGATATTTTTATGTCTATGTATTGCAGTTGTCAAATGTAATTAGATATTTCAAATATTTTAAATCAGTATATCTTTAAACTGTCACGTCCGCATGGGAAGCTGAGTTTCCGGGAACTTCCATTCTGAGATTTCATGCAAATAAGAATTACATCTAGCATTTACAAATGACATGAAATTACAGCTTGCCTGCATCTGAACGCGGATGGTATCAACGAGCTCTGAATGTCCTCCTTGAGACTGAGACTGCTGATGGATCTTATCCCTTTTGCTCTTCAACCCTGACAGAAGTTTAGAACTCTTTTCTTTCTTCCTATCCTCAATTGTATGTACTTCGACACTAGTCATACGTAGATAAGAGAAAAGAGATTGAAAAACCAAAGAGAAAAAGAAAGTAACTTAAGTGGAAAACAATTGCACACACACACACACTCAAGCGATTGAGAGAAAGAAAGAGATTACCCTGAAAATACCAAAGATGCAAGCAATATTTCGTAGGCAGATTTCTGCAAGTCATCATCCGACAATCCTTCGAGATTAAAAAAAAGGCTTCAGAAGATAAATATATACATTTAGAGAGCACCAGAAGAACCAGAAAAAAAAAAATGTTTTTACAGGATGACTAGCAAATTACACCACAAGACTACACAAACTATGAAACTGTTACATGACAACTTTTTCTGTGTCATGACCAGTTCAACATAAACAAACAAACACCTGCATTCAGGCTAGGTAATCCTAGTGGAGGAATTTTCCCATCTTCTACAGGCTTCAAAGGTGTGCATGTTGCCTTTCCATATTCGAGACTAAACTCTTCTGCAGATGCTGCAATGTCCTCAACAACCAAAGGATCCAGTCTAGACGAATAGGTTGCATGATGTGTGGTTCCATTCACCTCAGTTGGCGGTGGCAATCGCCTGGGAGGCAATCCAGACAAATCTGGATCAGAAATTAGAAAATAGGAATTCCCTAGCTGAGAATGAATCGAACAAAAAGAAAAAGATATATGAGTGACGTTGAATGGGAGATAAATATTAAAAATTCATACTTAGAAATGAATTACAAAAGCCAAAATACTATAGAAGTTCATAAAGTTTCCACAAATATCAGAACGTGTCAATAACTTATTTTTCTTTTCACAATGTAATTGTAACAGCTTGCTTTATATTATTGGCTCGAATGACAACTCTATATTTTGGAACTTCTGCCTAAATTTTGCATTGCTTCAAAGTACAGGTAGAATATACAGAAACCAGACAGCAAAGGATCTTAAAAAAAAAAAAGCGGTATTATTCCAACCACGGTTCTGCATTTGCCTTTTTCACATATCAAGCACCTATATGAAATTTTCAACTATTATCTAATAATTTTGAATTCAAAAACTACGTCAAGTCATGTCCTCTGCTAGTAAATGTACAAAGTGAATACAAATATCGTGTAACCATATAAGTACGCCACCAGTTGTAGCTTAATAAAAGGTTGACAGTTGACACGACACAATCCAGGATAGGAGTCTTTGCCTACCGTTACTGGGTAAGAAGATTCATCGAAGTACTCTGTAGTTGCTTCAGAAATATCAACCACTCCACCTAATAGCCACGATACAATACCAATTCACTCAGTGAGACAAAATTCACCCTGAGAAATTTAACATACGTTCCGACTCTGTTTGGTCAATGAGAAATAATCAACATTCAATGGCTACAGTAAAACAAAATAGTCCATAATTTTCTAGGCTGACAAAGAGAGCAAAACATTTTTACAACTTCCCTAGAGCTAGCTTTCGTTCTTCCTTCTCTTTTCTCGGGTACCAAACAGAGCGGAAGTTGAATTAACACTGACCAGATTTTATGCAGTGAAGTACGTAATCGACACTCAAGTTATCCAAATCGACGTCGGAGACAGCGGTGATGGGGCCGGCCGAGGTTCGGAGCTCCTTGATCAAACCCGAGGATAAGAGGAACTCTAAGAGCCTCCGGCGGTCTCCACGGTACCGCTCAAATAGAAGGGAACTCAGGGAAGGCTTTTCCATCAGAGCCGCGAGCGAGGAAAGAAACGGGTAAAATCAAGATGACGCTGTGTTTTTCGACTGAAAAGTGCCACTAGGAGCATAAAGCAAAAGCATATAGACATAGAGGTCCTACATGGAGGAGCGCCAAAAGAACGATGACGGTGTAAACAGAACAGTGCCCCTTTTTTAGAATTACTATTTTTGGGGGGCGGAAATAGGAGAATTTAGAAATGATCAATCGGATAAAAAAACATTTTATATTATTTTTAATAAAAGTTGGTCGTCAAATAAAAAATTTAAAACAGATAGAAATCTAAAAAGCTCAAAAGAGAGAGGGGCAAAGGGAACGGTTCCGCCCTGCAACATCCAGCGTCTTGGATCCTGTCAAGAGTGAATGGACCATCAAGCTGATAGGGCCCGCCGCCCGGGTAACTGTCACGTTGCGCCTGTTATTTTGTTTTAAGTATTTGTGGTAAATGATATTTAGACGAAAAAGAGTTTTAAATTTATTCTCTAGAAGAATATAAGATAAAAAAATATATTTAGACGAAGATTTTTGTGATAGAAACTTTTATTGATTTTTATAAATATATATATTTGTGTGTTGTTTTTTACAAAAATTGAGACAAAAGATTGAATAAAAAATTATATTGAAGATTGAAGTTTTTGTGTATGAAAAAATTATGTTTAGATTGAAAAACATTTTTTAAATAAAAAATGATTTTTTAAATTATTAACCAAACATATTCGAAACTTATCCAATAAATAATAATTATGACTCCGACCGAACATTCTACGTCAAGTCAAGTGGTGTTTTTATGTTAAAATTTTAGGGTATTGGATTTGATGAAAAAGTGATGAGAGATTAATTTTAATATTTGTTATAATGAAAAGTAATAATGTGATGGGGAGAGAAAAATTATATTATAATTTTTTATTGTGTTAAAATTTTAGGTGTAAAATTTTAGTTGGCAAACCCACCCAGTCATGTTCAAGATTCCTAACAAAAAAAAAGACTTAGATTTAAATTACAGAATTTGAAATATATATATATAACCTCTCATGTTATAGAAATCCTTCAATGTGCATTCTTAGTTGTAATAAACAAGCTGCCTGAGGATTTCTCCTCCGCTGCATCAGAAGGGGCCTTTCCAAACCCGCTGTAGTAGCAGTGGGGAATTTGGGATTTTTTAATTTTATGAATTTTCGCATATATAAAATTAGAAAATTTGTTCGAAATTAAGGCTGTTTGGGTGTGTTTTGTGTCCTTTATTCCTCAAAACAGGGAAAGGTTACTGTCCACGAAGACACCTGTAACCTGCCAAACAGATCCTCACCAACTTCTTCAATTGTCTACATGCAAAAATCCTCCAACGAGAAGATGGAAGGGAATAATAGCACCAGCATGATCGAGTTACTGATATATAATACAGAAAATACATACACCTACACATTGTACATATATAGACCCCTTTTGCTCATAAAAAAAGGAGCTAAAATCCTATTGACGGGGATTGACCCAGTCACACCTCAAATCATGGAATTATTTTTTTGTCTGGGTGACTTAAAACTATAGAATTATAAAAGAACTAGTGTGCTAGCTATTCAAACTTTTGTCCTTTCATCGTTTACTTCTACCTCTTCTTTCCCACCACTAGAAAGACTTGTTAACTCCATTGAATGAGGACAAAGAACTAGACTGATGGTTTGGTATTAAATCTCCTTTTAGGGAGATGTCATTAGTCATCAAACAGATCCTTCCCAAGATCTAGAATCCTTCCCCAAGCTAACAGAACTTAACTACAATTTTCCTTTAAACTTATACAATTGCTATAACAAACTCCCACAATATTCAGTTTAAAGGGGCAGTTTGCCTCGAGAGTGAGTAACTAGGGACATAAAACAGCCATTGACAACAGATAATATACATTAAAACCCCCACAAATATCAAGAACGCATGGAAAGAAAACGCACAACAGCTTTTGGCGAGAACTAAAGCCGCCTTCACCCGGCAACAGCCTCCTAGCAAGGACAAAGAAAGCTGTGCCATTTTCGCCACCACTATAAAAACGAAGTAAAAAAACTGCAACTGAAACTAATACAGAGAACAAAAACAACATCCATAGGGCCAACCGTAAAAATCTAGTGTTTAGTCTATTCACATAATGTGCATAAAAAAATGCGCTCCAGCTAGCACTACGCAAAGTCAGCCTGTATGCCACGCACAATAGTTTAGAAGGCATTCATACTTCCTCTTGGCCATTGCTGCTACTCTTCAAAATATTATACTTGCAGAGAGGACATGTAGCATTGATGTAGAGCCATTTATCCACGCAGGCACAATGAAAATGATGACCACAGGGAAGTTCTCTAAGCTCAACCCCTTCATCATAAGCAGAAAGGCAGATGCAACACTCCTAGAAGTTACCAGAGGCATAATGTCAAATATGGAACCCCTCTTAATTTGGGTATTTTAAGCAATGTATACAATAGGAAATCATATAATAACCCATATTGAATCCCGGTTTACAAAGATGCATACTTAATTATTTGTACGAAAAAGATGTAGCATGTGTTTCTTTAATTTATATCAGTGTGTATCAGCTTGTCTCCCTATGTGTTAGTTTTCACTTTTTGGAAACAGTACACACAATTATAAGAACAGATAAGGAGAAAATAAAGAAAGCTAACCCAGAAAACAAATGTTTTCGACTACATACCGCATCCTCTTGTGAAAGAACATGTTCCATGGAAGAATCTGTGCCACATTCAGTCATTATTCCCCCAGGATGTCCTTGTACATCACCACCAAGTTTCTCATTATCCCCCATCTTCCGGAATTTGAATTTTGAGAGCTGCTCAATGTCTTCTTTTGTAGCGCCTTCCTGTTTTGGTTAAAGGTCATCAGAAGAAAACGAAAATAAAGGGTACAGGAAAAGGGACATTAGTATAGGCTACACTATTTAACTCCAGTAAATTAATAGCCTCGTAGCAATGTGATGATTCTCTACCTTTACAACCCATTGTATGCAATGATTTATGCATATATAGGTGGCGTTTGCTTGTTAAAATTTTGGGGTGGTGGAAATTTTAGGGTATGGGGGTTGGTGAAAAAATGGAGATAGTTTATGGGAGTTGGTGAAAAAGTGAAGAGAAAGAAGATTTGAATGAATATTACAATGAAAAATAATTATTGATGGGGGAGAGATTATTTTGTAGTTTTTTTTAATCAGGCCCGAAATTTTGGAATTCCGGCAATCAAACATCTCCATAGAGAATGAAGGGACTAGCAGTACTCCTATTATTTAAAAAAAAAAAAAAAGGATTTCAAATATATTTATAAGTGCACGTGTGCATGATAGCAGAAACCAATATTCAAAGCATTACCCTCTGTAAAAACACTGGTTTACAAATAAAGTATGCATTTCAGTTAGTCCATACAAGAATTCACATCAAACAGTAGAAAGTCAATAAATATATTGCCAATGAGATAGCTGAAATTCCACTACTTCCCCAAGTAAGAGAGGGCTGACAGAACACTTGAAAGTTCAACACCAGTGGTCTCATGCCATTTTTAACCTACCCAAACTAATAGTGATAACGTATAAAGCATCGAAAAGTCCCCATGTGCTTGAGCCCCTCAACTGGGAGAAAAGAGGTTAAGAACAGTTTGTCATCTACAAAGAAATACTACCCATTGAGATGCTAACATGACAGAGACTTGCAGGTTGCAGGCATAGAATACTCTACCAGAAAAATCTTTTTGAATGGATACTTCAATATTCATGAGATCTATTCAAAAGGTCCATCCAATCCCTTGTAGCCTAGAGGATACCACCACGTTCACATCAAAGCCCTGGATTATATTTTCAAGATTCGGTCATTCAACTTGTAAAATCAAGTAATATAGACTTTTTTTTGTTTTTATCAACAGAGGAATGGCCCCGTGGGAAAGGCATTTTTGAAACAACTAGATAAGCCTTATCCTATGTCTACTAAGCAGTACATTGGGAAAGGCATTTTTTAAACGAAGGATAAGATCACCAATCAACTATCTCAGTGGAATTTTTTTCATTATTATTATAGCTCACGCTCCACTTCCTTCCCCTTGCTCTTATTGTTTCCTTTGACACAACTAGATACATCTATGTGTTGCTCTCCGGTATGACATAATTCCTTTCTATCTGTCCAACTATTACTTTCCACTTGCCTATTTATCACAAACTTTTCTAATGCTAGTCAAGCAGTGCTTCTATACTGGCTACTTGCATGCAACCATATAAACAAATTGTTAAAGTTGGATATAACATTCTTGAAATTAGATAGCAAAAGCTCCATTAATCAATATGCATAATTGAACTAGTCCTTGGGGATAGCAAAATCTGATGTAACTTTGGACTATATCATTCATTCAATCACCCATTTTCAAAAAGATATGAACTCTATTCCTGGACAACCGAATGTTTGTGGAGGTCAAAGATGTATGAGTCTTGAATCTATAACAAACCAACGATAAGCTCCTTTTACCCAATAAGATTAGTATATTAAACTAACTTGAATAAGAACCTACAAAAAGCTTATATATATAAATAAAATAAATAAATAAATAAAAAAAGAACCTACAAAAAAAACTAAATACGTCTTTCTTATCCATTAAAACAACAAAGCCATCCAATTGGGCAAAGTTAGGCGCTAATGGAAAAAAGACCCGCAACCTGGCAAGAAACAAGGGGTATGTTTGAGGGTGAAAATTTTGGGTATTGGGGTTTAGGAAATATTATAAAGTAAAGATATGCTATGGGAATTGGTGAAAAAGTGAAGAGAGAAGATTTTTTTAATAACTAATATAATAATAAAAAATTATGTGGTGAATTTTTTATTATTAAACCTAAATTTTTGGGCCCAACTTAGTGGGGCTCAAACATACCCCTTGTCTCTACTGGGTTAATATTTTCTCATTAGAAAATCAAGTAGTATGTAGCCATATTTAAACATCTTTGTGCAGTATCTGTCCCCAGGTTCCCACTTGCTTTCTAAGGGGTATCAATTTTAGCAAAACCACACAAGTAATTAAAAACATACACCAAAAAACAATCAAAAAAGAATTAACAACATACTACAAAAACCTACTAGTGGTAGGACACAATTAGAGGCTTAAAACAAAATTTGGACGGTGGCTAGCATTCCACCAATTTCCACCACATCCACATCTTATCATGATATTTGTCAACATCCAACTCATCCATTAAATTGAAGTCCTCCCCAAGGCAATCAAATCTCTTAATTTTATTTCTGCCATAAGCGATATTTGAGCTTGACCGCCCAACCCACCAAACGGTGGTGTTTGTGAACAAAAATTTTGGGGCAGTCAAAATTTTGGTTTATGAGAGTTGGTGAAAAAGTGAAGAGAGAGATGATTTGAATGAATTTTATATGTTTATTGTAATGGAAAGAGATGATTTAATGGGAAGATAGATTATTTTGTAGTTATTTTATTAAGTCAAAATTTTGGAGTGGCTAAAATTTTGGACGCAAACACCACCAAAAATAGATTTGGATTAAGTGCTTTGCTACAGAAGTATAATGTACGAACAAACTCCACCATAGCTAAATTCCATTTACTCCAACTTGGCAGCATCATGCTCAGTAAGTGGTGATAGCATTATTCGCTTCGAACACTCTTCAAAGACTAAAACTACAATAAAAACAATATTCAGGGCAAGTTCTCGGAGCATTAACTGATTCTTTTCTGATTTCAACTATTCAACACAATATTAAACCGCTATTACTTATAATTTGCGAGAATTGACTACAATACACAAAGAAACCATATATTAGCAATGAGTCACTTATGGTAATGATCATAATGATAGTAATACAATAAATTAAGGCACTTATGGCTAGGAAACAGTATATGAGAATTACCTGGTCTGCCACAGCATATAAAAGTGCTATGATACATGGAAGACAGCAGCAAACAGCAATGCCAATTACACATGCCAGTGCAACACAGAAAACGACAAAGAACACATCAAAACCCAAGAAAATTATACATAGCCTGCAAAACAACCCATATTACCCAATGTAAGATTCAATTACAAATAAAGATCCGAACACACACACACACACACACACAGAGGGAGAGAGAGAGAGAGAGAGAGAGAAACAACACATACCAGTAAAGCTGTGGAGAGCCACGAGCTAGAGCTTGACCATCTGCAGATACCCAGTAGAATCCAATAATCCACCAGAGAAATGAAAACATTGTATTTGCAGATTCAAGATGCTTTGCAACACTGCTGTGTCAACGAAAACACAATATGATGAGCACATATTCTGCAACATCATACAAGATGCTTCATAATAAGGATGAAGTAACAACCCATTATATTCAGCAAAGCCCAAAAAGAAAGTAATCTGCAATCTCAGACAATACAAATTCATACACAAGAAGCACCTTCCCAATCCATGAAAAAATCAATTGATGCAAAAACCGTAACATAAAAAATAAAAAATCACCATTTCTTTAAATCTCGCAAATAATCATGTATAGAAGCAACTTGTCATTCTATAGATATTACTTTTTGGAAACAGACTCAAAGCAAAGCAAAGTCCTTCAAACAAAAATCAAAAGACAGATTAGAAACAAAACCAAAACACAGAAATTCGTGATAAGAAATATCAAGTTCTTTTATCACACACCGAGAAAGACATCCTTATTTCTTCAGTAAATCATCAACCGCACCCAATACCCTTCCACTTTTATACATTTCTACATATACAGGAGGACATGTATAGACAGCAGAAAGATACTGGCTTCATGCCCATAAAAGAGGCTAAATGCCGAGGATGGGGAAATCCCACAATTGAATGCATTATAGTTTCCACTAGGTCTCATCCATATAAGACGATAAACAAACTGCCCTAAATCCTCTTCGCAGCTTGAAAACGTTCAAGTATCATGTATATCACAAATATCTAAAACAAAATTACCCGCTGCCCTCCTCTTCCAAATGCTCCGCCAATGTGACGTACTGCCTCGGATCCTCTCCCGACCTTGAGCTCAAATTTCCACCGCCTTCCGCCGAATCAAATCTTGGGGCCCGCCTCTGCCGCCTTCTCCGATACTCGACACAGACGCAAACCATGTGTAGCACGCATTGCAGAGCGTAGCCCACTATCCAAAGCCTAAGCGGCATGCTCGGCACCTCGTTCCGGCTCAGCACCAGGACTGTGGCAGCAACAACCACAAAGGCGAAGTTCCAGATGATGTCGAGAACCACCACGGGCTTTGAGTACGCCCAGTCGCTCTGTCTCTCCTCCAATTGCTCCGCCGCAGTCTCTCGCACCAGCATCGACGGCTCGCGCATGAGCGGGCGGCGGCTGCTGGCTTGCCGTAGAAACCGCGCGGCCTGGCGCAGGCTCTGCCGCTGAACGAATCGACGGCTCAGATTGGTCTCATCGCTTGACCCACTAGAATTGTTGAGCAAAGGCGTTGTATCGACGATGTCAGAAGAGGAGGAGGAACGGTTCGGGGACCTTGTCGAGGCCATCTGTGAGAATAAAGATTTTGAATTTTTCAGGTCTTCGGAACCCTAACTCGTGGAGTTGAATCGCTCAGCCCATGCGAAAATCGTAGAGCTCCTGAAAGATAAAGGACAACAAGGGGTTTATTAACAGAATCGGATAAGGTAGTAAGAAATGGTGGTTTTGAAGGTTTGTGCGAGAATCGTAGTTCGGGTACTAGATTATCGTCGACGATCCAGAATCGGAGACGAGTTTTTTGTTTTTTCGTTTGTGTTTTGTCTCGGGTGCGGTTGGTACGGTAATTACAGTTTATCTGACCGTAGTAAACCACTGTAAAAAAAATATCCGACTAGTTTCACTTTCATCGTAAGGCTTGACGAAGATAAACTCAAAATTATCTTCCTTTCAAACTTTTTATTTGTAAATATAATTAATGTAAAATTTTTAGCTAAAATAATAATAATATTTTTAAAATCATCCCCTTTATTAAATTATTATTTTTATTACTATAAATATTAAAAAATTCATTCCAACCAATAGCCTTTCTTCAATTTTTCGCTAATTTTTATTATTTTCTCACAAAATTTAATAAAAGTTTAATCTCTTTCAATTTTTTTACTATTTTTTTCTATAACATTCCAAAAATTCTAAGAACGGTTGACTTCTCCACTTGGGTTAGAGTGTTAAGGGTGTTTGTTCAGGGAAAATTTTGGGGTGGTATAAATTTTTGGATATTCAGGTTGTGAAAAAGTAAAGAGAATTTATGACAGTTGGTGAAAAAATGAAGAGATAAAATATTTGAGTGAATATTATAATGAAAAATAATTATTTGATAGGAAGAGAAAAATTATTTTGTAATTTTTTTAATCACGGCAAACAAACACCATTTGAAATTTTGGAGTATTGTAATTGGTGAAAAAGTGAATAGATAGATAATTTGAATAAATTTTGTATATTTATTATAGTGAAATGGATGATTTGATGTGATATTTATTATTTTCTACTTTGGGAGTCAAAATTGTAGTTTATAGAAATTAATGAAAAAAGTGAACAGAGAGATAATTTGAATAAATTATATATATTTATTATAATGAAAAGAGATAATTTAATAGAAAATAAAAAAATATATTATACTTATTTTATTAAGTCGAGAGATAGTTAACTTTTTATCAAAATTTGTAAGATTTTTCTATTTTTGACATAATTGTGAATAATTATATATGTTAAACATTTTATAGATTTTTGTATTAAAGTTGATAAAAAATTAATTTATATTAGAGTTGGTAAAAAGTGTAGAAATAGATTATTTGACGTAATTTTTAATAAAAAAATATCGGATATTAGTAAAAAAGTCTTAAGAGAATATTTGTGAGAGTTTTTATTTGAAAATGTATTGAAATTTGTGTAAAATTTTTTTTAAGATTTTGAATATTTAATTTTGTAAATTTTGTTGTCCTGAATTTGGATAAACAAATAAATTTTGTAGTTGTTGAAAGTAGTGTTGATTTTATTAGGATTGATGAAAAAGTTATTAAAGTTTATAAAAACGTATTAAAGTATGTATAAAATTGTTAGATTTATAAAAAAATATTAAATTTGATGAAAAAGTAGTTATGACAATTTAAAAAAGGAAAATCTTGACATCCAAAATATTTGTACAGAGTGAACATGCATACCGAACAGTATCGGAATCTTCAAAATCAAACGTCTTGCGATTTTGTGGTGTCATCCGCACTGGATACTTACGCTGCAAGTTACGCACTCGAAACATGATATCGGAAACCACGCGGCAACTTCTTAGTTTGCCACGTGGCGAAAGCAATTGTATATCGCCTTGTTGGCTAAAAAGTAAGCAAATCAGCATGCTCATGCTGACCCGACATAGGCCTCAGGTTAAAACTTTTGGCCCTACAGATGCGCCAGCTGGGACTTGTGGCACTGCTGGTTGGACGTCACAAGGGATCCGCTGTGGTCTGGGGTAGGCTGGGTTGTAGTAATCAACTCGTGCAAACAAAAGAAAGTTAGAGAAGTTTGTACCTTTTGGGCAAATGAGTAGTTTGGATTTTTGGGTCCAAACCTCTATCGGGTCGTTTGACCTCCAAATCCAACTCAAAATCATCCTCTCTTGGCCCAAATTTGAAGCCAGAGATTTGGATTTGGGGCAAATCCACCAATGTGAATTCAACTAAACCATATTATATAGTACGTGATCCCCTGTTTAAATGCGTATAATATTCTTTCGAGGCTATCAAGCGTAGACCCCTCTAAACGCCAACGGAAATTCTCAAATCCATTAAACTTGTCTGCATCAGTAAGTCAACCGAGACATTGCAATTGGGAACGAGCTTAATCGGGTAGCTTATGCGCAAGGGAGTACTCCTAGATTTTGAGGAACAAGTAATTAATTGCCTAATTCAGAACTAATTATATATGGGTAAACTGGTTTTCTCTAATTTTAAGTATTTAGTTCTACATGGATTTAAGAAGCCCCTCGATTAAGGAAATAACGTCTGTAATTTCTTTTTCTTTTTTTCTCTGCCGGCAAGAACACAACCGTCGACCAATTAGCACGAACTATCACAAACTATGGCCGGTGAGCTTTAGCTCAAATGGCACCTCCTCCTTTTAGGAAAGGTTAGTACCAGCGGTCGAATCTCCACACCCGCTGATTAAGTCCTTCTCCATCAGATGTCTATAAAAAAAATTAGCACAAACTATAGTTTATTAAGGGTGAGTTTGTTTTGTAAAATTTTAGTGTTGTTAAAATTTTAGGTATTGGGTTTAGTAAAAAAGTGAAGAGAGAGGTAATTTTTTATAGTGAAAAGTAATTTTTTATATTTTTTTATATGTGCTAAGCCCAGCCCGCCCCCAATTATCCAGCCCAGTATCCAGGCCGGCCCAACTTTTGTAATATTTATTGTCTGTTGTTTCATGGCCTCATGAATTGCCACCTTCCAGTCCATTAAAAAATTAGATATATAGAAATTGTTCTTTGCATAATATCCTATGTGAATTTAAACAAACTAAACTGAGAAGTACTTGATCTCTAATGCTCATCTTGTCAAATTCATAAATGCAACAAAAACCATTGTTAGCAAGCACCAGTGCATCAGTCTGCATAAGAATCAAACAAGATGTATCGCGTAAAACTAAAACAGAGCTGATATGCCCAAAGATTTTATACGAGAGGGAAGGTTGAAGAAAATATCCAAAAATAAACATCATTGTCTTCTTGTTAATGTTTAAATTGCATACTCGTGTGGGTCACACTTGAATTTAAATATCAAAAACAAAGGGAAAGAGAAAAATATAGCAAATATAAGCATAAAATTCTAAGGGTTGTTCTTCTAAATGATGGGGGTGTTTGAGCCGCAAAAAAATTTCTCATTCAGATTGTCTGTCAATAGCTTTTCCATTTCATATAAAAGTTCATTTAAACATCATGTTCTTAAAATTAACGCAATGGCACAAAGGTCTCCACTATGTTCTTGTGCTATTTTTGGTAAAAAAAAATCTTTTCACTATCTTCCCAATGCTGCTAATCAGTGATACCCCTTCGAAACATGATAATGTAATAATTTAGAAATCGCACATAACAAAGTATCATATTTCCTTTAAATGTTTTGCTACAATAGATAAGACAACCATTGAAAGACTTGTAGGCTTGGAGATAGCATCAACAGTATCTGTGTTGTAAAGAGACAAAAGAAATTTTGGAGTGTTATACTAGTTTATTAGTTGATTGATTTGGCACTGGTCTTACCAGTTGCAATTGTAATCGTTGAGAGAATTTTCTCTGAGATTAAGTTTATCAAGACTGAGTTGTATAATGAGATAGGATATGAATGAATGAATGATAGTTTGGTGATATACATTGTGAGATAAATTTTTGAAACTATTGAGAACGAAGCTATTTACAACGTTTTCAGAATATACAGTCCCGTAGGATTCAATTGTCACATCTTAGTATCAGCAAATAGTACGGTACGTGTATTTCAATTTTTTTTAATATTTTTAGTCCTTAATTTTTGATATTTTAACTCTACAATATTTTTTTGCATTACGTAGTAAATTTTTTTTTTTATAATATTTTTTTTAGGAGTTCAACTCATTATATTGGAATCATGTTTCCACCATTGTCCATTATTAACCTTATATAAATACACCACCATGCACGTACGTATTTGGTATTATATAAATTAAACAACCGTCCAGAATATCACAGTAGAACTAACTAGTTTAAGCGACTTATGTAATTAATGCACACCTCATACATAACAGAACTTAATTATAATGTGTATTAGGTACGTACGAAAGTCAATCTACCAAATATAACTATATAGGTACGTATTTGGTGAGTCAGGCTCAAAACGAAGACTGACGTATCTGAATAATTCTCCACACGCAACCCCTAGATTTTGGCCAAGTGCTTACCATAACGAGTAGGGGATGTCAAATCTTTGCATGGTTTTAAGTATTTTTAGATTCTCGTTTAGGAAAACTTTCTACACATTAATAAAAAAGGTTAATTAATTTCCTCCGTTCAAAAGGAGATTGCTAATTAATTAACTTTATGGTTATTGGTAATTTTAATTAGTATGATATTGCGCGCTTGCTATAATTGCTAGAATTAGTGCCTGCGAATTCGAGAAATTAAGTTAAAAATTGTTATTAAATTTTTTTATTTCTCTACGGCAGTACAATAAGTGAAAATAAATAAATAAATAAATATATGATAATTGCAGTAATGCCAATATTGACAAGTCTTTCCTTCATTATCAAGATTAGGGTTGTTAGGACAAGAAGAGAACAAAACAAAATAAAGAAGGTACTGTATATATATAGTGCATATCTAAGTTAATCACTAAAATAATGTTTGACCAATCTTCTTGTCCTATATAGTGATTGATTGGTTTTTAATGTTACCATAAGCTTATTTTAAGGAAAGGAAGATAAATATATATATATATATATATATGTTTCAAAGAAATTGAGTGTTCTTTGCACTAAAACCATAAACCATCTTCCTGTATGTGGCAACGAATCTTACATGTGGACGGTTGAGATTTTATAAGAAACTAAAATTATTATTATTATTATTATTTGGTATCTAAGCACTGGAAAATCCGCTATAATTAATTCAGAACTGTACAGGTTTTTCTAAAGCATTTAATCATAAAATAATGCTGCTTGAAGGTTTAATTGTGCAACCAGCAGTCTCAATCCAAGAGCTAATCAACTGGGTTCCGATCACGATGGTTCGGTGGTCCAAATAACACATGTTCTTATCTATAAAGAATTGACCATGAACTGGCGCGCGTCAGATCATAAGCCAAGGCTTCTAGCCAGCCAGTTTTAAGCCAAAACCCAGTAGGAGCCGTGGCTTATAAGGTTCTTCTTCTTTATCTAGGAATATTAATATATTGTAGTTATTGTTTTAATAATGGACGCGTGGATGATTAGATACCGTTTGATTTTGGTCATACAATTGACGTGCTGTATCAATATTTAGGTATATACGTGAATCATGTTTACTCACGTAAAGCCAAGGCACATGTACGCAATATTTCAATAACTTTATTTTCCTTTTTTTTTAATCTCTGATAAGTACTTAAAAGGAATTGAGATGTAAAGCGAACAAAAAAGGAGCACGGTTTTCTCTTCGAAAAGATCAGCGTCGCTGGCTCTTTCTGCTTCCACATGCTAAATTGATGAGAGTCATGCTGACCCAATAATTGTCGGTTCATGGATCCCCAAGTTGGATTGTACTGACCAGTCAATGATTGAATAGAGTAAAACGTGGACCCCGCCCTAAGCATTAGCTTTGGAAAATTATGACACAGTAGTCCTACCCTTATCTAAATGGGTTGGTTTTGCTCAGGGAATAAAAAAAAAAAACTCTCAAATGTGTTTTTCCCTCTTAAAAGTTAATGGCTCCGTTCAATTTCTCATGACTTAGTGGATCAATTATTGTCTCCTTTCAACGTCTCTAAATTTTGAACAACTCCGGAATTATCTTAGATCCTAGAGTACTACGCCATGCATGGAATGGTAGCTCTATATATAGAGAGTAGAAATGGGAGTTGGGAAAAGAACCATACATATATATTGCAACTTGAATAGCTAGATCATGGCAATTTGGCCGAAGAAAACAACAAAAACAGGAAGAGATGGCAACCGCCCTAGATCATGAAATCAGTATTAATGGGGTACTGTTATCTCCATCAGCACCGCATTAGATTTCATTGTAATATTTCAAACTTCTCCCCAAACTTTTGTTGACGAGAAGGCATCAAATAGTTCAAATCTTCTGCACTACCGAGACACGGAAAACTAGTGGGGCGCCAGGAAGAGGAATGTGACTGAACGTGGAAATGATCGATGCTGTAACAGTAGGAAGGAAAAGCCTAGATACTGCATGCATGTGGTCTTGGGTAGTTTCAAGACGCGGTACTAGCTGCACGTCTTCACGAATTTCAGAGAGATAAAATTAGGATTCATTGAATAACAGAGCATGTTTACGATCTTTTGGATTCTAGAAAATTGGGATTCAGCAAAGGAATTAAGGAAGCCTTTATATATTGCAGAAGATATTATTAGGTTCTTTTTTCTTAGCATGATCAGTACTAAGAGTTTGCTGATATTTCTGGATAGTTAAAAGGGAATTGCATAAAGCTGCAGATAGAATTTACAACATTGAGATAAAGGACAACACTTTTATGACCAACCAACCATGAAAATTGCACTTCGGAGGATGGTCAAATACAAGAATGGAAAGTGTAATTGACTTTGATGGTCAGATATTTAATAGTTTCACATGTTAGATAGTTGTCTCAAGGTAGCTTTCATGTCCCATTCCTACCGAAAACATAATGGATATTTACGTATGCCAATGTGTGGTGGGGGTGATTTTGGAAGACAATATCTCTATGATTAGCTAGGATGAACTATTCCCTTTTGCGCTGTCCTAGAATGATCCTTAACAGGTGTGTAAGACTCGCTCACCTTTCTGTCCAACTCCATCCCATAAACACGCCAATAAACGATGGCTTTGCTTACTGCTTGAATTGATCTCTAATAGGTGCAGCCAATCCAAGGAATGGGGTGCATTTAGTTCTCTTTACTTATGTTATGATTTGAACGGGAACCTAATGTGACTTGTACGAACCAGGAGACTATACATATAATATATAATATATGTGAGTCAAGGCTTATATAGTATCATTAACTAGCTTCCATCTCTGATACAATCCATTAAGATGAAAGAAGAAGCTTAAGAAAATGAAAGCTCTCCACCTTTGAAAAATATATTCACACGCTGTCGGTGCAAACTTTTGTTGCGTATCTTTATCAGGAGAAAGAAAGAGGATTGGAATTACTGCACATTATGCTGAGATCCTAACAATCAGCATCAAGCTGCTATTTGTAGGGACTACTAGCTCTCAATTTGGTCTCGAGGTGCCAATGCTATCATGGTGTAGCACAATGGCAGCTAGTGGAAGCTCCTTTGGTGAATCTAAAAACCTTGGATTTCGTTATGTGTCACAACAACGTTGGATTTTGTCATCAACCAAAAGGTAGACATCATTCGCTCCCCACCCAGAGGAAACAAAAGCCCATTAACCATCGAGAAAAACCTTGCTTGTGGATAATCCTTAACCTAGTAAAGAAATTAAGTGGTGTTGCACCAGTTAGTCAAGTATTAGTACTCGCTTGAAAATAGAATTAAGGATCCGAACTCACAACCATCTCGGCATCTCTACATATACTGTTAGAAATAAAAAAATTTACTTATAGATAAATGAGACATCCAATGGAGATAACTCAATTGAATTTATTACATCTCATTTATGAAAATAAAAGGTTACAAAGAGCTTATATTTATAAGCCAATATTTTCCTACTCCCCACATTGCTAAGCAATGTGGGACTCTCACTTTCAACACTCCCCCGCAAACTCAAGGTGGACAAACCGACAAACCTTGAGTTTGGAGTTACAAAAATAATTACAAGAAAAATATAATTACAAAGATTGTCGGTACTAAGCCGGGAAGTCGCCGGTACTGTGCCGGGAGAAAACTGGTACTGAGCCGGGAAATTTGCCGGTACTAAGCCGGGAGAAAGCCGGTACTGAGCCGGGAAAGTTGCCGGTACTAAGCCAGGTGAAAGCCGGTACTGAGCCGGAAAAGTTGCCGGTACTAAGCCGGGAGAAAGTCGGATGATTGCCCGATACTAAGCCGGGAGATTGCCGGTACTGAGCCGAGAAAGTTGCCAGTACTAAGCCGAGAGAAAGCCGGTACTAAGCCGGATGGTTGGCAGGAGGTAACCGGACTAAGCCGAAAACCTTCCTCTGATACCATGTTAGAAATAAAAAAATTTACTTATAGATAAATGAGACATCCAATGGAGATAACTCAATTGAATTTATTACATCTCATTTATGAAAATAAAAGGTTACAAAGAGCTTATATTTATAAGCCAATATTTTCCTACTCCCCACATTGCTAAGCAATGTGGGACTCTCACTTTCAACATATACACGGTCAAAGCCGGTCTTTTTATCATTAAAAGTTAGGGTCATAGGGGCTGAACAAACAAATAATTAAGCATAAATTAAGAAAAAAAAAATTAAAAGGATGAGAGATCCGACTCCGTATAATGCACAAAACTCGATCGGCTTGGGAGCTTGGAGCCATGCATGCGTAGTATATATGGACGCCAGAGGTCCCTGTTGCGCGGTCTACCATAGCGTCAGTCGGTATTCACGTGGCGAAATAGTGTTGGTGACAGCTAATACGGCGAGTAGATCAATAGGCACACCGGGTCGAAGGGATTTGATCTCGGTGACAGCAAAGAACAATTTTCAAACGACTAGTATATATCATCCACTGTTCTACGATCTGAGACAGATCCATCCTGAGTTATGACTTGGGAGAAGAGACCAGACAATTAGGAGTTGAAATCTGCTGCTATATGGCTGTCACTGAGTTTCTACACCAGCCAATAACTTAATGACCACGTCATAGACACAATGAATGAGATTGTGACACTCCACACGCCGCCAGCAAAGTCGTGAGAGAGAGAGAGATAGAAGCGATTGGATTAGCAGATTCGCGTTCCATCAGGTCAAATTTATTCTTATGTGAGCTCATTGATTAGGAGTGCTGAAGTTGTTCCACATTTACAGTGAGCGATCAGACACAGAGAAGAAGACAGAGAAAGAGAGGGAAATTGCGACTGCGTTTTGTAATTTTTCCCACATAACAAGACACGTTACAAAGGCCCGTACCGAATCCCATTGACTTAATCATTTTCCTTAAGTTGCCTTCCATCCGAAGTATTTATATATATACGCACCAAAGGTAGCAATACTTGTTTTCCAATCAGACCTCATATATTCGTCTCTTTTTCTCTCCCTCTTTCTCTCTCAAGCACAGACACAAACACAGTACGCTTTTGAATATACAATGGGAAAATCTCCTTCTTGTGACAAAGATGGATTGAAGAAAGGGCCATGGACTCCAGAAGAAGATCAGAAACTAATAGAGTATATTCACAAGCATGGGCACGGTAGATGGCGAATCCTTCCCAATAATGCAGGTGTGTTTACTTATTTGTCATTTTTGTTAGCTTCAACGGACATATAGAGTAATAACTTCGAGTCCTAGTTCTTTCTGCTTGTTAGTCTTCTGATCTTTTGCTTTCATGACTGAATTATCGCTTCTTTCATGGTTTATGATGAGCAAAATAAGGGTTAGTTTTTTTTTTCTTTTTCTGTTTATGTATTAGGTCTAAAAAGGTGTGGAAAGAGTTGCCGGCTTCGGTGGACAAACTATTTGAGACCTGACATCAAGAGAGGGAGATTTTCGTTGGAAGAAGAAGAGGTCATAATACAATTACATGGTGTCTTGGGAAATAAGTGAGTACTTTCATTCTTCTGCTAATTTCTACGTGAGAACTTTTTTGTGTTGTCCTTGTTCATTTCCTTATCCTTTCCTTATTTTAATTATAACCAATAAAAGTGTAGCTAGTAAAGATGCTAACTACTCAATATTTATAAATGCTACTATAAAAAGTACCTACGTCATGGACTTATTGTTTTTGGGGACTTTTGAATTGAATAACCTTTAAATTTGAGATAGTCAATGATGTCACAGGAACTAATGGTTAATATTTAACGTTTTATTGCCCTACAATATTTGTTTCCAGTTTTTTTTTTCTCTAATAACCAAATGGTTATGTTCTTCCGTACTGTTGATGGTGTCTAAATGTTTCTTTTTGACAACTTTTTCTCAGGTGGTCTGCCATTGCTGCTCACTTGCCGGGAAGAACAGATAACGAGATAAAGAACTATTGGAACACCCACATCAGAAAGAGGCTCTTGAGAATGGGAATTGATCCGGTGACTCATACACCACGCATGGATATTCTGGAACTCTCCTCGATTCTGAGCTCGTCTCTCTACAACTCATCTCCACTTCATCTACGTCCCAGCATGATAGCTGGGGACGGATCTATTGTAAACCCAAATCTCCTAAGTCTAGCCACAGCTTTCTTGTCATCACAGTGCAGAAATTCAGACATTACTTCCCAATGTCTCCAGCAAAACCTACTTGACAATAACCTGGTTACGAACCAGTTCCAGGCCTCCCAACCAATTCAGCAAAACCTGTTTTACTCTGCTCAAACAAACCAGCTCCGTAGCCCAATCCAAGAAATTCAACATTGTCAAACATCAAACACTCTAGGCACTTCATTTCAAAGTGAACCCCAGAACAGACGAGCCAAAGTGGCACAACTCTCCCCAAACCTACCTGATTTGATATACCAAAACTCTCTACCAAATTTGTGGCAGAACAATGGAGAGCATCCTGCTTTAGCTATGAGTGCTATTCCTTTGACAAAGTTAGAAAACAATATTGAACCTCTGTTTGAAAACCGAATTTTACAGTCGGACAGCGAGGCGTCTCCAAATTTTAGTTTTGGCACACTTATATCGCCACCGTCATCTAGTGCCACTCCCTTAAATTCATCCTCCACTGCGAACTATGCCAACTGCGGCACTGAAGAGGAGAAGGATAGTTACTGTAGCAACATCTTTATGTATGATATCCCAAATAGCTTAAATGCCAGTGGACTGCGTATGTAAGACAAGAGGCTACGTTCAAGTTGCACTGTACGTGCAGCAAGAAGCTAGCTGATCATGATATTTCCATAGATTTGGACAGTATCAAGTGTTTGACATTGAGACTTGGTTTGGGATTTTACTCTGTATAATTTGCTCGACTTTTACGATATCAATCATGCATTCTTTCTCCTGATTGGAGTTTGGTCAAAATCTTTTTCATTTATAGGCCTTTGTATGGTATATTTTGGAGGTTGGTGCAGCACCTCCTCCTTCCTACCCGCTGAGCACGCATTTGTCCAAGACTTTGCCGTCCAAAGCAAAAGCAGAAATTGCGTTTGTGAGAAAAGTAGTTCTACAGGGTTAACTTGTCTGCATGCAGGTAATTCAAAAACCTAAATTGTTGGTGAACAACGTTTTTACTTCATTGAGACGATCGAATACTCTAGAACAAACTTAACTAAGAGTTAGGCTAAGGACATAAGAGAGATGAGAGAGAGAGCGGCGCAGGAGGGTTGCGTGTGTATGCTGTATCTTTACTCAATTAAATCGCGCGCCCAGGAATAAATGAAGTTCTAGCAAGTTAAATATTCTTGAGGAGACCGAAAAAGTAAACCAAAGCGACCTTAAACATAGGAAAAAGAAGCGAGAAGTTCCTAGCACCATGTTCTTTAGGGAAAAATGAAAGGGAAACCCAAAGTATAAACCGCTCATTAAAACATTGGAAAACAGCGCACCAAGTATCGAGGTTCCGTCTACGGCTTAACCTCTATGCTCGTTTGTTCTTCAGATGCTGACAGACAAAGAAAGCCGGTCAACGATACTAGCTTCCGCAGGCTACGTAACCGGCTTTATTGGAGCTTATAGGAAGTTGGCGCGTGCCCGTCGACCGCAGTCATGGATGAGGTTTGAGTGATCAGATTCACAAAGGCGTGGCCTGCAGAAAGGAAAGGGTTAGGTTGTTTGGCTCGCCTACTGTCAGTCAAAGGGCCGGAAACTAGGGGGGTCCGTGGCCTCCCGAGAATTTAGTGTACTCCTATCGTCCTATGAAGCATCAACTGGGACAAAATTGTTGCTTCAAGAACTGGAACTCCTATGGAAAACAAAATATGAGTCAAAGGTACATTGGGTCGGCATCTTTCAGATAGTGACCCATATACTAAAAACTTAAAAAGTCAGAACAGGTCATAGGGAGGCCCAACCTATTCTTAGGCCTACTTTACTAGGCCTTGGATGAAGCCCAGCTGGGGCAAAAAGTAAAAAAAAAAACAATAAAGAACTGAAGCCCACAAATATTGAATAAATGTGAACATATCAGAGGAGTCAAGAAAAATAATGTACTTCTCTCTATGTTTTCCTTGGATAAATTTAATAAACTATCGAGTTGGGAAAAAGTGAACGTGTTTGTGAGGAACCTCGACCCTCTCGACCTTTTTTTCTCCAATATATGGAAATTTGGCTTCATGGATCTTAAAAATTGAGGTAAATTTTGCTAAATTAAATTAAAATAAAATAAATCTTACAAATTTCATATCATAGTAGATAAAACACAACTAAATTGTTTGGTTACATACCCTTATTGAATAAACTGATGAATGCTACTACTAAGGTATTCAAGGTGTTACTAATTATTTGGAGTCACTTTGAGATTGTAATTATCTAGTTTATGTGGGTTGAAAGGACTATAAATCCGAGGGATTAATCGAGATAAAACTTCGAATACTCTTGTTAGCTAAAAGAAAAAAAAAATAGATGGTAGATGTTTGGGACCCAATAATTTGGGCCAAAAATTTAGGTTTAATAAAAAAAATTCATCACATAATTTTTTATTATTATAATACTTATTAAAAATCTTCTTTCTCTTCACTTTTTCACCAACTCTCATAACATACTTTATAATATTTCTCAAATTCCAATAACAAAAAAAATGAAGGATATGAACGAATTAAAAGTGCCCTTGCTCGAATTGGAATCCACGTACTTTTAAAGATGCTTTTGGTATCTTTTACTCTGTCCATCTCTTTTTGTTTTTCTTTCATATTTCCTGTAGTCATAACTTGTGGTCCTTAATACTATAGTTGATATAGTGGTTCTATGAAATGGTGTTTTATTCTTGGTAAAGTTAAAAGTTGAATAGTAGTATGTCCAAGAATCACCGTTGTACCTATAATGATATGACACAAGTATCGAATACTTGTGCAAGTGATTGACAAAAAGCAGTCATTCTTGGGAAACTTATTTCATTAGGAATAGGGTTAGCATCACCTTCAAAGCTAAACTGTGTACTGTCCTCTTTTAGACAGATAATACTGTATGAAGGTTATTATCTTTGCTCGTCTTAGACTGTATGAGTATCTCTGACAAATGGAATAAAAACGAACAAGCTGTTGCACTGGCTGGTCGAGTGTGGACAGAACTTCAGAGTCTCTTGAAGTCTTGTACTTCCCAGAGTTTCATTTAAGGGATTTAACATGTGCAAGTGTTTTAAAAAAATGTTTATATGTTCATTTGTTTTGTTTAAACTATCTAAAGGGCCAGTATTCGTTTTGCACTTTCTTAATTTACGTTGTTCAGTTTGAAATCCTATACCGGCTTCCATGTATAACCAAAAAGAATGTGTCCTTTCAATGTTGTGACATACATAACTGAAATGAAACTATCAACTCCTGAATACTTTTTTTAGTCGAGGTGAATACATGTTTTCTTTAAGTACCTTCTGAATATCAGTATATCAAATTAGGGGTGAATAACATTCGGCGCAGTTCAGTTTGAAGGGCATTTCGACAACCGAACCGAACTTGGTCGGTTGTCTGTGAGTGAAACCGAGGCCGACCGAATGGACCTTGCTGGCGGAACAGACTGAAGGCAATTCTATTCGGTCGACCTTCGGTCGGTTGATTTGGTTGGGCCTCTGGGATTTTTAGCCCAAGCCCAACTTACTTTCCTGTGGCCCAATTTTCCTGTAGACCCACAGATCATTTACATTTGCACTTGCAACATAAGCATTTGCATCAGGCTCCCCACCAGCAGATGGAGCTTCTCCCACATTTTCGTCCTCTGTGTCACTATCATCAATGTTTACTGCAAGAATAATACACTTCACATGATTTCAAATGAAACAAAGAAAGATCAAAATCTAAATCCAGTCGTAACCCATGAAAGCCTCCACTTCCAGCGACATCAGCATCAAAGCCTCCAATTCCACCCATGTTCAGCTTCTGAGATAAAGGGGGCCAAGTGGCTTTACAGAAAAATCCATGTCTCCGAAGTCCATATCATTTCCCACTAGAAACAGATCCCAAATTAGATCAACCAATCAATTGTAATTCTACCAAGAAATATTAATGTGATGAACAATTATTTAGTAAGGAATAGCAAAACACTCACATTTCTTATCCTGCTCCTCATCTCCATCAACTCATTCTCCCAATCGACTTTCAAAAAGACAAAAGGCTTCCCCTCCTGTTTCAACAATCGGCACTACCACTTGTTCTCATCCTTTTTTCACAAGGTATCGTATGGTATCTTTTCTGGTCTACTGGTAGTAGAAAAGAAAAATTCGGCTATTCCACAGATCGTTGAAGACCCAAACACAAGAAAGCGACTGGTGCTTTTGATTTAGATAGATCCTACATCAAAACAAAGAGATATCATCAATATCCACATATTCACAAGAGAGAGAGATGGTTAGACGGAGACCAAGGGAGAACGGTGCTTGGCGACTTTAAGCCTTCGAAAACCTTGCTGGATGCCTGAATCTGTGAGGAGAAATGGCACGGCAAGGAAAGGAGGAGAGCTGGAGGGGGAACGATGTGAAGGACTGAAGAGAAGCACCATCTGCTGGTGGGGAGCCCGATGCAAATGCTTGGGTTAATGGGTAAAAAAAAACTATACGTAATTTATGGGTCGGTCGGTTCAGTTTTCGATTAAACAACCCATATCACCGAAAATTGAACCGAAACCTTCGATTTTAAAAAGGGTTGGGCCGAGGACCGAGCTGGGCCATCACCCAACCACCCGGGCCGATGGGCTTCGGTCGGTTTGGGTCGGCCGGTTCGGTCCTCAGCCCACAGTTGTTCAGGCCTATATCAAATCCATCTACCCTAGAAAAATATCAACTCCTTCCGTGATCTTGATTTTTTTTTAAATTGTGTTCAAAACAGTCTGTGTACAATTATTCCTCTAGTTTGTATGGGGCTATGTCTTATTACTTCCATTGTACAGCCATACGTCAGGGACAACATCTTCCTGAGGAACAGATTTTATTAGTCACGGAACATTTTGACTCTAATTCTCTGATATTGTCCCTTTTGAGATTTCCTTGTGTTTCCAATTTCCACTTTGTTCAATTTCCTCATTTTTTGTTAAGTATCTTTTGCAACATTGATTTTTTTCTTTCCTTTTTGGTTTTTGTGTTAGGCAAGTAACATTGATATATCATAAGGTACATCTAGTTTTTTTTTCTGCATGTCATGGCTGAATAGTTGACCAGATGTTAAATTCCTCGACTGCGTTAAGTTGAATTTCTCAAATATCAGTTTCTACAACGCATCAAGGACGTTGGTGCCACCTATTTCATGGGACAACAAAAGTAACATTGCTACGTACTCATAAGACCTGTGCAGCCTTTTTGTTGTAAACCTGCAGTTGCTTCTCAAGAAGCTAGTAACTTAGGGTTTAATGGATGGTCTCACCCTGCAAGATTATTATTGTTTTGGAATGTACTCCACATGCCCTTTTATATATTTAGTCTTCGTAAAATTAGATATTTCATGGGTGATCTTGTAGAGTGTATTATGCTGAGAAATTATTTTACACTCCAGGTAGACAATTTTATTCATGCGGACATGCATCCTGGAAATATTCTTGTCCGAGAGGCAAATACGAAACCATCACATAAGCGGATCTTTAGATCAAAGCCTCTTGTCATTCTTCTGGATGTAGGCCTCACTGCTGAACTTTCTAAGAAAGATCGAGTAAATCTGCTGGATTTCTTTAAGGCTATTGCCCTTCAAGATGGTCACATGGCTGCAGAGTGCACACTTAGATTGTCTAAACAACAGAACTGCCCAAATCCAGGGGCTTTCATTAAGGTAATGCATCTGCGACATAGCTTTTGTATGGAGATAACACTCACTTCTTGTTATCAAAGAATTGGAGGCTCAGTTTTAGTTTTATGCCGCTTCTGAAACAGAAACCATACATTTGTCTAGTCCGGTTGGTATGAGAATCTTACAGACAATCATCACTTGTTAACCAACATCTTATTTGATTGGGTGATTTATGTTCATATATCTACAAATCCAGCACTTTTCGAAGACTGAAATTTTTTAGTCCAATAGTTTTAAGTGTTTAATCAGAGGAAAATTCAAGGACAGTTGGCATAGGGCAACTTTATTGTGGATGTTAGGTCCTCCACTTTCATAATGTTGATGTACAGGTTTTGAGGTAGATAGTCAATGATATAAGTGGTTTTTGGGGATGCCAAAAATGTGTACACAATTTTATATACCTTATAGAAACCATGCATTGTTAATCCTGTGCAACTTGTTGAGAGTTCTTAGGATCCATGGTTCCCTACCAACAAACTCCTTGTAGATCACATAGTTACTTTAAGGTTGTAAGAATTGTAAGAGGTTTTGTTGGTTCAACAGGAAGTGGAAGAAACTTTCAGTTTCTGGCGCTCCCATTTTGTCCATCCTGCCGACTGCATGCAGCAAATGCTCGAGCAAGTTAGGCGTCATAAAGTGAATATCGATGGCAATATTTGTTCTGTGATGGTAACCACTTTGGTGCTTGAGGTACTTCCTGCCTTTCTTCTGTGTGCCTTTAGGTCTTACTGTTGTGTTTTTTTCACGCCAGAAGTTTAGAAGTTGCAAATATTCCTTTGGTTATCCTAAGTGCCATCACTGTTTAGTATGACTAGGATTAAAATGACTCAAATGTTGCTACAGTCAGTTGCTTCTATATTTGTTGTGCCAGATTCTGATTTTGGATAAGTTGGTGTGAAGATATTCATTGAAACTGTGGAGATTGTCAGAAGTAGTCATTTTTAATTATCTAATATATAAGGTCTTGCTGAAATGACGCCGTCTCCACCGCCCAATCCCTCTCCAAGAAGTATTTAGTGCATCAATTTGCATTTGGAGGAATTTTGGTTTGACCTTTGGAATTTTAGCACTCGCTTTTAGATTCTTTCCTCCCGAGTTTGATCTAGATCATTTAATGATCACGAGGCTAAACTCTCTCGGTGCTTTGGGTTGTGAAAAATTTAAAATACTTGATACTCAGGAAGTTAAAGGAATCATCTGTCAGATTGTCATGGCCATGTGATCTGGGCAATCTGCATATAAATATTCACGTCCTGCCCAGTTCTCGATTCTACTCAAAAGGACAATCTGTTGACGATTGCTGAGCTTCAAAACCCATAAAGTGGGAGAAGGCTGTTCTTGGTGTTGGTTCCACAAGTTATTCATTGTGAGGTCCTTGAGAGTATTCTTTCATAAAACCATTTGGTAGAAATGAATTGAGGAGAATGTTACGGAGTTGGGAATATTGTTGTAACAATTGTTGACTGCGGTACAAGGGAGAGGGGAGGGGAAGAGTCGAACCAATGACCTCTGCTACATGTGGCACCTGACTATTTTTGGCTTTAGTAAAATTGGCATACTTTCCTCAATGATTTTCCTGTTAACCCCAGAAGCAAGGACACTGTCATAGGCTAATATCAGATCTAGAAGATTGGACTAACAAAATCCTTTGTTTTCTTTTAGCATCTCATGATGTGATAAATCAAATAATCAATCTAATTATGTGCAGTATTTACTTGGATACTGCTGTGGCCTTGAATAATACATGTTTCTGTAGACCAATTCAAGAAAATTTTATCTTTGCTCATAATTCTCTAATTTCTGTTGCTTTTAATTCCTCCTTTCCGCAGGGGTGGCAGCGGAAGCTTGACCCAGAATATGATGTGTTGCACGCATTGCAGTCACTGCTATTTAGAGCTGACATGGCAGACTCCCTCTTCGAGACTATTGGAAGATTCATGGCCGCCTAGAAGAAGCCAACCTATTCACCTTATATTTTCTTCCCCTCCGAAAATTTTGGCACTGATTCTATAAATAATTTAAAAAATAAAATAAGAGGAGAGGATGCAGAATAGTGTCCTGGGGATAACAGATTATCTTCCAATTTTCGTCTTTTTTTTAATAGTTTCATGGCCTCTTTCCATAAATTTGATAGTTGAAATGAGAACCCTTTTCAAGACTGCAAATATTCCATATTTGACATTACTGAAACTGCTTTAAGGTTAGGATACTTTAACCTACCTGCTCATAACCACCTAGGAACATAAAATAAAGAGAGCACCTCATGGCTTCGTTTGACCCCAACTCATTTCACTTTCATAGCCTGCTGTACGCAGTAGGGCAGGGTAACGATAGTACTGTAGCCGGAATTTCTCAGGTACTGATAAGAAGCAGATGCCTATTTTGGTCAGGATTGTCGAAACTTCGGCACTTGCCGGACCAGGAGCGGATGCCTATTTTGGCATCCGCCTAACAACGGATGCTAGAATTCCGGTAGGGACAAATCCAACTTTAGAAATATGAGTAGTGCACAACAGCATTGCCCGATTGTTGTAACCAAGCTCAAAAATCACAAAAAAAAAAAATCCCTTGAGAGAGAGAGAACAAAAAGTCCCTTGGAAATTCAAAATTTCCTGCATCATCCAAAATCCGGAATTTGATTTGAAACCAAAATAAATTCAATCATCACGACTAAAACATATCTAATCATGCAAATTCGAAAGCAAACCTGATCCACTCATTCAAATTTGAAACCAAAACAAATTACAATTTTTTACAATAATCACATAATAAACCTTAATTTTAAGTTTCTAAACACAATTTACAAATAAAGAAAAATAAAATGAACAATAGCACAAATGACAAATCTGAGACTAGAGAGAGATCGGCTAAGAGAAGCTCGACTGTGGTCAAGGTATCAAATCTGAGACTGAGAGCATTGAGAGCGGCGAGAGTGAGTGTGGGCCGTGGTGAGAGACTGAGAGTTGAGATTGAGGGGGGTGAGAGATCAGTGAACAGTGGCAAGAGTTGCGGCGAGATTCAGGAGAAGAAGAAAGAGAAGTGAGG
Organism: Myrica gale; assembly: GCA_963930655.1. Lineage (NCBI taxonomy): Eukaryota > Viridiplantae > Streptophyta > Magnoliopsida > Fagales > Myricaceae > Myrica > Myrica gale. The sequence continues at coordinate 20,194,258 of OZ005620.1, forward strand.
TCGTGGGGGGAGAGGGGGTGACATAACTCTAGGGGTTTAATTTTCTAAAACTAGGTATTCTGGACCTAGGTAAAAAAAGAATTGAAATTCTGGGCGTATAATTTCGCCTTCAACTTAATATCACCTACCGCCTCCAACTCCTATTCCCTGCGGTAGTTCGGAGGTGGTAGGCTAAACTAGTACCAGAATTCCGCTTCCGGTACTGACGGACGAAATGCCCTGCCATAATACACAGACAATATAATTCACAGTAGAACGTTTTTTTTTTGTACCAATAAAAAAAAATTTGTACCTCCCAAAAAAAACGGAATTTGACTATTTTGTTGTTATTACCGTTTGGTCATGGTCCGTCAATATTTTTAATGGGTATTGGGTGTTAGTGAGGTGTCGTGAAGAGCTTAGTTGCTCCGTCCTTTTTTTTTGTTTACCATCATGAAGTCAAATCGAACCTTACCACCATTTAAACTCAAGGACCATCAGACCATTTAAATTCAAGGACAAAAGAATGATCAGTGGAGCAAAAAACAGTGAGTCCTTACATACTGAATGGAGGAAACACCATTGATTGTTGTGCGTCCTTTCCTCCAACCCGTGTTTCGATATTTGCTTCGCTTTTAGGACCCTCCCTTCCCCCCAGCAGAGACAGTTCGTGTTTGCTACTAGCTGAAATTAGTTAAATATGTGCAAATCTAAGGAGCCTTTGCTAACAATACAAATTGCGATTCAATTTGAATTGTTCATTGCAGCAGTAATGATGGGTTTAACAGAGGAATTGGTTGTGACTCAGTAAGATGCTCAAAATTCAATCAGGTCGGTGAAGGCACTCTTAAGCCCACCAGGGCGCCTCGCCTGTTCTGAAATCAGTTTCAACCCATGGAACAAACACTACCTTCCCATCATCAATGTCCGCGTGTGCCAGAGCCAGTGACTGTTCCAAGTGAAGATTAGGAGGATAATTAGCAGAAAGAGGGAGAATATTTAGAACAGTGAGGGAGGAAAAGAATATATGGACTGGATTGTTATTCATTCTGTGACTTACCAGAGGAGCAGGTCCCCTAACAACCCTGCCTTGGTTGTTGTATTGGGAACCATGGCAGGGGCAGATGAATTTTTTTTCGGCAGTATTCCATGGAACCACACAACCCAGATGTGTGCAGACTGCATTAATGCCATAGGTTGCCAGAGTCCTGTCATTCTCCACAACAAGGTAGGTTGGGTCTCCCTGCAAATTAGAATTTCCAAATCATTACCTACACCGTTGAAATTGGCATAATAGAACATATCGAGTTTGGCAAAGACCAGTAGAAGTTTGTCCTCGAAAAGGAGAAGAGCACAAGTTTGAGCTGCTTCGAAGGTTTCAATATGCTGGCTCTATCTATATACATAGGTGGTCCGGAATTATGAACAACTAATACAATGGTTGAATTATCATACGGTGCACAGCTTTTATTGAAAAGAGAATAGGAGATTCTCAGGAAGGAAATATAAGATGTGGGTACCTTCAACCCTTGAGTTAGGGTTCTGTCGCCAGGGCCATGGGTCTTAAGCCATTCATCTGCAATGACATCATTTCCAACGGCATCCTTTGCTATGGTACCGCCTCCAGAACCACCTGACCTGTCAGTAGCCAACAAATAGGTACAGATTTTGGTCATCCAAACATATATACCACAATACTTCGAAATGAAGACATCAAAGCAGAGTGACTCTTTGGGTAGGAATAAGAATCAGAAATCAATCCATCACTATTGATCCAAGCCACAGAGCAAAAATTTGAGATTTTGACCAACTGAAACGACAAGCATTAACTAGAACCCCACGGAACGCCTTAGGGTGATATAAGAATCACATACCACTGTAAAATTGACAAAAAACATATCGCTTACGAGGTCTAACACTATCCCTAACATGTGGGCCGAACACTCTTTTACGTAGGAATCCCAACACGTGAAATATTTAATTAAAATTGGTGTGAAGTGCGGAGTCAGGTATCTAACTCAAAACCTTGACTAATAGGAAGAAATATATTTTATTATTTGAATTATATTCTCTAACACACTTTAACTGCACTCTTCTCTTCTTGGTGCTCTACACATCTTGTAATATAAATATGACTCACGATTGTTATGCCTTTTTCTTTATCATAATCAACACCGACTGAAGACCATGACAAGTTACCCTTCTAATCTGAGACTGTTAAACAGAAGGATGCCAAAAAAACAGCAATTCTGTCAAGTCGAGTATAAGAACCAAATTGCCAGAAAGTGAAACGTTCATACTATACTCTCTGAAGATGACAATTCTCCATTAAACTTTTCGACTCCACCTTTTTTAGCCTCTCTTGGATATTCCTCCCACGGCGAAATTGGGAGGATCTTTCTTTTTTTTTTACTATGTAAATGAGAAATATTATCGAATTCCATTTCTTGGACTGGCCGTGAATTTAAAATTCCTTCTGTCACCCATCCATCGAATTTCACCTACTTAAAAGACTATTTCAAATCTTATTTTGTTTTATTTGATTAAAATAAGCGTCGTTTATGAACGTTCTTCTACATTTTGCGAGAGAAAAATTTGTAACCCCGGCTATAGCCGCTATACGAAACTTAAATGCTAATAAGAACGAAAACTGAACTCACCCTGGGGGGGCAAAGAAGGTAGCATATGGAACCAACATGCCAGCCGTGGGGAGAGATAGAGCACCTAACAGAAGTAGATTCATGAGCTCCCTCTTGCCCATGTCAGGTACGCGATCGGCTGGAATGCTTGTGGCCTGGCAAGCGATTTTCATACCCTTTTCATTTCTCGCCAGCTGGGTTCTTGTGGGCTTAAGCATCAAAGCTTGGGATGAAGAAAACAACCCATTCTTGCTAGAGCACAGCTGAAATCAAACATAACAAACTTTTGAGAATTAAAGTTTCAGATATAATCTGTTATCAGCCAAGTCACTGCAAAATTGTTAGCGGGAAATCATGAAGTCCGTGATGACGAGGATGGTAAATAGATATGAATACTCACCTGAGAAGTGGTTGAAGGAGAGAGAGTGGAGGCAGCCATGGTAGAGAATTTGAGAGAAGAGGAAGTGGGTATAAAAGATATGTTGAAGGAGGAGAGAAGGTATGTATGTATTAGCTCGTGGATAAGGCACAAGATGTGACCGATGGAAAAGAAGCGGGATTACAGAGCCACATGTTAGAGATATCAACATTTTATGCTTTTTTTTTCTTGGCAAAATGCAATAATAAAAAACTGTTTGACATCAAGGAGGATTCGAAGGATCATCCGCCGAAATAACAGATAGAGTAAACGATCAGCAGAAAATAAATCAAAGACAAGAGTAGAGGCAATCCAAGCCACTATCTAATGTGTCGCTTGATTTTGCCTACGAGAGATCCACTGCAGACGCCAGCCACGATCTGCAAAAAGGACCTGATAGAAGAGGCGAGAGGCAGCAGGGGGCCTTCAACGAGGAAGGTAGAGTCGTTAACAATCTTGCAATAATAATCAACATTTTATGCTTACAATGCTTTTGTGAATACTCATACAAAAGCTTAGAAAAAGAATACTCATACAAAAATGTATGCTGAGCGGTAATTATTATCGACCGATATCTAAATCTCTTGGCTGAATTGATGCATAGGTGTAAAACAGATTTGAAGTGTTTAGGATTTTCTATCTATTTCTTTCCTGTCAACTACGTCCAACCCTAATACTAAATATCCCCTCCACCCAGTTAAGGTGTATAGATTGGATGTGCAGATTAGTCTCACATCATAAGAAAAATGGTTAAATACATTTTGTCCCCCTTATCTTTAGAATCATTTACACTTTACACCCTCATTTATTTAAATACTCTTTGTTCCGTCTAAATTGACGGGCAATTTAGTTACAGGGTCCAAATTAAAAAATATGTGCGTTAAGGGATCCAATGTCTCAAAAATAATACATCAAGGTGCAAAGTGTAAATGACCCCAAAGATCAGGGGATAAAGTATATTTAACCCAAGAAAAAATAAGTATAAAGAAAAATGCTTCAGAAAGTGCTATATTAAAATGTATTTCTGGAAAAAAATTATATAACATTTCCAGATTTGATTATCATTCTATCTTAACCAATCTCTGGTTATTTTATCTGAATTCAAAACTTATATAATTTTTTATAGACAACTCAACCTATTTTCCTTTTCCCAACTTATTAACTCAAATAATAAATAAAAAAATAAAATCATTTTGCACCCTTAAAAAATATCTAACCATCAAAATTGTGTCGCATATGTTGTAAATGAGTTACATAACACAGTTTTGATTTTCAAATTTATTTCAGTGCGAAAATTGATTGATTTTTAAAGTTCGGGAGCTCCGTGTATCAAAAGTGGTAGTTAGAATAGTTGTTTAAGATTATTTTGGTAGTCTAGGAGCACAAATTGACTTCTCCATAATATAATGTTACCACCGAGTATTGTGGCCCAATTATAAGAGTACATGTGGCTTTAATTAGAACATGACTCGGAGCGTATTGTCTCTTGCATCTGCACAGAATCAATCTAGACTGCTTGAAATTTTGAATGGTTCTTTGGTGGGTTGGAACATGACTCGGAGCGCGTTGTCCCTTGCATCTGCACATAATCAATCTAGACTCTGCTTGAAATTTTGAATGGTTCTTTGGTGGGTTGGAACATGACTCGGAGCGCGTTGTCCCTTGTATCTGCACAGAATCAATCTAGACTCTGCTTGAAATTTTGAATGGTTCCTTGGTGGGTTGGAGCTACTATGGTTATCCTAAATAGGGTTGTCACCTCTTATCATCTCCTCCTACTCTTTTGCCAAGAAAAAAAAAATAATGGTTAGGAGGAATTAACATTTCCATATCTCATACTTGATGTCATCTTGAGAAGATCCAAAATTTTGTCGTAATTTATTGCATCTTAAAGCTGGTAAATATCGAAATGATAAAAACTGAAAAATCTAAAATAAAAATAATAGATCATATTTTAAAAACATAAGCATTGAGGTACATGATCTTTAGCTACAATATCAAAGGACATCATTCTTGAAGGACGATAAAAATATTGTTTTCTATTTGATGTGGCAAGATGAATGTGGTAGAAGAAAAGATTATGATCAATACACGATCGTCTACCCTTTCCAATTGTTATAAGCATGCTTAACGTGCCGCCTGCAGAATGAAATGAATACATACAAATGAGTTCCCCAAAAGAAATCCGACCTGCTTTAATGCTTTTCCCCTCGTCGGAAGTCTCTTTGATATTTTGTTTTAAAGTAGATGATTCCACCACGATTACACAACTTAAACCTGCTAGCTGTATGTTGTTTTCAAGCTCCATCAAATATGGCTTTCATCTTGCTAATTACACAGTTAAATGCACTGGTTTTTGTTGAATATCTAAGCCCAATGCAAATGATTATAAAGTTTGAAGTTGTAAACCAACACATCACACAAAACAAGCCTGCAAAACCCACCCACCACTACCAGACATTTCTCTGTGACATGAAACTACGGAAAAAAAAAAGGAAGAATTAACGAGCAAACACAATGAAGTGCATAAACAGAGACATAATACATGGAAAATTTGTCAATGAAAAAGAAAATTGCAGACAATGAAGAAGAGGTATATGGGAATCTCAAGACTTGTATATGACAAAAGAATGTTCTACTCCAAGGCCGCCTACAGCTAAAACCATAGTTGCTGATAGCTCAGATCCCAAAAGATTGCAGAGTATCTATTTTCTGCACTGGTGTTTCCTATCCTCTCGAGTCTCAACTACTAAGCCTTTCAAAGAAATATAAATACCCCATATCTTTGGGGGGATTAACGGAAGCCCCGACTTTATCATCATTGAAAATGACCCATCTACCATCTTTAAAAATGTGAGCAACATAGTGACCACATTGAGTGGAGGTTCCGATGTGGCTTACTATTCCCATCAGTCTATATCCTGCGAAAGGCAAGCAAAAATGTTAATCAAAAGAAATTGTACTGTCTTCACTGATAACGTGTTGTAATTACTTCATGACACATAGACTACAATTAAAGAGGCTACATTAACAGCTTTGATTTGCACCGTAACGTGACAGTTTGGAATTTTGGAAGAATAATGAGGCAAATATTTAGCTTATATAGGTGAATCTTAGCAAGTTGAACAGAAGCATCAATTACCTCACTGAACAGCCTACAGCCTATGACTATAGGTACAAAAAGCAAACAGAGCAGAACTAATACCCTTGGATAGAAATCAAGCTAAACCATACAAAAAAAATGATTAACTGAAGCACAACTAATTTAGATAAAGATTACTTTATGCCATCCAAAGTAAAAGCAGCCGCATAAACATATCCCCAACGAAAAATCAGTTTGAGTTGGTATAAAGTTTAGCAACAATAAACGTATGAAGAAGGAACTCACTCCCTCCTCCATCAGGTAGTCCTGCATCTGCAGAAGTAGGTGCAGTGTCTGAGGTAGTAGCATCCATGTCAGACAAAACAGAATCTCCAGGATTGTTGAATATCCAATCTGTTGCTTTCTCAATGTCGCCACCCTGAAAATACATCAGTTATTACAACCATCTCTCAGATAGAAAATTTGTAGCATTGAAACCTAGGGGTGCGTTTGCACTAAAAATTTCACAAAATATTTCACCAACTCACAATAAAATACTACAATATAATCTCTCTCTCCCATTAAAAAATATAAAAAAATTACCTATCTCTTCACTTTTTCACTAAACCCAATACCAACACTAAACCCAATACCAAAAATTTTTCAACACAAACATAACTCTAATAGGCAGATGTGCTCCTCCTTTTTCTCAAAAGAATTGAAAGTGACAAAATACTTACTGAAGTCTTCAATGCTTTCCTGGCAATTTCTTCTTGAAAACCAAATGAAATCAAGGTGTCAACTTTTGATTGGTCAATGCTTGAAAATGAAGCATTGGCACCTTCAGCCTCTTGGGAAATAATATCATCAATATCTGCAAAACCAAAAATGTTCCACTATTACTCAAGATGATATACTAAAACAATTTACATAAGAGCTCCCAAAAGCTGGATCAAACTAAGATCGACTGTTTTCCTAGGTGAAGAAATACTTCTCTACAAGCTAATAATGTGTCAGAAATACCTGCATCGTCCATGTGAGAAAGTAACCAATTCATTGCCTCTTCAACACCAACATTCGAAGTCCTTATGGCAGCTTTCTCACAATGAAGCTGGCTGAATCCCATTGACACAAGCTGTGAAACAATATCCTCATTTGGCACGGGCTTATTTGATACTACCTCATCCTCAGGGACTGCATTATTAAACGGAAAAAAAATGATAATTATTTTAAAAAAAGTCAATTGTCAACACATACATGCCAATGCAAACGATATAGAAGTTCATGCCACAAGGATTTTAGAATAGTAACCAATACATGGTCAGGGAGAAATCCAACACTATTGGCTGGAGCAAACTATTCAATGACCATCCGGTTCTGAATGCTAATAATCCATGTATTTAACAACAAGAAGAAATGGCACATAGTCGTCACCATGACAAGACTTGAAACAAACACAAACCCCAACCCACGTCCGACCCTGAGGGCAAAAAACCACTTTCCTCATTGTAAAAAATTGATTGAGCTGTTGCAAACAAAGGATCTATAATCTTCTGCCATGAAACCCACGAAAAAGGGACATCCCTGGAGCTAAGCACTTAAAAACTCACGAAAAAAAAAAAAGAGACAGCAACTCTATCCTAATAAATTATTGATTCAGAAGCTAATGAGCTGAACCAAGGAGAAGAGACAAGAAGCACGCATTGATGCATGTCAAGTCCTATTATTCAAAGTAATATGGACATACATCTATGTCTTGAAAAACACAGAAGGCAAGAGGATGAGGAAGAGGAGAGCGATAGAGTCAACTTTGTGATAAGCAGATTTACATGAAGTTCTAGCAGACACAGAATTTTTTTTTTTGATGACGAGGAAATTCCCCAAAGCCGGACCCTTTTGGCCCAACCCTGAAGTACAAACCCCGGCCCACTGGACCGACCCCACAACCCAGGGAGCAGATAAGTCAAGGGCGATAATGGGGATGTTGGGGCTCGAACTTGGGACATGTTAGAACCCAAGGCGAAGCCTTACCACCACACCAAACCCTTGGGGGTAGCAGACACAGAATTAAAGTCTTCTTTTTAACTGGTATGCAGCATTGATTATAAAATAATATATCTAGAACACACGTTTCCTCAACAACAAAAAAAAACCCAAGGATTGACAAAAAACTCAAAAGGTAGGCATATAAAAACAACTGGAAAGAGACCAGCAATAGGCAAATACTGTAAATCCTTTATCATATAGCATCACCTTCTAGCAGATATTGTCAAGTGTAAGACATTGTTAACAAAACCACATTAATCACATATCCCCAGGACAAAAGGTGTAAGTATCAATCCGATCTTTTTGCTCAAAGCAGTAGCTTAGACGCATCACACTGAAATCCTAAAGCTGGTACTTTTTGATTGATTATGTGCGAATAAAATTTAATCAAATTGTGCATTTATAAAAATATACTGAAACTTGTAACCACTCTCTCTCTCAGTGACAAGTGTGAAAAACATTAGTCCAGTCAAGCCCCAAACATTAAAATAAATGAGTGTGACACAAACATGTCTTCGGATTACATGTGTGCGCATGTGTCAACTTCAGAGAAAACATTCACATAAATACAACTCCGCGAGAGAATTATCATGAAACCAAACATAGATGCTTGTGAGATAAATCAAAAGAGGCCTTGGAAACGCCAAAAGGATCACATACGACTGTCTGCTAATAGCTCCTCCCCAGGTTGAAGACCTTTGCTGCGCATGTGACTGATATCTATGATATCAGGAACATCTACATAGACATCTGTATGGACAAATACAAAAAACCCTTAGAAGGTTGAAGACCTTTGAGATAACCAAAAATATGCACAAGGAAGATAAGCCCAAGAAAGATACCAAGTTTTTTTGGCACCCAACCCTCCCCCATGACAAATTTACGCATGTGCAACACCAAGTAATCAGGGAATGAAGTTAGACCACCACTCCTGTCAGATGAAAAATGAAGGAAAGAAATTAACAACAATAATTAGACATAAATCTGACTCTCTACATTATAATGGCATAAACCATCTTGTATTCAGGATATGGTTGTCATCTACAGTTCAGCCTTCCTAACTTCAACAAAAATCAAGTGACTACAACTTCTCAAAAAGACAGATTTGAACAAAAAGGGAGACAGAAAGCAAAAAACATTACAAGACACCAATTAATTTGGCCTTCGTTATCCGACAATAGACTGACAACGACGTTGAAAACAAGACACCAACCAACATGCAGCTGGTTGACGAATCAAGTGAGGATGTGGGCCAGTGAGAAATCTTAGCTTACTAACTCTTAATGATATAAATGCACAGGCATTGAAATATAAACCAATCATACAATTAGTAGCACACTGTCATGCCATGCTTTTAACTCAAACCACATTGAAACCAGAGAAAAATAACAAAGCTTACTTGACTGCCGTTGTCTTAGCCTTCAAGGCAGTGCTGTAAAAATCGTTTATCTCTTCTGGAGACGAGAAGCTAGCAAGACATGCTTCTAAAGGCACCCTTGGACGTACAATTTCATCGCTCGATCTGAAGATAATAGATATCCTAAGCAAGAAATCTGAAAGGGGCAAAACCATGATGCTAAACCTATGTGAACTTACACTTCCTTCCCTTCTGAAATCTTTTGAGCTTTGAACTTGTGAAATGCTTCCAGTTCTTCTGTATTTTCAAACAGTTAAATTATTAGGATATATAGTTTGGAAGAATTTTCCAAAGAAAAACAATAACCAAATTTACCTTTATTAGTTGCCTCGTGCAATGGAATATTTAATGAAAGAATGTAGTCACGCCTTTTATTGTAAGCAACTTTTCCAGATGAGCATAAGATTCGATCTTCAATACCAAACTTGAAACTCCTTGCAGGATCCAATTCGGGATTCCCAGCATTAGCCCGTTCAACTTGATCAAGAAAATGCAGGAAGAATTCCAAGGCATCCTAAAGATATAGATAAGAAGTATTCCCATAAGATATAAAGCAACAAGAACAATGACTAAACATCATGGAGACAAAATCATGGATCTTGGTGAACAAAGAAATCCCTCAGTAAGGAAAACTGTCCTTGACCACGAACTAAGCACAAGGCCTGTAGCGGAAGCAAGGCCTTCGTCCAACTAAGTGATACATTTGCCTATCTCATTCTCAGGCCACGGATAGGTAACAAACCCTTGATTGATCAGACATGTTGCATCTCTTCTGGAGAAGGTTCTCTCATTGAGATTGAGATTGTAAATATAATAAACCATAACCAGATTATTTTGCTACATCTATCATAACAGCCTTCGCCAAATGTTGTCATCAATAATTCAAACCTAATCTGCTCCATTAGGGAGCTGAACTCAAATTTCATTTGATTAACCTGCTCCTGAAAACCCCAAATGCAATATGCCATGTTGTTATGCTAATTGATAGGGTTCTCTTTTCTTCTATGAGTTAGAGTTACAAGTCATCTCATGCATCAGAAAAGGACAAAGAAGTTCACATATTTAAACGAAGCAAATCAAAGATTTATTATTCAGAATCTGCATATCTACTCAACGTATTTTTAATCTACTTCTTCAGAAAAGAAGTTGAATATACCTGTTGTCTCATTGTAGAGAATTCAGGATGGCTAGCAGCAATTATTGCCTTGAACATTCGAGGGGGTATCCCTTGCTGTTTCTAATATTATAGAAGGTGACAGAAGGAAACAAATATAGAACAGGTCAAAGGACAATCTTGTAAGAAATTAATCAGAAAACAAAGGTGGAGCATATGGATCTCAATCAACTGAGACAGAAGAAGTCTCAAGAACTAGACCAATGAATAAAAAGTAGACAAGAAGGCCACAAAGACTGTACGAATTTGCAGTATCAACATCTCTCTGAAATATCAGGAGACTCATAAACTCAATAGCAGAATTAGAAATTCAAAAAACAAAACTGACACACAAAACATGAATTGGATTCAGCCAAAAAGCTTACAGAGCTTGCAGTTGAGGAGGCAGCATCTGCATTATCATCTTTCTGGACAACAAATAACAAATTATAAGCCAAGCAGGACAACAAGACATAGTCTAAAGGAGTTGATTTTGCTACGGTTATTGTACCTCCATTGCTGGAACAGAGTATTTACCAGATAGCAAACCATGCGCCAGCTTAGTTCTGCAAGAGGAAAAAAGAAAACAAACAAACTAGAATCAAGCCTAAGAACATATCTGACGACGCAAAACTGCAAACAGAAGGGAAGATGGAGATGGAGAAGGAACAGGGAAACTGTTCACAGAAGTGAAACAAAGCAGAACACATATTCACAGACAAATTCTTTATACAAATACATGAAAAACGCACAGGCATGCAATCATGCACACATCTGCACATGTACATGCAAAGAATACCACCAACATATGGATAGCCACTTGGCTTTTATCACCACAATTACCTCTGATCTTGTATGTTAGCATCATGAATCAACCAATATATATATATTTTATAAGTAAGCCAATCTTATTAGAAGAAGTGAAAGCAGTACAAGGGACTATACCAAAACCACTTAGTCCAAACAAGCAAGAAAACTAAGGAAATCATTAAAATCTACAAAAGGGCATCCTAGTGCAGCATTAGCCCATAAGAAAAGGGAAAGCAACAAAAAACCCTGCAACCCATCCAGAAACAAAGAACAATCATCAAACCAATAATTATGAGATGCAGATGCACAAAAATGAATAACAGCACTGAGGTGCTAGTTACTTACAACTGCATATTGAGGTCTATGGTTGGATCAGCAGGAGCTATCTCAAAAGCTGTTTCCAAAGTTTGGCTCGTATAGTATCTGGAAATATAATCCCTCAAAAATGAAACAATTGGGCATAAACAATATAAAAGAGGTGAAACTTTCAGGGAAGCACAAAATAAAAGAGTTGTACTCACCGTGAACAGAAGGAACGTGTTGAATACACAACTTGCATAGTTGCTGCCATGTAGCAGCTGCAAGAAGGAAACAAGAAAACATCAAAAGATTGAAAAATTCTGATTAGACACGGCAATATGAACATTACCTGTTTCCAAGATTGACAAGTCCGGTATATCCCGGTCCACATACAGGTTCCACCTCCTGTCCACTTTCTTGGATTCGGTTCCAATCAAAGTTGGTATTCTGGTCAAGTTCTCTCTCAGCAGTTGTCATTTCCGTCTAAAATAAGAAAGTTATACCATCACAATCAAAACAATAAAAAATATTATTGAATAGGAAATATAATAGAGGTCAATATTCCCATCCTAGGTTGTGCTTCTAAAACAGATTTCTTTGAAAATTTGGCAATTTCTGCTGTTCTGGGATGCAAACTCAAATGATTAAAATTTTGGTTCCGTTTTCTCCCCTAGACTTTTAGGCATGTGGCGCTTCTGTCCATGTTTTTGCCTCAAACAACGGCAGCTTTACCCCCAAACTCCTCTGCATTTTAAGACTCTTTGAAGGGCATAATAGTCACTGAAAGTCACTGGATCCCACAACATTCACGTGTATGGCTGCCACTTTTTCCAATTTACCAACAAGGGCTCAAATCTGACTTTTCTACTTCCTTGTTTTTTTTTTAATAAGTTAGAATCTTATTGAAGAATAAAGAGTGTTAGCAAGATAAAAGACTACTGAAAACATCTAAAGCATACAAGCTAGAAAGCTACAACACCATTGCCATTTTTGTCGGCGTGCCAGTCAAGGGCTGACGTCCCTCAACGGGAGAACACATGGGGATGAAATTATCCTCCTAACCATCAATTAACGGGAGAGCTGGGTTTCGGTCAGGGTGGGGATGGAAATTCGGCTGCTGACCAACCTAGCTCTCCCCTCTTCTCCCTCTTCCAAGTAGAAGTCGGTAAGATATTCGAGAGAAAAAAAAATTTGGAAGGCCCACATTTTCAGTCATTTTCGGCTGGGGTATTTGTTTATCAATAAAAAAGTATTATTAGTAGAAAGTCTACAACATCTACGACAATATTTTACACTACTTTGTCACAAATCCAATAAAGCTCTTATCTACCTCAATTTTCACAACATTTCCAAAATTCCCAGAATATCTTGGTTTGCAAACATGACCCTAGTTGCCTAGTTGCAAACATGGCCCTAGTAGAAAAATCAGCCACCAACTAAAACTTGCATAGTTGAAATAGGCAAAGAGAAATTGAAGCCAAAGTCTTACTCTAAACACTGAATATGGGACGTAATTGTTAATAAACAAATAAAAAGGCACTATAGATAAGATAAGGGACGTGGTCCAAGTAAACTTGAACCGTCAAAGACATCAGACATAATCAGTTATACTGAATACTAAACAACCAAAGCCCAACCCAATCATTACAACACACTATATTACGGCACACTATATCTGACACGTGATCCAAGAAACCAAGAAATCTCATGCGTGAACAGATACTGAGTCACAACATTGACCAAAGAAGAAAGAAAAGAACCTTTTGTAATGATGAAAAATCAATGCCAAAATGTGCCAGATGCTCTGCTAATAGCGGGTCCATAACACTTTCATCCTCTGGATAAGAGAAAACATCTGAGCTGCCACAATACATTACCCATTGTTAGCACTCATCATATATAAGATTGAATACTCAGAAAACTTAATATCGTATTACATGTTGACAGTAGAACTGAGGAATGTTTGACTAGTTAGTTCAAGCTGCAAAAGACACTGTTCAGTTCTGACAATCAAATTTATGATTCCCAAATGGTAATGTTAACAAATAGCATACTTGTTGATATGAAGTAAGGAAACCAACTTAAACAGAGACTGTCTGCAAACAAAGAACCTAACATTCAAAAGAATCCCACATTTCAAAGAATAAACAGCACATTCAAACTTCCACGTTTCTCCAACCTTATTCTCACAGAACCAGTCCCAGGGAACTTGTGGTTCATAATTACAGGTTTTCAATATCTCTACCTTGATTAATTGTTATATAGCTTGCAATAGGATCAAACTTCTATCTTTAAGCGTCGAAGTATGTTAACTTGTTTCCAATTTGGAATTCACAAAACCTTTTCTCACATGTCATTTAAACACCAAAAAATAGAGTCATAAAAAACTGATGAACGTCAATTCTGTATATTTTGTGGTTATGTAAATTATTAATCTGTTTCACAAATATGCGACTTTCAGTATGTTTGCAAATTGGGAAAAACTCTTTTTCTCTCCCTTTTATATAACTATAAGCAAAAGAAAGTCTATATATATCATGTATAATTCATTTTATAAGCAACTTGCCTATTTTCATGTGTGGAGTGCACCATCTGCATTCAAGCAGCTATGCTATTTTTACATTATCATCGGTCCCCAAGTTATTCCTTTTTTTTCTCTTGAAGAGAGAGGACCAGGTGAGAAGGGAGGGGGGGAATTAGAAGAAGAGAGTTAGAGAAGGCCATCTAATGATTGGTGGGATTGGGAAAGGAGTCGGGGAAGACAAGCTACATGCCATAGAGTCTGATATGAGAAAAATGGTTACCATTAAGCATAATCATAAAACTTATGGACAGTTATCAGAATTAACGACTTATAATAGAACATTGTCTGAATATTTCCAGAGTCTTGAGCCTCGCATATGCCCCAGGGGAGGGGGGAGGGGGGAAGGGAGATGAATGAACCCCTTTCCCTGACAATGCTGTCTTGGTCAATAAAAAATGCATGACATTGGTCAGATTTAAGTATACAGCACCACACAAGAAGAGATATGATCTTTCAAAGAATACAGTTCATTTCACTGTGCCACTGTCTGCTGATTCTGGATCAGCTATTTATGCAAGATCTTAAATCCGTGAAAGCACATTCTACAGATAGCAAACAATATTTGGAAATCTTTTGCCAGTTCAAGTTCCAAGGTAGCATTACCTGCTGCATCCAGATCAGCCGTAATTGTCCCGAGCTTTATGGCGAGAGGGTAGCCTGTCACCTTGTAGTGTTCAATAGCATGGTTGTTGCCACCAGTTCCATCCCAATTACTTCTCCCACAAAGGATCATTCCATCAGTAAGATTCAGCCACAGATTGTCCGTTTTATCGCACTTAGCACATTGCCACCCAAATGGAGGGACCATAGCAGCATTGTCAATCTGTTGCAACTTTGTTGCATATCTACTCGGTTGTTTCTTGTCAGCTACCCAAGCTTCAAGTTGCTCTTTCCGCTCAGCACCCTCAGCCCTCAAGACAGCATCAACTGCCAACCTGACCTGCAGTATTTTACATTATCGATGACCAAATCATACTCTACATTGACAACAACACATCTTTACTTAAAAAGAAAAACAAGGAAAAAAAAGCAACAATCACCTTCTCTGGCAGCTCCACTGAAGGAAATGGAAGAGCAACGTAATCAGGCAATATGACTATACTGTGAGTTTCTTCATATTCAGGTTCATTGTTGACAAATCCCCCATAAACACCTGCAAATGATATCATTCCCAATATTGTTACTAATAATCCTTAAACGTCTAACATATATAGTCAGACCAGTATGACCAACAAAAACAAACAGATAACACAACTAGTGAGAATCGAAGCAACAAATTTGTGCCGACCAGAACCCTGAAGTTTTGATGGCATATACTTAACAAAGCAATTACGAACAGGAAAAAATGTAACTGGCATACCCCGCACCCCTTGGAACAAAATTTGAAAAGATACCAGTCTTTGGCAACTGAAGGGATCAACTCAGTATGGGAACTACCTTCACCTAAATTCTTCTCTTTATCTCTTTTTGGCTGTTTTTCCCTAATGGGGTGTGTTTCTTTGTATAGTGGATAGATTGTACTGTTAGCACTGCCCTATTCCTGGAAAATACATATCTAAGTCATCTCCTCAATGAGTGGTTTCTGATACTCACAGGGCCAGGCGAGTCGATTGTTGCATCTGCTTATGTTTCTTATAAGAACACAACATTTTTTCATCTTTCATTACTTCAAATCCACTTGTAGATGTCTAGAAAAAGGTGATGTTAATAAAAAAACTGTTCTATAAAATAACATGAGGATCTATCATACTACAGGCATAGACAACCATCATTCAAATACCTATAGCCAAGAGAGTCGGTTTCTTCAAAGGCCTATCTTCAGGAGCCAATTTTTTTGTCTGCTTGAAATGCAAATAAACCGGGTTCCCTGTCTTTGCGTAATTCCAAGCAACACAGTCCTTCCCAAATGCAAGAAATGTATTCATGTCGATAAACAACCCACCTTCTGATCTCTGACATCCCAAAAATGCCACGCGCATGAATGCCAGAATTCAGAAATATTATAATGAACAAACCATTAAAATACAGTAGATTCGAAAGAAAACCAAAGAACAAAAAACGGAACAGAGTCTTCTTACACATAGAATTTCTCAAATAATTATGTTCAACAAAAAATGGAAACATCATCAGTATCGAAATTAATACAGCTATCAAATACAAGCCACACCAAAAACGTCCAAAATCAGATTTTCGTTTTTAACCTATAACGATTGAACCTCTATAAAGCTGCAGACAGTAAACTGAGAAAAAGAAAGGACGGCAGAAGTTAAAACAAAAGGAACTTCCAAAATTGATTCCTATGTCTTCGCATTAGCATCGTTCCCTTTGGGACATGCCGAAAGAAATTTGTCAAAGCTTTGAAAATTTGAATTAATTTTCCCTTCTTCCCCTATATGCTCACAAAATGCAATCACGGGTAATTCAAATGAATGAAAAGAAGGGAGGGAACGTAGCCTCGCCAATAAACTTTTGTCATTTGCTTGACCATTAAATTCATCAGAAAATTTTGTGAAATTCAATTAACAAACTCCGTTTTCATGTTTCTTCCTCGAAACTGGAGAAGATCAATCCAAGAAAAAACTCAAAGTAGAAGATTTGAACTTCACTTTCTAGGTTGTAAACAAGCCCACAACGAAAATTAGAGAAGAGCTTTTGCAGCAACTATAAAAGCTTCATAGGAAAATGAAAATGAGAGAAGGCTACGCGAAAATAACTGACTGATAAATTTCATTCTCCAGCTAAACCTTTTATTTTTTTTTCCCTTCTCTGTAACCAAACAAGAAATAAACGGACAAAAATCTTCGAAGAGAACTTGCAAAAACACAAGAGCTTCGAAAGAGTAAAACTTGGCGAGAACGAAAATCAAATGAGACAGCCACTGAAAACTGGCGGATGAATTTCATTTTCGACTAAACGTCCTTCTCTCTCTTCTTTCTCGGGGACCAAACCAAAACCCGGAATCTCTCTCTTCTTTCATTTAAGAGGAGCAAAGATTACCGGAGTGTCGAACGAGAGGCAGCATTCATGCTTGAAGATGCGATTGGTGGGCTCCGGGATCCGAACCCGGGATAGATGGGATCGGAGCAGGTCCATAGGGTCGACCATTTCTGTCTGCAAAATCAAAATGGATTTCAACTCAGACCGATAGAGAGTCTTCCACAGAGTGCGAGAGAGGGAGAGTCTATCTGCTTTGCCCTAAGTGAATGCAGTTATATGCAGGCTCTCTTTGTTCAAGGGCCTCAAGGCTATAAAGAGCACCTTTCTTTTGCGTTTGAAACAAGGCTTCTCCGCGCAGCAGATAAAACAAAACGCCAAAACCGGGGGGAAAAAACATATAAATATTAAAAAGAAAAAGGCCACAACTTTCTACAAATAAATCAATTTTATAAAATTACTCTTTACATGTATTTATCCATGGTAATAAATAGAGATCAAATATTTTTGGAACTTTTCAATTATTTATTTATTTTTTTGGACCGTGGTGATTTCGTGATCCACAGGAAGCACTACATACCACAGTGCTATGGGTTTTTTTTTCTTAGGTAAATGTGAAATTTCATTTCACTGGAACAATTACAGTCGTGCCGCATATAATCAAGGCTGTCATTAGCAATGAACAAGGGTATATAATCCATAACAAAAAAGAGAAAGGCCCGAAGAGCTATACAACGAACAGCCACAAAGGCCGGATTCCTACTAGCCAGAAAGGCCGCATACAACTAGGCCAAAAGACCCATAAGTTTGAAACGAGTCCACAGACTCGAACTAAACTCTTCCACAAATGGAGGATACAAACTCTAACAACCCCAGAAACTCAACCCAAAAACAGCACCAACACATGAGAGAAACACACGGAGAGCCAAACCCTGCCAAGCAGCCACTGCAGGAAGAAACTAGCCAACTGGTTCGTTGTTGCAAAGAGTCACCTCAACAAGAAGGACACTACGAGCTCCACCCCACAAAAAGCCAGAGAAACGAAATTATTAGCAACAAGAACAAAACTAAACACACAACAACAAAATCCCAAAGGTTGTCGTAAAAGCCACACGAAACAACCCAAAATCAACACAAAGAGGGCGTCAGCGCCGGAAGATAACGAAGAGCAGCGCTGGAGCTGAGGAACACGGAAGTGTAACGCGTGGCCACAAAAGAACCTTCAGCCAGCCGAGATCTAGCCATAGAAAAAGACAAAATATAGAAGCAAAAATCACTGGTGATGGAGGGGAAACGAGGGAGAAGAGTCTATGGGGGAAGAACTGGGGAAGAGCGAGAGAGGAAAGAGAGAGACGAGAGGAGCCGCTGCTCCTCCCGTCGCCGGAGAAAGGAAGTGGGTCCGGTCAGATACGAGAGATAGGAGGCCTAGAGAGAGGGCAGACGCGCTCTCTCTAAGCACGTGATTTTTTTACTACTGGATCGTCTTTTACAGTGCTATGGTTCAAAGCCAGTGATTTGAGTCCAACGCAGGTGATGGACTCAAATCAGACACGTGATCTCAAATTCAATTCTTCCGTAATTGGAAGCAGCGGCGGAGACAGGGCAGCAGGGCTCGTTCCCTCCCCAAAACTCTAAAAATTTCTCCTCACATATTATATTTTTTCCCCGAAGATTTGAACATTTTTTCTTTAAAAGTACATTGCTGGTCCCAAATTTGAAAATTTTCAAAAACAAATATCCTCACTAAATGATGTGTGTGTGTTTTTTAAAAAATTGCATCGAATTCGGACGAATCTGATATAATATTAACACGATTTGGATTTAACGTCACAATAAATTTGAACCCTTCAATTCCAAACTAAATAATTCAAATTTTATGGGGAGATGAACCCAAAATTTAGTCACACGGTATTAAAGAAAACAAGTTATCGTGCTGCATTAAGGCTCTGTTTGCATATAAAAATTTCAACACCCTAAAATTTTATCATCATTACAAAATACTCTACCTCCTCACTTTTTCATCAATTTTCATACACTTTTTCACTTTTTTAACAATTTTTTCATTATCTCTCTTCACTTTTTCATCAACCACAATACCTAAAATTTTACTTATCAAACAGAGCCTAAATCAATCAAGAAGATGGTTTTGCCGTGCGCTCTGAATATTAACACGATTTGGATTTAACGTGACAATAATGGAGTTCGTGGACGTGCTAGTACTGCCAAGACGTGGAGAGGCTTTTGACACTATTGTGGAGTGGCCTCAGGCCAATAGCTAGGTCATGTTTGCCGACTTAAATTTTTTTTAAAATTCTCTATGTTCTTATACTTAAAAAAATTCATCAAACAAACGAAAAGTAAGATGATTTTGGAAACAAAATGCTCACAGAAGAACATTTTTGTGTTGATGTTTTTATTCTGACTTTTGCTTGTATTTTGATAATGTTACATTCAGTTTTTTTATTTTTAAATATTAAAAAAAATCACAATCATTTTTATTAATATCTCTCTTCATCAAATCATCTATTTTCATCAAAATAAATAAATAAAAATTAATTACATAATCTTTTTCCTCACTTCTTCACCAACTTTCATAAAATCTTAAAAAATTTCTAACTTCCATCTAAATACACTATTGTAATTGTCATTACTCTTTCCTGCAAACTCTACGTCTCCCTAAATTTTCACCTCACATCCAAAAAAATTTATTTTTTGTTTTTACATTTTTGGGTGGCAAACAGGACTTAACATCCGAGCACTCATTAGTTGCTCTACCGAGTTCGTGTCTTTGCTATTTGTTAGCTGCAAAAAGGTTAAAGTTTTCATCCACAAAATCATAAAATCTCGAAAGAAAAGCCTCCAGAGCACAATATTAAAACATCACAAATTAAGCAAATTAAACCCATAACAAAAAAAAGATGATTATAGCTCGATGATTACAATGCAGTCATAATCAGACATAAAATCTATATAATGGTTTCTGCAAAATAGCAACAACAAAAATAGTCTTTCTAATATATCAATATGTTATAATTGATCATAATAATCTCTCGTGTTCTAAAACCTAGGCTTAATATATGTGTCAATCTCTAGGCTTTAGTCTTTTCCCAAAATGGTAGGATCAATTTGTTCCACACATATCCCTGAGCTTTTATCTCGTTTTTATTTTAGTCATTCTGTCATTTTCAAGTTTAGCTGCTTAACGGAAAATTCTTAGGTGGAAAATAGATGTCATATCATATCTAATAAGAATGCTACACGCGTCAATCTACTACGTCAGATCGCCATATCAACATCAAGTCAAGTCGTCATGAACGAGCAAATCCGACACGACCTGTTGCTGCACACACTGTGCAGTACCCCGACTGACGTGGCGTCGGAGATTCTGATAAAGAAAGGATCACAGGCGGATCCAGCTAGGGTCAATGGGGGGCAGCCGCCCCCCATTGCCTGAAAAATCTCTTTAAAAAATTTTTTTTTTGGATTTTTTTATATGGGCTGCCCCCCTTAGACCCAGGCCCTGAAGCCAGCCCCCCTTCAAACCCAGGCGCCCAGGCCAACCTAGCCGGTCTAATTTTTTTTTTTTAAATCAACAGAGGGTAAAATACGCATTTCACCTTGGCCTTTTTTTTTAGTTAATTCGGCGTCATCCTCCCTTCCCTCTCTAACAACTTCAATTTCCCCCCCTTTTCTCCCTGACGCCCACAGCCCAGCCTCTCTCACTCTGCTCCCCACCTCCCGATGCTAGCCTATGTCTCTCTTTCTCCTCTCACTCTGCCTCTACAGAACGCCAGCCTCTAGTCCTCTATCACTCTACCGACTGCCTCTCCTCCTCCGGACCTCCACAGTCAACAGAATGCCGGCTGAGCTCTCTCCCTCTCTCTCCCTCTCCGTCCCTCTCTCCTCCTCCACAGGACCACAACTCTTTCTCTCTCTCTATCTCCAGCTCTCTCTCTCCAGCCTCCAAGTACTCTCTCAACTAAAGTCTCTTTGTAACTCTGTTTATTTTTCAATTAGTGATGAAATTTATTTTAAATTTTGATGAATTATGTGATGAAATTTAATTAGCAGATTAGGATTATTGAATTTATTGTGAACCGGATAGAGAATTCATGAATTTGTGATGAAATTTAATTAGTAGATTATGATTATTGAATATATTGTGAACCGGATAGAAAATTCATGAATTTGTGATGAAATTTTAATTGAATTCATGTGATGAAATTTTGATGAATTAAGTACTGATAGAGAATTCTTGAATTTGCAATCTTTCTAAGCAGAAGATATTTGTTGTAAAAACCTAGATACAGTCAATACAATCACTCACATACCAACTCGAATCAAATTTCTGAATTATGATTCGTGTAAGCAAAAAGGGAAACACGATTTGATCTTTTGGGGCTTATAGAAGGCAAGAGGAGAATTGGGCTATCTTACTCATCAAGATTAGAAGGAGACCATCGTTTTTTGCTCTTTTTATTTCCTCTAAGTACTTGATCTGTGCTTTTGAATATTTAAGCTATGTTTCATTTTCCTAGTAGAATTGTCTTAATAAGCTTATAATGTACTTAGTTCCTTTTAATTTGCTATTAGGTCTTAGTATCTTTGAATTGTCATGTAGGCCTTCAATTCAAAAATGTTATGTGCTTAGTTCCTTTCAATTGGTAATTTTTTCTTAGCTTTTATTCATTATTCTACTATGTAGTGCAGTATGGAATTTATAGAAATTTTGCTAGTTTTAATTTTAGTTTCTTCTTGTTTGAAAAATAAATCTGTTGCGAGATCATGTTATTTTTATTCACACAAAGTGGTAAATATTTTCAGTCCTCGTGTTAGTCTTTCTAGGATTTTTTTTTAACTTTTAAGACATTTTTTTGCATTACATAGTAAAAAAAAATTTTTGTCATTTTTCATTAAGAGTTTGCCCCCTTCCATTACATTCCTGGATCCGCCACTGGAAAGGATATGATGGTTTGAAGAACTTGAAGGTAAGGAGGAAGAAGGAATGAGATATGGAGCTGGATGGGAACAACGATAATTTGGGCATTTTGATGCTGATCTAGTGGCCTGATCATGGGAGATGGATGCGTGTAGCAATATAATTGGACATGGTGTGGCGTCCGTCTACAACGTAGGAATTATCCTTTAAGCAGTTGATCTTGAAATGACGGAAGGACTAAAACGAAAAGGAGATAAAGCTGAAGACCTTTGTGGAACAAAATGAATCTTAGGGATTATTTTGGAAAAATGATAAATCATAGGGACTAACAAATATATTAAGCCTAAAATCTAAATGGTTTATTGGACAAAGGCCAAATTCACATTTTCATGTCCGAATTGAATTGTGTCAATTAAGCCCAAGTGTCTTTTGCCCACAGGGATGTGGTACTCTTCTTTTTTCTTCTCCATTTCTGGCCACCATTGGGCTTTCCATATGGATTGGCCTGCTTTGAATTGAAAACTAGCTCCATTTCTTGAGCCTCCTTGGGCTTGCTTCCCTATGAACTTTTTTGAGAATACAGGACTACAATTTTCCTAGCCCAACGAATCAAATATTTCACATTTTTCGTGGTTTTTTTTTTCTGTTTCAATATTTCTTAGTTCTGTTTCTATTATTTTTAAGTTATATTTTTTCTTTTTAGTTTCTGAATTTGATGTCCAATTTAAAGAGAGATCAGAACCACTTATAAACCTTGCATAAATTTTTTTTTATATTCCAAGTTATTCGTAACTAAATTGTCTTGTCATTTTTGTCAAGAAAAATGAATTTCTTAGCTCTACATTAAAAAAATATTAAGTTTAACATGAAGGACAACATAAGCTGTTTCGTGAGAGCAAATAAAATGATTGGCTCACTCAACATAAGATAAGATTGATTTGTCAAAGAAAACATAGCTATTAAAAAATGGATATTATTAAAAATTAACTTGTCCTTTTTAGGTGTCATATTTGTTGAGTTGTAAAGATGTTTCAGTTTAGAAAAATGGAAGATTATTCGATTATTTTGTGTAAAGAATATTAGGGTTGCGCATAAAAGTATATTATAATTTTGTTTGGCCTCAAAATAACATAAAAATATTGAATTGCACGCTATTGATTAATCGAGGGCTTATTACATCAATGTCACAAAATCATTAGAAAAAACACTTTTCAGTGGGTCGAAAACCCAACAAATAAACATCTTTTAATCAAATCGTGCAATTGCATACATTATATATAAAACCCTAGACAAAAGTAGGTCAATGATACAAAATAACACGACAACCCACGTGTCATCGAATGTAACAGACAAGTGCAAAACTGTGGATCACCCATATTTCCCTTTCCTTTTCCATCTGGTTGGCATTATCTGTATAATTGGCATCCATATCCATCATTTATTAAGATATTTATTTTTAGAGCACTTTTTCCGTGGTAGTATTTATGGTAGCAAGAGGAAGATGAAACCCTGCATCGCCAAATCCGCTCTACGTTCCATCTTTTATAGGAGGCTCAGAGGAAGACAGAGAGACACAAAAGGGCAGAACACATTCTTGTTTACCGAACACATCCTCCACCGGTCCAGTTCTTTGGAATCCACAGCCTTATGGAATCAACCGAGACCGTCTTCAAGGACAAACGCAGAAAGAGGAACGAGAACATCAAGTATAGGTTATTCCCGTGCTTCAGACCAGTGGCCATGGACTCTTATGTAAAAACCAGGGGGTGTATGGAGCAGGACGAGCCGAGCAATCCATTTTTCGGGGGTATGACCGTGGGAGAGAAGGAGGGAATGGTGGCCCCGAGGATATTTCAGCCAATCGTGGAGGCGGCTTTAGATAAAGAAGGTTTCGACGGTGACCGGGGGAAAAAAGGCGGGAAGGGCAGGCTTTCGAGGATTTTGAAAGCGGCTTTCATGGCGAATTCACTGGTTAGGACTTTCATCTTTTAATCTTGGTGGCTTCTCTGTGAATACGTATACGGGGCTGTTGTGTTATGACGGCTGAACTCTGTATGGTACTCTGTTTTATGAATAGCTGGTCTAGTGCTAGTTCTGCTTTCTTGATTCTGTCGTTTTTCTTCAGACTTTGCACTTCGTTAAGAGAAAAAGACTGATAACATCATAATCTTTCGCTCTCTGCCCCCCCCCCTCTCTCTCTCTCTGTAGGAAACGCTAGAGTGGTGCACCTCTGTTTGAGTTCCTCTGCAATCTCAAGTCGCCTCAGAACAGAACTGTCCACTGAAGTTTTTGTTTTTATTTGAACTGATTGATCCATTTTCATTATTTTTGGATTGTAATGAGATTTTTGAACGTAAATTTATTATTTAATTGATTTAAATTCTATTATTGTCTGATGGGAAAAGTTACTCGATCAATGCTGAACGTCTCATTGTCTTATGTTGTTCAGTCTTTCTTGTTTTTTAGCTATTAATTGATGTGTTTGTGCTACCCAATGGTTGCCACATATAGTTCATTTACTTGTTAGCCCGATCCCTACTGGTTCCTGTTGATTCTACTATTAAGTTCTTGTAATCCTTCTCCTATTTATGAATCTGATAATTCGTACGTTGTCTTCCGCAGGCAAAAAAAATTAGGAGAAGAAAGATTGAAGTTGAACAGAGTTCGTTCCGATCAGAGACCGCTACTACAGCAGACACGGTTGAAACCTCAAACTCTGTGAATGAAAATCCGATGAAAGAAAAACAAAACCTTTCCCCCGATGACAACCGAAGAATTGAATCGAGCGTTTCTTCTTCTTTGCGTCGTTCTTCTGCGTTTACTTCGAGCGCCTCCTGCTCTTCATGTTCTTCGTCACGTACTCCTAATAGCCATAGGAGCTCTTTGTCTGAAAGACCCAAGTCGGTGGGGTCTAAAGAGGAGCAGGACAAAGTCCAAGTCCAAGAGCATAGAAGAGGATGTCATGTTCCTAGATTTGGTTTATGTTCCCTTCTTCTTTGTATTTTGGTTTTGATCTTTTGGGGAAAGATCTGCGCCATTTTTTGTACTTCAGCTTTGTTTTCCTTTGTAATTTGGAGCACTAGATGCCATTCTCCGGAGGATGGCATGAAGCCCCTCACTCCCAGATCCTGACGAATTATAAGAAGGTAATGAGTAATCATGGAAGGCCTGGTGCAGAGGAACCCGATGCCATTCTCCGGAGGATGGCATGAAGCCCCTCACTCCCAGATCCTGACGAATTATAAGAAGGTAATGAGTAATCATGGAAGGCCTGGTGCAGAGGAACCCTGCTCGGTACTGTAGCAACATATATTAATCAAATTGTTGTTTTCCTTTTCTGAGCTGCCGATGCAAAAATTGTCTACAGGGGCTCTGTGTTTTGTAGTTGAGAAATGATAGACGTCCCGAAAATTTTGTCCCGAATCCGTCCCGAAAATTGACGTGGCTAAATTTATTCTTTTTAAATCTCTCTCTATCAGTCCGCTTTATTTGACGACGTCATTTTGTCGTTGTTAGGAATTGAGGCGCGTTGTTCACGTGCTTTGGTTCACCGCACACTCTATTACCCAGAAGAAAAAGTGTATGCATCTTCCGTTGGCCCACCGGACACTCTATTCTCCGTCCCTAGACGAGCTTCCGAGGACTGCTTCCCTCCCCTGGTAATTTTAGTTGCTCTTTCCCTTCTCCCGTGTTATGGAATCACCTAGTTTAATTGATAAACTCCCTTGTTTGAATGCACACCTCTTGTACGTGCTTCTGTCTAATTCTTCTTTTACATGGTGTATGAGCTGACGTAATTTGGTACTGCAGGACTATAAGCAACAAAGGCCTTCTCAAGAGCTCGTGGCAAAGGATCTGCATGGCTTGGAATGGAGGTTTCGGCATATCTACAGGGGTAAGACTCAAGTATCGGATATATATTAGTGCTCCATTTGTTGGGAGATGTCTCAATTGGTGAAGTAGTGACGTACTTATTGGAACTCTGATTCTCTTTACTCATGCGTGGTTTGAGCAGGGCAGCCGCGACGACATTTGCTGACCACTGGCTAGAGCGGTTTTGTAAACAAGAAGAAGCTTGTCTCTGGAGATGCTGTTCTGTTTCTTAGGTACAATGGTTTCACGATGAGAAAAATTTTAGATGTCACCGACTATTCTTAACTAATATTTATCCCAGGGGGGAGGATGGAGAATTGCGACTGGGAATTAGACGAGCTGCTCAAGTTAAAGGTGGTGGCACTCTCCCAACTCTCTCTGGCCAGCAGATGAATCACGGTTCTCTGATGGATGTGGCTAATGCACTATCTGCGAGAAGTGCCTTCAACATTTTCTACAACCCAAGGTATTAAGCTGCTCTCTTCCTTCCTCTCTACCAGTTTTCTCCCTGTAGTTTCCTTTACAGGGGCAGAGAATACGACTGTCAATAACCAGAGGAGAGGGGCAATTCATGTAATATTAATTAGAAAGCAGCTACATCAAGCATGTAAAATCTTAGAAGTTGACAAAAATTATCTGAAAGGATCCATATCCTTGTTTCCACCACGAGTTCCCTCCAAGAACCATAACCAACCCCCCCTCCCCCGCCCCCGTCTTGTCTCTTTTCACTCTGTATCACGTTTATTCTTATGATTCTTCTCCAGTTCCAAGTGCTATCAGGAGTACTCTTTTCTCTTGCTACATGAATGAGCCTTAAAAAGTACTCCATCCATGCCAGCATTATCAGCAATGGGAGATGCAGACACTTTTTCTTCTGGGTAATAGAGTGCGCGGTGAACCAAAGCACATGAACAACGCGCCTCATTTCCTAACAACGATAAAATGACGTCTTCAAATAAAGCGGACTGATGGAGAGAGATTTAAAAAGAATAAATTTGGCCACGTCAGTTTTCGGGACGGATTCGGGACAAAATTTTCGGGACGTCTATCATTTCTCTTTGTAGTTTTGGCCTTTGTATATATTGTGACAGGTCCGTACTTGTGATTGTCTCGTAAAGCTGTCTTGAGTTCGGCATTAGTGTCACTCTTTTCTATTTTCTGTCGTCTCTTCCTACTTGAGCATATGATTGTCAGTTTAATTTGCATGTCAAAACTAATATTTTCGCATCGTAAGTTTTTCATTAAGACTTGTCAATAAAAAACATTTTCCAACCAATCGTCAATAGGTTTCCATGAAAGGTTTTTTTTTTTTTTTTTTATAGTAACTCGTTTTTCGGTAGAAAATTTTACAAATAAACTTAAAAAGTTTTTCATTTTCAACAGACATTTTTCTGAGAGACAAAATTGTGTTTACATACTTTTATTGGTCACTCTAAAATTTTGTTACGATACAATAAGTACTAAATAATCTATCTCCCTCAAATCATTCATTTCTATGATCATAAATATAAAATATATTTATTAAATTTATTTAAATTACTCACTCTCTTTACTTTTTCATCAACTCATATAATTTAAAAATTGTAATTAAAATTATATGTTCTAATGTCGATTAATTTGTCTCCATATTAAAGAAATACAAAAATATTTACGGCCTAAGTGATTTTTAAATAAAAATATTTTTCCAAGAATCGAAAGAAGGAAAAGAATAGGTTTCTTCAACGTAAAACTTTTTAACGTAGCAAGTCAAAGTTTTACAAATAAACCCATAAGTGTCAACGTAATTGATTTTTAAATGCAAACAGCTTTTCAATAGTAGTATATATGTTTGATTCGACGTAACATATTTTCTAGAGCAAATCAAAGTTTTACTAATAAACGTAAAAGTGTCTTACGATGTAAATGATTTTCAAATGAAAATATTTTTCCAAAGTCATAAATTATTTTCATTCGGCGAATAAAATGTATAACTATTCACTGGCTTAGAAATTTTTAAATGACCACGTTTTCTAAAGAAGGTCAAAGTTTTACAAAAGGTGTAAGTGATTTTCAAATGCAAACATTTTCACAAGAATTGTAAATAAGTTTCATTTGACGTAAAACATTTTCTGCAACAAGTCAAATTTTTATGAAAAAACATAAAAGTGTTTATAGCATAAGGGAATTTCAAATAAAATATTTTTTGGGGCAAGACAAAATTTTACAAAGAACGTAAAAGTGTTTGTGGCATAAGTGATTTTCAAATGAATATATTTTTTGAAGAGTCGTAAATATGTTTACTTCGACGTAAAATATTTTATACAGCAAGTCAAAATTTTATGAAGAAACGTAAAAGTGTTCAAAATATAAGTGATTTTCAAATGAAAACATGTTTCCAAGAGTTAGAAGTAGGTTTCGTTCGACGTAAACTATTTTTTTGAGTGAGTTAGACCTTTACGAATAAACGTAAAAGTGTTTTGCTGGGTAAGTGATTTTCAAATGAAAATATTTCCTCAAAATTCATGAATTGGTTTCACTGGACAAAAATATTTTCTGGATCAAGTCAAAGTTTTACAGAGAAATGTAAAACTATTTACTGGATAATAGATTTTTAAATGAAAACATTTTATGCAGCAGGTCAAATTTTGACGATGAAACATAAAAGTGATTTACGATGTAAGCGATTTTCAAATGATTTTTTTTTTCAAGATTCGTAAATAGGTTTCATTCAACATAAAAATATTTTCTGCTGTAAGTCAAAGTTTTACGAAGAAACGTAAAAAAACGTAAAAGTATTTTATATCGTAAATGATTTTTAAATGAAAATATTTTCTCAAGAATAGTAAATAGGTTTCATTTGACGTAAAATATTTTATACAACAAGTCAAAGTTTTACGGAGAAACATAAGAGTGTTTTACTGCGTAAATGATTTTCAAATGAAAATATTTTTCTAAGAATCCTAAATAAGTTTCGTTTGATGTAAAATATTTTTTTGAAGCAAGTCAAAGGGCATGTTCGTTTTGAGAAAATCTGAAGAATTTAAGAATAATGTAAAAGTTTGTTGAATTGTATTGATTTGTGTAAAAAATGTAATATTGAGTTGTATTGGTATGCTCGTAAAAGTAATGTTAAGAGTATAAATTTAGAAAGTTAGATTCAAATTTTGAAAATTTTAGCCAAACTACCATGTCCAAAGTTTTAAGAACAAACTTAAAAATGTTTACGCAAGTAATTTTCCAGTTAAAATATTTTCTCAAGAGTAGTAAAATATTGTTTGATTTGACTACTAAGCCATACATAAAATAATGAGAATTCGCTTCAAATAATTTTTATTTATTTATTTATAAGTCATTTATATTTTTTATGATTTTATTAATATTTCTAATAATTTTGTATTGGAGGGATATTTTGGTAATTTTTACATTTGGTTTAACTGCTACATCAAACTTAAATGGGCTTACTAATTTTTGGCCATAGATATAGAGCCAGATGTTGCAAATTTTTTTTTTTGGTTCAAATCAAAGTTTTACAAAGACAATGAAACATTTGCCTAAAACCCTGTTAACCCCTCATTTTCTGCAGCAATGCACAGTTCATTTCCATCAACAAATTAGAGAAATTCTGGAAAAAAAACAAATACTTAGCAGACATTCACAACACCACGATTAGCCTAAAACTGGTTAAACCCCTTATCTTTTTGTCCGTGCAAATCCGATCCACCTCCGTCAAACCCAAAAAGGAGTCACAAGTCTCTCGTCCGCCACCACCATGCTCATCCTCGGACTTCACTTTTTGCCCCTCTCAACACTAGCCACGAAACGTCTCTTCCCTAAAGAGCGCCCTCTCCCCAAACACCTCACCGTCTCTCTCTAACGCACCGCCACCGGACAAGTCCTACCCAAACTTCAACTCCAGACCCTACTCTCTCTTACGGGCCCTACCTCCGTAAAGGAACCAAGCCGCTACCCCAACAGCAAGAGCAAGAACAAGAAGATGGCATAATTGACGAACAAAGCTTCTCTCGGGTCTTCGACCCGGCCGCGCTTCGTGTACCCGCAAAAGACTGTTTTGTCCTCGAGAGGCGACTCCGGGGCCACCTCCTGAACTGGCCTCGGATTCGCAACATTGCAAGAGTCCCTGGCGATGAGGTCGACCCCGAGCTCGTAAATCTATTAGGAGACCAGGACAAAGGCCAAGAAGAAGAAGAAGAGTAAAATCTCGTTTCGTTGGAACGAAGAATTTACGGGAAAGCCGAGGGCGACGGATACGTTTTGAGCCCGGTGTTGTATAGGGAAAATCTTTCCAAAACCTTTAATTCGCTGGGGTTTGTGAACTTCAGGAATTTAGCGAATATTTCAAGGCCGAATAGGAAGAAGAAGAAGAGGAAGGAGGGGGAGGAGGAGGAGATGGGTGAGGATAAGAGGGGAGTTGGGAAGAACGATATTGCTCTGGTGGATGTTGTGGAGGAAGAGCAGGGAGGTGAGGATTTGATGGGATTGTTAGGGGATAAGTTTGAGGGGAGGATGAGGAAGTGGAGGGGTTCAACAAGGTTGTTGCTTTTGGATGAGCGGTACGCGGCAAGAAATGTGGAGGACTTGCCTGAGGCAATCAAGGTGGCTGTTCCCAACATTAGATACTCAGTGAGTTCATTGAAATTTTTCTCTACTAGTTTAACTGTTTTGTTACGTTTAATTGTCCTAATCTTACCTGTCGTCTGGTTTGAGAATAGTATATCTATGCATTCATTGTCATAGCTCTCTATAGCTGTTTATATGTAATTTGCTGGTGACCTTCTATGTCCTCCGTCACATCTTTAGTCGCAAGTGTTTTATTGATTTGCCGCATCACTGTGTTGGACGTGATAACAAATTATCACGAAGAAACCATATTTCACTAACAAGAGTACTTCAACGTGTCTTGGTGAATTTTAAGAATTTGAATTTGGGCATGTAGCGTATGTTCTAGAATCCACTTACTGTCATTGGAGATATTTTCGTGTCAATAGCGATGGATTGCATAAACAAGAATTAGGAGATGGAATGCTATGGGGAGATCCTTCCAATGAGAAGGAAAATCCACCAATAGCTGAGGGCGAAAAGAGCTTTTCTTGTTAAATGATTGAATGGAAGACCCTCTTCTGAGGGAAAAAGGTTGTTTGGAAAAGAAGTAGGAAGTAAGCAGTGATTTGGCGCAGTGGTTATCAAGAAATCCGCGTGATAGTGCTGACACTTGTAGAATCTCCCCTTATGACAACTTTAATGATGGCTGCACCTGGAGATTTCTGTCTCTAGGTTTTGGGGCCTTGGGCAGTGATCTTCCTTTTGATTGCATATCTAGTCCTAACTTTTTCCTGGGTGAACAACTAGTCTTATTCTTGTTTTCTATGGAAAGGCTTGATATGTAGGCAGCCATTTTGCCTCCTATTTATTTACCATTGTTATCCTTTTTGTCAGGTTGTGTTGAAAGAAGATATGGTGGAACGTAAGGAATCAACTTTTGAGCTCGTTAGATGCATGCTTACTTTGTTTTATGATTACCGGCAGATGAATGAGGTAAATGACACAAAGAACTTCCACCACCTAGGCTAGGTAGCATCTTTAAGTCAACTATGTTGTTCTGTTTTTCTACATCTTAAGCATTTGAGAACCAAGAAAAGTACACTTTATATTGCTTTAGGCTATGAGATGAAGTTGCAGAATCAATGCATGTATCATGTCCTGTATGTTCTTGCAGATATTGGAGTCCTTGCTACCAAAGGGCATAATTGTTCCTTCAGCTTTTGAAACAGTTGGGCATATAACTCACCTGAATCTAAAGGAAGAACATATTCCGTACAAGAAGCTTATAGCATAGGTGCTTTCTAAATTTCCTTAAAATATTGAAAATTTCTTTCAATTCAAGTGGTTTTGCCAAATTAAAAGAGAAATCAAAACTTAATTTAATGGCCCTTTACAGAAGAAGGCTGTTTTTGTTTCAGGTTGTTCTTGACAAAAATAAGCCAAAGATTCAAACAGTTGTCAACAAAACTGAAGCCATTTATAATGACTACAGAACAATGCAGCTGGAGGTTTTAGCTGGAAACCATTCTCTTGTGACTAGAATAGTTGAGAATGGGATGCGATTTCATGTTGATTTAGCAACAGTGTATGGTTCCCTTTATTCAGAAAGTCCATTAAGCTATTGAATGATAGTCATCATCATGCCATGATTCAAAGTGATTGCTATTTCCTGGTATACACCTTGAATGTGCCAATTTGATTGACTCATTAACTTACGCCTGCATATGTCCTTTTCATAGACTCTGTTCTAGACAACTTTAAATCTTTGATCAATCAGACTGTCTGGAATGCCTTCTATGGACCTCTTCAAGTGAATTAGCTACTCATAAATATCAATTAATATAAAGCTATATCCGACTTCACCTTCTCAAAGTTTCCTGGATAGCATGGATTGCAGACAACACTTAAGTGCTTCTAGCTCATGCCATGGTTGGTCATTTATTAATCAGGCCATATCAGTCAGATTCACCAATCCAGTATTGTCAGACCATTTGACAATATGTGGTTGGAATCCTCATGTTGTAGCAAGGGAATTGCATGCCATGGTATATGTGGATGTTGGGGTTGCTCATTATTGCATACGTTTGAACAGTTCATTGCTAGGGTTGGTTTCGACTTTGTTGATTCTGTATAGCGGCCGCTTACAGAGCAGACTACTAGTGCATAGAGTCTTACAAAGTAACAGTGGCTGATATAAAAAAAGGCAACTTGGGGATTTAGAAAATTATAAGGGTCGATCATGTTAAGCTGCAGGCCACCATAAAAGTAGAGATACATTGCGCAGGCATTCCACAGGATTAGTATTCTTGAAAGGGGTTCGGTTACTGTGCAAAGCACAATGGTGTGAAGTGATGTGAAACAGCGGCTGAGATGTTGAGTTGACAATCCAACGGTCCAAAGGAAGACACGTCATTTAATGAGAGATCTATCTCGCCAACCCGTACCCGACCAGTGAAAATCTCGACCCGTCGCCTGTGAAACCAACACTTCCAACCCGTTCTCTTCGCTTGCCTCTTCATCGTTGAGACTAGATTTGGGCTTGCTTCTTCAGGTCTTCTTCTTCACGGGATGTGTAGCTTCCATATCCCGCGTCTATTCGTCTTCAAGCGTGTGTTTGGGATGGAAGGGTAATTGTGCCTTGATTATCTTCAAGGACCAAAACCTTATATTGGAATGGGAGGATGGAAATGCAGTCTCAGTCCCAGGAACTAGGAGGAGAGGGAAATATTTTCCTCTAAAAATGGAAGAAGAGGAAATGACAACATAATGCATTTGGTTGGACAAGGGACCAGAGAGGGCTCCATTGTTGCAGACGACAAGAGAGAGCCTCAAGCACTTTTTTTATTCTTTCATTTTTCAGGTGCATGTGCAGACCCAAGGAAAATATTTAGCGATTGGCTTTTGTTTCAGGATTGTTTATTCTAAGCATTTACCCCCTCAAAATAAGCAGCCACAAAAGGAAGCTTGAACGATGAAGAAGACCTGAAGAGGCAAGCCCAAATCTGATCTCAACGATGAAGAGGCAAGGGAAGAGCAGAGATCTGAAGAGGCAAACGGGTGGGAAGGGTTGGTTTCAAAGGCGATGGGTCGAGATTTTCACGGGTCGAAATGGTTTTCAAACGGGTAAGAATTCATTAAATGACATGTCTTCATTGGGACCGTCGTATCGTCAACTCAACATCTCAGCCGCTGCTTCACATCACTTCACACCATTGAGCTTTGCACAATAACCGAACCCGAAAAGAAAATAGACTCGCGTGCTTCTTGTGACAAACCTTGTATGCCAACTTTCTAGATCTTTACCACGGATGGGAGGAGGTTCATCCAGGCTATATATGCAAGTGAGAAAGCTAAGGCCATCACGCAAGTGGTTATGAATTTGCCAAATGATGCTGTGGAGTATCTAGGTTTGTTGTCAATTTTCATTCTCATTCCTTATTTTGGGGAGTAAAAATATCAGATTACAAGATTTTCTTATTCAGTTTGGCTTATTATAGTTAGTAGTATAACAATTAAGGAATTTCAAGAATCATGCAGCCTGTTAAAATGACCAGCAGATTCATAAACTATTAAGTATGTTGGCTTCTGAAGTGAATGCATTTGTTCCTTCCATCTTAGTTTATCTTGACTCGTGCTCTCTCTGTGTCAATCTCTCTCAAAAGATGGATTTAGGGGAATATTCAGAAGTAGACCCAACAGTGGAGATTTCACTTTCCCTATGATCCATGTCTATGGATTCTCCAAAGCTGAAGATCCAGAGTTTGACTTTCACGAGGTCTGTTCTACAATGTCAAAAAACATACACGTGTTATTTGCTGGGCTATTTAAACATAATCTATGGCTTTCCGACTGGAATACACATTCCCTCATTCTTTTCTTGAATATCTGAATGCAGCGGATAAGAATTGCATTGTCAGAGGTGGCAGTTGATGTAGAAATGCGGAGAGTACGCCTTGTTGCACCAGGAAAGTGGATGCTATGTGCATCATTTATCCTCCCTGAGACTGTAGCTTTTGCAGATAGTACACTGGATATGTAAAAAGCTGAGGTTAGGCCAGCCCAAGTTTCACATTTACTATTTATGTGATTATCAATCCGAAAGATCTATATAGGGCCTATATGTATGTATATTTATTTATAAGGAATTGTTATTGATTATACTCGTCTACCTTAGGGGAAAAAAATACCAGAGAAGCTCATTGGACTACTTCATGCCAAAGTGGTTTCCTCACCTTTATCCAGCATTTTTTTTACCCTTCTGCCTACTGCAGGAATAATGCCAAAGAGAGAGAAAGTTGGAAACAAACCTTCATGACAAAATAAAAGAAGTTATATAGGCCCTAAATGGGTATTGACGATTATCATGTCCCAGTTTTGTTCTATCTATTCTTAGCCCCCTTTGTGCAAGTTCTCTTCAATGCCTGAGAAAGGAACTTTTTTTCGAATTGGCTTGAGTGACAATCTCTGGCAACTTCCTTGACCACTTAATACCTGGACAGCAGGGAGGTGATAAAGTAGGACTGGGCCTAGGAAGCATTGAAGAAAACAGTGAACGAGAAATTAGCACTGAGAAGGATTAGTTCGAGATTACTGTGTAAAGGTAGGCTCTGTTAGATCTGTTAAGCTGATGGATGGGTTTTTTTTTTCTTGCCTTTTCTAAACTGATGGATGAGTGTTCAGAAGTAAGTGAGTGTTAATATTTGGTGCCCAACTAGGGAAATTAAAAGAAAAAGTAAAAGAAGTGCTCAAACCTGAAAAAAAAAACCCTAAATTATATCAGCGTTGCAGGGTTGCACAGTGATACGTAAACCCAGACACCTCACAGACATGTTTCGCTTTAATGTGAAATCTTTGTTTTGTGTTGTCTTTTTGGCAGGACCAGCACAACTAACAGATGATGGTGACCTCTTTATACAAAACGCACCCATGTGTACATAAATGCTAAAGACACCGGATATTTGATCTCAGATCTGTACTCCTTGGATGGTCCAGATTATCTCTAACATCTGCGTGTTGCCCATCATGTCCCTCCATAAAATCTTACAGTAAGACACGTACTACGGCGTACATCTGTTTTGCTCCACAGGCCATGTCAAATGGGAACTCTCATCAATACTGTGGGGGACGAGATGGTCCATTTGGGTAGGGTAGGTGAGGGGCAACATGGTAAAAGTGAGTTGGGAGGAACAGAGTCGTGAGAATGAAAGCAAATCTCAGTTCAGATTGAGATCTATATAATGATATATTTCTTGTGGTCCAAATCCAAATATGAAAGGTAAGGAAGGGGTGGGGGATCTCTTGCCGTTTTGTACAAATATAGTTAGCTCCTTCACAAGTAGCATAAAGCCATAGCTAACAGTTACTCCAACTGCTACATTCTTTATAGCAACCTTTGGGATACATAAAAACGAATGCTTATCTGCTGAGGGCTCACTCAATCCCATCAGGTCCACACAATGGAGGAAGAGGAGCTTGGAAGAAAAATAAAGAGATTTTTCTCTTTAGCTGCAACCATTTCTAATAGTAACAAGCATTGGGCTTCTTTTAAGTGGGGCAGCCCAATTGCAGATAAGCTGACCCCAACACGTGTGAGGTGGTCCCTACGAGAACAAACCATCTAAGAGCGTGCAAAAATTCTGGTGGAAACCGGAATTCCGGTCACAGGTTCCGGAAATTCGGTTACCCAGCCTTAGGTGCACATTCTTAAAAGCTCCTGTAGTAAATTTATGTTTCTAGTCATTGTTGCCGCAGCAAGATGTAATGATAAATTTTTCCTATCAGGGTTTACTAAATACTTTATATAAATAAGGTAGGACACCTATAAACATATGATGTGGACGTGCCGGAGTGGTTATCGGGCATGACTAGAAATCATGTGGGCTCTGCCCGCGCAGGTTCGAATCCTGCCGTCCACGCTCGAAAATCTTTTTTGTATTTTCCAAATACCAAGGCCATATAGATGGTACGGACTTTCTAAGTCTATGTATGATGTAGCAAACGATCCTTTATATATATATATATATATATTATCCCCCACTCTTAAATTTTAGAGCATACGGCTCTCTCCTTATTTATCATATACTTCTACTTTTTCCATGCCAAACATCCTCTGATAGTCCCTCATAATATGAAGACAGCTCTCTCTAGGCTAAAAGCCATCTTTTGGATCGAGTCTTCTTCTAAAATATTTGTATATTGTTCAAGATTTTATATTTATTCAAAATAGTAAATTTGTTCGACATATCCTTAATATTAGAAATATAAAATAAATAATCAAAACAACCTCTTCCTAACAACAGCTCATTTGTGATTTGAGATAGTTATTAGTATGGTAGGTAACATTGAATTGGCAATGCATGATAGTTTCTTTTCCACTAATCATGTACATATAGAGATATCATTACAAATAGCAAAATCCTTATTTACAGACCCTCAACTATCACCAAAATATCATTTGTCGAGCAGAATTACCAATTTCACCACATTTAGTCCCAAAATTACCAATACGTATAAATATTCGCCACGTCATAAGGTCCAATCTTCGATACTGTGCTATACTGTCTATTTTCTATACATTTCAAGTGTAGGATCTTAGGAGCTTATTAGAAGGTGAATATTGATGTATTTTTCTTACTTTGAGTTCAAAATGCAATGAAATTCTTAGTTCAAACTAGTAAATTATAAAATTGAACATTCTCTCTAGAAAATAATTTGGTAACTGATTTAAGAGTTGAGATGATTTTTGTTTCATTCATATTTCCTGATCTAGTCATTGAAGGTGTTCTATAAGTTGCCTACATGGAAACTACATATATGGGGTATTGTCATTGTCCGCCCCTTAATTATGGGTCAATTGCAATTGCTCCCCCTAATTATAAAAAATGCGATTTACGTCCTCTAAGTTTCAGACATTTTTAATGTTCGTCCGTCGTCCAAATCAATCGTTAAGTCTAACGGAACGCTGGTAAAATGACCGAAATGCCCTCAAAGACAATTACTAAAAATATTATAAAATTCATTAAAAATAAAATAAAAAATGATATTTTAAAAAAATAATATTTTTTAAATAAAACTATTGAAACTCTATTTCAATCCTCTATACATATTTTTAATTTATTTTTTGAAATTATCTTTAAGGGCATTTCGGACATTTTACATGTGTTTCCGTCAATTAGTTGATTTGGACGGGAGACTAATATTAAGAATGTCTAAAATTTAGACAACATAAATCACAATTAAGTTAGAGTACACGATTACAATTGACTTTAAAAGTGCAAAAAATGTCGTTACTCCATGTATATATATATATAAGCTTTAAAACATCACAGATAAAAAAAAGATCTCAAGAATAGAGAGAGAGAGAGGGGGAGGTTTACCAGAACCAAATAATAGCTAGAAAGCGGAAAAGAAAAGGAAAAGCTGGGTATAAGTAGGGACGGGTGAGCCACTGAGCAACCAATCAGAAAAGGAGCCGGGCAAAAGCTTCCACAGCCATACTTCGACTGAGACACACAGTGACCTGCCTGTCTGCCTGCATATTTGTACTCATTACAGATTTGTACTCCCCTATGGTGGTGTTCTGCCCTGCTGCTTGCAGCTGCCTCCTGCTGGTGTACTACTGGCTGGCTCAGCAGCCACCCACAGATATGTATACCAGTCATCACCACACGCACCTCCAGCGTCGCTACAAAAAAGAAGGTTATATGCTACTAATTGCTTTCGCTATTGCTTCCTTTTCATCTACCTTTCCCACGTTTTCCAAAGCACTGCCCAAACTGGTCGCCTCACTCCCATAAACGGAAAGCCAGAGATGCCTACCTTGTGTTTCAGCA
Source organism: Myrica gale (assembly GCA_963930655.1). NCBI lineage: Eukaryota > Viridiplantae > Streptophyta > Magnoliopsida > Fagales > Myricaceae > Myrica > Myrica gale. The sequence goes on from OZ005620.1 coordinate 20,232,803, forward strand.
CATAAAAGATGTAAACTAAACTCTAGAACAGAAAAAACAGCCGTATAGTAGCTTTAGAGAGAAAGAAGGCAATTACGATTGAGGAAGACTTGCTCCTTGCTAGCTGCTAGCTAGGGTTCTGATCTTTTGAGTTCGATGTAAAAGCTACTTAAATTCAGCCCTGTATAAAAATTTCTTTACGTGATTCAATTTTTCTTTCCGTTGATCTTTCTCCACTCTTTTCGAGTTTGAACTAATCAACTAATTTAACAGCTTCGGCCATGCCTATTGCTATTCTTTTGGCCTCAGCTAGACCTATATCCTCTATATATGTATCTGTATCAGAAAAGAAGCTAATGAAGCTCTTTCTTTGTAGCTGTCAAACCCTAAACGGTACCAACCCCGGCAAAAAAATCAAGGGGGAAGACAGTAAAAGCCGGCCGGTAATATTAAAGCTTTTCATCAACCGTCTTTTTGGGCAGCCATTTGTACGCAGATTGATTGTCGATGCTTGATATATACATGTGATAGACAAGTGCAACCTCAAGAGCTTTATCGGTATTTGAGAACCATTTGATGCTTCATGCAATTCTCATATAGCTAGCTGCCGCTGGGTGAATGATTCATTTATCCATCAACAATCCTTATCTTTTCCAGTAAACCCGTTTCTGTTTTGCAGCAATATTGCTGAATGTGAATGTTTTTCTACTTTGGGTCCTTTATATTGGTAGAACGTCTATGCATTCATTCAGAAAGAGAAGAGAAAGAACAGGTAGCCATTAACTCTTCTTTCACATCTTTGTTTTGAGAGATATTTCGCAGCACAAGATACTAGGTTAAGCCTCAACAGGAAGTCTGCAACATCAACGCTGTAACAGGCCTAATGACCCAATTAAGCTTTTCCTCCCTTAATTAGATTTAGTCCACACCCCTTACAGAACTGAGTTGAACAAGATCTCCTAACCGGACTCGGATTCAGTCCCGACAGTACGGGTCCGGACCCACGATCGGGATTGAATCCCGAGAGAAGAGAATTGACGGCTCTTCTCGTCCGTACGTACCGGTTGCACTGGTATTGTAGGGGTCCGACCGGTACCCGACCGAGAATGGACGAGAGTTGTCCATTCTCTCGGGATTTAATCCCGAGAGAAGATCCGGACGTATCCGGACCCGTACTGTTGGGACTGAATCCCGCTCCTTTCTAACCACCCAAAAAGGGGCACCAAATTAATTTCAATCTCAGATAATTAGAAAAAAAAATGGTAAAAACGAACAAATCGACAGTAACTGACAAATCAGAGAGAGGCCTGGAGAGTGTTTCCAAGAATCAGAACTGCCTTGGTTTAACAGCAGAGGGGAAACCAAAAGGCTGAGTTTCTGTTCTTTTTCACAGTAGGCATCAAAACACTGATATATGCAAACAACCAAAGACAAAAATAGACCCTCCTTTGGGTTCTAATTAATACGAAAGCTTGAGAGACAAATCAACTGAATTAGAAGTGGAACTATAAGCAGCAGATGTAAGAAAAGACGCTTCACCACCCACAGCAACTGAAGCTTTTGTAGGCAATTCAACCCCCTTGGAAGAAGTGCCTCTGCCAGTTTTCCCTGGGAAAAACTCATATTCCATCAAAACGCTTCCACCCTTATCATTTCCCTGCCTGTGGATTGCCATAACCTCTACACCCTACATACCACATGAAACAACCACAAACCTCAGAAAGCGACAAATATCATGTAGGAAAAATAACCTAAGTTCCGCAACATAATTAAGTTAAGAATAATGCTTCAACCTGTATACCCACCATAATATTCTAACACACCCAACCAAGATTGATGAAAAGAAAACTTGGAGAAAATTATGAAAAGTTTCTAAACAATGTCTATAATATTAATGGATTCTTCAGGCAGACTCTCGTTTATGTCTTATATAAGTTTTGGCGGTTAAATCAACCTCATCATGAATGCGACCAGCAGTACGGCTTGGCGCTTTGACACCAAACTTGCTGTCTTCTCCGGTGAAGTTTCGGGTGCTTTCCAGATTTGATCCAAGAAAATCAGAGCCATTGACTGGAGAAATCTCAGTATAAATGTCTCTCTCTCCATTTAAACCTATATGACCCTTGATGAACCGCGTTTTCTGTAACCACAAACGGAAAAAGGGATGTTAAAAGTATAAAGAGGACCATAAGGGTTGAGAATATGAGTTTAAATGTAAGGTTCCGTTCTGTTGCAGAGAGAATGTTACGGAAAGAAAGCATATTTACGAGAAAATTAACGAAGGAAAGGGGAATATATAACACTGAAAAAGCCTTAATCATCTCTAAGACAGCTACTATATACCTTGTGTAACTGTCTCTTATGAAAAAGTTGAGAAAGCACAGGACACAAAAAAAAATTCCCCTTCTACGTTTTCTCGGGAAACAAACAAAACACTAAAAATTATTGGGAAAGACTAAACCCAAAACCTTGAAGCAGACATCACAATTCTGAGGTCCACAATGCATTTTTGGCATTGAAGAGAGCTCTATCGAGGTCTCAAACGCAGTCCCAGCCAAAGCTCTCGGATCCGGATTCCCGACCCCACCATAGGGATCCACACCAAGGTGATCCAACATCAACAGCCGTCCCATCCCAGACCACCCACCGCAGCGCAAGCCACCAAATCCCCCCTCGTGTCCACCCTTCTGAACCATGAGACCCCCATGGCCGATGCCAACCGGTGAAGGTGCACCGTATAGTGGTGCCCCGTACTGGACTGGAACATACCCAACCTGGTTAGCGAAGGGTAACATTGAAGTTTGGCAGTACTGACGCTGAAGATCGAGGTAGTTGAATGGCTGGATCTGACTGGGTACTTCGTTAATTTTCTTCAAGCGTTCTTGGTCGGCCCTGAGGCGCTCAAGCTGTGCCACACCGAGTCCTCGCTGGGGTTGTTTCTTCTGGTTCGGTCCTCTGCTGGACTTTCTCCCTCGGGTTTTTCCTTCCGGCTTTGTCTCTTCAGACCCGAACAGTCTTTGTGTGGTTTCCTGGTTGTTAGTTTGGCGTGAAGCCATGAGAAGCAGCGGAGTAGCCATTGAGAATATTGGTTTCTTTCTGTTAAGAGGCCGTAAGAGAGCAAACAAGAGTCGGTACTCTCAGAAATTCAGAGTGGTAAAGATTGTTGAGTGGGAGGGAGAGTTTCGCTTTTGGGCTTGTAAGACTGGAATAGATGGTATGGTCAGTAGGTTTGGCTTAGAGAGACAATCAGTGAGTGAGAGAGAGAGAGCGCGAAGGGTGCATGTACAGTGAAAGAGAGAGAGAGAAGGTGTGGCAGTGAACCAAGCAGAACTGCCTGTGCGAAATGCTAAAAGGGGATGGCTCTATGTCTATGTCTATGCTACTCTGCGTTTGTGTTTTGTATTTTATTCTCCAGTCAGTTAGCTAATTTCGTACATGTTGTCACTATTTCCACATCCCATGTGCTAATCTTCATTGTTCTTCGGAGAGCTCTGTGCAAAAATAGCAAACAAGCTGCCCTGGAAGAAGTGAAACGAGCGTGAACTTAGAACCTCGTCTCCTTCCAGAGAAATTTGTAGTCATTTGTACAAGAACGGATAAACCCACTCCATTTCATCGAACGTGTATTCCCCCCTCAGTACTAAAACTGGAAAACATTGTGCACGCTCCTGGTATATGCGTGATGGCTTGGCTTCCATGAGATGCTGCACCCAGACACTTGTCATGGTCTGAGCCGGATGGCCGGTACGTTCCAGCCGTGGTCGGAACTTTGGGGCATTTTCCGGCGGTGAGGTGCCAAAATAAGCAAGCAGATTGCATTGTCGTTTGTGGCAGACTGTCGGTTTTAGCAAAATAAGTGTAAAAATCATTAGGGTTATGTAAGTACTGCATATGAAAAAAGCTGGGCTTTGCTTTTAGTTATATAAGCAAGGGGTTTGGAATTTTGCACATGAATTTATGCATGCCTCAATTGCTTCAATGGTCATGATCCTCTGATCATGGGGATCAGGTTGAGATCAGGCACATGATCATGACTAGGATAACATGCTTCAAGTGGGTCTAGGGATATATGGAACATCTATAAACTTGTGGCCAATCATGTAGGGCAAGATTTGGTCATGAATATGTGATCTGCCTACGGTGTAGCTAGGCTTTCAATGATAACCTTCTTCATATATATATGGAAATACCAAAAAGCCGACCCCATGTGGTAGCTTCTAATATGAAAGTAACAAGCTAGTTTGAGAAACCATAGATAGGACACTTTCTTCGAAAGGGTATTGGAATTTGACTGTGATGTTCACTTAATGCATACTACATTCAATTTACCATGATCTGCTATATCAGTTCATGGCCAAAAATGTCTTATGAGATAGAGACATGATAATGGGTAAAATGAAGATATATCAAATGATCACGTACATGGTCTGAGGTTACTTAATTATCAAAGCATATACGTTTTTCTATCCATGTGTCTTATGAGAATGTACATGATACAAAAAGTTGTCCAATCTAGACATGCTCAACTTGGACCACCCCAAAATAAAAGTGTGGAAGTTGACATTGAATTGTTCCTGATTAACCAACGTAGGATTAGAGAAAAAAAGGAAAAAGAGGAAATTAATGTGCCCAACAAATGAGGCAATGTTTTTTGGAAAAGTTAGAAAATTCGAACACTAGTTCAAGTGTACCAAGTTTGGACTCCAACAATTTATTAAGCACAAAGCAATCATTTGGCATTTTCTTAGGGGTAAAAATGTGATCCAAACCAGAGGCGGACGCAGGGGGTGCGGCCCTGGGCGACCGCCACCCATTGCATCCCCAATTTTTTTCATTTAGTTGTTTTTATTTTTTTATTCATAAGTTGGCCTAGGCCTGTGGGGGCCCGACCCCCATTGGCCCATGCCAACCTCCCATATGTGAATTTGGATTTGAATTAATTAGATTGAAATTTAGATTTGAATTAATTAAATTGGAATTTGGATTTTTGAGTTGTGATCCATTGTGAATATGTGAATATCTACATTTAATATTTTTGAATCAAAATGTTTTATGTTTCGGTTTGGTACTATAGTTTTATTTATATTTCGGTTGTGATCCAATTGATTGATTTTCTTCACTTTGTTTTATTTTGTTTAGATAATGGACAAATTTGTGATAAGAAAGCCACACATCGTACTATAATAAATGCTCAGAAGAAGAAATTAATAAATTATCATGGATAATATCTTAGGGTTATAGAGGTTTCTACTTGGAAATTTCTATTTTTTTTAATTTTTTTCAAGAATAAATAGAAAACTCACTCATATTTTTTGGTCCCAAATTAATTATTTAGCTGATTTTTGTTTGTTTAGGTTTTTCATGCCCTTTTAATTTCCGTGGAGTTCCTACTGCTCAAACTATCATTTTCTTATATATATATATAAGATGCAAATGATTAGGATCTAATTGCCACATTCAGTCTCAGCAAATAGTACGTACATGTATTTTAAAATTTTTAATGCTTTTAAATCCTTAATTTTCGATATTTTAATTCTATGACACTTTTTAAATTACATAGGAAATTTTTTTTTTTGTCATTTCGCTTTTATGTGTTCGTCCCCTTCAAATTGGATCCTGTATCCGCCACTAATCCAAACATGTACTTTGCTCTTGTAACCTAGAATATTGTTGAACTAGGTAGGTATATATCTCTACCATATTGTCTGAGTCCCCCATTAACTCAAATAGCCTAGGTCAAACCACAACCTTCATTAATTAACACAACATCATTAGCTTCACTCACCAGACCTTAAAGATTTGATTTAAATGCTCAAATCTAGCATTTACAAGCCCAATTGGTCCGCAGTTCCTCACGCGTATAGGGCGTTCAAACCGGCCACAGTCGTATCTATAATCTAGGTTACCTCTACCCTGCATGCAAACTATCACCGAAGCTTGCAGTTGAAGAGTGCCAAAAAGCCATGTATCTTGCGCACACAAAATTTGCAGGCAAATCATGATTTCCTTGCCAAAAATTTCAAGTCAAACAGGAGGAGGACATCTTGGATTAAAGGCCAAACCTCGTGACCAACCAAAAGGCTCGTCAAAACACGATCCCACGTGCCCTAAAGGCATGTAGGGTGTACGAACTCTCGCCGGCCTCCAATCCACGAAATGCTAATGGTGATGATTTTAACCAATCAAGGCAACCCACGTCGTCCATCCCGTATGAACATGAATCGAAGGTCCTAAAGGCGGCAGTACCCTTCATTATCCAAATCCATATATGCAGACTCGTTTCTTCTTATAAAGGATCTGTATAGATTACAGCCATGGGTCCCACTCGTGGTGGACCCTCTCCACTACTTGCCAGACGGGGACCAACATTGGGTTGTGAAGTACGAGAAGGCGGACAGAGATAGAGAGAGGTGTGTACTGAAAATAGGCGGCTGGGGAAACTGGAAAGGGCCAAGGGGGAGTGGGATTCGGCGCGTGTGAAGATGCTGGGGTGGCTGGTGGGTGTTGGGTTGACACGTGGGAAGGTAGCCTTTTGGGTTGCTGTGCTAACCACGCAATTAGAGGGTTTCTAGGTTTGGAAAGACATGGTGGATTCTCGAGGTCTGGGACGCAGATTGTGCCATGCATGGAATGATTGGTGGGATGAAATATATATATAATTCTCACAATTTTAAGATTTTCTGAAATTTTGACAAACAAACCTCCGTGCAGGGAATCTGTTAGGGGTGAGCAAAAATTACGATATTTCGGTCATTCGGCTCCGCTTTTCGGTATATATCTGAATTAGAACCGAAATCATTTTTAATAATTATCGGAATTAGAAATTATCGACAGAGTTATCTGAATTTTTTATTTTTAAATAAAATAAAAATAGAGCTCAAAATAAATTATAACATATGAAATTTACTTGAATTTTTATTTAAGAATATAAATTTTGGATGAATGTTTTACATTTATTGTTAATTTATAATGAATAACTAAAAAAATATCAAAATTTTCAGTTCTATATTTTTTTTAAAAAAATAGGACTCAAATAAAAATATATGAAATTTACTTAAATGTTTATTTTAAAATATAAATAGATGAATGTTTATATTTTATTATTAATTTATGATGAATAACTATTTTTTTAAAATTCAGCTCAAAAAATATTTTTTACCCATTCAAGTCCAAAAAAATTGCTGAATCAGAATTTTTATATCCACCCCTGCGAACCAAAAGCACCCCAGGGTGTCCAATCCAAGGGCATGTTTGTTTGCTAAAGAATTATAGATTATAATATATTTAACAAAATTTACAAAACTAACATTTAAAATCTCAAATAATCTTATATAAAAATAATACATTTGACACAAAATTCAACAATTTTTTTACATAAATTACAATATCTTTTTATTTTTTTTACAAATCTTCTATATTTACATATTTTTCACCTAACTCCAATATTAAACAACTACATCAAATTATATCTCCCTACAATTTTTTACAAACTTCGATAAAAATTAAATGTTTTTAAAATATTTACACAAAAATCTATAAAACTTTGATAAATATTCATAATTTAATAAAAAAATCTTAAAATTTTTATAATTTTTTATAAGATGAACTTCCCAAGTTCTGAAACAGCGAAGATGGCCCAGATTCTGGGACACATAAAACATCAGTCATTAGCCCAATTTCACTTCTCAAGCCCACCTTCCCAGTTCACACCCAGTCAGCTTAGCTGCCTCACGCATTCCAGTTCCTTGTAGAAGTAGAAGAACCAAGCACTAGAGAAAGCTCCTCTCTGAATCCGATCAGCACTCTCTCTCTCTCTCTCTCTCTCTCTCTCTGTTGTCCAAATGAATCCCCCACACCAACACCAGCAACAACAAGATTCCTCGTTTGACTCCGACCCGCAGCTCCCGAGCATCAAAATCCACCACCCGGCTTCCCCTCGCCACCCTTCCTCCACGTCAGCAGCCACCCCAGTCGCTGGGGCACGCCGTAGGATCGGAGTGGCCGTCGATCTCTCCGACGAGTCCGCCTACGCCGTTCGCTGGGCCGTACACCACTACATCCGCCCTGGCGATGCCGTCATCCTCCTCCACGTCAGCCCCACCTCCGTCCTCTTTGGTGCCGACTGGGGCTCTATCGACCTCTCCCTCTCCCCTGCGGACGCGGACGGCGATTGCACTACCGCCACTGCCACCCCCCGGGCGGCCAAGCAGAAGATGGAGGAAGATTTCGACGCGTTCACGGCGGCCAAGGCCGCGGATCTCGCGAGGCCGTTGCGGGAGGCCCAGATCCCGTTCAAGATCCACATCGTGAAGGATCACGACATGAGGGAGAGGCTCTGTCTCGAGGTCGAGAGGCTGGGCCTCAACGCGGTGATCATGGGGAGCAGGGGATTCGGTGCGGCGCGCCGTGGCAGCGACGGTAAGCTCGGCAGCGTCAGCGACTACTGCGTCCACCACTGCGTTTGTCCCGTCGTAGTGGTGCGGTATCCGGAAGACAAGGACGCCGGCGATGGTGGAAATGATGGCGCCCGAGGCGTGTTAGCCGTGATGGAAGAGCATGAGGTGGAGCATGAGGAGGAAAAGGATGAGCCGAACGGTTAGGCTTTTGCTTTACTCTTCGATTTTGTATCAGAATTTGATGCATGTATTTGTTTTTCTCTGAATTTTGCATTTCTTTGGTTATGGACTAATTTTATGCTATGAGTGTTGGTATTTGGATCTTGAGTGTGGGCGTTTTGTTGCTTGAGGTATAACTAGATTATGTAAGGACCGAGATGAGCGACTTTCCTAGTGGAACTGAAGACTGAACTTGTTGAGCTTCACAATATCCAAGTCTAATGCGTGGTTCGGGGATTTTGCTTTGTTGATAGCTGTTACAGGAAGTAATTGCAAGGAAACGTGCTGCCTTTGGAATTTGAATAATTTTTTGTCATGTAGAATTATCACTATTGGGCCTTTCACGTTTGTACTGGGGATCTACGACGAAATCCAATAGGATGCTGTATGACAGAAGTTAAAAATTTCTCAGATGCCTTGTTAAATTCTGATTGTCGTGGTTATAGCCATATAAAGATGTTTTTGTTGTTGTAGCAAGCAGGAACTAGTAGGGTTGGTCATCTGGATTGACAATGTTTCCATCTTTTCATTGTTGAGATTAACAGTAGAACTTTCCCCAAGATTTTGGCGACAGATGGTGTCTAAGAGTGGGTACTTTTAAAGAATCCTCTTTTGATAGTTCTACTGGTGCTTGACAAACTACCCATCGGTCCACTCCTTTTAATGGGCATTCTAAGCCGTTTGAGTGAATTTCATTAGATAGATTGGCTAGCTGAATCGTGCTCAGCCAACAAATTGTCTCCTTGCATAAAAGAAAAGCAAGGAGGTGATTGGATGCATTCACTCGTTTGAAATTGTGGCACCTGAGAAGAAGTGACAGAGAACGAAATATTTATTTTAGGATATGAGAGGTACAAAGTTTTACTTCAAGCCTTGCATAGGATCTTTTAGAGAGGCACGAAGCTCTGTATATACGGCAGGTCTTGGTATGGTGATGTTGTGACTATTATTTCGGAATGGAGATAAGCGTAGAAAACTAGTACACCTTACAAGTTCGGATTAAAATTTGTGGGATAAAGTCTGTTGCCCACATCCTTAGTCATGGGTATCATGATTATCTCTTTATGATTACTGTTTGTAAGATGCTAATGGAGGAAGAGTTTTATTATATATGCTATTTTTTCGAGACTAGGGTTCGAGCTGGTGAATTTGGGTAGATTTGGGATTTTTATTGAACTATATTCGTAGCCATTTTGGGTTTCATGATTTATCCGTTGCCTGTTGCTTGATATGCTTCTCGTGTCATTTGGGAACTTTGAACTGCCAAGCCAGAATTCATGGACTCTTTGATTTGGGGATGTATTTCTACCTGCAGTATGTGGTGAATGGCTAAGTTTGTGTCACCTTATTGTAAGCAGTCAATGAAAAAGGATGTTACGAGCACTTTTAACTGAACGATTGGCAGGTTGAATGACTGGGGCAACATGGTTGCATGCTACATGTAGCCCACCTTTAATCTAGTAGCTTTAAATCATTCTTTCTTTGGTAACTCCACCCAGTCCCTCTAAGCTATGCATGTGGGTGGGTAACAGAAGTTTTTTTTGAGCTGTGAAATTTCTATGCTGAGACTGACCAATCTGTTGTTTCTGAAGCTTTTTTGGAGTTCATTGGTGGGAAGCAGGAATCCTTGCGTTTTTGTTATTAACTGCACTTTATTAGGCTTCTACTTTTTCCCTGTAACGGTCATGTTTTAAGTATTTATAGGTGTTTGCTAAAGATGTTTTCCTCACCAGAATCCATTGTTGGCTCTCCAGCTTTTCCTTGTGGTTTGCACTTCTTTTTGTGCTTCTACTGCTGCTGCTTGCCTCTAGATGAAATACTCAGCTTTTAAGTCAAAATATAAGCCTAAGAATTATATCCCTGTCGAACCAATTACAAATGTTTCACCTGAAATTTTATAACGACGCTTGGAAATAGACATTTCTGTTTTGTAAATGCTTAAATGTTTATCCTAGTTAGAGTTTAGATTAGGTTCCCTTCAATGGTGATCTTTTTTATGCAAAAGAAGGTTGTACAGCTTTTTTTCATTTCTAATTCATGATGATTTTGAGTTATTATCATTCTAATTCAATAGTTTCTTCTGTAGTAGTTAAATATGTTATGGCGCTGTTTTGTTTTTGGCAATGTGTCTACTGCTACATCGGTATTTATAACACTAGCGAATTTTAAATTTTATGTGGACGCACTTCAAAAGTGTACTGTCAAACAACTTTGGGTATTTTTGTGTTGTAAAATTTTTGGTATTGGGTTTAGTGAAAAAGTGAAGAGAGGTAATTTTTTATATTTTTTGTAGTGAAAAGTTATGATTTGATGGGAGAGAGATTATATTGTAGTATTTTTTTGTGAGTTGGTGAAACTTTTTTTTAGCAAACACAACCTTAGTATTGTTTGGGCATGCCTCAGACTTTGTGGATCTGAGGTGGTGCTAGTCGTTTGCTTTTAAGTCTTCATCAGGTGGAGAACAACAAAATCTGCTGTTTTGCTGTGGCATTATTTATTATCAGTGATTGGTTAATTCAATACGGTGCATCTTATAACCAGATGCACTAAGATGGTTGAAGCACTGGAATAAGTGGCCAGCTTCGTATTAGTCACAAGCTAACATCACTATCTTTTGCTTTTTTTGTGGCAGATGCGTAGAAGGAGAATGGAATGGCATGAGAGTTCCAGGTATGGATAAAATTTAGTTCTTACTTTCTGCTTGCATATTGCATTCTGAAATTACCGAATCATATGTTGCAACTTTTTCGTTTTGCTGCATCTTTTCCTGCCCGTGCTAGCCTCTCATTTGTCATATAGATATCTGGTTGCATCTCAGTTTACTTCTCTTGTCTTTAGGTAGCGTAGAAGGCATCAGTTCCTAGAGTGTGAATTTATGTTCTTTGCCGCTGAGAGGTGGATTCTAGAATGCTCTCTGTCCGTCCCTTTTGCTTGTCAAAAGATTCTCTTGTATGTGTGGTTGAGATTTTTTGGATTCTGTTAGGCAAAAATGTGAGAAAAACTACGTCGCTGAATTGTTATATAGACCCCTTTCTGATGGTAAAGATTTGCTTGTTAATGTCGTGCTTTGCTTGTGACCTGGGTTAGTGGATTGACGGGCTCCCTCAATCTAAGGTTGTGTTTGTGTTGTAATATTTTTGGTATGAGAATATGTGTTGGTATTGAGTTTAGTGAAAAAGTAAAAAAAAAAAAGATAATTTTTTATATTTTTTGAAGGGAGAGATAAAGATTATATTGTAGTATTTTATTAAGTGAGATAATATTTTGGGTAAAATTGTATACGCAAGCACAACCGAAGTGCGGCTGAAAAAGGGTCGACACAACTCGACTTAGCTTCCGTTTCTTCTACCCCATTAGCACTGCTCCCGAGGAAAGAGACGGAACTGTCTCTCAGACTCTTCTGCACGCTTTATTCTCCACTTGTGTCACTTTCATTCATTTTCCCTCAACTATCCAATGCTTAAGGACCAAGTCTGGATACCGAGTTCAAGGCAAAAATGGCACGTAATCCTTCTCCAACCCTGAATGGACAGAAAAAAAATAAAGGAAAAAAAGAGTCGGCATTTCCAATCTAGTGAATCATCTTGTCATTAGCGGCAAGTTATCACTTCTGGATCAAGATCTTATAAAGTAATTTGTCTTAAAGTTATAAAATCCTAACCATTCTATTTATCCTTGCCTCTTGCCTCAAGCCTTTTAATGATTTAAAACCTCCCCTAGGTTTTACTCTGCAAACTCCAAAGGGTCCCAAGTTTCCAACCGAATTAAAGAGGTAAAAAAAAATTGGAAAAAAAAACTTAAATATCGAAGTGACAATGAGGATGTTTGAGGGTGTAAATTTTGGGTATTGAGGTTTGTGAAATATTATAAAGTAAAGATATTTTATGGAAGTTAGTAAAAAAGTGACAGAGAATTTTTTTTAATAAATATTATAATAATAAAAAATGATATGATAAATTTTTTAATATTAAGTCTAAATAATTCAATTATTTGGGGTCAAACATCCCCGAGTATGTGAGAAGAACCAAATTAGTATAATTTGATAGTTTGACATGGAAACAAAGCAAGCATGCTGATTGTAAAGTATTATTATCTGTGGTTTCATTGGGTTTACAAATTTACGGTTTGAGCTCCTTTTTCCTTCGTGATGTTATTCCTACGTAATTATCCAAAGAGGCTGTCGTTATCTCCTCAACAAGATGACTTCTCACGACTTCCAATACACTGAATCCATGCAAGATGCATCAATACGTGAAGGTGAACCCTCGGGCTCCACCCACGTGTACTGTTTATTGCTACAGAGTAAAAGAACCCACGAGCCAAGTCAGCGCGAAAAAACTGGGGCTTGGAACAGTCTCACTTATTTTGTATTGAATTTTTCTTCTTCTTTGTTTCGGCACGCAGAGATTACAAAGGCTTGAATCGAAGCGGACCACAATAACTATGCGAACAACCATAATTGAAGAGAAAGAGAATGAAAGTTCTGGAAAGATTTGTCGAAAGCGACCCATTTAACCATATTGTGTTCTCTATATTAGTCCTAGTAATCATGCTTTTCTACTTAATTTCTTAGATTTTTATTTTATTTAAACATGCTTTTCCTTCATGGTAAGAATATTTCTAGGCTTCAGGCCTGTATCCACCACACACTTCATTTCTACTTAATTTCTTGCTCGCGTAAATGTACGATGCTACCGCAAAATCTAGTCCAATTAAAATGTCCCTCTGCTCACCTCACATCACCTGTCTGCCTTAACCTAATGCGTGGCATTAGGTTAAGGCCTTTGTTCGGTCAAAATTGCGCCACCCTACTATTACTGAGTTGGGACTACCACTCCTACTACGGCTGTGTTTGCAAAACTCAACATTTCCAACATTTTATCTCTCTCGTAATAAAATACTCCAATATAATCTCTCTCTCCCATAAAAAAATATAAAAAATTACCTCTCTCTTCACCTTTTCACTGAACCCAATACCAACACATATTCCCATACCCAACATTTTACAACACAAACACAACCGTACATGTGGTTGAGGGACTGAACCTACACTAAGCCCCTTCAATTCTACAATAAATACTTCCAAGTGGATTAGATAGTTATAATAGCCTCGACAAGTCAAAAACTAAACGGCAATCTAGATTCCTAGAATGAAAAAAACTAATGGGGCCGAGGTAGCAATTATACTATAGCAATGGGACGTGCTTCTCACAAGACTACAAAGGATAACGAGATGATCCAAAGGCTGAGGATGATAAGACAAATCCATTGTACCCGGCTACCTAATCTTTGAACCATCAAACCAGTGAGCACTGTACCATAAGAAACCCAAACAGTACGGAACATATTATTTATATGCGTCAATTAAATTAACTCGAAAAATAATCCCAAAAGCAACCGTCCCTCCCTCCCTCCCTCTTTCTTTTTCACTTACAAATCATGCCAATAGATACAAAAGGAAGGAATATTAGGAGAAAATCCCACTAATTTTATATACAAGCTGGACCAGAGATGGATTAGCAGTAAGTAAACAAATAAATCGTAGATTAAGCCACGCCCACACCACAGGGAAAAGTAACCTCAAACTGCATTGGTTATGAGCGATGAAAGAGAGTTAGTAACAGACACCCACCCCTCCCGAGATCAACGGTACTGGTCCCCGGCCCCGCTGAGTTTGCAAATCCCGAGAACCGTAGCCGTTGCATCTCCACCGTCGATAATCCTGTCGTTTTGGAGTCTCCTGAGCGAGCTTATGATCCCCGTTGATGCTGACTCTTCTTGAGCTCCATCTGTTCGGTTCGCCTCCGCAATCTTTCGATGCTTCACCGCCCTGGTTGAGCCCAAAGCGTTGACTTCCTCATTGGCGGCTGCTCCAGAGGCCACTTGAGAAGAGGAGAATCCCGTCTCATCCTGCACTCGTCAGTCGTCAAGGTGCTATCGTTAAAAAATCTTTGACTAGAGCCAACATTTACCAATTCCCGGTTTGGTTGCTAAGAAAGGGTAAAGAAAGACATAAAACTGATGGAAAAGCCAAGAAACAATCGTTAATTTGGTTAAAAAAGTTTCTTCCGTAATATTTCTGAAAAATTGCAAAACAAAAGAGAATAAGAAAAAACATAAAGATCTGAAAATTTGCAACGAATCGATATCGAATGAAAAATAATAAGAAAAAACAGAAAGATGATTCCGTTTTGGTAAAAAAAAAAAACAGAACACCATGAATGAAAAGGGAGAAAATGAGAGCACTTACATCTGAATCGGCATCCGCATTCTCCCGCGCCCGCTTCAGTGTCGAAAGAGCAGTTGAGATCTCCTCGTCATCGTAACTGCTAGAATAACTCGACGGGGGAGGCGGCGGCGGCGATGAATTACAAGACCAAGGAACGACTTGATTCTCCCCATCCTCCTCCTCACCATCACTATAATCTCTACCGCTATCATCACCACCATCACCGCCATCATCGTCAACCTCGTCCTCGTCCTCCTCATCATCGTTTACCACAGCAACCTCACTCTCAGCATCGCATATTGATCCGCTGTGGATATCCACACAGCCCTCGCAGACAGATACTGTGGGAGTTAGCTTGGGCCCAGACGCTTTCCAAGGAGTCGAAGACTGACAGACATGGCAGAGCAAGCTCCTGGAATGCCTCGCTACCAGAAAGTTCGCGCAGTGAACCTTCTCGTCACAGTCCCAGCATAAGCTCGCCTGGTCGGACTCGCAATACATCCTCGCGACCTTACCACACAGCTCACAATCCTTCATCTCTATCTCTCTCTCTCTCTCTCTCTCTGATCAGTTCCTCTTTCTTCCGAATTTCCTCCTCGCATAGCAGGAAATAAGGGAAGAGAGGAAAGTGCAAGTTGCAGGGACTTATAGAACCGCCCTTGCTTTTCGACATTAATTACTAGTTTTTTCTGCGCTAATCGGGTGCATACTGCGGGATATTTTGGTCATTTTCTAGTTTGAAGTGAAAAATAAATCTTAAACTGATTCCGTTTCGAAGTTGTCGACTCTGTTTCGTTTAGTTCTCGAAACCATTTTTGTTATTTTTGTTTTTGTGTTTTTTAGTAGTGTAGATTCTTTTGGGATTGAGGAAAAGTTAGTTAAAAGTTGTTGAAATTTGTAAAAAAAATATTAGAATTGGTAAAAATGTATTGAAATTGATGAAAAAATTATTAGAATTGGTAAAAATATATTGAAATTAATAAAAAAATGAGAAAAGTTTTTGAAATTTTCGTGAGAACTTAAACAAACATAACCGTTGCGTTTCAAAACCACTTCTCCTAAGCCCTTGTAGCTGTACGGTTTGTTTGTTTTTTTTTATAAAAAAACAGTACCGTTACAAGGTCTTAGGAAAAAAAACTAAATGTACATAGTGAAAAAAAACCAAACCGTACAGCTACAAGGGCTTAGTCAAAAAAAGACTTAACTGTACGGTTAGTTATGTAAATAGTTGTATTTGCTGCGCGCGAAAGACCAAATCTGAGTGCAGTAAAAAAAGGCCACCTCATAGTAATCTGGTCTAACGAGCACACTTTTGCACGTGGCGAGATTCTACAGGTGGAATAAAATTAAACCATGTGGACGCTTGCGTAGCAAATACTCACTCATCCTTTCTGGAACATATGTATTTTACTAGCAATTCACCGCCGGCTAAATTCAGACACGTGTCGCGTAGTTATGGATTTAGATGTTGCGTGTCCAAGGGCATTTAATTGGATCCCATGAAGATATTTTCATGGGATTCATGATGACGTGTCAGTTGCGCTGTAGGGGCTGGAGATTCAGTCTTTCCCACGTGGAGAGTTCCCATCCACAATAGGCTGGAAGCCACGTGACACGCACCTGGTCTTGGCTAAGCATCTGGCATTCCAAAGCCGGACCCACTTTTACGATTAATCGATTATCCACGCCTCGGCTTTCGGCGTCACAATAATTCTACCTCATCCTCTTAAGTATGTTTTAATACTTTAATATTTTAAATCCAAATGTTGGCTAATAAGTCTTTTTATTTTATGAAAAATAGAAAAACTGGATAAATGTCCAAAAGCGTATGGGCAGGGATGGGTTTGTATATCCCAAGAAGTACCTAATATATATAGTATTAAAAAAAGACGTGGGTTGTTCTTAAGTGATGTGGCATGATACAAGGCCGTAGGAAATCTTTGTTGATGACGTGGTGGTGTGGGAAGGGGTCCAACGACTCTGAGCCACTTGCATGGGAATGGGTTCAAGTGAGTGTTTGTGTGGACGAGAGCAAAGATATTAGGTTCTTTGCATCGTGACTGAGGATGAAAAAAAAAAGAAAAAAAAGGAGGGGATGGGTAGGTGCAATGTTCTGTGTATTTGAGGGTCCAATTCTCCCAAAGCAGAGAAGTTTGACGCGGAGGAGTGAATACAAGATGGGCTACTAGTGAGCCCCACAAGTAAAGCGATGGACAGATTAGTCCTATTTTATTCAGTTGTTTATTATAGGAGATTTTATAAAACAAAATTAACAATATTGCTGGGCCATAGTAGGGCTGAAAAAAATCGGACCGCAGACCGGATCGGAGCGAAAAATCGGATCGAATTTGCGGTCCGGTCAGGTCTTAATTTTTCAAATGCGGTCCGATCCGGGTCAAAAAATTATGAAATGCGGTCCGGACCGGACCGGACCGCATTTCATAAAAAAGTGGTCCGGTCCGGTCCTTTAATATAAAGGAACCGAAAATGCGGTCCGGACCGGATTGTGGTCCGAAAACCGGACCGCATTTCCGGTTTTCAACCCTAGGCCATAGGGTGAGAAAAGTCATTATACAGTGTCTTTTTTTATTTTATTTATGTGATGGGTAATTTCACATGGTCCTATTATAAATTATTAGTATGGCTGTTTGATCAGAAGATTAGGCTGTCCAATTAAGCCTAAAAACCAAGAGCATAATGCCAAATGAATTTTGGAAAATTTTCACAGCTATTTTTTACAAATTTCAACCATTTTAATATATATATATATATAATATGGCCCAAATAAAATTTCAAAAGACCCTCTAAAGTCTAAAAATAAAATTTCTGGCCCCCATAGTTAGGAGTCCTAACTTAGTTTCCTGACTTTATAATATGGTGTGTATGTGAGAAACTAAATACACATGCAGCATATTATAAAAGAAAAAAAAACTCCAGATATTCTCGTTATTTCTTTTAAAAAAACTATACCTTAAGTAAATACACAATATATCACGTACGTAGGAACATTAGCTAAAGAAACTGTATTTAGAAGAGAAAGTTTAACCTAATGCGTGGCACAACAGTGTAATAACTTCTACTAATAATGGAACTAGAAGTTCTAAAAAGAGAAACTTATAATAAAAGCCATGCATACTGCACAATTAATAAATGATAGAACTAGGGTTCATGGATCTGCAATAAAGAATTTGATTTTTGATGCCCCACCACGAGAGAAGTCTCTCTCCTCTTCTTTTCCCCGTGAATTGAATCTATAGTTACAAATTTGAATGGGTCGGTGTATCCTTAAGCAACTCATCTAGATTTGGCATGGCAACAACAACTTTGTAACTTAAAAAGAAGAAAATAGGTTCTTTTAGACAACACAGTTATAGGTGGGGGGAAAATCAATAGACAGATATAGGAAAAAAGCAAAAAGATGATTTCAAAACCCTATCATTTGTGTTGATAATTTTCATACTGTCTAATCCATTACCTACATTTACATTTTCATCTAAAGTCCTGTGCCCCGCTCTCTTCGTCTCACTCCTTAACCTCAATTCTTCACGCTTACCATTGAGAATAGGATCACTCTCCTCCTTTGCCACGTTAACGCCAAAAAGATTTGCTCCGGATTTCGATTTCATACTCGTTTCCTGGACACTCAACGGTTTCTTGGCTGGAAATAATACTCTCCTGAATTCCTTAAGTGGGGCGGGCTGGGCTTAACACTTGAAGAAAAAAAAATTTAAGGAATTTTCAGGCGATAGGGCAGCAGCCCCCATCATCCCTGTGTAGTTCCGCCCCTGCATCTCCATTTTGTCTTTTAGGTTGCTGGTCACACCGAGAGCATAAGGCCAATGAGTAGCCTTTTTTTTTTGGAAGTACATCTTAGATATATATACACATTGTAATTAATATTCATCTGGATTTGAAAGATAGGAAACTAAGGGATTAATTAGGTCTATTTTATGCACAAACCTTGAACACATAGACTTGTAGGATTTTCCATTTTGTTTTGGTAAGGACTAAGGATATTCTATCCTCTCTTGGCACCATATTTCACAGTTTATTTGAGGCTATTTATGAGTTCGCACTCGGATGTTTTGGAAGTTTTTCAGGTCTATACGGTTGAGTTGAGCTAACCTCGAGCTCCCGCACGTACGTATTATTCAAATCTCTCATTGTTTTGTCCCAAATATTGTTTCTTGAGTTCCTCGCTGGCCTGGTCTCTAGATTTTGATTTTAACTATTTCACACGAGGCTCCAGGTGATAACTCAGTATGCCGTACGATATGCATTTCGACTTGGATAACCTTAACCTTCTTGGAATATAGTGTGCGCGCTATCCAATGAAAGTTCAAAGATTCACGCTAACCGTACAGCGGAATCTTCATAGGCTGCCAACATGGAAAATGTTTCGATATGTGAAGAAAATAAGGAATGCATCCTAGCTGGGTTAAAAGCATGTTTTGGGACGTGTAGTACTGTACTGGTTTTCTCCAAAAAAACATAATTAACCAGTTACCAGTCGCCCGCTCTCGATCGGTAAAGCTCTCTAGGGAATGCGTCCGCCTTCTGTCACCCAGTGCCCTCTTCCTCTTCTCTCCTTGTTTCGTCCGATCACAGTACCCATTTCCTCCCATCTCTTCCATAACCACCAATAGAATCAACCTTTCTCCTCCCTCTGTCCCAGATGAATCCGTATCACAAGCACCCCCAGACCACTTTCTCTTCTCCAATCAACGCATCTAGAGATACCCCTTTTACACTGAGTGAAGTCTTACTCATCACTCATAACTCATGATCCCTCCCCAGCCATGGGAAACCTCCAAACATTCCTTTAACCAGCAATAACGTCCCCCTGACAATACATGCATCTTCCATTTTTTCCTCCTCCTTACCACCCTACTCCAACCCTGTAACACCCAGACCTCTCATCCCCCAGAATCAGCTAATCCACACTGCCACACCTCTCCTGCCCAAATGTCAATATCTCTCGCAACAAACTGGTCCACCAAGGAACTCCCATGCAGCTTGAGGACAGTATTCGGTCAGTTAACAAGAGGTACCAGGAACAAATATCTGCTTGGCATCAGGTAGAGAGCAGCAGTCCACGACGATCGATGGACTGCCCTGGAACCGGGCTGTTTCAAAATTTAATTTTGATGTAGCAATTCTCAGTTATGGATCGTATTTGGCCGTCTCATGTCGAGACAACTCTAGCTCCATCTGTATAACCTACACGGAGCGCTCTCCTGCGAGGGACCCATTGGTAGGTGAAGCAAGGCCAGGGTTATTGTGTGAGTTCGAAATCGTGCGAGTGCTGTGATTACACGGTGAGGATTGCTCAGTTAAGATCGGACAGCTTGTAGCTTGCCAGCGCATTAATGAGCGACCCGATTGTTGACCCGAACGAAACACCCGCAAATTTGCTTCACACCCGCTCCCGTAAACTTCAGCCTTCGACTTCGACTCCTCCCTCCAATTTCAACCTGCATCTCGCCCTAGCTCCTCCCCGCTCCCCCAAATTGAAGCCTTCGACTCCTCCTTCAAATCGGTTGCGTGCCTTCGACTCCTCTTCCAAATCGGCTGCTTACCTTCGACTACTCCGGAGATTGACACCGCTGAGGTCGATCATTTGGAGGTTCGACGAGATTGAGAAGGTACAGATTACTGTAGGGTCTGATTGGAGGTTGTGGTTTGTCTGGAAGTGGTTATTGTTGCCTTTATTGTTGCAACGAGTGATGGCTTTTCTGTAGAAGTTCATCTGGAAGTGTTATTGCATATTGGTGGCGTTATCCTGATATAAATTTTAGGGTTTTCTTGTATGTTTGCACTTGTTTGTTTGCAATCAATAATAATGTAGATTTAAGAGTAGTGTATTAGCTTGATCTGCTTTCAAATTAGGTATTTATAGCTCTAATTTCAGGTCTGGAATTTTTGAAGTTCTGATAAGCTTTTCACCTTTTGGAGAAAAACCCTTGTAAAACCCTTTGCTTCGAGATCTCTATTTATCTTTTTATTTTAGGTGGTAATTTAGGAATCTTGGGTTACTTAAAAGATCTGAGGTTCTAGGGTTTAAAATCACAATCTTTAGGCACCACAATATAGCTTTTATTGGAAAAAATCAGTAAGTAAATGCATGGATGGGAGAGAAGCCATGGCCTTGTCTAGTGGGTCAGCTTCGTATTACATACATAGAGGTGGGATCTGTGGTTCCGGGTCTGGAACAGAGTCTGGGGTGGTTCAAGTTAGAATGTCTCTTTTGCTTGTTTGAAAATGAGGTATTGGAGTACTATAATATGTTAGTTCATTTTTGGTGTTTCAAGCAATGCAATTGTCGGTAAAAGGTGTGTGAGCAGTGTTTGCAGGCACGTAGATTATGACACTTCTCCACATGATCCTGTGCCACTGCCACCCATGCTTGTCTTCTTCCTTTGTGCTTGATGTCACTCTTTTTATTTTACTTTTTTCTTAGCGATGTCACTCTTTTTTTTTTATAAGTATGCCACTTTTTATTGATAGCTAACTGATTCTGTTTTTTTTTGTTTGAATTTCTTTATGATCATCATTTAACTTGTTTTGTTATTGTACTCTGTTTTTCCTATAGGTAACGATCTGGCTACTCTATTCAATTCACCAAGATGGTATTCTATTACTAGCTCTATACTCGTATAAACCGATGTATTTGTATAAATTTCTTATTAGATAATGTTCACTTTCTATATATATATATATACTCTCATTAAGGAACTATAGCAGCTGCATGCATTAAGGAATTCTGCGCCACTTTGGCAGAGCTTCATCTGCTGCGCATGACTACTTTCTTATGTGACTTCATTAATGATCATGAGATTTTGAACTTGCAGATAGCGCAGATCACAGAAGAAGGTGTAACTATTCTCAGCCCTACTCATTGAAAACATTATGTGGGGATATTCTGCTTTCCATAACCCAACAGTGGGTGCTGAGGGTTCTTGGTAGCTCCCCAGCTACATAGGCCAAGCAAGCAAGCTGGGTTAAGTAGTGTGTACTGAAGATCAAAGCTTGTACTGAAGATTAAAGCTTGGAGTGGAAAGCTAAAGCTTTCTCTTGTTGATGACCAATCTATAGGTCAAAGCTTGTACATGTCGAGTAGAATTTTGGAGTTTTTATGTGAATTCTAGTTGCTATAAATTTGGAATGTACAATCTAGTTGCTATAAAATCAAGACGTGGTTGATTCTGTATGATTGAATTTCTTCAAAAAATGTGAGCAATTTAGTTGTGCTGCCACTAAACCTACTAAACCTAAACCTACTAGGTTTGGGCTTGAAAACCCCCTGTTTCTTTTTAAACATTTCAAGCTTTCCAGTCACCATATATCAAAGTCACAAGTCTAAAAAATGAGCAGCAAACCAGAACAGGGTGTTCTGAGAATCGGATCAGATTCAGATACATTGAAACTTGCTCTCACCATAAATGTTCATTGTAAATTTAGACAAAGAAGAAGAGTGAACAGGGCAGTGGGTAACATGCTCTCAAGAAGCTAAAACAAGAAAAGAATTCCATCTACTTCAAATTAACTGAAACAAAGACAAGCTACAATTGTTTCAACCATAAAAAAGTCTACAAATTTGGGGTCGATCTTTCACCACTAAAACATAACTAGTAGTTATTCATGACAAGAACAACATTCGGAGAGATCTTGAGTCCCGGGGCATCATCTGTGTAAAACTGGAGCATAGTACCGACTGCCCCTCCAGAGGCCCCGCTACTTGTTGGCCTTTCTCCTGCGCATGCTCGCAGTAGTTGCTGCACTTCCCCTTGGGGGAGCTGGTCCGCCTAAAGCCATTTCTACAATCGCCATAGGAAAAAGTTCAGAGAGAATTTCAATATCACATTGGTAGAGACATGCAAATTACATGGGACAAAATAACCCATATCATTATGAGACAAAAGGACATAGCTCAGTTGTTTGCTATTTCTCTCTGTATTTCACTAAAGACTCCATAATTTCACAAATAGGTATCACTGAGTAACAGGAATGCTCAAAATTTAAAAAATATACCAACACTCGGCATGGAAAACTCTCTTCTCAGAACCACCAGCACAGCACCACCACAAGGCTTTGATAAATTCACCCTTCCCAACACTTCATGTAGCCACCCAATCAACCTCAAATCCTCCCACAACCTAAAAACAATGATACAATCAAATCACCGACTTCTCTGACTCCAGTACTAACCAGCACTATAGACAAAGAAATTAATATTATCACAACCTCACGGAAACCACAAAATGAGGCAATTGCCCTTCCTAAAATTCATACTATCACAACCAATTACAATGGAGCAGAGAAATAGCATAATACCAGCACCAGAAATGCTAACAAACTAGAAAAGTAATTCAACCCTCTTAAACACAGATTCGTCTAGCCAACACAGAAAAATCAAAACAAGGATGCAATGAACTATGCGTCTAAACACAAATTCGTCTAGCCAAAAAACCAAATCAACCACAACCTTATTTAGGACAACAATGCCCGGTAAGTAGAAATACCATATAGGAGGAGTCGAAGGCTGAAGCGAAGTTTCAATCTCCGGATGAGCCGATTTGGAGGAGTCGAAGGCTAAAGTGGACGCTGAAGCGACGTTTCAATCTCCGGAGGAGCCGATTTGGAGGAGTCCAAGGTTAAAGTTTGGGGGAGCGGAGAGGAGCTCTGCTAGGGCTCGTTTCAGCTCGAATTTTGGGGGGAAAAAGTCGAGATTTGGGGGGATGCGGGGAGGAGTCGAGATTTGGAGCCGGGTCGCGTGTTTCGTTTGGGTAATAGCTCATTAATGCGCTGGCACATGCTCAGTCGTCCGATGAAGCCCACAAGATCCTCACCGTGTAATCTCACCACTCACACCCTCCGAAACTCACACAATAACCCTGGCCGGTGAAGCAATGACAGCCGCCTATGGAACAGGATTGGCCTTGAATCATGTTCGAGACGAATTCTAAATTTATCTGGAAAGATGTCAGAAAAGGTGGAGACACCTTGTTGGAAAATCGAGGCACTTGTCCTTTCTGTTCGAAGATGCCTCCAAGATCACCCTAGTTGGTCCCTAGAGTGGATCCCCCGCAAGAAGAATCAGCAGCACCACCTGTTAGCTAATTCGGCTGCTTTATCTTTAGCTTCTGGTTTTTGTAATCCTCTCTCCTTACCAAGGGACATCGTCACTTGTGATACCCTTGTTTTGTAAGTTCCTTCTAGTTGAATGCAATTATCCCGATTCAGAGAAAAAAAGTACTGGTTTTCTCTACGCCTGTATGGCTCTTCCCAAGTTTAGCAATCATAAGGCCGGGAAATCGCTTTTTGAAGTTTTTTTTTTCATGCGTATATACCTTATGTATGTCTCCTACCACAATCCATGTTGAACAATCACTGAAAACATATATAACTTGACAGGGGAACAAATATTCCGGCCAGAGAAAGAGAAGTACAGAAAGAAACGGATCAAGGACAAAAGAAAAAGGTTAGAGTGAAGAGGGGAGATAAATAACAATAAGAGACAACAGATTTTAAGTGGTCATGTCTATAAAACTTACATCCACTGTGAAACAAAGTACGAAAATATTTTTATATTTAAATTTGAATCTCTAGCTTTGAAATTTGAATATTCATAACAATATCTAATCTTTGATATCTGTAATTATAATATCATATAAATCTTTAAAATTTGATTACGATATTCTCTTTTATTTTTTCTCTAAAATTTTGTATCATTTTTTGTTAATTAACTTTTCAATGGACTGGATATCCCAAACAACATAATATAGAAGCATCTTCATTCCAGATGATTTCAGGGATGCTCGAAACCTCACCCAAAAAGTGGAAGGAAAGATATAAAAACCACCACCTAGCTACCACCCCAAGAAAAAAAAAAAAAGGAAGAAAGAGCCTACTAACTTCCCTTCCGTTTAATCATAAGATTTCATTCAAGAACTAAAACACAAAACCCAAGAACTTACAGACCTCGGAATCTTCAATGAAAGAAAGAGATTTTTGAGGGTGAAAATTTTGAGTAATGAAGTTTGAGAAATATTATAAAGTAAAGTTATGTTATGGGAGTTGGTGAAAAAATAAAGAGAGAAGATTTTTAATAAGTATTATAATAATAAAAAATTATGTGGTTAATTTTTTATGATTAAACCTAAATATTTGAACCCAAATATTTGGGTACCAAACACACCCTTTGTTGCTATTGCTAATTACCATGCCCAATCAGATGCACCAACCTCGGAATGTGTTGCGCCTATAATCACCTACGAAGTTATAAGATCATGCTTAAGCAAGTGTCAGTTTAAAACGGCCGGCGATGATCTATTTTTCAAGCGACAACACGATTCTGGAAAAAGGTCTGTACCTGTACCTTCATAATTAAGATTACTGTACAAAGAACAACTTCTGCACAAGGCGTTCAGGCGCCGCATGCATGTAGACAAACTAGCCAGTTCAGTCGCTATTATATATATATATATATGATCTATTTTTCAAGCGACAACACGATTCTGGAAAAAGGTCTGTACCTGTACCTTCATAATTAAGATTACTGTACAAAGAACAACTTCTGCACACTGCGTTCAGGCGCCGCATGCATGTAGACAAACTAGCCAGTTCAGTCGCTATTATATATATATATATATGTTTGAATTTAACAACAACATTTAAATACATTAATGGCTTTCTGATGCCAGCTGAGGTATGTTTGATTCAAACTTTAACATTACGCAGCACCTAAAAGAATGTGGGTAATTAATAGAGATTAACTAGCGTACCCCTAAAAGCTAGCAGTTGCATTTATTCTGTTGTCTTTAAACCGAATGCAATCTTGACCTCACCAACATCAGCATAATACTGAGTTGTTGTTCGACTATGTTGTATTTTGAAGATTTTTTGTGTTTTGAGAATTTTATGTGAGGTTAATTTTATTGGTATGCGTGTTGTAGTTATTTTTATGTAGTGTTAAAAATGATGTTTGGTTGTAGAATATTTTGTATTCTGAGAATTCAAAAAAATTCTGAGAATTTTGTATGGTCGAACAACACCTAAGGATGATCTCTTTATTTCAAATTAACATCGAATTCGCCAAGAGAAAATAAAAGGTAGCTAGATAAACTTAATTCATATTCGAGAAGACACCAACATATTAGTAAACCCTATAACTTTTTTTCTTTCCCTGGTTCATAAATTGAGAAATCAGGTTATTTGATACGATCAATGTTAGAAATAAAAATTTTTTAACTTTAGATAAATGAGACACCCAATAAAAAAACCCAATTCGATTTGTTTACATCTCATTTATGAAAATGAAGTTACAAAGGGTGGCTTATATTTATAAGCCTAAACACACACACACCCCACATTGCTTAGCAATGTGGGACTACTCATATTTCAACACTCCCCCGCAAACTCAAGGTGGACAAACCGACAAACTTTGAGTTTGGAGTTACAAAAAAAATTACAGAAAAAAATAATAATTACAAAGGTTACCGGTACTAAACCGGGAAGTCGCCGGTACTGCGCCGGGAGGATGCCGGTACTGAGCCGGGAGGTTGCCAGTACTGAGCCCGGAGGTTGCTGGTACTGAGCCGGGAGAAAGCCGAGAAATTGCCGGTATTAAGCCGGATGGTCGCCGGTACTAAGTCGGGAGAAAGCCGGTACTAAGCCGGATGGTCGCTAGGAGGTAACCGAACTAAGGCGAAAACCTTGCTCTGATTCCATGTTAGAAATAAAATTTTTTATACTAGATAAATTAGACACCCAATGGAAAAACCCAATTGGATTTGTTTACATCTCATTTATGAAAATGAAGTTACAAAGGGAGACTTATATTTACAAGCCTAAACACACACACACCCCACATTGCTTAGCAATGTGGGACTACTCATATGATACCATGTTAGAAATAAAATTTTTTATACTTGATAAGTGAGACATCTATTAGGGGAACACCCAATTTGATTAATTATGTTAGTCACTTATATTTTAAAACATTACATGAGAGCTTCTATTTATAAGCCTACAAACACACACACACCCCACATTGCTTAGCAATGTGGGACTACTCATATTTCAACAATCGAACATAACGAAAAGAGTTACATTCCAGTTACATCCAAATCTTCCATCAACATTTTGGGTCCATCGACCAATCCCGGGCTCAACCTGAACATGAGAATGCAGAACTCCATCTGACTGAGTGCCCCATCTCCGTCAATATCACCTTCCATCAGCATGCACACGATATCGTCATCTCCCATGTCATGCAACCCCAACAGAGAGCTGTTCCGCTTCAAGCTCTCAAACGTGATGAGGCCCTTTTGGCAGTCCATCAGCAAACGGAACCCGTTGCAGAGCTCCCCTACGAACCTTTCTGCGCCCAACTGCGCAATCATGGAAGGGAAGTAGTCCTCGAAGTCAAAGGCATTGTCAAGTGCGATTTATTGTGCCATTAGCGATCGAAATCGTACGTGAATTTGTACGTGGAGATAGGAGGGAGGTCGGGGATTTGATTGCTTGTAATAAGGTGGGAAAAGATTCGGTCATAATATAGCTTATTCTAAGAAGCTATAAGAAGCGGTCAGGATTGGGTCATAATCATCCAACCGTTGTTGTCAAGACACCTCATTTAATGAGGTGAACCAAAGTTTGGCTCAGCTTAGTTTGAATATTGCTAAGCCAAGCCAAGTTTGAATATTGTTTTTGTTGCCTTTTCTAAGCCCCACGTGAACCAACTCCCCCTTTCTTCCCAAACACGTCTCCCCCTTCGTCTTCCCCTTTGGCTTGAAATTAGATTTTTCGAACATTCATTTGGTTTGAAGAACACGCTTCCCTGTCCCCCCCAGTTTTTCTCCATCTTCCCTGAACTTCTCTTGCAGAACATCGTACTTTGGCTTGCAGAATAGCGTCCTTAGCCTGGCCTCTGGGTAACTTCTTGGTATGGATCTAAAACATTGCTATTTTTTGTAACTTCTTGTTACGTAATAATGTACGACACCTGTTTGGACAACATCCTTAAACTCTGTTGGCATGTTGCTAAATGACAAATTTACGTGTTGGTCCCCCTCAGCTACTTTTTGTAACTTCTTGTTATGTAATAAAGTGCAACGTTTGGGCATCTCAAGGGTTACCGTCTGATTCTTCCATATAGACTAATCTAGTAATCTGTGAAATGAAATGCGAAATGGCTTATATGAACCTTGGTTGAGTGACAACATCCTCGGTTGGCATGATGCAAAATAACAAATTCACGTTATGTCCCCCTCCCCCTCGTATAAGGAGTTTTTTTGTCCCTAAATAACAAAACAAAGCATTTTTCCTCCCAGCCCCTGCCCTATTTGCTTGCGCTCTTTCCACCCAGTCCACCATTGCTTTTATCTGGTCCTACAACACGGTCAGCGAATGGGGAGGGTGCTGTTAAGAGAGAAAAAAAACAAACTGGTGGCACATTCAGACTCTGTTTACCAATTTTTTTCCGTCTGTTGACTTGTGTTCTCTTTTCCTCAAACCACATGAGGACAATTATAGTAAAGTGATAACGTGATAAGCTTGTATGCCAGTAACATGATAACGTGATAAGCTTGGGTTATTGACTCCCAGTACTTTGATTGTTTAAGTAACGTGATAAGCTTGTATGATTCACCTAACTGGTGGCACCATGTGATTGATTTGTTTTGTGTCTCTAGTGATTTTAGCCCTTTTACTACCTTGGGTTATTGAAGCTATCATGTTGATAAATGGCAGAGATACAGAGCAGTAACCCGAATATGAATAGGCGGGGTCTAGTAGTACCTAAAACTCGGAAGGTCGTCAATATTTTTGGCCTATCTTTGGATGGATTAAAATAAATCTTTATTTATTTCATTTGAATGGTTGGATTGTGTAAGTGAAATGGTTAAGGCAAACAATGGGAAGACTGTAAATATTTGGAGCTTAGAGTTTAGAGACGACGAACATGCCTACGATTGGTACAACTGTTATGCAATTAGCGTTGGATTTAACATCCGTAGGTAGAGTGGGTTCAAGAATAAAGAAAAGGGGTATTATATAGTCAAAACATTCGTATGCAGCAAAGAAGGGTTAAGAAAGGAGAAAGAACTTGTTGTGCCTTTAAAGAAGGAACGACGAAATACTAGATGTGGGTGTCTTGCAAGTTTGACCGTTCAACGACAGCCGTGTGCGAAGTATTACACATTTGATTGGTGTGCACATCACAACCATGAATTAGCTACGCCATTGAAAGCCCACTTGCTTCGATCACATAGACGAATCAATGAGTTGCAACGTCTGGAGTGCGACGATGCTGACACAGCAGGCATCCGCCCGAAGCTAGCACATGATTTGATGGCGGCCCAGGCTGGGGGTAGAGAGCATTTGGGATTCACCGAAATGGACCTAAAAAATTATTTAAGTAGTAGAAGAAGTAAGTCCATGGAAGATGGAGTAGCTGGTGCCATTATTAATTGGTTTGGTGCTCAGCAACGAAAGAATTCACAATTCTTCTTCACAGTTATGTTGGACGATGACGAACACATAACTAATATATTTTGGTCTGACCATGATATGCATAATGATTACGCACTGTTTAGGGACTGTGTCTTTTGATACCACATACAGAACAAACCACGAGCATAGGCCATTAGAGACATTTCTTGGAGTGAATCATCACAGAGAGCAGGTAGTGTTCGGGGCATGTTTGTTGTATGATGAGATAGCTCAAACATTCAAGTGGCTATTTGAGACTTTCATTGAGTGTATAGAAGGAAAGACACCTCAATCTCTTTTTACTGATCAAGATGCTGGCATGCTTGTTGCAATCCCTACTGCCTTGCCAGACACACATCACTTTCTTTGTGTATGACATATTAACCAAAATGCATTAAAGAATCTTGGTCCATTATTTGGCAACAAGGACTTCAAAAAAGATTGGGATAAGCTTCTATTTGATAGTGATGTAGATGATTTTGACCTTACCTGGTCTAAAATGATTGAAGACCATAATCTCCAAGAGAATCAGTGGTTCCAAAAGATATATGAGAAGCACGAGAAGTGGGCCCCAACACACGTGCGAAACGTTTTCTGCGCGGGTAAGAGGACTACACAGTTGAATGAAAGTTTTAATGCAAAATTGCGAAGTATTTGAAGACAGTAATGAATATGGCCCAGTTTTTCCATCAGTTTCAACGAGTAATTGATGACATGCGGTACAAGGAGCTGAGATCAAATTTTGAGATGCTGGACAAATTACCTATTCTACAGACTGATGACCCGCTTTGTATTCACGCGTCAAAAGTATACACTCCAAGTGTTTTGAAGCTTTTTGTGGAACAAGCAAAAAAGGTTTATTACGTTCAACTTAATTGTCGGAGGGGAATTACAGGATCTGAAGAGGTTGAGGTACATATGTGCAGTCTTGAGCCAACTCATAACTGTTCAACGGCGAAGTGATATGTAATCACCACTACCAATCGGTTTCATCAATGTCGCTGCAAGTACTTCAATTTTATTGGTGTCATCTGTTGTCACATCATGTGGCTACTGAAACAGGGGAAGGTCCTATTCTTTATCCTAGATGAGTATATTCTAACGCGGTGGACAAGAAAGGCAAGGTTGACAATTGCACCGAAGTCTGCAACAAACATGGGGGCTGATCCAAATTTGGAGAGGAGAACCGGTCGACGAAAATATATGAACCTTTATTCTTTCACTATTTGGAAATACTGGGATGATCCAAAATCATGGGAGGTTCTCTAGCGTTACCACAATGGACTAGCTAATGAGCTTGCTCAGTTGTCGCTTACCACAGAGGTAGGTGAGATTAGTGAAGCACCTGATGCTGCAATAGTAGATGGAGCTCTAGCGATGGTTGCAAAGGGATTCAAGATACGGGAGCCAAAGCATCGAGGCAACAAGCGGTTGAAGAGCGTGCTTGAACAAAGAAAAAAGTCACGACGCAGTCAGAATAGTAGCACGGTTGCAGCATCCCGGCCAGTAGCTCGCCACTTGCAGTTAGAGGATGCTACAGGGGTACGTTGTGATACTCTATGCTTAGATTTCATTTTACATTACCATGGTCATAAATGTCCTTTTTTGTATTTCTTCCCAGGTGTCAAGCGATGAAGATGAGGAGCATTCACAATGTGAACGGTATAGCAGCCTCGAAGACCTGTAGATGTATGTGTTGTATTGAGATTGTGTGTGCGCAGGTTGTTTGGAATTTTTTCTATAAAGGTAAAGCTTGTTGATTAAGCTTGCAATCACAATTCACATATTGTATACCTCCTTTAGGTCCATCCATGTTTGCATCTCACGAATATCTTTCATGGTTTCATTTGCAGTAAAAGATTGTGGTGAAGGTAGCGATGAACTGCCAAAAATTGTCAGACTAAGGCACTCATATGAACTGCTGATATTTATATATGGTACAGGAAAACTATGCAGGTTAAGTTTTTGTGAGATTCTAGCCATGCGAGCCTTGATTTATGACATTGCAGTAATGGTCTATATAACAAGTTCTGGTCCCACCTTTGGAGACATGTAAATATGTATTAAGTTTTTGATACTGTATTAAGTTTATGATAATTAGAGACTTGCTATTTTTTTTTTTGTAGCAGTTCACCAAATTGTTCCATAGAGTGGCAGGCAAAGAAGCATCGATATGTTAAGTCATTGGGAACTTTATGCTGCGTGTAACAAAGACAACTGGGCTTTACGTGGCTCTTACTCGAGTTTGTGTTGACTTGATCTTACTATGTGCTGTTAGTTGGTTGACAGTAGTGACGGTAGTGGAAGGGGAAGGTATTCCTTCATTTTGTTTTAAGAAATAACAAAATGAAGGAACTCAAACTACAGGCACAACACCATGTTTGGACTCATTAAAAAGCTAAGGGAGAAATCCTCGATCACTCTTGCTTTTTTTTCCATAAGCAGCGAAAGAGTCAAGATACGTGGGTCGGTTTGACTCCCAAAGTCATATATAATAGTTAAGAGTCAATCCCCACGTTCTCTCCTTAGGAACCTCCGTCACCTTTCCTCTACCAACGACGTCGTTACTCGTTTATTTGTCCATATAAACACCACAAACTCCGATACATGAAACGCTCCAAAGAATCGGAGAGAAGAGACAAGCAAGCCACCAGAAAAAAACTTGGCTCCTTTTCCCTTCCCACCTGTCCAACTTCCAACCCTTTTTTCCCTGGGAAACAAACAGAGTCATGCGTTCCTATAAGCAATCAAACAAACCCAAAAGCAAAAAGAGCTTCGGAGAACAACCCTCAGAAGGATTAAAAGGGTCGTAGTTCATTACCTAATCTGATCTACGCAGAACAACTCTCATATACACAAATATATTGCCCCTTTATTTCTTA